>JAJTJO010000060.1:1300675-1900675 GCA_024550625.1 Dendroctonus valens
TACGGGGCGCAGCAGTGCTGCGGAGCCCTGTTAGCTTAAGCTGCTTCATATTGAGTTCTGGAATCTCACTCTCACACTCACAAAATCTAAACGGCCAAAAATGAGGCATGGAGGCAATAAATAGGGCAAATATACCGGGTGTTTCAAGCAAATGGTTCTATAAGAGTTGTTTGCTGCAGCCAATAGCTATGCTTTTGAGATACTGGTGTGGTCACAAAACTAACTAACTTACTAGTAGGTTTTGCTGCCGAAACACCCTGTATATATGCTAGATAATAATTAAAAATCCAGAAATTCAACAGGATAGGTAAATTTTCCAGATGAAACAGCCCCGTAATAAATAAGGGGCGAAATAATAAAAAATTGTGCGTTTTTACGACAGATTTTTCTTTGAAATTTTTTGAAAATACATACAATTGAAACGGATATTGAAAATTGATAATTTGTTCCCAGGTAATAGCGGTTATTAACCTTATTAGCAATGAATTAAAACATTGATTATTAATTATGTTTCCCCAATATGTGAAAGTCAAGTGAAAACTAGCCAAAGTTTGAATAACAATCAAACGAAGTGAGGAAATAAATAGTGCGGAGAATGAAATGTGCTTGAACAAGAGGAAACTAGTAACTCAGGTACAATTAATATCACAATATTTGTTCAATATCTATTGGGAAAACACATCGCTTATGATTGTCTCTTATTCTAAGTGCTGCAGTCGAATGACTCCCATTCAGAAAAACGGGAGTCCTGCTTCTGCAGCCTTTGAGTGCACTCTTTTATGTAGGAATCCTGTATTCGGTACATGCCGGAGTTGGCTTGGTACATTAGAGTTTCCAGTATTCTTTCGTTCTTTATCGCCTTCGATGGCAGCACAACCTAACAATAGAAAGCAGTGCTTTTTATGTCGAAAATTGATCAGTTTGTCTGGCTGCTTCCGATGAAAATGCCTATTAAAATGCCCATTTCCCAAGAGTAAACTTTGCCATCAATCCATGGTTATTTAAATTAGCGACAATCGAATTTCCATTACCTTAATGAGTTCCTGAGGCGAAATTCTGTACAATTTCAAGTCCCGAGCCAGCCTTTCCATAATGCACTTAAATTCTATCTTGGCATCCAATTTGCTAGACGTTTTGGTGCGAATTTTATGCCGCGCCCATGCAAGCATTGCTTCGAATTTTCTTATTTCTGGTATTTCCAGATTTCTATTAAAATATTGTCACTATTAGTCATTTTACACGAACTAAATGGAAAAAAATTAAAAAGTGTAAGGGAATAGTCAAAGAAAAAAATATGACAATGGAAAACCATTCAGAGTTATGGAAGAACCCAAAGATTGGCAAAAGCGCTTTTTGCCCTTTAATCGAGGTACAGAATTTTTCATAAAAAAACATGATGGAAATGCAAAAATAATTAAGCATTAAGGAAGAACACACTAACAAAAACTATTAGAGTCACTAAAAGAGAAAAAAGAATGCTGAAATGAAAGTGGAGGTCGATGTTTCCGAAAAAAATCAAATATCTCCAAATGCCCTAAACACGGTTAATTTACATCCTTGGGAATCTCCTTAGGTCGAACGCACTCAAAAAATCCGCTTGTAAGTTTCCAATCTGGATTAAGGACCGTGACTTCTTCTTTGCTGTTAAAATTGTTGTCATATTTGAAGATCTCAATGGCCTCTCTGGTTAGTCTCGGATAATACCGTGGAGATTGGTGCAAAATGTCCACTTCATCGAAATGTATTTGGTGGCCGTCTAGAAGTGCGTGTTCCGCTACTGCTGATTTTTCTGTTTGTCCTAATCTGCAACTTCTTTATGCTCAGTGATCCTCGTGTTTACACTACGTTTTGTGGTGCCGATATATGCTCTGCCACAACTGCATGGAACCCTGGGCTCCTGGTGCCGATAAAGGATCCGTTTGTCCTTGGCCGATCAGAAAGTCTGTTGGATTGTTCGAGTTGGTTTAAAGACTGTTTTCACTCTGTGTTTCTCCAGTATCCTGCCGATCCTGTCCGTGACTCCATGTAGGTATGGGAGGCAAGCCCAACCCTTACGCTCATCATGCGTATCTGTTTCCTCAGGACGACCTCCACTGTTTCTTGGTCGAATTGCTCTATTAAACTCGTTCTTGCTGTATCCATTCCAACCAAAGGCTCTTTCTAGGTGTTTCAATTCTCTTTCTAACTCATATGGTTCGCAAATTCTTCTGGCTCTTTCGGTGAGGGTTTTAATGACTCCTCTCTTTTGACTGGGATGATGGGTTGATCCACTGTGCAGGTACCGGTCGGTATGTGTCGGTTTTCTGTACACCGTGTGGGCCAGCTTTCCTTGGTTTTTCTTGGTAGCGAACGTATTCCACTCTCGACATTTGCTATGATGTCTTCCACAGGTAGCCTGGACGGTACTATGGCAAAGTTTCCTCCCTTGGTCAGCACGCTTTGTTCGTCGGCAGTAAGTTCTTTGCTGGTCAAGTTGACTACAATCTTCCGGTGGTTCTCCTCGGGTGATGGTCCTGTTTTGCTGGATTGGTGAAACCTTTCCGTAAGTGCATCAATTTTTTTCTTTTGGCGATTGGTTGCTGCGTCTTCGGAAACCATCATCCGTTCGGTTGTTAATCGATCCACCTTTTCCCAGTAGATCCAGTGCAATTTGTTGGCTAGTTCTATGTTGACAGGTAAAAGTCTACTGTCAATACGTGCAAGATCTCGGCGGGTCTCATGTATCCGTTCGCGTAAAAGAGCCCGTTCAGTCCGGTCGTAGATTCTCTTGGCCTGGTTGGTTCTGAACTATCTTTTCATCTTCAAGAAGGTCGGAGTGATCTTCGTTTCACGGCATCGCAGCAAAAAAGCCAGTGAACTCAGGAGATGCGCTTTCTTCTTACGAAGGTTTTCCAGTTGTCGAATCAGTCTCGATGTATCCTCTCACGCATGAGCTCACACGGCAGGACCGCATAAATACGAAAAAGAATCCAGTAGTTGAACCAGTCTTAGTCGGAAAGCACGGGAGACCACTTCGCCCACTGCCTCATCGCCTTGGATATGTCCACCGCAGTTGTGGACGAAACGTCAGGAAGAAATTCCCATGGACTTCAAAGTCCGAAAAACATTTCGATATGTGATTTGACCGCCGTGAAAGCCTTCATAGTCTGATAGAGAGGGTTCATTCAATAGAGCAAATTCAAACAGAACAAAGGCATATTATGGAGGCAGAAAGTAATAACAAGAAGGAAAAACAGACGGAATGGAATATTTTTAGGTGAGAACAGACACCAGAGTAGTATACTAGAGTACTAGTTAGCAGAAATCAAACAAGGAATGCCGAAAATATAAGTAACAGAGTCAAAGAACACCCAATGAAAAATTGACGACGGTGAAAAAATAAAAGATAAAAACAATGCTAAATATATTGGAAGACGAAAATAAACCGAAGCAAAAGAAACGTCCGCTAAAGGATCAAAGGAAATAGGCCTAAAAGACCTTTAAACCCAGACACAATAGGACAGGACACGATCAAGAAACACACAAAAATATCCAAATTTGCTTCTTAAAAACTTCTAAATTCTCTATTACCTGCTGATAATCATCTGCACCATTGATTCGCTCAGATTGAGAAAATCAGGAATCTGGAAACAGAGCGTAGGCTCTGGTCTCCACAAAAGCCAAAATCATGTTAACCAGTTCTGATGCTGATGTGTATCTCCAGTAGTAGTTTTCGAGAGAAGACAACATACAGCACACCTATAAGGAATAAGGCTTCAGGAAGAAAAACATGGGAAATCGCCATTCTTACCACTTCGATTCTGAGGAACTGCTTGGCATGATGGAAGCAGGCCTGCAGCAGATCAGGGAAGATCGTAATGTTCTGCAGCACAAATCAGTCCAGGAATTGTTGAACATGTCAGTGGACAAGACCACTGAAAGAGCAACAGTTGCTGTTAATTCGGAATTGTTGTTAAGGATGTTGAAAGTGAATGAGCTGAGTGAGGTTTGAACATTGATTGTAAAGAACCTGAAATTCCTCACCTGTATGAAGATAATCGAGTAAAATCCTGAAAGTTTCCGAATCGAACTCAATGATGATGAACTCAGTCTGAGCCAGCTTGGCTCTATCGACCTTCTGAGCATCTGCGCAGACACTGAGCTTGGGCATCGGAAACTGCGTGGGGCCCTTTCTCCTTCCCCTCTTTATCCTTGGTGTCTTTGTCTATGGAAAACGCCCACAATTAGCTCAGCTTTCAACTTTGCACAAATCAGGACTCACTGGAACAATCCTGACTGCTTGCCCATTTCTTCTTATCATCTGCAGACAGTTGCTGAGCGTTGTGCTTTCGTATCGACCTGCCCCATCCAGCTGTGATGGTTCCCAGTCGAGTAAACGCCCTTTTCACCATTGGTGAACTGGGCACGCTCTTCGGCCTGGGACTTTCCATGTCGGGAACTTGCAGGAAATTGCTGGACTTGGGCCTGGATTGCTGTGGACTGTGCAGCAGAGTGGGAGCGGGCCGTGCCAGAATTTCCGCCACTGGTACCTGAGGCGAACCAAACCTGCAACCGATTGGCTCTTAAAGTTTCTGAAGGTGGGAGTTTTGCACCGGTGCCCACCCTGTCTGGATCCCATAGAGCATTTCCTGGAAAACCCGGCTGCGAACCCCTAGAATGGCTCGCACTCCCACCAGTTTCGTTTTGGCTTACTCTGCCCGACCATGAAGGAAACGTCGAAGAGATGGGCGTTGCTTTTTTCGTTAATTTCTACAATGGATCAGTTAGGATGTTTATGTACGTGGAAAGGGAAAACGCACCGGAATTGATGAAGAACTTGGTGAAATCTTTCGCAATTTGATCGTAATCCTCGAAACTGATCGCGAACACTGTCCAGAAGTGGGGAGGATGGACGCATGTGACCAATTGGTCTCCAGGAGCCTGGAAGGCAGGAGAGTTTATTACGGTCTTAGTCAGTTACCTTGCCTCAGTTTGAAAGATGGTCGGATATCGGAGGCACAAAAAATTAATAGATGTTTTTCTATAAATATTTTTTTTTCAAAATTGCTGAACTTGTTCAGGGGTGTCAATTGGAGGTGGACAATTGATACCGGCTTTCATTTAAAGTATAAATGTAGGTAGGACACGCCACCTGCGGTGATTTGCACACATTTGAAACTAAATTACTTTTTTCGGTCACTCTGTATCGTGCTTTTAAAAAATATTCTCGTATTCCTCAATCTTTTTACCTCAAAAAAGGTGTACGTGATAAGAACTGATTTGAGCAGCCGTTTTTGAGATATCTGGGTTTAAACAATTAATCTCTTGGTTAATCAAAGTTAGCTAAAAATCATGTACTTTGGGTTCGTTTGGATTCGTTTGTGTTTGTTTCGGTTCTTATGGGTTTGTTTCGGTTCTTTTGGGTTTGCTTGCGTTCATGTATGTTTTTTGATTAGCAAAAGATCCCTATCAATGCAGCCGAAGGATCAGGAGCAGCCGGCTGTTCCTTAGACATTTACAAAAAAATTCTTCTTTACTATTAAATTTTCCAACTTAATTAATAAATTACAAACGTGAATATTCAGTGAAACATTATATTGCAGGCATTTTACCCTACAACACTTATATAATTGGACTGGTAGTTTAATATTTAACAGACACGCGAAGTGCAATATGCAAATGACCTCATTTGTATCCATTTTATTATTGCGATTTCATTTTTCTAAGTCCAGAGTCCAGTACAGGTGAATATCGAGGACAAATAACACTTTCCAGTCCAAAAACAAACAATCCATCGAATAAATGTTGGAGGAAATAGATAATGCAGGCTCTTTTATGTGTCTTCTGCATAAAACAGAGCCATAAAACCGACTGTCCGCCCTTGTAACTTTTCAAACAGCTGCTAAATTTTGCATTTGTCCAGCTTACCTCTCCTGTATGGTTTCGGTATCTGACCGGTTTCTGCATGATTTTGTAGGTTGGCAACGATGTCTTCCAGCATTTGCGAGCGTGTTCGTTCTTGCATTCGGGCAAATTTGGGAGCTGAATAGCTGGCCCTTTCACCGTTCACGATTTTCGTCAGCAACCATTCCCTAAACATCGGCCCTTTATCGAACAGGCTCTGCTCCCATAAATAGGGCTTATATGCGCCCACTTCGTCTCTTGTTACCACCGACACTTCGTATCGAGTGGGTTTTCGTTTGATGCGAGGCGATGTCCGAACTGAAACAACTGTTATAACGAATCGCCTCCCTATGGGGACACATCCAACTTACCTAAAATGAAAGTATGAAGAAAATGGCTTTTGATACAGGCGGGCGAAAATGAGGTGTTGTCGGCCTCAAGAAACACCACACAAACGATATCGTTGCCGATATGGCGCTTTCTTTGCAACTTTTGAGGATCGTGGCTCTCATATGGCAGCAGGGTGCTCACATGGAACATTATTTCAATGTTTCTCCAATTTGTGTATATTGAATATAACCCTGAAACCAGTCAAATAATTATACAGGGAATATACTTATTAAATTAATTAAATTAAGAATTAAGAAATTAAGATTTTTTAAAATAGTCCAAAAGCATAGGACGTTTTTAAAATGGGCAAAAACATTGGACGCCTCTATCTTTTTAACCCAATCTTTTCATTTCTGCAATCGTTGGTTATTTTGCACAAAAAAACCTCCTAAGAAGATTTTACGAAAAATGCGTCGTTCTCGAGAAATACGCCATTTAAAATCAAGAAAAATGAAACTTCATTAACGAAAAATTACATCTCATTGCCAACAGTTCAACTTCCTAAATGGGGCTTTACTTAAAAATGCTAAAACCATCTTTTTTTTGCATTTTTATACTATTTTTGTGCAGGTTTTTAAAATGTGGAACCTACCAGAGACGGGGCATATTTCCAACACATTTCGCGCTAAAATAATACTCATTGGTCAAGAACATTTAGCTGATAAAACACCTAAAAGTTCTTTTATGACCATGACCACTGTTTAAACTACTTGAAGAAACTTCTTCTTACTGTTTACCTGTTAAGTCGTGTACAGTGTCCAGTCCACCTTTATAGCGATCGAAGCCCCTCAATCTGACCTTTTCACCTAATACCTGCAGGAATTCTTCGAATAACATGGAGTTATCATTATTGTCAAGGATTTCCTCTTCAGCATACTGGCCCTCTTTCACGTAGATCACGCCAACTTTCAGCTCGGATTTGATGAATACCTGAAACACCATCCCATAGTTATGTCCAAGATACAGTTCGGTGCGAATGGGAATTCCGCACCTGATCTAACTTGAGGAGTTCCTCGGGAGTATCTGGCAGCTGGCCCAGAGTTAATGCCGGACAGATGTTCACCTCGTTCCCCAAAGAGCGGACAACTTCTTCTCTATTATACCTGTCCGCAAACACGCAGCTGGCTGGAATCAGACCGTGCACCGTATAACTGATCGCTCTTACCAATATCCTGAAACAGAACTTCCATGTGTTTTTTTTGCCTCACTTCGATACAGATGCTATTTGGCACGATCCAATCAATTCCAATTGGCAGGAAATTGTTCGGTAAACTCTCGATTCCCAGTCAGACGTTTCACAAGCACGAGTGACTTGCACCTTCAGAGGTGGTTTGTTGCGATCACAACCTAATGAAGATGAATCTTCAGAGGTGATTGCGGAGGCAATCCTCTCGTGCTTGCGAAACAAAACAGGAAGAAACTCTTTTCGCTATGGCCTTAAAACCCAGGTGTAGTTTCCAATAATTACCGCAAACATAATAAAAATTTCCTATTCGTGTCAGGCACTTTGCGATACCTTCGAGAACATTGTCACGCTATATTTAGAATGTTTTCAATATTTTCCCCAGATCGAACCGTTTCTATTCGACACTCGTCCAACTAAATCTTGGCTCAAAGGGCGAATCGATAGACAATTTCCGAATAAGGTGCATGGAAATCTGCTGTCGAGTGATGGCGACAGGACGCTGATGAAAGCCACATTTTTATTCCATTCTCATCCGTTAATTCCCCATTTAAACCCGGGAAATTTGGCATTGTTTCTTCAAAGTTTCCCTTTTGAACTGGAGAATGAAAGCATTGATCTCCCAGTGTTTTATCCCACAGTTTTCGGGCAATATTTCAAATTTGCATTAAAAAGCCCCAAGTTTTCCGGAATGCGGGATGTTTGAAAGTTCCACCGCAAATTAAAATACGGTTATACTTTTCAAATTTTCACCCCCATCATATAAACAATGATTTATGGCTGCATTACGAAAGTGCTTCCATCGCCTAAACTCACCAGGAAATGGAGAAAAATCCTCGTTTTTATATGGGAGAAATTTCACTTGCCTGCCTCGAGTTGAATGAGTTATTGGAAGCAGAAAACAATTTGGAAAGAACGTTGTTATCGTTAGGCGGAAAACCCAATTGGGATTCTATCGTATTCCCAGCTGGGATTGAGTTAGCCCAATCAAACCCAACTTTCCCTCAAATCATTAGTTATTTTTATATAACAAAGCTTTTACTGGTCGCAACATTTATATCCTGGGCCAATCAACTAACTGGATTCTCTCCAATTTAATCTCTCTAATGGTGGCTTTGTTGGAACGCAACAATTTTTCTCAATTTGTACACTATAACTTACCTAAACTGGTCTCTATTATTCAAAGTCTCCTGCTTGATTGAGAGGATGATGGGGCCCAAATCCTCATCACTGGTAAAGTAGTTCCAATGCTCCGTTCCATAGAAGTACTTTTCGTAGGTCTCCTGCTCCACACTGGTGAGTTCAAAGCCCTGATTCTTCTCCCATTGCTCTTCGATAGTGGTTTTCTTCCTTGGCAGGGAGTTATCGTCGTCCTCATCGTCTTCATACAGATCGTTGCAGCCTGGAAGGGGGAACCAGTAAAAGCTACTTCGAATGGACAACTTTCTCCATCTTTACTTCGATCTCTTCGTCGCAAGTCATGGCCATTTTCCTGGTCGGTTCCATCAGGAGTATCTTCGTTTCCCTCTTGAATTTCATTGTCATGATCCGACTCGCTTTCGTCCCATATTGTGTCGGTGGTGATTTTCTGTCTGGAGCACTCGATCCAGTAGCCAGGGGTGGGAATAAAGTTGTGGGGGAATTCTTCGCAAAATTCGTCTGAAATTCACGCCCAATTAGCACCGAAATGACGAATACATTACGCAAATGTCGCCGCATCTTAATGGTAGATGGAAAAGCGAGCAAAAGCTCTCACTGGATGTTTGATTAATGATCATTTTCCAAGAGGATTCGATTCAATTAGGTCGTCCATTGGCTGGATGTAGCGGTGTAAAGTCCGCTCACTGTAAGGCAGAACACCAAACGAGCGAAAACAGCTTGGTGTTCAAACTTAGAGTGACCCAACTATACACACTTGCGTGTTTCTTCTCGAAGGTTCTTCGATTCTTCCGCTACTGTTTTTCATTCATTTCAAATTTTCTCGCATAAAAGCGTTATTGATTTTGTATTGTGCCGCAGATAATTCAACAGTGTTTATTAAGTGTTTCTATTGACAAGCGAATAGATAATAAAGTGGCGCGATATAAACGATCATAAATAATACTAATTAAAAATATCCATTTATAGAATCAGATATTGGTATCAGATGTATGCAAATGTAGGCAACACATGCTCGTTTACAGCCGTTTATTCTCTTATCGCTGGATGGTATCGCGCTTAACAATTGGGCGCTGTATGCAACAATATATTTATGCACTTTTGGCGTGTATTTGCACTCAATTTTCGCACAAAAATCTCAAAAAAGTGTCTTAAATTGCTCCGAATTCTACATGAAATTCATCAGGAGGAAGCGAACACTGCAATTTCTTAAACAATACGCGAAAATGTTTCCAGAACTAAAATTTGTTTTCCAGTTATCCCTAAAAGACGTTTAAGAAATTTGTTAAAATCAATTAATAGTTATATTAGAAGTAGGTTTCAAAATTTCCTGGGTTTCAGTCAATTTTATTGTTTATTATTTAAAATGTTACAAATACGTTTCGGTGTCTTTCTCCACCATCATCAGTTTGTATGTATGGCTGTTTCTACCTTCACCAATGGCTTGCCAAAGGGTTTTCCCTGTTACTTTACTGAATCGATTTGACATAGAGTCGATTCGTATTTGTCTCAATACTAATTGATGTGAATTTGAACAAATTCCAAAGTGATTTGACACTTATTCAATTTTGAAAATTTCCCGCCATAAGGGCCTGTACAAAACTTTTCGTTTTTCCCTGTAGCTGACAGAGGAACTTTTTTTGAACCAACCAAGTCATTTTTTCCATTAACTTTTCCATATCTAACGATCTGTCAAGAATAATCCCTGAAAAAGAAAAAAAAATTTTTGGCCAAAAATTTATCGGGTTAAACCCTTACGATTTTTTTCAAATTTTACATTTTATTTTTTTCTCGAAAACCAAACTTGCCAGGACTAAGCACAATTTGACCAATGTTTATTTGACAAAAACCATCCTTTCCGCTCGGATTTCAGTTTGTATGTATGGCTGTTTCTACCTTCACCAATTGGCGTGCCAAAGGGTTTTTCCCTGTTACTTTACTGAATCGATTTGACATAGAGTCGATTCGTATTTGTCTCAATACTAATTGATGTGAATTTGAACAAATTCCAAAGCGATTTGACATTATTCAATTTTGAAAATTTTCCCGCCATAAGGGCCTGTACAAAACTTTTCGTTTTTCCCCTGTAGCTGACAGAGGAATTTTTTTTGAACCAACCAAGTCATTTTTTCCATTAACTTTTCCATATCTAACGATCTGTCAAGAAATAATCCCTGAAAAAGAAAAAAAAAATTTTGACCAAAAAATTTATCGGGTTAAACCCTTACGATTTTTTTCAAATTTTACATTTTATTTTTTTTCTCGAAAACCAAACTTGCCAGACTAAGTCACAATTTGACCAATGTTTATTTGACAAAAACCATCCTTTCCGCTCGGATTTCAGTTTCTATGTATGGCTGTTTCTACCTTCACCAATGGCGTGCCAAAGGTTTTTCCCTGTTACTTTACTGAATCGATTTGACATAGAGTCGATTCGTATTTGTCTCAATACTAATTGATGTGAATTTGAACAAATTCCAAAGTGATTTGACACTTATTCAATTTTGAAAATTTTCCCGCCATAAGGGCCTGTACAAAACTTTTCGTTTTTCCCCTGTAGCTGACAGAGGAATTTTTTTTTGAACCAACCAAAATCATTTTTTCCATTAACTTTTCCATATCTAACGATCTGTCAAGAAATAATCCCTGAAAAAGAAAAAAAAATTTCGCCAAAAATTTTATCGGGTTAAACCCTTACGATTTTTTTCAAATTTTACATTTTATTTTTTTCTCGAAAACCAAACTTGCCAGAACTAAGTCACAATTTGACCAATGTTTATTTGACAAAAACCATCCTTTCCGCTCGGATTTCAGTTTCTATGTATGGCTGTTTCTACCTTCACCAATGGCGTGCCAAAGGTTTTTCCCTGTTACTTTACTGAATCGATTTGACATAGAGTCGATTCGTATTTGTCTCAATACTAATTGATGTGAATTTGAACAAATTCCAAAGTGATTTGACACTTTTATTCAATTTTGAAAATTTTCCAAAATCACAATTTCAGAACAAAATTCACTGGTTCTGATTCAGAATATAGACCGCAATTTTTCGTTATTAGTAACCCTGTAACTTCTTGCAGTCTAAGACTCAAAATAAATAAACCAATTGATTATTTTGAGAAACATTATCCAGTACATCTTCCAGAAGTTTAACAAATAAATCAAATGGAGTTAAAATCTGGTAACTTGGACGGCCATTGAATAGAGCATTTGTCAAAGAAGAAATCCTTACCAGAACACGCTTGCGGTGGTAAAGGAAAAATCAAAGTGGTGCTGCTCTTCCTGCGAGCGACAGCACAACCGAGACTCTGAGGCTTGAAGCTCCGAAGTTGCTGCATAAAGTCGCTGCACTCCATCAGAGCCACGTCGGCAAAGTGCAGATCGCACAGGATCTGATTCTTGAACCGTCTGGCTCGTTTCTGATTGGGCCCAGTTAGGTTGAGGCCGCACGAGTTGCACCGCAAACATTCTTCGTGATAGTGATTGTTCTCATATAAGGGGGTTGGCTCTGAAACAAGCAAGGGAAGCAACCGTAAAATCCACTATTCAAGCCATGAATTCGCTAAAGAATTAGTTAATTTGGAATATATTGGTTTTCATTTCTTTCACAGACGGATTCGTGACCCAATTCGCTAAATTCTTGCTTTTTTTCGACCATTCCCTCTAGTCGCTCGTAAATATTTGCTACCTTAAAATTACGGTCGCTTAGACGTTTGTTGGATGCCTGTTAGGGGCTGGGTAAACAGGTTTTTCAAGCTGATGGATCGAATTGTTACTTCAAAACTTACAACTCAAAACTTCCCTCCTCACTTTTGTGACCGCAAAACCGCATGGAATAAATAAATAAGCGCTGTTCAATCGAATGAAAAATCGAAATAAAATGACCCAATTTCTCGCACTCGTTTTCCTTGTCATGACAGTTTAATTTGAACGAGCCAATTGCTGCACACCTGAATTATCGGATATTTGTTCAGGAAACTCGAATTTATCATTATTAATTCAGCTGGCTAAATGCGACGTGGAAAGAGTGTGCGTGTGTGAAAATAGCAGAAATGTTAACAATTTCATGTATGGAATTGAGAGGCTTTGAAGTTTCCATTAAAATGGGTTTAAAGAAGCTTAATTAAACCAATGATTATCTAAGTTTTTCCGTTGCTGAAAGCTGTTTGGTGCACTTGTTTGCTCCTCTGGCAACTTTCTGCACGTTTTGTGAATAAAATCCTCCAATTTAATCATGCTGTCACATTTTCTCCATTTCCATAAAAGTGCCGTTTGCGGACAATTCTTTTGTTGCTGTTGTGCTAAATAAAAGTTTTATGAAGTGTCATGAAGCAGCGGCGAAGGCGAACGTTTTGCCCACATTCTGACCTAAGCCATCCGAACGAAAATTATTCCGCTTTATTACCAAAACATAAAAATGGAAATGAAAGCACATTTTCATAAAAGGAAAATTATGCGGGCAAGCTTATAAACCAGGATGTGCTGATTGAAGTGTTCGAATTATATTAAACTAGAGTCGTATAATCAAATGACCGAAAGTGACACAGTAATGTAAAAGCACCAGAATTCAAAGGAAAAAAAACGAAAAATTTGAAGAATCTCCAACATTTCAATCACTTTTGCTGTCTCATAACTATCAAAGTCTTCGGCTATTCACATAAAACCGCCATTATGATGTAATAATGTGTCAAAGCACCAGAAGATGACCATCCTTAGGAATAATGGAGAAAATATGGTCGAAAAAATCGAGCGTAAAATACCATATTAAGACATTCTTAAGCTAATGGGCATATTTACGTCTGGGCCTTGATACTTCAGAATTTCTATCGACTCTACTCAGGCACCACATAATTTTATTTGGGTCAAAGTCGTTTCGCCTATGTAATGCGTCTAATGACCAGTGCTGCCCATTAATAATCGGGCTAATACGATTCGTGTTTTTTTTTCGGAAAATAATGAGGGTATTTTTTGGGACTAACACGTCAATCTATTTTTAGCTTTTGTGCCAATATGTATGATTAAAAAAAACGAGCAAATTAGAAGGAAACAATTAAAGGAAATGAAGAGGAATCGATTTTTCATAATTTAAGAATGTATGACGCACATTTTTATTTTAAACTTTTACGAAACGGCACACGATTTAAGTGCCAATATCTCGAAAATGGTTGCGCTGAGAAGTTTTCTTCAAGACATGTTTTTTGTTCCACTTTGATTTAGGCTTCAACACAATTAAACTCACCATCGATATAAATAGTGACAAAAAAATTACAGCGCCTATTCTGCGACTGATAGACAAGATTCAAGCGTCGATATGTAGAAAACTGTTGCTCTGAGAGGTTTCGATCAAGATCTCCTTTTTATTCCAGTTTGTGGATTGTGATATACTGGGCGGCAAAAAAGTTAGAGCCACTTGAATACGAAGTAAGCTTTAGAAAATGTTTTGAGTCTGAACGCGGCTCAGAGACACGAGATTCAGGCGCCGATATCTCCAATACCATTGTTCGGAGAAATGTTAACCAAGACACCTGCAAGTTCTGCATTAATCCGGCACTCAACAGAATTAAACACCATGTCGTTATAGACGGTGGCAACAAGGTTACAGGCGCTTGATCTTCCAGCAGCAAACGCTGAATTGGTTCAAGAAAATTACTGAAACAGATTTCGTTTTGAATAAAAGTTTCGTGCTTTTTCCACTATTGGGGAAAAAATTGCTTGTTTACGGCTCCAAAAAAAATACTTGGGATTCGACGCTATAAAATCCTGCACTGTGATGGACGTGAAACTGTTTTCCTGCACATAAAATGTGAAATGGAATCTAAACTTTACCTTGGCTTTCCTGAAAGGCCGACTACATTAACCCGATTCCCTTAGATTTCCTATCCAGCTTACCTATATTGCTTTTTCCAGACTCGAGATGGAAAGTAATTTATACCCTGACCTACTATTGGATGTATTCTTGTCATCAGACGTTAGCTTTAGGTTTTACGCCCAGTTTCAAGGCGACGAAAATTCATCCTCATCAAGTGCTAAACACACATTAAGCTATCGGCACTCCAGCCAAACCTAAAGAGCAGAAATCGACGAGTTTTTCGTCTAATCCAGTTTAGAGTAGCCGAGCGTAAACAAACAGATCGATGCAGTCTTTGGGCAATTTTTCCTTTGACAAAGTCGATACTATATGGACGAAAGTTGAATGAAACCCATAATAATGCTTCGATTTGGGAGTCGGCGGTCTTAATTAAACGACCGCAAGTTGGATGAATTCCAAACACTTGTTGCCAGGAAAAATTAGATTTTGATTTAGAGAAGAACCGGCGACTAAATTTAGAATTCCTGCAAAACGCTTAATTGGAATTTTCCGGCTTCATGCATGCAATTTTACTGTATTTTCTTTATCCTGTAGATGGAAAGGATAACAATTGTTAAACCTTTGGTTTAATTAGGCTCAATGTCGGCAAATTCTCGCTGACTGTGCTTGTGTGACACTTAACTAGGCTCAATTGACTATTTATTGTTTTGATTTTTATTGTTGTTTAGTCACATTAAGTGTCTATTGATTCAACAAGACGAGTTGCGCCAGGAGTCAGTGCAGGAATTGGGCTTGAAGTCGGTAATTTCACTGTAAAACCGGATTATTTATTGTCTTAATTGGAAAAGTTTCAATCGCTATTTACTTGTTGAATCGGGAAGTAAACAAGGCCCGAAAGGAAACGCTCAAACAAACGACAAAGCGGCCAAACAACGAGATAATGGAAAAATTAACAGACCTATAAATAATTCGCTTAAAGTACAAGTTGTTAATTATTTGCTCTGATTTAGGGCTACTAGTCTGGGTTTCTCCCTGGCGCCCAATGGCTTGGATCAATAGAAGTGTGGAAATATGCCGCGTTGGTTCACTCAGATTGTTTTATTACTAACCACCTTTGTTAAACGCAACAAGTATTTCAATTTCCAACATTTCCAAAGGTATTTTTCAGTAAAAAATACATGTTCAATTTTGTCTTGAGTCTTGAAGTTTTAGGCGAAAATTTGGAGCCAGTCCTGTGTGGATGGTTCTTCGCTTTTGTTCATGTTCTGAAGGAAATTCGGCTTGCAAGAGCTGGCTTTAATATTTTTAACAATTTTCCACTCAAAAGTGCCAACAAACTTGTTAATTGCACACAATAATAAGCAACACTTCACAAGTCTAACTGAACAGATTTAAGCAAGTTACAAACCACAAAATTACAAACCGCCAAAATACAAAATCGGATTAATCTGAAGACTCAGAAATGGAAAATATAAAATAAAATAAAAATCAAATACTTTATTTTCGTCGTCTTAAAAATCTTCTTAATTTACGAGTATATTATACACATTTGACTTCCTTGGGACAATTATAATCCATTTTGATAATAAAATGTTGATTTGTCTAATGGAATTAAGAGCATAAATTAATCTGATTTTCTGCTTTTCCTGTTTGTAAACCAACAAATCTTATTTTAGAAACTTGCCTGAAATTCATGAGTTATAAATAAATCCGTTTCATTTACAAAAATATCATGACAATTTTTGCTTCCTTTGCTAAATAAGTAGAAAATTGTTATACTTTCGTAAATCGTTCATTTTAAAAAAATAATAATATTTTGTTTCTTTGAATTTAAGCGCACCTTTCAAATACAGCCAAATTTAATTAATTTTAACCTGTAGCAATCAATATTTATGTATTTTTGAAGAAATAAACCTTAGAGTCTCAAAACAAAAACAACTTTCCACGGAATGAGCTGAATTTGTGCAAAATCAAGTTAATCTGCAGAATCAATAAAAGGAAATATCATATAAACCAGGAAAATTATTATTTGACTCAATCCCAAAATTTCATAATTTGTGAAAATATGACACACTTTTGACTTTTCAGCTTAAAAGCAGAGGTTATAAGGTGCTTTTTTAATGAAATAAAGAGCAGAAATCCATGGAAATTAACAGATTTCCTAGAATATTAAACATAAATTTTCAGCATTAAACAAACAGAAATATTCAGAACTTTTCATAATTTATAATCCTATGATACACCGTTAATTTCGACAGACTTAATATTTAATTGGCATTTTACTGATTGTTTACGATCAAAGGCTTTAATTTTCCATAAAAAGAAGTGAAATTTCTGGGCTGACTCCAGGTGTAAATAGACGAAACATCAATTATTTCCTAACCTGAAAAGGCAGCAACATCAATTATTCATCGCAACGCACGAGCACTCTACAGACAAAGAGAAATTAACAAAAAAATAATGAGCTGCAAAGGAACAAACAAAAAATGGGAAATACCTTGTGAGGGACCGGTAAGAGACACCGGTTCATTCTGGTCGTTAGAAGAAATCTTGACAAGAGACGAAAGTAAACGGAAAAGAAGAAACTAGGGTCATTCACAAAGACACAATCGAGTGGTGTTCAGTTGGTTGATTTGTTGGGGATTTTTTTCAGTGTGATGAAGCACGTAAACACTGGCAGGCATGCACAGTCCTTATCAGCTCTTCGGCAAGCGTTAACGCGTTCTTCCACGCCGAGAATCGCACTGACAGAAAGAGGACCAAGTAGAGTCGTAGAGGCGGCAAACGGCGTTGAACCCCACCCCCGTAGGATCGATTGCCGACTTTGCCTCCCAAAATTCACTGATGAGAAAGACTAGAGGTTACTAGTTTATCTTTCATGCCAGCATGCTGAGCTGGAGGATTAATGACCCCGACGAAACATACACAACGCAACATATCAGCCAAGAAATTGCTCTTAAGTTCTAGAAGAAACAACAAGAAAAAATCTACAGTTTGTTCACTTGATTCTGTTGTAAAGATGCACTGGAAATTTGCTAAAACCTGCTGTCTATTTGCAGTGAATCTGATGTGATGTAATTTATTTAAGCAAGCAGACTGAAGACGAGTTATACAAATAGGCGAAATCCTATTTCCTTAGAGAAAATAAAGCTGGAGTAATACTTCTACAGCTCTCGCCCCTTTTCTGACGATGATAAATCGGTTCGCCCAAGAGCTGTTGTAATATAAAATCATAAATTTCGCTCGAAAATCCGTAAACATTTATTCAAACATTTTTCTTTGCAAATATTTGCCTAATGTACGTCTTTATACTTTGGCCTCTGTTCCTCGGCGAAATGCCGCGGAACTAAGTGGCATTCGTCCAGATGTTTTGTATTATTTCTTTAACAGCCTGTTTGTGTTGCGTTTTAACATGTTACTCTAATGACATTTCAACTACGGCTTATTTGTTCAAGCTCTCTGATTTTTTTTTAGTTTTTTCAGCTTTTATTTGTTTTATTCATTTTGTCGAAGTTTATTTTCTTCATTGTTCAAAGCACGTTTTTGGTTTGTGGCATTTGAAAAAGACTTTTAAACAGTGAAAGCAGAAAATGTTGCAAAATACCGATGTATGGAAATTAGTTGAGTAGAATGAAGGAAGCATTTAATGAAGATTTTCTACGACAACTAAGAGAAGAGGAAACTTTAACTATTGAAGATAGTTGAGGATTGGAAGTCTTCAAAAAATATTATTTTGCATGTTATGAAGCTAAAGAAAATATTAGTTATTTGACGAAAGGTTCAACGCCATCAATCAGGACTTGATAGAAGTGAAAACTGAAGATGTCTTTCGTTGTGAAGAAGACTTTTAAGCGACGAACATAATGAAGAGTGTTCAGAAGCATGTAATGTAACGAAGCCAGGGAAATTACGTTTATAAATGCCAAAGTGCAAAAAATATTGCAAACTTATTGCTTACAATATCTGTAGTTTGTATAGTTTCAAAACCATAAGGGAATCATCTTATGAAGAGACAACTGGAAACTCTTTTGATGCCGAGGAATTCTTTTTAAAAATATGCATTGCTGATGGAGGTCAAAACAGTGTTAAGGAAATCTCAACCGACGAAAATATTGAAGAAAGTCCTCACGATTAGCTTAAATTGCACCAAATCGACGAAGAAACTTGTTTTATGCTTGCAACTTAGGAAATCAACGGCAAGACATTTTATAAAGAAACTATGAAAATTATGACGGCAGAATTGTTTTATTGTGAAGATAAAACCTAAAAACACACAAAGTAACGAAGAGAAGAAGTATTTTAATTTGTCAAACAAAAATACATTTGTTTTTCACGACATTATCTATTTTGCAGCTTATAAAACCAAAGCATCTAGAGGAGTGATAATTGAAGATTTGCACCATTTTGAAGACGATTTCTAAGCATCTAAACTGATGAAAAATCGTCAATAAATTCATTCTTTGATGAATATGAACAGGGCAGAATTGAAGGAATATCAGCCACCGAAGATAATGAAGAAAGTTTAGAAGATGAAGAATCTGTAAGCTACAAAGATGTTTAGAGCTTCTTGTGAGCAAGAACCAAAATATGGGACGGTTAAAATAATGCTTAAACCATCAGGGACGCATTTAAAGAAGAAGAAAATAAAGTTTGAGCTCCTTTTCACTCTAAAGTTCTAAGTACCAAAAGAAAGTGCTTCTCATTTAAACCAGAAAAGAAAAATTACTGACAGACTGAAAATTTTCTGAATACAGACAAAAATGCAATGTTAAGGCAAAACACAGAAGAGAAAACAAAGAGCCAAAGAAGAATGTGTGAAGATAATGAACAATTAGTGTTTAATACACTTATTATACACACAATTATATAATTATTATGGAATCCGAAACTATTCTACTGTTGAATGAATGATTTGCTAATTTTTCCAGCTAAAACATCTACTACTACCAACATTTTAAAAGCTACTGGTAAAGCTTTAGGATCCTTGAAGCTCGAAGCTGTGGATGAAATTAAGACCCGACTCAAAATGAAGAATCAAGAACTAGCAGGAGCACAGGAGAAGAGAAAGTGAGTTCTTCTCAGTATTATTTGGCAAATTTTCCTTGTAAACCCTCAATTGATTTCCACTGTCTTAATGCGAGCCCTTAATCCTAATTGGGACAAGAAGAACACAAAAAAGTGCCAGGTAAATACGTACAAGACAAAACAACATGGGACTGTACTGGGATACCTCTCACCTGTTTGTGTACTTGAATCGAAAAACGTACTGCTAGTTTCCACGGTCATGGTGGTCACCGTCCCATCGAGAATCTGAGCCGAAGAATCCCGTCGCCCTTTGTATCTAGAAGGAGAAAAATCGGCAGTAAAAAGCGCATCTTTCTGCAACGTTTGGATGCACAACCTTTGGCATTCGTCGCTTTGCGAGGACTGTCTGCGGAAGTTGCGGCAGCGAATCATCTCTTCAGTGGTTGATTGTCGTCGGAAGCCTCGAGCGATCAGAATTTCCTCGGTGGTTGATTGACGCCTGATTGCTGGCCGATAATTTTCGGAAGTTGGGGGCGGACCACCTCTTGCACTCGGGCTGGGGTCGCGAGAGGAACAGCTTGAACTATCCGGTGATCTGAAATCGCATTGTACCATGAAAGAGTTTAGTGTGAGTTTGAATCAATTTGAAGCTTTGCAAAATACAAAAACGATTCTGGATTAAGTGGAAGCTTAAAGTGTCTCTTCCTTTTTTTACTGTGTCTTGCATTCGCCTCAATTTAATTTTATATTGATTTTCCCGTGCATATTTTCCTTTCGTGTGATTTTCTCGGATCAATTTTTCTTATTCCCCCGCCAGATTGTAGATGGCGGCTTGTCCCCTGTTATGGATTTTCCGAATGCTATTGACGTGGAAATGGGAAAATCGATGTTGAGCAACAGATTACTTTCACTACGTGAGCGGCCAGATGATGAGGAAATAACTATTGAAGATTTAGAAGATGCAAACATGGATAGATCCGGAAGAAGCAAAAGAGACAAAGAAGATTGGGTAGAATGAAGAATATGTAACGAAGCACATAACACTATGTTACATTGACGGACTGATAATTATGAAGAAGAAGAAGGCACAGAAAATGATACAAAATGCAAGTGAAGTTGATGAAGTACAACACCTACAGGACTTGCCATTCTTGACACTGAAGTGAAATATTAGGTTTTTTCTTTAGAAGAACACACACAAAACTAATAAGGAAAATATGCAAGAAAAAGGTTTTAATAAGGAAAAACAAGTTGACATCAAAATGCATGTACCTATGATTATGTCTTCCTGCCACACTTGTTGATTGTCTTCTTAGTTTGTTTCTGCGACTGCGACGCACTGGACTGATATCGCGTTCACCAGATCTGGAAAATAGTTAGTCGAGTTAAAAAAAACACATCACCCTTTTCGCGCATGCAAACGCCCAGTTCATATCATGCATGTGTCGTCTGCCAAATTAAAGTTCAAATTGTCTGCTGTTTTGCAACTTTGAAATCTCCGATTATGTCATACATCAACCAATCAAGAGCTTCTGATTAAGTTGTGCCAAAACGCCCAAAAAATTGCTTAAAGGGCAAGGACAAGGGGGTTGTGCCTGAATAAGACCTTCAGAACAACAAATACATTGAACTTTACGAGATGTCGAAGTTGTGCTTTTCGGTTAAGGCAATGGAACAAACGTTGCAATTAAGTAGGAAAAGGTCGTTTTTTGGATGTTCAATCAGTGCGGTGCACCAAAGGCTCGGCACAACAAATACATCAGACCTAACGGAATGTGGATGTTGTGCCTGTCGGTCACAAGTTGGTAAGCAAAAGCCAAAGCGAAAACGAAAGCAGAAAACTGCGTTTTTGAGTCTTTCAAACAGATCGGCACAACAGGCACAACAAACTCTACTTCATATGAAAGTTTTTCAACGGTAAGGAAACCCTAAAGCCGCAGTTAAGCGGGAAATGGTGTAACTTTACGAAGACACGTAGAACCAACTTTGCTACTACAGAAATTTGAAAAAAGTCTACCCAAATCGATGCATTTCCAATAAACACATGAGAATTTATTGGATTTGTTGTTCCACAACTTTGACGACCAGCGGAGTTTAATGTCTTTGTTGTGCCGAGCCGTTCTGGCACGACACTGATTGGGGAACAACAAAATAAAACAGTTTTTGTTGTGCCGTATCCGGAAGACAAGAGATCTAGCGGTCAAATGCACCTTTTTCCAAAAGGAACTTATATTTTCACTAAAAATAGTTTATCCTTGTCGATATATTTATCCTCATTTTTTCGGTAGAGCCAACTTTGTGACTTCAGAAACTTTAAAAAATTCTACCCATGTCGATGCATTTCGAAAAACACCCAAACTTTTTTGCATAAAAGTCATCCTTTGGCATGTTTTTCTGAGATTTTCTATCCGTTCTTACCTATCAGGACTTAAGTGGGATCTGGAGTCCCTCCGACCTCTCGATGCAGAATCGGGGCTCAACGAGTCTCTTCTAGCTTTGCGTCCCGAATCGTCGATATCAGGACTGAGAGCTGTCGGTTGAGAACCTCGGCGATTCATGCCTGGCGGCAAACTTTCGTCAAAAGCGGTATTTTGTCTTTGAAGCCGGGAGCTGCGACGCTCCGGGCTGGCATGCGACCTAAAAAACCAGCACACTTAACTCGATTTACCACTCGTAATTCAATATTAAATTCCTCCCCATCTACAGGCCCGAAACAACAACAACATACACAGACGCGTTGCCTTATTAGGGAAACTTCGAAAACCGCATTATGGAATTTGAATAGTCGAATAAGGCCGAAAACCAGATATGTTTCCCATTAAAATTTCCTCTGGTTAGATGAGATTAATCAATTCCAATGCTTCTGGAATCGGGAAATCAGAGGCTGGTTTGAACTTTTTTCTATTTATAAATCCACATTACTCACCTAGAGTCTCTGCGGCCTATTCGGCCGCATTGAGTGGTTGAGTCCCTCCTAGTGGAAAGAAGAGGATGAGTAGGAGTGGTGGCTGTTGTAGCTGGAACTGTTGGAGAAGTAGCTGGCGGAGTGACGCTGGAAGTGATAATGGTTGGGCAAGGAAGACCAGTCTGGTTGGACTGAGAAGCTGAGTCAGTGGAAGATGTGGCTGTGGCAGGCGCAGGGCTGGAAAATATGAACTCAGCAATTTAACACTCTGCTTCAGGTAGAATAGTCTAAAGGACCCCACCTGATCTGCAACAGGCCTGCGGAAGTGCCAGAATCGGAAGCAGTGGAAGAAGTGGAAGGTCGCTGCTCTTGTCGATAGTAAATCGGAGTCTCAACTTTCCCTCGAGAGTCGCGACGTTTTCTGGTCGCCCCAACGATCTTCGGAGGCGGAGGCAACAGGATGATAGTGGTGGAATCCCTACGGCCTGCAAGTTATTTCCAGTAATATATTCGTCAAGCTCACGCCCCGTTACTTTCAGTTTGGTTAATTAAATTCGGATTAATGGACAATGAATTATTTAGTTTTTTTTTAGGTTTTTTTTTTATTTAGGCCAAATACGAAGCGACTGATGAATTAATCAACGAATGTCCGGGCGGTGAACGCAATTTGTATGACTTGGCATGTAATAAAAATGTTTATTTCTGCTCCTCTGCTAGATTTCATTCAAAACCGGGCGGTTTCGTATTGATTGAAGCCACTTTTTGCAAGTATCCGAGTCTGAAACCGGTTTCTGAGCAACTATTTGAGATATTGCAACTCGGGTCTCAGACGTTGGCTGCCAAAGCGTTGTTTTACGTGTAGTTTGAAACTAGTTTCATTCAAAGCACTGGTACCTTCAGAATGAGTTTTGAAACTTTCGCAACAATTTGAGACTTCCAAATTGTGGCTGCAGTGATCGATGGACGATGTCTCACTTAACAGGTCGATTGACTACTACGGAATAATTTTAAAAACTTTTTGCAATCAAAATTTTCCAAACAGTCTGGCGCAAAATAGCAAAAAAACCGATACAACTTTCCTCTAAACTCAATGAAACTCTAAATTCCCAACCCAGTTTCCCGTTTAGTAATACAGTAGATGTTTTACTTTGTTAAGCAGGCTGCTTTATATGGGCCCAACTTTCCGCAAAACAGGGCTGGAAAGTTTCGAATGTTGCGGCAACAATTTGCAAAGCAACACGGGAATTAACTAAAATTATGACGCGTATGATGTCCAGTCATGTCAGAGCGTTTTTCTCCTTCGGAATGGGGTGAAACGCCGACAATGGACCGGAAAACCTTTCCAAGGGGATTTTCAGCATTATTTAATGCGAAAATGTGAAAAGGGTTGAATTTAATCGGGATATGGTCAAGTAAAAACGAGCTGGACTAGCACACAATGTTACGAAGTGGATTTTTTCATTGAAAAATCTATGTTTTTGCAACAAAATTTTCATTTTTTAAATATGAGCTGAACTCGTCGCGCCTTCCATGTCCATTCATGTGAGACTGAGTTCCTTTTTGGCAAAAAAAGGATGAGGCGATAACGGTGGACAGGAAAACCTTTTCCAGGGAATTTTCAGCATTATTTAGTACAAAATGTGAAAAGGGTTGGATGCGCATTCAATGGGGAAACAGTGTAAAAAAAGGCAAACGTAAAAGCGAAAAGCTGTATATTTTTTTTTACGTCTGGCCCTTAATTGAATATCTATGGCAGAGTGATTCTCATTCTTTTGAGTACCTGCCAGAAGGTTTTTTTTTGTACGAATTAAATCTTTAAAGATGCGGAACTAATAAGCTAGAATAAAGTTGACACTAATTTTCAACGTATTTTGCCACAAATTTGAAACTTAAAATAAAATAGTACACTATTTTCAATCTACTAAATAGGCTGCAACGAGCTTAGATTGACTCGCCTGAAAGCTGTAATATACAGACCAATTTATTTCGGTTGAATTCCTCAAAGGAAACTTTGAGTTCGGGCTTTGAAACGAGCCACACTAGCTTTCACTCAATGCTTTTAACTTTCAGCTCAAAGCCAAAGATTATTTTGCTCTAAGTAGATAGAAATCGCATTTTAGTTGAAGCTCATTCAATTAATCGAATGGAATTGTAATTGCAGTCAGTTTTTCACTTCTTCATCATGGTCTTCTAAAAACGGTATCTGAAGAACCAGCACATTGAAATGGGGCTTTTAGCATTCGATAGCGGAAGATTCATTTTATATGTGGTTTGGATTCGGTTCCATAATAACGGTACGATTAATAATAATTTTTTAACTCAGCACTTTTTGGGCAATTTTTCAGTTTTACATCAGTTGATTCTGAAGTCGGTTTATGAGCAACCAGCGGAGGCATCGGGATGTGCATTTGAGGAGTAGATAAGACAAGCTCTATTTTACATGTGGTTGAATTTGATTCCAGTTGAACTATGGATGCTTTCGCAAGGAATTTTTAAACCTTGGTGTTTTTTTGCACGGTTTTCTATTTCTACACTATGCATTTCTAAAGTCAGTCTTTGAGTCACCAGTAAAAATATCTAGGCCGTGGTTCTAACACTCTATAGCAGAAGCTCTGCTCGGCAGGTGGTTGGAATCTTGAGTCATTTATGACATTGGTACCATCATAATGAAAATTTTCACTCTGGGGTGTTTTTTCATTCAAATCATCCCTTTTTTAAAGCCGGTTTCTGAGCAACCATTTGAGAGGTCTGATTGCCAGTTTTAACACGCACTCACAGAACCTTCATGGTACCGGTCGTTGCAGTTTGATTCTATTTAAAGCAGTGGTACCTTCAGAATCCATCGTGAAACTTTGGGGGTTTTTGCGCGTTTTTTCAGTTTTTCATTAGCCGCTTATGAAACCTGTTTTTCGGCAGCTGGTTGAAATATCGGAATTTGGTTAACAGGTTTTCCAAACGAAACCTTCATTTTACGTGTGGCTGGAATTTGGTTACACCCAAAGCATTGGTACTTCCAGAATCAACTTCTAAATTTGGGGTATTTTTGCGCGGTTTCTCATTTTTGCATTATCTTTTTCTGCAGCGAGTTTCTGAGAAACCAGATGAGAAATAGGAATGCGGGTTTCAATGTGCAATAACAGAGGATGAGCTTTACATGTAGTTGCAATTTGGTTCTATTCAACTCACTGGTACCCTCAGAATACATTTGTGAACTTTGAGATGTTTTTGGCTGGCGTTTCATTTTTGCATCATCTCTTTCTGAAGCCAGTTTCTGAGCAAGCATTTGGGGCAACTACTTGTGGGTACCGGTACTTCATAACACAAACTCCATTTTATAGGGAGGTTTAATTTGGTTTCATTCGAGAGACTGGTACTTTCAGCATCAATTATTGAACTTTGAATTTTTTACATGATCCATTTCTGAAGCCGGTTTCTAATTAACTTGTGTAGATATCGGAATGGGGTTTCGAGCAGTCCATTACTAAAGCCTCATTTCACCGGTAGTTTGAATTTGGTTGCATTTAAGGTACTGGTACTTACAGAATACATTTTTAAACCTTGGAGTGTTTTTGCGCGGTTTTTCATTTTTGTACCATTTCCTTCTGAAGCCCGTTTCTGAGAAACTAGTCGGGAAACAATAATATGCGTTTCAAAACCCAATATCAGAAGCTCCATGTTAAAGAGAGTTTTAATTTGGCTCTACTCAAAACACTGGTACTCTCGAAATAATTTTTTAAACTTTGAAGTGTTTTTGCCGCGGTTTTCCATTTCTACATCATGCACTTCTGAAGCCGGTTTCTGAGTCACCAGTACCCATTTTGGATTGGGGGCTGCAATAGTCAGTAACGAGGTTTGAAATTTGTTCCATTCAAGACATTGGTACCGTCGTAAAGATTTTTTTTCGATTGAGCAACGAAAACTTATGCCTTAGCACCAAAAAAAATGGATTTTTCTGGTGCTGCTATGGAAATGGAAAAATCAAATTCAGCTTATGGTTCAGAGTTCCTCTTTCAACATTTAAATTCCCTGTTACAACAGAAAAATTAGGTAAAACTTACTGCTTTTGCCGCTTTCACCCGATCCTCTTCTTGAAGCATGTTGAGAATACGAGGTGGAGTCGCGTCGTCCGCTTCTTGATGATTCTCCACTATCTCTTCGAGCTGAAACCGAGCTGGGACTAACGATCGTTGTGGTCGTTACGGATTCCCTTCGTTGCCACAATTTGGCCACTTCGGTTCTGAAATCCGAAATGGCATTGTGGTGTGAATCGCGACGTGATTTCGATCCCAAACTCCTTATTCCAGAGTCCGCACTGGATTCTCTGCGTTTCCTTCGGCAATAGAAAATACGTGATTTTTAGTAACGTCGCCGATGCGCTAGAATATGTTGTAGAGCACTCGACTAGCAAACATTTGTGGGATTTGAGGAGGTTTAACTATGTGCGTATGCTTAGTGTGGAGGTTGTTGTAGATGCACCTTCTAACCTGAGCTTTATGGTCATGTTTCGTGTTGGTCTGTAAATGAATGAATTGAAGCCGTAATGTGTCCTACTACGTATGGGTGATGAAAAAGTGTTGGTTGAACGTGTTACCCTTGGTACTGCTACAAATATTCCTAGCCTGCACAAAAACACAATCAAGTAAAAAGCCAATTTGCAAAACCCTTGCGAGAAACCCATGCAAACCTACTTGGTGCATATACTGGGGGTTGGTCCAGTTTCTGCAGTGGTCTGGCGGCCCCATGGTAAACTCCGTGCTAAATCAGCCAGAGTTTCCCTGCGATGAAGCTGCTTTTGCTGCTTCTTCGACCCGCCCCATTCCCGCAGAATATCGGTCAGTTGCGCTAAAGAAGAGCGTCTCCTGCGGCCTCCAGCAGGAGGTGAACTTTCCTGCGTCTCGGTCGGTGGGGAAATCGAGCATATTTGGGTGGCTGAGTCGCGACGTCCTCCCAAACGCTGTCGGATTGTCGATTCTTCGAGCTACAAAAGAGGAGAACAGCTGCATTTACAATCCTGCAATCAGGAAGTCTGGGTTATTTTTCTAAGTGTGTGTTTCAGCCTGAATAGGGTTTCACTGGGTTTTAAGTCGATTTTTTGGTGGGGGCACAATCGCGGCTTAACACTCAGGAAATGGTAATTTTTTCCAAATTAAATCGACCTTTCAATATCTACAGGTTTTGGAAATTGTCGTTCTTTTAGTATTCCGGAATTTTGCATCATTTTTGCTTTGGTGGAAACAGTTCAAAGTTACTGATGCAATACACCCCGTAGCACAGCGACGATTCTCTTTGGCACTTTTGCTGTGGTTAAGAGCGAGAGCAAAATATCGGAAATGCTCGGCCTTGTTGCACTTTTTCCATTTACGAGGGCCGATTGCAAATTGCAAATGGAATACTTGCTCGGATTTTTTCAATCAATCAATTTTTTCTCTTGGTGACGCCCAATTTTTTTTTCTGGTCGGTTTGGAAAATGTTTCAAAATGAATTTTCCTGGTTTGAAACCTTGATAGAGTGAACCTCTGATTGGAATTAGATTTCCCATTCCAGTATACATGGAATACATAAAGAACTGGCAAATATTGAATGCAGGCAGGTTTTTGCATGGCGTTTGAGAATGCCTGCTGCAGTTGCAAGCGAAACGTCCGATGGAAATTTCCTATAAGTAATAAATCCTGTCAAGGGTTCTGTTGGAAAAAATATCGCCAATTCTCCGCGATGCTCCTGCTTTGGATGCATTCTACTGCTTCTAGAGGTAATCAACCGATTCTCTGATTAGATGATTATTTAGAAAAGTGTGTCATTTTCATGGTTGTGTAAGTAGTTCCACTATTGCATTCCAAGATAAGCAAATAAACTGATCTACGCTTTAAAATTCTAAGTCTAAAGCCATGGCACATAAAATAAACAGAGCAAAATAATGCTATATGATATAGGTAAGTAACATTGTGGTGTTTGATTGTTAATGTTGTAGTTGGTAAGCGAAATACGAGCATCGCATTCTTACCGGCCCTTGGATTGCATAAGTGGATTCACTTAACAGAAAACCGTGATCTATTGCCTGAAAAAGACAAATGATTAGGATGTTGACTTACTAAAAGCCGGAAAACGGACTGCGCGAAAGTTGTGTGCACTTTTTGACTAGAATGTTCATTTGGGGCCAATTACTAGCAATACGCAGACAGTCAAAAGGTAAGCGAGGCGTTTCTGTTTGAAGGTTTTCCTGATGATAATAAACGACCTTAGCTCGGGACCATTAAAGGTTCATTTGCTTCCATGGTCCAGAATCTGCAGTTTTATCAATTTGGATGATTGATGAATTCGCGCTTGAAAGGTCCAGGATAACTGAAGCTGCATGGAAATCTGCCTCCGATAAACACGTACCTGCTCTCTGACCAGATCGTCCCATCCGTTCCCTCCTTGCCAGACCAATCCCACTTGATGGGAGAGTATGGGCAAATTACAAACGAAGCAAAGGGCAGTCATTGTCCTGCGAACAAAGGAATATTCTTACAAATTTTCAGCTAAATCTGTTGAAGGAGAGAAGTTGTCGTGCAAGGCGCAATATATTTGGTGTGGCCAAGCTTGTGTGAAGTGGATCCGATTATTAGCCACTGAGTTTTGTTGCTTTTCTAACATACAACATGCAATCTAGCTATGAGCTATAATATCTAATGTAATTTTTAATTGAAAGTTGTTTTTTCCCTTTCAAACGGCTGAAATAAGAGAATCAATTTTTAAAAATTATAAGGAAAAATTTAAAGAAATTTTCAGATTTTATCTTTTCATTTTGGGTATTTTGCCAACTTTTTATTATATTGCTCATTTTATCTTTTGTTTTCATATCATCCATTTTATAACTTTAACTTTTTAGTTACTTTAAATGTTGGTTTTTGGCGTTTTGCATCATAAAATGCCTAAACTTGGACGGAAAACGCAAATGAATGAACCTGGACAATCTGTAGCTATAAAATCAAGCTGAGTTTCACTTGTATTTCATTTGTCGCCTTGAAATATTGCCTGGAATAAATAGAAAAATTAAATTCCCTCAACAGCAGCTATTTCCCCAAACAAATTGAATTTCAAACCGTATAAAGCCATAATAATTATACTTCCCGAGTGCCTTGAAATGGTCAATTACATTTTGAAATTAACATTTTGTGTTCTGTCGAGTAACAGAGAAAGCAAATGGAGGCAGTCTAATTACTCGCGTTTTGTATGAAACGCATTCATATTAAATGCGATCGTGGGCGCAAGAAAATACATTTTTCCCACTAAGGAAATATTAATTTAGAAATTGGTATTTTTCAAGCGCAACTACACAGTTTCTGAGCTGAGCTTTGCGCTTTGCCTCTGGGCTAATCCTATTTACTATCTAGTTCTAGTTAATTAAGATACTGCAAATTAAACTGTTTTTAACTGCGAATCAATTTCAATCTGCTCAAGCGAACTGATGGGATTTAATCTGGAAAGCGAATTGAATGTTAAGCCACGAGCGAGTCTCATTGCTGGCATTAAAAGCTTATTGGAGGTTGATTCACAAACAAACATCTATTTTCTCAGTCAAGAGTGTTGAGACTCTTCTCTCAGAGACTGAGGCACACCATTAATAAGTTCCCAGTTAACCTGGCGCCTCCCCAGAAAATGAGGAAACTTTAAATAACCCATGTGTGGTTTGGAGCAGCCAAAATTGCACTTTTCCATCGGTTAACTTCCATATATTCATCAACATGCGTTAATCTGGTTGATGGATTGCTGCCCAAACATTTTCCAGTGGGTTTCGGGCGAAGCTCCTCAACACATGTCGGCTACATTATTCGGCATTTGCATACCGAATATAATCGGTGGTGAATATTGCAGCATATTGAAGCGATCATTCAAAGTGTGTGTGAAACTATAACGAATAAATTCTAGAAAGTTCTACGGTTAAACTGTTGCGAAAACTAGCTAACTATGAAAGCCAATCGTCGAATTATGATGAGATATTGATGATTATTAATGAAGCTGCAGGTCCGGCTATTGAGGCCCCAAGCGGCCTGAATATTCAAGCTGTGGATGTGACGCAAAAGGTGCTCGGTTGAAGACAGGCGTTCTCTCTCAACTATTTATGTATGTACAAACTGCATGCAGTATACCTAGTGAGTTTGTTGAAAAAGTGCACTTAACAGTAAAAACTCTCGTCAAAGAACCAGAAAGTTCTGATAGCTTCAATCAATGATCAAACAAATGCCCCTAAAGTTAAAGTTAAAGTTACTAAACCTGCATGCAGTTTGTACAAGCCTGAAACAGCCAATCAGAATCGAGAGTGGACCTGTAATGGCGCAGGCGCGGTGAAGTCAGCTGCGCCGCCATCGCTCATTCTGACGACGCAGATACTGGATGCTATCTAATGCTGGAAGATCGAATCTTGGACTGGCGCCGAAGAGTTCGGTACCGTTGTGCGTTCGAGTCTCGGCTTAGCTGTTGATTCCTGCTGAACACCAAACACTTAGTGTGAAGTATCTACTGGGTGCTGGGGAGGATTTGAGGACGTTGAGGTGTAGAGCTAGAGGAGGTTGGATAGAGCAGCCGAGGAACTAGCTTCTACGGCTACTAATCAGTGCAGAAATAAAAACAGCGAAATAAATCAAATGAAAATCTACCCACTAAGCTACACATTTATCCGGGGGGTTGTTCTGAGCCGCCTGATTATCGCTAGTGAAACTTTTAAATGCCCAAATTACATTTTACGATTTTGCGGAAAATATCACTCTCCAGAGACAGCAGCTGAACCATCCTGTCGACAGAACATTACCATAGTAGTTTATAGAGCCATAACTTTCAGCTACGTTTGAAAATTCAGCGCAAATTCACGATCCTTTTGCGGATTGGTCCAATTTTTCATTTTTATAGATCAATTCGTATTACAATATCTGCTGGACGATTGCTAACGAACGCAAACGAACCCAAACGAACACAATAATACCACAAGCGAATGAAACACTTTGTATAATAGTTCCAAAGCTGTGATTATTTAAAGTTATTTTAATTAAACGGGAATTATTAACAGCGCAAATGCCTTAAAAAGCATTAAATTATAATCGAGCAAAACGAGTGCACAGATTATTTTGTCGGACAAATAAATTGAATTGTTTAAATATATTTGGCTTGTGTAGTTCATTAAATGGCATTTCCCCATCGCAATTTTTTTGCGCATTTTGTAAACGCGGGTTTTCCGGGAAAACTTGTTTCACTAATCGCTGATTGGCTAATTTACACGGGCCCTGTTTACTAGTTTTTAACAGTTTGATAGCAAAAATTTTCTCTGAAACCAATTTTGGCAAAAGGATTATCTGGAAATTGTTTTTCGCTCGTAAGCATACAAACAGATACCCAAATATATAGATACAGGTATTCAAAACGAATTATCTAGGTTCATGTATCTGTATATTATCTATCTATATATCTAGAGTAATATGTGCAAGCTTCTCACAGTTATTTAATGTCTCTGAAACCAAAGCCGATAAGAAATGGATTTTTATTGAATTTTAAAGCAAAGGGCCCATTCTTTCTGTGCTGACAGTTTCAGTGGTCGACCATCTTCAGATATTTTTTGATAATTTTACGAAATTTTGCGTTTTTAAGGCAGTTTTGAAAATTTTCTTTTAGCATTCAATTGGTTCACCTGCAGGCGAGATGGGCACTCTTTCATATTTTGTAGATACTGACTCAAATGTTATTTTGCTTCATGTTATTTAATTGTTTCGATTTCCCATATTTTATTCCTGTTCGAGTTCATTAGGCAAATGTAAAATCCCGATAGATTTTGGGGCCAATAGGATTTGAAATACGTTTTTTTCAATTACAATTACCAAGTCTGTACTGCATGTATGTATCTCTAACAAGATCTCCGATTAATTATGTATGTTAATTTTAACTAATTTAATTGTTTAAGTGATATAAATATAAACTGTAATATTTTTATTGAGATATTGAATTTCCCTTAGACTCCACTCGTAAATGTGCCTCATACTGCTAATATTTGCTAGGAGAATGGCAAAAACTCATGTTCAAGAACCATGGAAGTATCAAGTGATCCTCAATAACAGTCGGTTGGATTCAATTTCCTCAGGAATTATACAGTTTCCTGAATTTTCATCGAAGAGCGATGATCCTGGCCAGGTTCAGGTAGCAAATATCCAATAACAGATACTTTTTGTTTTTACGTATTTTTCTAGTGGAAATAATGGAAAATTTCTCGAAGTGGCGAAGGCAATAAAATTGGGCTTTTAACTGTAATATACGCTTACAGAAGAATTTTAGGACAAAGCACTTATAAAAGTTGCAAAGTACTGTATAAATTGCGATTTAAGCAGGGAAAATATGGGCAGGTGTTTTCGACGTTTTTTTTCAGCGAGAATTTTGCTCTAGAGTATTCAATTTGTATAAGGAAAAATTTCAAACGCCGTGTTTTAGAATTTAAACATTTGCATAATTTGCCGATGTATGACACACATTTAGTTATTCAAGCAGGGAAAATATGAGCAGGTTTTTGGGGCGTTTCTAAATAGATTGTTCCCAAGTCTCATTTGCTTGCAGTGAAATTTCGCACTTATATGTATTACCAAGCAAAAAAGTGATCATTTGCCTGAATATATGCTGAACACTTTATGTGTTTGAGTCAATTTCCGACGCTTTAGGTTCTTCCTTTTAACAGTTGAATGGGAAGCGAAATTCCATGCGGGAATGCAATTTGTATAAGGAAAAATTTCAAACGCCGTGTTTTAAAATTTCTACATTTACATAATTTGCCGATGTATGACACACATTTAGTTGTTCAAGCAGGGAAAATCTGAGCAGGTTTTTGGGGCGTTTCTAAATAGATTGTTCCCAAGTCTCATTTGCTTGCAGTGAAATTTCGCACTTATATGTATTACCAAGCAAAAAAGTGATCATTTGCCTGAATATATGCTGAACACTTTATGTGTTTGAGTCAATTTCCGACGCTTTAGGTTCCTCCTTTTAACATTTGAATGGGAAGCGAAATTCCATGCGGGAATGCAATTTGTATAAGGAAAAATTTCAAACGCCGTGTTTTAGAATTTCAACATTTGCATAATTTGCCGATGTATGACACACATTTAGTTATTCAAACAAGGAAAATCTTAGCAGGTTTTTGGGGCGTTTCTAAATAAATTGTTCCCAAGTCTCATTTGCTTGCAGTGAAATTTCGCACTTATATGTATTACCAAGCAAAAAAGTGATCATTTGCCTGAATATATGCTGAACACTTTATGTGTTTGAGTCAATTTCCGACGCTTTAGGTTCCTCCTTTTAACAGTTGAATGGGAAGCGAAATTCCATGCGGGAATGCAATTTGTATAAGGAAAAATTTCAAACGCCGTGTTTTAAAATTTCTACATTTACATAATTTGCCGATGTATGACACACATTTAGTTATTCAAACAAGGAAAATCTTAGCAGGTTTTTGGGGCGTTTCTAAATAAATTGTTCCCAAGTCTCATTTGCTTGCAGTGAAATTTCGCACTTATATGTATTACCAAGCAAAAAAGTGATCATTTGCCTGAATATATGCTGAACACTTTATGTGTTTGAGTCAATTTCCGACGCTTTAGGTTCCTCCTTTTAACATTTGAATGGGAAGCGAAATTCCATGCGGGAATGCAATTTGTATAAGGAAAAATTTCAAACGCCGTGTTTTAGAATTTCAACATTTGCATAATTTGCCGATGTATGACACACATTTAGTTATTCAAGCAGGGAAAATCTGAGCAGGTTTTTGGGGCGTTTCTAAATAGATTGTTCCCAAGTCTCATTTGCTTGCAGTGAAATTTCGCACTTATATGTATTACCAAGCAAAAAAGTGATCATTTGCCTGAATATATGCTGAACACTTTATGTGTTTGAGTCAATTTCCGACGCTTTAGGTTCCTCCTTTTAACATTTGAATGGGAAGCGAAATTCCATGCGGGAATGCAATTTGTATAAGGAAAAATTTCAAACGCCGTGTTTTAAAATTTCTACATTTACATAATTTGCCGATGTATGACACACATTTAGTTGTTCAAGCAGGGAAAATCTGAGCAGGTTTTTGGGGCGTTTCTAAATAGATTGTTCCCAAGTCTCATTTGGTTGCAGTGAAATTTCGCACTTATATGTATTACCAAGCAAAAAAGTGATCATTTGCCTGAATATATGCTGAACACTTTATGTGTTTGAGTCAATTTCCGACGCTTTAGGTTCCTCCTTTTAACAGTTGAATGGGAAGCGAAATTCCATGCGGGAATGCAATTTGTATAAGGAAAAATTTCAAACGCCGTGTTTTAAAATTTCTACATTTACATAATTTGCCGATGTATGACACACATTTAGTTGTTCAAGCAGGGAAAATCTGAGCAGGTTTTTGGGGCGTTTCTAAATAGATTGTTCCCAAGTCTCATTTGCTTGCAGTGAAATTTCGCACTTATATGTATTACCAAGCAAAAAGTGATCATTTGCCTGAATATATGCTGAACACTTTATGTGTTTGAGTCAATTTCCGACGCTTTAGGTTCCTCCTTTTAACATTTGAATGGGAAGCGAAATTCCATGCGGGAATGCAATTTGTATAAGGAAAAATTTCAAACGCCGTGTTTTAGAATTTCAACATTTGCATAATTTGCCGATGTATGACACACATTTAGCTATTCAAACAAGGAAAATCTTAGCAGGTTTTTGGGGCTTTTCTAAATAAATTGTTCGCAAGTCTCATTTGCTTGCAGTGAAATTTCGCACTTATATGTATTACCAAGCAAAAAAGTGATCATTTGCCTGAATATATGCTGAACACTTTATGTGTTTGAGTCAATTTCCGACGCTTTAGGTTCCTCCTTTTAACAGTTGAATGGGAAGCGAAATTCCATGCGGGAATGCAATTTGTATAAGGAAAAATTTCAAACGCCGTGTTTTAAAATTTCTACATTTACATAATTTGCCGATGTATGACACACATTTAGGTATTCAAACAAGGAAAATCTAAGCAGGTTTTTGGGGCGTTTCTAAATAAATTGTTCCCAAGTCTCATTTGCTTGCAGTGAAATTTCGCACTTATATGTATTACCAAGCAAAAAAGTGATCATTTGCCTGAATATATGCTGAACACTTTATGTGTTTGAGTCAATTTCCGACGCTTTAGGTTCCTCCTTTTAACATTTGAATGGGAAGCGAAATTCCATGCGGGAATGCAATTTGTATAAGGAAAAATTTCAAACGCCGTGTTTTAAAATTTCTACATTTACATAATTTGCCGATGTATGACACACATTTAGTTGTTCAAGCAGGGAAAATATGAGCAGGTTTTTCGGGCGTTTCTAAATAGATTGTTCCCAAGTCTCATTTGCTTGCAGTGAAATTTCGCACTTATATGTATTACCAAGCAAAAAAGTGATCATTTGCCTGAATATATGCTGAACACTTTATGTGTTTGAGTCAATTTCCGACGCTTTAGGTTCCTCCTTTTAACATTTGAATGGGAAGCGAAATTCCATGCGGGACGTATCTAAAAACGATTTTCCGGACTTTATTAGATACTTAGCTCAAATAACAAGCAGCCTTTTTCCACAAAGTGGAAATAATGTGGGCTCTCTGGTGACAACTAAAACAGCCTTCATTAGCCACGTACCGCTGCCCTACTAAATTCGCCTAGAGTCTCCATAAAGAAAATTAATTTTTCAGGTTTCCGGTGAATTCTCTTCGGCTAAATAAGCGGAAAACTCACATGGAACGGCGCTTTTATGTTATCGCTGTTAAAAACCTTCATTGCTTCCGGAAAATATAAAATAATTATTAAGGTTTAAATGGAACATGTCACTGAAATGGGGGTATCTGGCAATACCAAATAAAATTCGTTGTTTGCCAAATTGATCTCGAACGAAGCTTAACAGAGAAAAACTTTCCGGAGCTTTTAAAGGCTCAACAGGAGTTTGTACTTTGCGAAACTGCACGTGTTGTGCGTGTGGAAATAGCCGTTCACACTACAAGTTTCCCGTATTAAATCTCCAAGTGTCCATGCTGTTTTCGAAATACTTTTCCTCTATATCCTACATTAAATAATTCCGGAGATTCGCCAATGATTGAGGCTTGGATGGATGGCACTTGCTCAATAATTCAACTGCTCAAATCCATGTTGCGAGTAATCAAATAACCGGAATTCGCTAGAGAGTGCGAAAGTGTCACGACCCTCTGTTAAAGTGAAATTTAGATGTTTACAAACGTTCTAGTAGTGGGAAAGAGAGCAGAATTAGTGAATACAAAATGAGTTGGTTTTATGACAAAAGTTCAAAAACTGAAATGAAAAAAGCAACTGAATAAAATCCAATCAGTTATCCGTGGTTTCTGCAAATCGCCGTTCTATACGGTTTCAGGCCATTGAGCAGAAACAGCAAAATGAGAATGTCCGACCATTTCAGCCATTTAGCGAACGCTGAAATAAAAATGTTTAATTTGCACACCGTTTCCTTTATTGCCTGCTAACTGGCGGGTTTAATTCAATCCAAACCACCCCAGTATTGGCCGTAATAATTAAAGGAATTTGCAAGTTCTTTTTTTGGAACTACCAATTTCATTTGTAGCTTGGCTCAAGCTATTGAGCATATGAAGAAATTTGATTAAATTCCTCGCACAAGAAAGAGTCTCGTTTCCCATTATGGCATTTGCATAAAAATCAGAGAGCCGGAGAGTTTCACTTAAGAAAAGAAATTGGATTTTCAAATTAATTTCGTCCATTTTCTAACGACTGTAAACCATGAGGGGCTACAGAAATTGTATATCGTTCAATTCAATAAAATTCCCATTTAGGCTGGCTTATAAGCCTCCAACGCCAAAAAGGAGTTTTAATTGGAAATTTGCGAAAAGTTTCAGTAGCAAAAAAAAGGCGTTTCTGAGAAAAGTTTCAGGATCCAATTTTTTCAATTTAGTTTTCTGTTTTTTTCTTCTACAGGCTTTTTAAATATTTTAGCATAAGCTAAAGGTGAACCCGTCAAGAAACTTGGCCTAAAGGCCCCCGAAATTGCCCCAAATTTTTTATTTATGGCACTCAAACTACACCTTCACCTCTATTCGACTAGTCCCAAGTCGCAATCAAGTACACACAAAAGGCCAATGCGTATACAAAGATATTTCACAGATTGTCTCATATTTCACGTTTCATGTGCAGGAAATATTTCCGCTTTTCGCCAAAACACCGGTGTTTGCCTTCTAAACTCGATAGATTTATGAGGAAGAGATTTCGCTGGGAACACTTGAGAGAAATGCAATATTTTGGAAGTGAATTGTGAGGTTTTCACATGCAAAAACCCGATCTGTTCGCATGCAACCCACAAAAGGAGAAATTAAAACTTTCATTTAAAACAACGAGTTTTAGTCGACAAATACACGTCTCCTTTTTTGGGTCGCTTCTTGCGCCCTGAACTGAATAATTCAAACTGAGTTACGCTGATGGTACAAAAGAAAATTCAAAATAGCTTACGTTTCGTTACCTTGACGAAAAAGAGACGCATTCAAGTCAGGAAGGTGCGGAACACGGCCTGGATGCTAAAACGTTTTTCGTGTTTTCGGTGAATTTTTAGGAAGAATGGAACTAGAGGTAGAATAAGAATTTTATTTTAACTATTAGTGAAGGCTGATTAACGATAAATCCTTTATTGGGTCGAATTAAGGCGTTTATTTTATATAAAGGCATTAAGTCTTTTAATCTATATTCTGCAAGAAAAAGCGATTGAGCAAAACACCTTTGGGTCTGAATGTTTGCAAGACTTTCGTGTTCCCAACGACCCAAAGAAACAAAATCCTTTCCAGCTTCAAAATTTGTTCTAGTTAGATTTAATTTATTTTAATGCAAATTTCAAAGTTTAAACTTTAAAACATGTTTAATAAGACATTTACTTTAACCGGTAGTCTATACGTACGAGTGGGAAGATTTTGATCCATAATGTTAGGAAGTTAGACTTTTCGCCGCAAATTTAAACTTGCGTCTCCGTTTTGGGCCTAATTAGGAAGGCATTTTCTTTGTGGAGTTGTTAAAGCAGAGTCAAAATTATAATTTTTCTCAAGCTGTAGTTTGATTAAAAAATCAAACGTTCGTTTTTTTTTCAAGTTTTTCCACAGTTTTCAACAAAGAAACATTGATTAATATTTATTTTAATTATCTCATCACTATTGGACAGGTATTTTTTAGAAATTTGCTTTAGAGTATTGAATTTATACAAGAAAAGGTGCCAAACATTGTATTTGGTAGAATCAGTGTTTTCATAATTTGCCGATGTATGACACACATTTTGTTAAAAGATGAAAATTTTCAAACCCTCTTATAGATTTCAGCTGCAAAACATTCAAATTATTTATCAAAAATATATTTCAGAGTGGTTTTATTCTATCCCACTCTGATATTTCCCTGGTGAAATTCGATTTAAATTCCCCTTTAAAATCTGATTTCTGTTTTGTCAAAGCGAGATTAAGAAAATTACTTTTCTTGGGCCCGAAAACTCCCTTGATCGAAGGGTTCAAAGAAAGGGCCATATTTTTCAAACCTCATCAACTCTGTTTCACCTTTTAGTAGATTACAATCCTGTCGAATATTATAATGCCGAACTGAGACTTTGTTTATATTGAAACAGGCTCTAATGTACATTATGGCTTGATTTATGCTGGCGTTTTATGAATCTTGTTCTTAAATCAGGAAAAAAGCAATTAATAATGTGACATGCAACAAGTTTGCCGTTGCATGAGCGACGGTTGTTCTAATAGAGATTTATGGCTTTGGTGACAAAACGGAAGAAAAATATATTTATTAATAAGTCAACTGGATTTTAATATAACGCAACGTAAATTTGAAAGTTGAATGTCAAGGGAAGTTTTCAAGAAATTGAAAATCCGGTCGGATGTTGGGGATTCAAACTTGTTCAAATCTGATTTGATTTCAAGTGTTATTTTATACTGATTTGATTTGACCTTTCGGATGACCGGAAAGGTGTTTTAGGGAGCTGAGCTACCCTTCGGCTAACTTTATAATTGGGTTAGTATTGGCCCGGAACGGCAGTTTAAATGTATTTTGCAAAAATCGGAACTGCACAAACAATTTTAATTCGAAAATGTTGTCGAGTAAAATTCGAGATTTTGCGTTTTTTTAGGCAAATTTTAAATTTTCATAATTTATCAAAACATGACCCACATTTCATTATTTAATGATGAAAAACACTTCCTGTTTTCCCAGTGAATATAAAGTGCGATTCTGCCTTGTGATGTTTGAAATTAAGTTTACATGCAAAATTTTTAGCAAACTTACTAAATGAGGAGATTTTTTCAAAAATTCTCCTCAAACAAGCAAACTCCTAAAAACAAGGAATTTCTAACAAATAATTTGGTTTGAGTTATCCATATATGTTGTTTAGAGCGATAAAGACCCATCTCATTTATATGGTGCGTTTCAGTTATATTTAGAAAGGCGGCTGGAAATTCTGGACCCAGTTGCGTACTGTTGGATAAAATTCAGGGCATAAAGAGGGCTTTATTGTATCTATTCAACTGCTCGAAATAGGGCCCCATATGGCTTCGTTCTCGCTTATGCATAATCGAGACATATTCATCCATCGAAACGGATTATGACCTGTAGTATTCCTGAATAATAATCTTCCTAATGTAGCTGGAGATTTTTATTTGTTGCATTTGTATGCTTGTTTGGCAAAGTTTTTTAGAGTAGCTGGAGATCAAAAAAGCCAATGTAAGTGAGCTGTTTCAAAGGCTAATTACGCTTGATGAAGGGGAGATAGACATTTTTGGATTAAATTGCGATGTCCAAGCCAAAAACTTCTTTATTATTTGTTAATCTCCACTTGGAGTTTACTTAATTTAACAAAGCAGTTTTTGAAAAGTTGTTTGCAAACATTCTTTGCCAACAAACTTCCAACTTACTTCGTTCGGCACTGAAGTTGTTCATTTCTCTGTTGTCATTAAAAAATTTAATTCGATGAAGAGCATCAGGAATTTTCACTCACGATTCTTAAATTTTGTTCGGAATGTTCGTCTTTCCGCTCAATGGCTCTAGAGGCTTTAATTTAATTTACCAACAAGACGAAAAGCAACTCTCTTAATAGCCGATAAAGCAAGTTTATGGCTCCATTCTGAAAGATGCCCAATGGGCAAACTTTTAATTATTCCCACAGGAAAATGCGCTGTTTAAGAAAATTTAGCTTCAGCAACAAAACGAGTTGATTAACAACCGCAATGACCAGAAAGGAGCTGTAAAAGTGATAAAGTAAGTTTATTATAAAAAGTTTCCTTTTTTAATGCTACCGCTCGGGCTTTTTATGGATTTTCATAATTTGTCAAGGTGTGACGCACATTTTATTATATTAATCGTTTTCTAACGCCTTTCAGCTTGGGAATGGTTTTTTTGTGGGAATACTGATCTGCTTTGAAGACTAAAACTATTTGATATTCTGATGTTAAGCAAGTGCGACACTTTTTGGTATTTATCTAATGTTAATAACTTCCGTACTAAGCAAGATATCAAAGCTGATGAAACAATTATTTGAGTCGAGATAACATACAAACAAGCCCGATGGGACTGAAGCCAATTAGGAACATTTCCTGAACATCTAATTAAAAGTCCATTCGCAAAGCAGCAATTATTATTGGCGAGTGGATATTGACGGAATCTAACCGGATACTGTCAACTGTACTCGGAAATTCAATTTATTTCGCAAACGCCACACAAATAACCCGACAGTAATTTGTTGATAAAATTAACCAATGGATAAATTGGCTGATTAGTGATGAAACTGTGACATTTTTCGTGGTAACGGTTTCTAAAACACCATTCAATTAGACCGAAGAACAGCAGTAATTCCCACTAAAAGGCCCTCTATCGAATTAGAGCGAAGAGAACACCGACAAGTAAATTGAATTTGCAATAAACGAATTTTAGAACATTGCGTTCCAAAAGTGTTTTCTGATCGCTTTATTGCCATTTGTGTATGGAAATTATACATGCAAAAATTCCTGTTATTAAAAACAAATAACTGTGTGTAAATCCTATGGGTTTAAAAGCAAATTTCGCATTTATAACCGGCCGTTTTACCGTATTCAATCACTTACATGTTAGAGATTTTTTAATTGTTTACTGTTCCACCAGCAATATTTATAATTGCGACATTTTCAATGCCTGATTTTTCTGTGAAAAAAGAGGTTAATTAATTGGGGGATGGACGTTTACAAACCCCCCATTTATAAACATTTGGATTTATATCGTTCAGTCCATTAGCACCACTCTGAACTCGTTGGGAGGCAATTTCCTTTCTCAGTATCGCAAACTAAGTATATATGAACAGCCAGTGTGCTAAAGTAAATTATCCAAATGTTGGGCATTATTTTTACCAAATTTGACACAAAACCTAATTTCGTATGATTAGACGCATAAGAAAACTTAGTTTTCTTGTAAAAAGCCTGCGGAGGAAAACTAAGGATAAACTTCCAACTTTCTGGCTCTTGTTCGACTAAACTATTTGTTGCCGAAAAAGTTATTAAGCAGATATTGGAGAAAAAACCGAAGAAAGAAAGTTGAGTGTTTTATTAAAACAGTTTTGCCGGAAAAATCCCACATTTCCCGTCAATATCAGCAGCTCTTAAACGGAACATTTTGCGATAAAGTGCATATCAACCACTTCACGCATAGGTATTTCACCCGATCCCTTTGGGGTAGAATTTCAGATTTCCCTTCGGGACATCTCAATTTACATAGTACGGGCCAAATGGTAGAAAAGCACTTAAGAAGATCGATAATTTCGCGGTTGGATTGATTTACGGAAAATACATTTACGGGATCATAATACATTTTTAAAATTGGGGCTGTTTTTGCACGGACTTTCATTTTTACATCATCCGCTTCTGAAGCCGGGTCTCTAAGCAATCAGTTACGAACTTGTCATGTGAGCTTCAGAACTCAACCACAGAAGCTCCATTTCACATGCGTACTGGATTTTACTGTATTTTTGCGCTAATTCTGTTTTAATAAATTTTTAAACTTTGTAGTGTTTTTCGCAGTTTTTAGATCATCCACTTCTGAAGCCCGTTTCTGAGCAACTGGTTAAGATTTCGGAATTTAGGTCTGAGCAGTCGACTACAAAAGCCCCATTTTACGCGTGGTTTACATTCGGTTCTGGTCCAGGTACTGGAAGCTAAATTTGGGAGTGCTTTCGTGCGGTATTTCATTTTTACATCATCATTACATTGAGTAGCGGGTTGAGAGCATTCCATAATCGTTTTATCCTTAAATCTGCTCAGAAACAGACACTCAACACCTTTCTGATCAAAAATAATCTAACGCCCGATGCACTTCTTTTAATGCCCAATGCACTTTCCGACATTTCAAGTAGGAATGATGGATTTTTCCGGATGGTAACTGAGTGGGCCCCTGAGTAAATTGCAACGTGTTTTCGCAACTTTTCCCTGAATTAATGCAAATATAAAGTCCGTAAAAGCGTTTCATTTTTGTGCCCAACTTTTGATTAGGTAATAAAACTTATCTGCCTCTCGAGACGAGCACAATATAACCGGAAGAAAACTAAAAGGTAACTTTCTGGTTCTTTTTACAGTCAAAACGACACCGACGATGGAGTTTCAAGGTAATTATTGATGAAATTCATTTCAAATTATCAAATATTTTCCACGGAATGTTCTGGATTTGGGGAATTTTTCCGAGCGAATGCTTTCCCTGCAAATGCCTGCACTACTTTACACATCCGCAGGAATTTGACTGGATCCCAACGGAACGGAATTTCGAATTTTCCTTCAGGACATTCAGATATACATCGCACGTGCAAACTGGCAAAAGCACTCCAGTTGATCCAAACTTTTCATTGTCATAATCACGTTTTAGCGAGAATCTACTGATGGCTTTTAGAATCAGCTTTTTCCAGGAAAAATTTGGTGCTTTTAATTATCCAACCGTTAATAACTGAAAGCCTAATTCCTTTGAGAAAGCAGGCGAAGCCCCAAATGGAAAATACTCCAGTCCCGATTCGACACATGTTTCCTAAGCAAACGATAAAAATTATTTGAACTCCACTGGAACATTTCCAATATCGGGCTGTATCAACATTTTCGTACTTTCTTTTAATTAAATGCCCTCGAGCGTTATTTGCGCACAAAATAACGCGAAAATAAAAAACGCCGAGTGAAACAGATCTGGAACGAGAGAACCGGTTCCTTGGACTTTGTGCGGCCAAATAACCAGCGGCAGAAAAATCATGTTCGATTTGAGCGCCCAAGAATGCGGTCTTAATTAACACGCCTTATCTCGCAATGATCGATTATTCAGATTCCCCAACGTCGAAACAACATAATCGGGATTTGGAGCATGATGGGAATTACTGAGGGGCAATCTTCCGGAATCCTGCTGGTTCCAACGTCACAAAGCAGGTAGAAGTAAGCCGGGCTTTTTATCAAACTCCATCGACAATTTCCCCCGAGATTTACTAGATAGATGTTCCACGGCATTATTTAGACGTGTTTAATGAGCCGATTATCCCCATTTAGTTCTTTGATATTATATTTTATATTCAAATTCTCTTTGGAAATTAGGCGTCAGGCTCTTCAATATTTTAATGCTCTAGATCGATAGAGGAAGCGAATTTTATATTTAAACGGCTTCGCACAAGTCGATCAAAAATGCTACCAGTTGATGAAAAAAGGGAATTTTCTAAAGATCTGGCAATAAAACCTCCCAAACGAAAATATACTAATGATTTTATCTGCGTATACGGAAGTCTGTTATGTAAATGAATACTCTGATATTCTTTGGTGTCTTCGTATAGCGACAGCCAAGTCCCCATAGCCGAAATTTATTTCTGGATCGCGAAGGGGAAACAAAACTGTTTCAGGCCTGCCGTAAATTAATTATCCTAAAAGGAAAATAATTATGACAAAGGTAAATCAACTCGGCAGCATTGCTTTTAAGTGTATTTTGAAGGTGAGCTTATTTCGATTGCGGATTTGGACATTTTTCTCTAATCACTTTGCTTCCGACAGGAAACCTACAAACGACTTCCTTTCCCGAAAATTCCCGGTTGAGAAAATGAAAAGCCTGCAAAGGCAAATTAATTTTACAAGGAAATAGAGCTCCTTTAGACGTTTAGACAAATAATCCCGCCAGAGATAGGTTTCTGCAGCAGATACATTTAGAAAGAGATTCGGTTTTGCGTCAGTTTCCAAATAAAGAAAAATCTGCTGTAGATGTTCTTTGCATGACTAAAATCTCTGATTTCGTGCATCTCACTTGTGCTTCTTGTCGAAGCTTTGCCAAAAACTTATCAAACAAGGCACGAACTTTATAATCCGAAATTGAAAATGGCGAACGCAAAGCTGCGGGTCGCCTTCCCAAAGCCAATTCTTACTAGAATTCAAATTCGTGCCTTTCCCTTAAAAGTTTACTTGTAATTGTCCTTTTCTTCACTTTATGGAAGATAAGCTAAATGAAAATATATTAGACCGATGAGGGGTGAGAGTTTTCCAACAAAATTTAAAAATTGCTATAAATATTCCAATTTACCAGTAGATGATGTGAGAAACCGTCATCAGCCTAATAAACTGGTTGGCTTGAAAACTCCGAAAGAACAAAAATCGCCTAATATAGAACCTGTATGGTTCCCTAATCGATTTTATTCCTGATAGGCCATCACAAGAATCCATCTTTACCTGAACCGCAACTGTCTTAATCCCACTGTAATTGTTTGAGGTAGAAAATCAAAAAATCTGAGTTAAAATGATGGTTTGAAAGTGTCAGTCCGTTGATCAATAAACTGGCCAAAGTATCGGAAATATCGACAATCGAACAGGAAAAGTCCGCGACAGGGAACATATCGAGCAGACATCAATCTAACATCCAACTAACATATAACTCACGTGCTTTTTATGCTTTGCAACTTGTGGATTCTTGCTGGATTAGTACGTGGCCCTTTCTCATGCCGTCTGGCTTTTCTGCTAGTTGCATTAAACAGAGCTTTAAAATCGAGATTTCATTAAAAGTAGAAAATTGGGCAAAAAACTGTACTTTGAACGAAAAAAAAAATGATGTGCGCTTTGTAACTCTAAGAGGAGCTAGGAGTTGGATGGGGAGATTTTTGAAAACTATTAATACCGTCAAACTACTGCTAGTTTAAAGTGAAACAGATCATCAGAAGGAGAAAAACCACAAACATCAAAACTTACATTCTAGAGTAGACGGCAGCGGCCAACGAGAAGCGAGTCAACGAGATTTAGAGCTACATAGATCGACGCACACTAACTCTAGCAGTACAAGGAGCGAAAGCGAAGCGCGTGTTTAGAGCTGACTCTAACGGCCGCTGGTTGGTTTATAACTGGCTCCAGCTTATGGAGCGGCGCACCAGCCAGCGTGGTGCCTCCGAATTGATCTTGGCTAGATGCTCACGTCACCGGGAATCACGGGAACTGGGATAGAGCCCAAAGAGCGCGCTCGAAGCCGGGTCCAACAGGTATACTCTCCGGCTGTTCGAATTTACTATTATTTATTCACTCATCGTTTCTCTATATTATTGCCATTTATCCAGGCGTTTTAACATTAAAGCTGAGCTCTTTTAGTAGCTTCTCAGTTTTGTTCGAAGTTCTCTAAGAAATATGATCCTACTTTGCCTCTTCCCCGAGTTTGTTTCCCCCTTTTTTGAGGAAATTGCCGATATCAGACTGATGATGGATGGGAGTTTTATAACAAAGATTTTTAGTCCATGAATGCTTATTTCTATATTTACAAGCTTTTTTTTATTAGCGTTCTGATTTTTTTATCGCTACTGCTTTTAGCTCAACCGTTTAAAACACTTTGTTTTGTGCTTATGGCATAGTTTCACTACTTTCAGGAGTAAACTTTACAGTTATTTCTTTGTCTTTTTGCGGCTGGTAAGCACTCCTTTACACTATGTATTTTTTTTGCTTTAATTATAACAATAATATTAATTTGTATGGAAATTCAATCTTCATAATAGATTTTTTTAACGAGCAAAAGCCATATATGTTGTATCACTAAATTTTTTTGTAATAGCAGTTAGAAAACTCGTATCCCTCATCAGTGTGATATACCAAAAATTTTATTGTCTAGTTTTAATGGGCAAAACTGCCCCAAAATCAAATCTTTCGAGCCGAAAGTCACTAGGAAGCACAAAATACGTTCTTGTCGGTTTCCCATATTAAGTTTAACCAGTTTCGTAAATTATTTTCGGTTAAAAAACTCTCATTTCTCATCGGTCTGATATTAAAACAAAAAATTATGCAAAATGAAAATCAAAGAAACCAACTTAAAATCCAAAATCTAAAGTAAAAATCCATCCTTAAGCAGAAGCTACACCCTTATCAAGATCATCGCATTTTCACTAATAGTTTTCAGCTAGAAAAATCCCTCATCGGTCTGATAAAAAAAATATATTCAACTACAGGACCCACTAGGTCCAAATCGTTGCCAGACAGTAGAATTTAGACCAAAAAAATCGTGAACAATAAATACATGCTTAGTTAACGTTAAATTAACTAGAAAGTTCATAAAAGACCCGATTTCTACTTGTGAAGTGGACCGAATTTCGATCAAAAGCACGATGAAGCGAAACAAACAGACCCCACCTTGTTCCATGTCTGTATTTCCTGCTTCTTTTCCGCTCGTGTTCGTTCACAAGAACATCAGGACCCATAAAGAGGGGAATTATTGTGAAATTACCAGTATCGCAAATGTTTCGCAGCCGAAAACCATTGGAAATACATCGAGCTGGAGCGTAGCTTTTATTTTTAGAGTGAGCGATGGCTCAGTTTTGTCAAATTAGATTCTGTGCCAGGAATGCATCGAAAATCCCTCTAAGTTTGCCTCGGCAGCAAGTAAGGCAAGCTTTATTTTGCTGGGGCGCAAATAAGTCCGGAGATTGGTGGGCTTTCTTTAAATTAAAACTCTGTTTGATTTTGATAAAGCTTAGCGAAAAAGCTTGTGTGCTTTTGAGGCTTCATGAACGTTTATTTAGAGAATCCAGGTAGTTTTCGAATGAAACTAACGTTGAAACTGATGAATATTTGTCCGCTGTTAAAAAGCAGATTGAAAAAGAGGGCGAAACCCGAGTTACACCCTTGTAAAGCAGACAACTATATTTCAACCAGAAGTATGATGAAGCGAAACATAAAACCTCGGCTTTCCTTTCGCTCGCCGGCTACTTATTTCTCCATTTTTCTCTTGTTCCCACTTGTTGGCGTGCCCCATAAGTGCCCGAATGTTTTTTCCAATTGCCCTCAATGTCTTTCATCATTGGAGTTTTTGAATTTTTATAAAAATTTGGACTTACCGCGAGTGCAAACACTGCCAAAGAATGAGAGCACCAGGCACTGAGGCAATGAGTGAAAACACTGCTGCTGCTGCTGTACATTTCTGATGAATTTTCCTCTTTAAAGCCCCACAGCAACCTATAATTAAATTGGAAACCATAAATAAAGTGGAATTTTCAAAACTTGAAACTGTTGTTTTTAAACAGCTACGTTTATTCAAATCAGACGATCAGTGGTTTGCAGTAAACGTTTTCTTTTACGGAAAATTCCCCCATTTTCGTAACCGTTTGTACGTAAAAGCTGATTTGTTACCATCGAAAGGAACATCTGGAAAAATCAGCGGTATTTCCGTAATCCAGTTTTGGTCGATTTGTATTGGAACATAAAGCGCTAGCAGGAAAATTTCACAACGGAATTATTGATTTGTTTGTTGCATTCAATTCCGCAAAATGCAATTGCAGTCTGATATTTCGAGACGATGTCACAAAACCCCAACATGTTGCAATGGGGGATTTGATTTTTCGATAAACAGCTTTCGGTTTATTACCGCCCAAAAGGATTCAGTTATGGTAATAAAAGCCCTTTGAAATTGTGATTAAATCCCTGGAACATGGAAATCGATATCTTTACCTGCAGGCTTTTTAGGGCATAAATGGAACAATACAAGGGAAAGTAGGGCCCGAAGGTTTTCGTAAAGACACTTTTCTCGCAGGCTTAACCGTTGAACCCGGCGACATTTCACGCTGATTGCTTTTCTTGGTGGGAACTATCCCTCTAGTCCCAAATTTTAATACACCAGTTGGTTCCACTAGGGCGAATTTACTTGATTAAGAAACACAAGCTTGCCGCAGGCCAAGCAGCAATTTTTCTCTATAAAAACAAAATAGTAGCAAATAAAAAGCAAATGTAGACCCTCCTTTCCACTCAATAATTGTTGTTTCTGATTCTTTATTCGTTATTGTGGTTGTGGTGGCCTTAGATAAATAAAAATGCGATTTTATTGTTTTGTCAGTTGAGCAAAGTTCACTGTAAAAATACAACTAGATGTGATTCATGTGCGCAAAATGTCCGGCAATTTTCAACATATTTTACCAGTTTAGTGGCATGTTGTTCCAGGCAATGAATGGGTTCGAGCCAAAGCAAATATTCCGCTAAATGGAAAGCTGAATCAATCATGCTTGTTCTGGCTAAAATAAGCCCCGTATGCGTTCTTTTAGCGAATAGTTTTCAACTGAATTAGCGAAAAAAATTGCGTTTTTTCATATACTAGAGACTGTAACGCAATTCTGCTGTTGGAGGGAACAGTTTTATCTTTATTGGCACAGGCACAAGTAAATACGTGGTTTCCTCAATGGCAAATAAATATTAACTTTGAGCCAAATCGAGAGTCCCGAGTTTGTTTCATTTAATAGGTTCAACGAAGAGTTTTTTCAGCAGCACCAGCTCTGAAAAAAGTGGATCAGTTGCGCAAGCTTTTAGCCTAATTGATTTATCCCACAAGTCCTGCTTTTCCTCGCGGATCGCAAAAGAGACATATAATTAGATTAAAAATTCAAATTTTATAATGGCCAGGTCGAGGCACTTCAGGAATTTAATCTGTAACCTGTTTTGGCTGCTGATCAATTTTCTTCGACTATTCAGGCCCTTGCAAGGGCAATTAATTTTTCTGCTGAAGGGATTTTATTATCCTCAGCTGATTGACGACGTTTTTGTATTCAAACGAGCCTCTCTAGCACAATTGAGTGATGGAAGAGTGTAGTTTTTTTTGGGAAAGGTCCCTGTTTGGGCTGTATTAACATAATGTTTGGTTGGATAATTTTATTCAGGTTGACGGAAATTCACTGGTTGATTGAAGCGTTACTGAAATTCTCAGCAGGAAAATTTCCTTTTGGCTTGGAATGGTTTTTTTAGCGAAATGTTTCAGGTTTTCTAACAGGATTGAATGGTTAAAAATAAGTGGGTTTTTCTCGATTTTATCAACTGAAATCAGTTGAAAACTATTAAAATGTAACGTTAGTAAGTAGCTATCATTAAATTATCTGAAATGATTAATTTCTGTTAGAAAACTCGTATCCCTCATCAGTCTAATATACAAAATTAGAAAATATTGAGTGCAAATCAGCAAAATTAATTAAAAATCTAATTTGTGATGTAAAAAATCACCATCAGGCAGAAATTACGTTCTTCTCTGTTTCTCGTTGTAAGTCAAGTTTTTATTCGAACTTTCCAGTTAGAGAACTCTAAAAACATTAACTGAAAAAAAATATATATATATATATTTTTATATATATATATATATATATATATATATATATATATATATATATATATATATATATATATATATATATTGATATAAACAGACAACTACAAGAACGAATTGACAAAACACTGTCATTTTCTTTTTCCCCTGAACAAGGGCTCCCTCAAGGATCCCCGCTCTCACCGTTTCTCTACAATATATACTGCCATGACATATACAATTACAACTTACCAGACAAAAATCAAATCGACAGATCGGCATACATATTACAATACGCAGACGACACGGCACTTATTGTACATGACAAAACTACTGAGAGAGCAGCTCAAAGACTCCAAACACTAACAAACAACACAATGACATGGTTTTATAAATGGAGACTAACACCAAACGCGTCAAAAAACCAACTTCTGCTCACAAACCACAGACTCAACGCTGACTCCCCTACAATAACTGCAGACGGCCAAACGACACAACCAAAAAACGATGTAAAATACCTTGGAATCACAATTAACCACAAACTTAAATTCACTAAACACATACGAAACATCAGGGCAGAAACAATAAAGAGAACAAAACACTTCCGATCACTAACCTACAAAGACAGAGGAATTAGCACAAACACCGCCACCAAAATATATAAAGCTATTTGTAGACCCTTGCTAGACTTTGGACATATACTCATGACCAACGGAACAGAAAGGACAAAACGTTATATACAAACAACAGAACAAATTGCACTAAGACTAATAACACGAATAAGACACCCCAAAACCCACTACACAACCCCCCCCACCCAACTACTATACGAACGCACAAACATGACAAAGATTTCGGAAAGACTCATACATCTACAGACAAAATGGACAAACAACCCCTACAACTGGACCATACTGAATCCCCTTTGTCTCACAAGACCAACCAGACAATCCCGCTTCCGTTTCCCTACATCAACGCTACTCGAACACTTACAAACGCAACTGACTACTGGACAATAAAATATTTTTTTCTTGTCATTAGAATTGGAAAGTTTATTTAATAATATTGTTAACCTAGAATAAGAGAATTTTCATATTTGTTTTTTATTTAGATTAAGACTACATGTATTAAACAAGGGCAGAAAGACCGATAGGTCGATAGCCTTTTTTTTAGAAATAAAGATGTTTACTACTACTAGGTAATATAGTGCAAGCTTCAGGAGTGTTATTTTCAGGATAAACCCAGCTGGTGAGAGCTAATAGGCTCGAGAACGGTCCAGAAGGTGCCTGAGATTAGCAGAGCTTTTTAAATTTGTTGATTTTTCTGCTGAGGGTTGCGAGAACATATATACATATATAATCTTTATTTCCCAATAGGCTATCGGCCCTCGGCCTTTCTGCCCTTGCATATATACATGTATTGGGTTAATTTTCTAACTTAAACTATCTTAACTGTAAACTTAAAATTATAACAAAGCAAAAAAAATCTCTCTTCTATGTCATGTCTTTTCATCGTCTAGCAGGTTGGTTCAGTCGTGTTGGAAGTGTTCAAGTAGCGTTGTTGTTGGGAAGGCGGAAGCTGGATTGTCTCGTTTGTCTCGTGAGGCAAAAGGGGATTCAGTAGGGTCCAGTTGTAGGGATTGTTTTTCCATTTCGTTTGCAGCTGGAGTTGTCTTTCTGTTATTCGCGTTATTTTTGTTCGTTCGTAGAGTAGTTGGTTTGAGGGGTTGTGTAGTTGGTTTTGAGGATGTCTTACTTTCGTTATTGATCTCAGGGCAATCTGTTCTGTTGTTTGAATGTGTTGTTTAGTTTTCCTAGATGCATTCGCTGGCAGAATATGTCCGTAGTCCAGCAGAGGTCTACATATTGATTGGTAAATTTTTGTGGCGGTCTTTGTAGTAATTCCTTTGTCTTTGTACGTCAGTGATCGGAATTGTTTTGTCCGTTGAATGATTTTTGTTCCTACGTTCTGTGCGTGTTTTGTAAATTTTGTTTTTGGTCCAGTTTCATTCCTAGATATTTTGCCTCTTGTTTTGGTCTAATTCTGTTTCCGTCTGTTGTTATTGATGGAGAGTCGTCTTTAATTTGGTGGTTTGGTAAAAGTAGTTGGTTTTTCGTGGCGTTTGGTGTAAGTCTCCATTTGTAGAACCAAGCAATTGTATTGTCTGTTAGTGTTTGAAGTTTTTGTACTGCTTTTACTGTAGTTTTGTCGTGCACGATCAATGCAGTGTCGTCGGCGTATTGTAGTATGTAAGCAGATTTGTCAATGTGTCTTTTGTCGTGGAGACTGTGAATTGTATATGTCGTGGCAGTATATATTGTAAAGAAGGGGTGATAGCGGGGATCCGTGCGGGCCGTCCTTGGTCAGGGGAGAAAGCAAAGGAGAGGGTGTTGTCTATGCTTACTTCTAGGTGTCTGTTTGTGAGTAGGCTTCTGATTGCGTGAATTATGTATTTGGGTGTTTTAAGCTGGTAAAGTTTATATAAAAGTCCTTTCTGCCAGACACTGTCAAAGGCCATTATTGATGTCCATGAAGAGACATGCTGTTTTCTTGTTCGTGAGGTGAGTTGTCTGTATGTTGTTGGTTAGTATAAAAAGCTGGGTGAACAGTTGAGTGTGTAGGTTTAAATTCGGAATTGGTATTGTGGTATGTGTTGTCCCACTGATTGTTGCAGTTCATTTTTTATTATAGGTTTCAAAAATTTTACTCAGTACAGGGAGTAGTGTGATAGGTCTGTAGTTTTGTGTTTGTGTATTGTCTAGTCCGGTTTTAGGAATTGGTATTATTATTCCTGTTTTCCAGGTATCTGGTATCGTGTTAGTTTCAATACAGTTGTTGAATAGGTTCAGTATGTGTGTGTGTGTTTGTGGAGTAAGATTTTTCAGTAGTTTGCCTTTTATATTGTCTTTTCCCGGCGCCGTGTTTTTAATGTGTGCCAGTGCTTCGTCGTATTCTGCTTCAGTAATTAGTTGATGTGCGTTGTTTGTTTCGTTTGTGAAGTAGATCTCGTACCAATCATTTATTGCGTTAAAGTTTTGGTCGTCAAAGTTAGGGTTAGTGGAGGTTGTGAAGGCATGTTGAAAATGTCTGGCAAATGCGTCCGCTTTGGCCTTGTCTGTATACAGTTCTGTACCGTTTTCATTTATTATACCAGTAATAATGTTTTTTTTTGTATCGTGACAGTTTTTTTATTTTTTGCCAGTACGCTTTACCTTCGTCGAAAATCAAATATTTATAGCCAAAAGCCACTCTATAGTAGGTAGAAATTGCACTCTTATGCGTTTCCCATACTAAGTTGATATTTTTTCTATTAAAAAGCTTCAAATTGCAAAATTCGTATCGTTCGTCAGTCTGATTTATCTAAAGAAAACTAAAGAAGGAAAACAGGAAAATTCCGCATATTAAAAAGTTGTAGATGGGAAAACGCTTGCAAATAGCTACCAACCAAATCGATTTTTTTCCTCGATAAATTATTCAGCCAATGGAAGTCCGATGCGATTATTTAATTCTAATAAAGCTGAAAATTAAGTAGTAGTAAGATGAGGCTTGAAATTAGCCGCAGCCGGTCTTACCGATTTTCCCATTTTATTAGCAGTTTGCGATTTAAATTCTCGCCACTCATTTTCTTCATATAATTTATGATAAAGTGTCCTTTAAAGTAGGGTAATCTTGCACATCTTTGCAGTTTTTTCAAAGGATTTTTAGATAAAATCGGGAACGTTGTTCAACAACAATTTTTCACGACCGATTGGCGCGGTCATCGTTCCACAAATTAGGCAAAACACAGTTAACACTCTCATTTTTGAGCTCAGCAAAAGCAATTTCAATGTTAATCAAATTTCCGCTTTAATTGGCGCTATTTAATTCCCCCCGATCCAGCACAAAGCTCCAATATTGTTCGTGCCAAAATTGAACTTTACACCACCAACAATAACCCTTACCGTAAAATAACTTAACGAGTCCCTGGTTTCCCCTCGGTTCCTTTGAAAAATACAAAAAAAGCGGCACTTGTTGGACCCAAAATCGATACTGCCGTGCCAACTTATAAGGTTTCGATTTGCATGAATGAATAAAACGACGATTTAGATCAGCTAAATCCTGGCCAGATCAGATTGAAGTTTTAACGCGAGGTTTCCTTTTCGTCCTTTTGAGGGCGAACTGAAGCGTGAATGGAACGACATTGGAATTATTTGGGTAATCTAATAAGGCACGAATGGTTTAAGTGCCTTGAAGATATACTAATTGGGCCGAAACTTCTTTTTTTTGAGAAAAAATCAAATCAAATCAATCAAAAGTTTTCAATAATCAGAGAAACTGGACGAAACTGGTCAATTTTCAATTTGAAAAATGCATTTTAAATATAAATCTGTATGTAAAATAAAAAACATGTATATAAATTTTGTTACTGCCTCTTCTCATCGAGAAAATCTCGGTAATAAACCAGTTTTGGACGCACTGTACATCTGTTCGTTCTGTTCGCTTGCATAGTCGAAAACTGTTTCCGAATATTCGCGAACTTGTCGGGTTAGTAGTTAAAAAAATGCACAACCGGATTGGGCTTAAAGGCGGTTTTTTTGTTGCTCGTTCTGTTCGCCCTGCTAGTCAAAAACTGTTCCCACATGTTGGAAAACTTGTTGCGATAGCAAATCGATTTCTGTGTAAATGAAAATGTCCAAATTGTTTAGTTTAATTTTTCTAGTTCTGGTAGAACTCAGTTTTCCTGTGTTTTTCTGTTCACAAACATTCGCACACTTAAAATTTCAAGTCGTCCAAAATTGTTCGAAACACACACGGATTGGGCTTAAAGTTTGGAATGCTGTGGTGGCTTTTATTGTTGTTCGTTCTGTTCGCCCTGGTAGTTCTTTCTATTCTCGAATGTTTGCGAATTTACTGAAATAACAAAAATGTGTTGCATTATCGTAAAGGGATTTGCAAAGAAAAATGTATTGTACAACCGGATTGAGCATAAAGTTTGGGATGCTGAAGCAGCTTTTATTGCGGTTCGTTCTGATCGCCTTGCTAGTCAAAAACTGTTCCCAAATGTTAGCAAACTTACCGAGATAGGCAACCACTTGTTTTCTAAAAGAACAAGTCGACATTGTTGGGTGTAGACATCGAACTTTTCGCTAAATAAGCGCAAAACACTGGCTTATGCTGCTTCAGGTGTTTATGTCAATGGGGTTCGTTCTGTTTGCGCTTTTGTTCCCTAACTGTTCGCGAACGCCTGAGAACTTTAGTACGCATTGATTCTCATTCGCATGATCGAGTGCATATTGCTCTAACACTATATCAGGTGACTGATTCTGAGCCCGAACAAACCTTTGAAGATGGAAGACGTGTGTGCCAGCAAAACGTCAGGACCAAGGCAACGATTCCTAAACAAAATTTTAATTACGGAAGTAGATTAAATTGCTTGGAATATTTAATACTTTAGACTTCACACATCCATTATCCTTTTGTGTGCATGAGTGTCAAACGAATTCAGGGAAAATGCAAAACGTATTCGCCGAGATGAATATTGTATAGAGTTGGGCTCAACGAATGAATTTATTTAGGGAATGAGGGCGTGAAAAGAGGCGCAATAAAACTGATAATTGATAATATTCCCGTTGTTTCATTTCTATTGTTTATCTGGAGATGTTCAACGCTGCTGGATTAATCCGGCGGCCGGATAATTCAGCTCTTAGACAAACATTTCATACTCAAACATGTGCTAAGTTCAAGCTGAGCTCCACGGAGGAGAAAAATGGAGAGTCGCTCCGGGTTTGTATTCACTAAGAAGTGCAAATTAGAGCTATTATTTTATCTCATTAGCAGAGGCGGAATGATATAGAATAGGTTTTAAGGCAAGAGGGAGCAGATGGTGGAAGGTTCTATTGTCTTTAGAACATCAGGAAGGTTAATTTAATTTAGGGATCTGCCTAGTGTAGTTGAAGGGGTTTTTTTCTTGGGCAAACTGTTGACAATGCTGCATGAACTATCAGGGCCAATGTTCGATTAGCATTAACAATGTTGTTTGGTAGATGAGCATTATTTATATAAGCGTAGTTGGCATGAACGCAGCCGAGCCAAATCGATCGAAGTTCGCTAAATTTAGAAACTGGGCCATCAGTGAACAGGGGGTGAAGGTTTCCCTCTGAACCTGAAATCCTGAACAACCTGTTCGTCCGGATGCAGCAGGAATTTCCCCGCGCCCGCGCTAATTTTTAATGCGCCGCTAATGGGTTTGTTATATATATATATATATATATTGTAAAGGTTTTGCCTCAATTTCAATTCGAGTCGAGAGTTTATATTTAGCAGATTTTATTGATCTCGACAGTTTCTGCTCTCGCTGTTTCCTTTTTTTAAATATTTACGTTTAACGTTTAAAATTCATTGCGTGAATCACAGCCTTACATTGGGCGGTTCATCAACCGATGTTGAAAGCGTATTACACCATAGGCGCACTTGAATAGCGTTTTTTGCAAGCTTGTTTATAATAATTTTTGTCAATCCTTTGTTTTTTACGTTGTACTCTTGTCTTGTACTTATTTTATCGCTCACTCGATAACTAAGTCTCTGAGCATTTGAGAACAGTTTTGTATATATATAATATATATAATCTTTATTTTCCAATAGGCTATCGGCCCTCGGTCATTCTGCCCTTGCATATATACATGTATTGGATTAATTTTCTAACTTAAACTATCTTAACTGTAAACTTAAAATTATTACAAAGCAAAAAAATATATCTCTTCAAGTAGTGTTGTGTTGGGAAGCGGAAGCGGGATTGTCTCGTTTGTCTCGTGAGGCAAAGGGGATTCAGTAGGGTCCAGTTGTAGGGATTGTTTTTCCAGTTCGTTTGCAATTGGAGTTGTCTTTCTGTTATTCACGTTATTTTTGTTCGTTCGTAGAGTAGTTGGTTTGAGGGGTTGTGGAGTTGGTTTTGAGGATGTCTTATTTTCGTTATTGATCTCAGGGCAATCTGTTCTGTTGTTTGAATGTGTTGTTTAGTTTTCCTAGATGCATTCGCTGTCAGTATATGTCCGTAGTCAAGCAGAGGTCTACATATTGATTGGTAAATTTTTGTGGCGGTCTTTGTACTGATTCCTTTGTCCTTGTACGTCAGTGAACGGAAGTGTTTTCTCCGTTGAATGATTTTTGTTCTTACGTTCTGTGCGTGTTTTATAAATTTTAGTTTTTGGTCCAGTGTCATTCCTAGATATTTTGGCTCTTGTTTTGGTCTAATTCTGTTTCCGTCTGTTGTTATTGATGGAGAGTCGTCTTTAATTTGGTGGTTTGCTAAAAGTAGTTGGTTTTTCGTGGCGTTTGGTGAAAGTCTCCATTTGTAGAACCAAGCAATTGTATTGTCTATTAGTGTTTGAAGTTTTTGTACTGCTTTTACTGTAGTTTTGTCGTGCACGATCAATGCAGTGTCGTCGGCGTATTGTAGTATGTAAGCAGATTTGTCAATGTGTCTTTTGTCGTGGAGACTGTGATTGTATATGTCGTGGCAGTATATATTGTAAAGAAGGGGTGATAGCGGGGATCCTTGCGGGAGTCCTTGTTCAGGGGAGAAAGCAAAGGAGAGGGTGTTGTCTATGCGTACTTCTAGGTGTCTGTTTGTGAGTAGGTTTCTGATTGCGTGAATTATGTATTTGGGGGTTTTAAGCTGGTAAAGTTTATATAAAAGTCCTTTGTGCCAGACACTGTCAAAGGCCTTATTGATGTCCATGAAGAGACATGCTGTTTTCTTGTTCGTGAGGTGAGTTGTTTGTATGTTTTTGGTTAGTATAAAAAGTGGGTGAACAGTTGAGTGTTTAGGTTTAAATCCGAATTGGTATTGTGGTATGTGTTGTGCAACTGATTTTTGCAGTCTATTTTTTATTATAGTTTCAAAAATTTGACTCAGTACAGGGAGTAGTGTGTAGGTCTGTAGTTTTGTGTTTGTGTATTGTCTAGTTCGGTTTTAGGAATTGGTATTATTATGCCTGTTTTCCAGGTATCTGGTATCGGTACAGTTTTGTAATAACCGAGCAATTGCAGGTTTGTTTTCGTTTTAATTCCAAACGTTTCAAAACCCTAGCGAAAAAAAAAGCGAACAGAACGAACGCTTTTAACAGAAACAACCGCGAATGCGGACGTTCAATAACGAAGCAGCGTCTTGTGCTTCATTTAGTGAACATTTCAATCTGTAAATTCAACAATGTTTACTGCAACATTTTTACAACAATAGCAGCAAAAATTTGAGGTACTTTTTATGTGAAAACATCTGAGAATAATTTCCGAATTAAAGAGCGAACAGAACGAACCTCGTTAGCAAAAATCACCGAGAAGTGACACAGTGCTTTGTGTTTCATTAAGTGATCATTTCGATCTGTAAACCATAAAACAGCCGGTTTTTTATTTACAAAAATCAGGTACTGCCCTTTGTACACAATTCTTACTTGCAAAAATTCCTGGGGCAACTTGAGACCGAACAGAACGCACAACTACAAACGCAGCGGAACAATCTAGAATTTTAAGGTAATTTGAATTGTGTATGGAACTTAGGAGCGAACGGAACGAACGCCATTAAGAAAAACAACCGCGAACTCAAACTTTCATGCACAAAACAATATCTTGGGTGGGTTTCTTTTAGTAAACATTACGATCTGTAAACCCCACAATGTAGACAATATCATTTTTTATTTTCAAAGATGCTTGCAAAAATATGGCTCAACATCCAGGCGATAAGAACGAACAATAACAAACACAGCCGGACAATCGAGAATTTTTATTTGGCCACATTTTCAATTCGCAAACATTCGAGATCAGCTTCGAAATGAAAGAGCGAACAGAACGAACCTTAGTAACAAAAACCACAGACTAAACGGGCTTTCAAGAAAGAAGTCTTGCATTGTGTTTTGATAGAACGTACGTTCTTTTGATGCATAAAGAACACGCTTGCGAACAGTTGCAAACACTTTTAGAAAACTCGAGCAAATAACTTTAAACTCCAGGTATACAAAACACTGTTTTTCACTTTTGAAGAAAATATTGTATTCACTAAAAAACCAGCAGATTTCCACTAGGGTTTTCCGAAGAACTTTTCCAGATTCCCATCAAAATCTCTTAGGTGAACAATGCCTTTTCCGTATATGATTATGCACAGTGAAATATCAGGAAAGTTTAAAAATCGATCTCAGTTCGAGAAGTCAAACAGAGACTCTGGTGAAACTTCGGGCTGTCTTTTCCAATGCCAAAAACGCTGAATTTAAATGGACTAATTTGCACAATTTGCTTAATAGTTCGGCTGAGTTTTCCAGAAAATGGACTGTTGGTATGCAACTCTTTTATCGGGGAACTTTAATTGAAAATTATCCTCTCTGGCAAACTGTAGCTGGAGTACAAAGCTTTGTTTCGGCCATCTGGATACGATTGGTTTAAATACTGGAAAGCAATTTACGTTCGTTTATAACATGTTTAATTGTCTATGTTTTCGGCTTGAAATTAACGGGAAATCATCAACTATTTACTTGGATTTTTTGCTTGAAATTGTTCAATTTTGTGAAATAGAAGACTTTATTCTTTACTGTGACTTTACTTTCGATTTTCTTCGACCTTTTCTGCAACATTTCCTGTTTATATCTGTGGTAGAAAAATACTTTGGCACGTTCTCCACTAGAACAGGGCCATAATTAGAATTTTAATTAAATTTCTTTGCTTGTTTGCTCGGTTTTAAATCAAATCGGTGGATTTTTTAGTGGAAATTGGAAAAAATGCAGGCAACTTAGATTGCTGTAACCTTTTTTATATACATTTCTTTGTAGAAATAGGCAAAAGAGCAAGTTTCAAATTATTTAGGCTGTTTCCTTTGTAATTTCCTTTTATTCTAAAGAACATATTTCAAAGCCTGTTTTCTCAAACATAATTTAAATCCAAGTTTGAAAGTTTATTTAGATGTCAGCCTCACTTAGCAAATATAAATCCCGATTTCCATATCACTGAGCTGCTCAGGCTCCATTAAGATTAGAAGCTTAATTTCGAATTTCATCCAATTTCCAGTCCGGATTAAAAATGTAATACCTAATTTATTTCGTTCGAGTAAGCATGGAATATTTAGTGTTTGCACACGAAAATGGAGCAAACTGGAACCTGAATAACAGTAAATTTCGACTAGAATGGATAAAAGCCGTCAATGTAACTAGAGAGGGCAATTTACTAGGTTCATGTTCATCGCAAGCTCTTTCTCAATATGTAACATATGAAAAAGAATTCCTATTGATCGTCGTGCTGTACTCAAAGCTTTCTGAATCGGAGCAGATTCAAAGCGACTGAAAATTATTATTGTGTGTTATGAAAGGGTTTACGTCGCTTTGAGTACCTTTTGAACAAAGTGCTTGCTCAAACTAAGTGAAAACTAGTCGGTTCTGCTTTGATTTTTCAATGTTTTCACATCACTGAAAGGACAGTTCCTAGAACAGTATGAGGAAGATGTTAAGATGGTGTTTTTGATTGAGGAAAATGTTAAACACACAGTGAAACGTGAAAGTTTTAGCCCGAGTTGAGGATCAGAAACTCTCCAACTTCGAAAGGCAGCAAAGTTTTTCCCATGATACACAAAAGAAACTTTCCTAGGGGAATTCTGTTCAGCAAATATAAATTCCAAACATGCAAAAAGGAGGCAAGGAAACTTATGAGGAACAAGAAAAGAGCGGCCCAGAACAAAGTACTACAACAACTAGAGGAGGATGCCAAAAGCAATAATAGTAGGGGATTCTTTCAAGAAATATCGCTGATGAAAAAAGGATATAAACTCAGAACAAGCAGTATCCTAAAAAGCGATGGGGACGAACTAATAACTGACACGACGGAAATACTTAAAACGTGGAAAGAAGGACTTCAGAAACCTCGTCAATGCAGATAACGACTTAACAACAGTGACCACAACATACCAGACTGCGGAAATAGATGTAGAGGAGCCAAGCCTCCAAGAAACAATAAGGGCAATGAACAAACTCAAAAATAATAAAGCCCCTGGATGCGATACAATACCAGCAGAGTGCCTAAAATATGGAGAAATACAACTCCATAAAGAACTGCATAAACTAATACTAGCCATATGGAAACGGGAAGCCCTGCCAGACGAATGGAACGAAGGCATCATCATCCCCATCCATAAGAAGGGGGACCGCATGAAATGTACCAACTACAAGGGAATATCCCTACTGAACGCAGCATACAAGATACTCTCCAATGTGCTGTTGAACCGTATATCACCGTATGCGGAGGAACAGATTGGGGACTATCAGTGTGGATTCAGACCAAGGAGGTCAACAGTGGACCAGATATTCAAAGTCCGGCAACTAATAGAGAAACACTGGGAATTCAATAAAGACGTAGACCAGCTGTTTATGGACTTCAGACAAGCCTACGACACAATCATACGCGACAGTGTCTGGATACCCATGGTAAGTATAGGGATACCACAGAAAATCATCACTCTCACGAAACTATGCGTAAACAACACCAGGTGTCGCGTAAAAGTAGGAAACCAGATAACAGAAGAATTCTCGGTCATGAGTGGATTGAGGCAGGGAGATGGACTGTCGCCCATACTCTTCAACATAGTCCTAGATATGGCTATCAAAAAGACGAACATCACCACGGAAGGATATACTAACCAGGGGCCACAGATGATCCTAGCCTTCGCGGACGACATAGACGCAGTCGAAGGAAGTACTGTCGGAGTCAAGGGAAGCTTCCTGAAAATCGAGAAGGAATGTAGGAAAATGGGCCTCAACATCAACGAGGAAAAAACCAAATACATGCATATTACCCGCCGACCCAGCAGGAACAGAATCGGTCAGAACGTAACGATGGGCACCCATAACTTCGAATGTGTCAGACAGTTTAAATACCTTGGAGCCACGATATGCTCAGACAATGACAGCAACGAAGAGATTAAAACACGAATACACAGTGGCAATAGATGTTTCTTTGCTATGCGAACCCTCGTGCAATCCAAAACGGTATCAAGAGTGTCAAAGCTGAGGGTGTATCAGGCTGTAATCGAACCGATTGTCTGCTACGGCTGTGAGACGTGGACCCTTACGAAACACAACGAGCTTCTACTAAAGCGGTTTGAAAGGAAGATCTTGAGAAGAATATTTGGCCCCGTAAAGGATCCAAACACGGAGCAATTTCGCATAAGGACGAATGCAGAAGTCCAGGACCTATACCAAAAGCCAGATATAGTCAAAACAATAAAATCCCAACGTCTGAGAGGGGCCGGACATGTTCAAAGAGCATCTGACGATCGACTGATCAAGATAGTATCGGAAGGAAACCCAGCAAGGAAGAGACCGCTGGGGCGGCCGAAACTTAGATGGAGGGACAACATCTTGAAGGACACACAGACTATGCAGGTAGATGACTGGAGGGAGGCCATGATGGACCGGGACCGATGGAGGCAAATCGTTAACGCAACAAAGACCCACCAAGGGTTGTAGTGCTACCCAGAAAAAAAATATATGGGTTATTCTGACGCTAAAATCGAGACGTGTATCTCAATAATGAGGCTTTTCTAATGAGCAAACACGATTTGCAATCGCTTTTCTCAAGAGCAAATTAAATTTCGTTTATTTGAATTGTTGGCGATCAATTCCTTCGGCAATAAATGCAAATAGAGTTTACCCATCGATTCTGCTTGAAGACGAAAGGATAATTTCGAATAATTGCATCTAAATGCAGTTGGGATCTCCTAATTGATCGAATCTGATAGCGGAACTGAGAGCAAGCCCGAGGAATTTGAAATATTCTCGTCTTTTCGCTGTAGAATTTCGCAATTTATTAAAGAATCTCATAAACTGGCGAAAGGCACGGAAATCGGCGGTCTGGGCATGTTGCTTGAGCAACAGCCAAATGATTAAAAGATTATTATTTTATAGCACTTTATTAGAAGGAATAAGGTCAAAAACCCCCACAGATATCCGGAGAAAAACTTAATTTTTACGCGTTTGTGCTAGCCGATTCGTTGGAACCCTAAAGAACCCTCAGGAATGGTTTCACCTGTCTATTCAGCAGAGCTAGAGCATGGTGCTGAAGAACCCCATTCCCAGTCGGTTTTCTTTCGTGTCGTTCTTCCGGATTTAAGCCGTCGGGCTCTTGATCAGTAGAATTCTCTATTCGAGATGCTTTTTTTTATTCTTGATGAAGATTTTGCGGTGCATCATCGAAGGCGGAGGCAGCGGCTGTTGGAATGGAACCTATTAGCTGGAAATAATTGGAAAAATCCAGGTATTCAGCTGTCTTTTAGTGTCCAAGTATCCAAGAGCATATCGCCGAAGATTTCCCAGCAATAGTTGGCTATTTTCGCTTGTAGTCTCGGAGCACCACTGGGTAATTCGGAGGCTCTAAACGCTCTGCTATGGCTTCTGGCACTTTCTTGGCTTATATTTCCATACATTTCCAACTGTTTCCGAGTCCTAAAGTTTTGATATTCTGGTTTCAATCTATCTTCTATCAGGGAGCTGAGGAGCTTCTGCTAATCCTTCATCAGCACAAGATAGCTATTGAGATCTCTCAAGAATAAATTTCTCCTAATAAATTTTGGATATATTTAACTGTGCCCGAGATCTACCTGAAATTGTACAAGAACTATCCCATACCCTTTTTGGGTCCGTTCATTCCCAACATATAAATCGGGCCTCCAGCACGGAAAAAAATCAGTTTAAACAATAATTGAGTTCAATTCCAGAAATGCCAATGCTGAGAGCACATAACGGACTTATTCGACCGTTACGTTCGAGATTTCAAGCAACACGTTCACAATTCCACTTAGCACACCCTAACTCTAGCCATTATTACACGCTTTCTGCCTTGGGCTCGCTTGAACTTTTCAGAATGGATCAAAGGGATAGTGGAAAGGCAAAGGGCAGAAAATCGCCGGCTAGTGAAAGTTTGAAGCAATAAATCTTCTAACAGCCTGCATAATCTTCCACAGCCTTAACAATAAAATTGTTAATTTTTCAGTGTTTTAAACAACAAAACTGCGAACCTTTGTTGTTTGATCGACCCGATCTGGGTGAACTAAACTGCTTCCTAAGTGATCCTTTGGGAATTTGTGAACTCAGCTACGCTATGATGTTTATCTCCAGCCTTATAACAGATGCTCTGCGCAAACAATTTAGGGTTCATTGCGGCTCTTATTACGGACTCCCGAGTATGTAACTCCGAAACTCTCCTGACTTCAGCCAAACCCCTAACATGATACGCGTTCAATCCAGACAACGAATTGAGTTACCTCATTACTGGGACTTTTAGCGGACCCAGTCTTACATCCATTGGCCAGGGGTTGTGTTGTTTCAAGCAAACAAGATTTTGTCGGTTTCCGAAGATAAAAAAAAGTGGGATCAATTGGAAAACCATCAGAGCCCTGGGAACTTAATTGCCCCTGGAAATTTCCAGCCCAACTTTGATTAACTAAATATGTGGAACGCAGGCACGTAATATATAAACTTGCTTTATGCGATTTAGCCCTTGAGCCGATCAGTTTGATATTGATACCGATATAACAAGCGATTTAATGGCACTCCGCGTTGAGGTTTTGGGAAAAGGTTTATTGGAAACCTGCCAAAGGAACTCGAGGAGTCCATAACTCACATGTTCCCTCATAGGGAGAACACTCTGTAACATTAATGGCGCAATCCACAGTCAGTCAGAAGGAAGAGGCTTTTAACTAGTAATTAACTTGTTATTATGCCCTTGTTTTGCCCCAAATCCAATAGCGTTTTACTTTAGATTTCCATACATGTTAGCAAGAGCAGCCGATGGATATCCAGAATCTTCGACAGGAAGCATCGTAATTCTAATAGCGACAATGAAAGATTTAAGGCTGAAGAAGAAACATACACTGAAAAGCTTCTGAGAAAAGCAGAAGGCACAATGGAAACATCAATACTAATAATGGCAGGAATTAAACATTAAACAGGGAAACAACAAGAGAGGTGTGCGTCCCGGAGGCTCGACAGAAGTGATAACTTCATATTATTTATAGAAACCATAAAATATTGAACTTGTATTGAAATTTCACTACTCTGGTTAGTCTAATCCCTTGTGGGGTTGTCAGTCCCCCATCGGGCACCTCTCCAGGTGGCCTCCCAGATATGGGAGGTACCGGGGAAATGACCCGGGGCGGACTAAAACTGACACTGGTTAATTGCAGCTGGTTGACCAGAACTAAATACAAGCAGAAATCACCATGATGGTAATGGTTGTATTCGGAAAGCGTACGGCGCGGTGATAATCACAGAAACGGTGGTTGTACAGCGGTGTAGAAGGCAACGGGAAACCACTACATAACAATTCTATTCCCAAGAATAATCATCATGACAAGCACGGAAATAAAACGCACCAACTGCTTACCATGACAATGACGAGGTTGAAGAATTTTACCAACAAATCAAAGACATAATGGAGGCGACGACAAAACACTGGATGGAAGGCGAAAGTGGGCGAAGAAAGTACAGCAGATGTCACCGGAGGGTTTGGCCTAGGCGTACGCAACGACAGAGGAAAGCGACTCGTGCAGTGCTGCCAGGAAGAAGAATTTTTAATTGCGAACACCTGGTATAATCTCCCAAACAGAAGACTGTATACATGGACCTGGAAACGAGAGAACGCAGCATTTACTAAAACCTACAGCGACGAAAGTGAAACAAGAGTGGAAGACACAAGACATATTGAATCTAATGGAGGAAAGACGCAAACTCAAGAACAACAATCATGACGAGTCCACAAGGATACACTATTTCTGCCTACGTCTGCATGAGGACATTATTGCAGAAGAGTTGTGAATTTCGAAAAAATATTAATGTGTGCTTTTTTGTCTTCGAAAAAGCGTTTGATCGAGTCGAACACACAAAACTATTCCAAGGCATGCAATGTAGACTATTATGATATGCGTCTTTTGATAAACCTGAAGGACAACCAGACGGCTGCAGTCAGGTTGGAGGACAGCGTTACTGACGATATAGCAAAAAGACGCGGTGTAAGACTCTACTCCTAAAACATCTTTAACGAGGCCTTATATGGTAGGACAGAGGGGACAAAGATAGGAGGCGAAATTATAAACAACATAAGGTACGCAGATGACACCGCCGTCATTGCAGAATCTATGGATGACTTGCAGATGCTGCTGAATGAGGCTGAACATGAAAAAAACGAAGTGGATGGCAGTGGGTAAAACAAACCAATTCCGATCACAATCAATGGACACAATATCGAGCAAGTAAGATTCTTCAGATATTTGGGCAGCTGGCTGAACAATGAAATAACATGTGACGAAGAGGTGAGAGTACGAATTGAAATTGGCACGCAGGGCGCTTGGTAAATGGAAGACCGTTCTTACCAACAGAAACCTTTCAGTACCAACGCGGTTACATATGGAGCATTCTTCTGTGCGGATGTGAGACATGGATGCTTAAGATCGGCCCCATAAATAAAATAGAAGCCTTTGAAATGTGGTGTTACCGGAGAATCCTGAAAATCTCTTGGACTACACACACCAGCAAAGAGGACGTTCTCGGACAGCTAGACAAAGATCGGGCACTCCTAAATACTATGAAAACAAGAAAGGTCGGGTACTTTGGACATATAATTCGAGGTACCAAATATCACATTCCCCGCCTGATCATCCAGGGAAAGATTGAGGGCAGAACATGGATAGGCCGCTATGGCTGCGAAACATAAGAACTAGGACTGGACTGGGAGTGGAGCAAATGTTCCGAGCAGCAGAGGGTGGAGGAAGGTTCCGTCAGATTGTCATGGGAAAAACTCACGCCTGAAGACAGGCACGGCACCTAGAGAGAGGAGAGTTAGTCTAATAATTTATAAATGGATCAGGAATAGGTATAAACTGGAACCTTAAGGCCGGTGGTCCTTTGGAATCCACTAGGACTTTTTTTATCGCACGAATTGGTCAGTTATCAGGGACGGATTAACCGTGGGGCAAGCAGGGGCTGAGGCCCGGCCCCCAACGTTGAGGGGCCCCGCGAACAATAAATATACAAAAAATGTGAACATTTTACTGCCCTTAAGTGGGATCCATATTCATTTTCAGTCCCGGGACACGCAAAGCTTTAATCCGTCCCTGTCCGTTATAAACCCAAACTAATGAATCCGGCAAAATCTTCATCATCAATTACAACAGCAGCAAATACAAAAGCCATGGCAAAAATTAATTTGTGGTGTAAAAATGTGGCGATAGCGAGCTAAAAGTAAATGCAAATTAACTTAAAGAAACAATGGAAAAATAAAATTCCAAGTAGGTATTCAGTGTATTTTTATTTTCCATGATAGCATGAGAAATCCATGACATTTATTATATGACACATTATATGCATAACATGAATTATATACCTATACTTTATAACTAAAGTTTTAAAAACATTTACTTAGAATATATATATCTATATTATAACATCTTCTGTTTGTTTGTGTGTACGTGTTGTTTTTTTATTGAAAGTAATGAAAAATGTCTTATCGTAGTAGTAGTGGTAGTAGGTACGCTAAAAATGTTATTATTTATATTTATTTTTAATGTTTTTCAAATACATTTAGATTTATTCTAGACCAGTTTGTGTCAGCGAGTTCCGAAAAACAATGTTGAGCTGGTTTTTTCACGGAGTTCAGCTGCGCATTCATCGACAATAATTCGCCTAAATTAAAAAAAAAGTATTAAATTTAAAACAAAATAGTTTCTTGACGAAAGTCGAGTCACGTGCAGCCTCATTGACAGTAAAGAATCTGTGTCTCTATTCTTAATACGAGCTTACGTACAAATTGAGTTGTTGACTTCAATTTTCAGCTGGAAATAGGAAACTTTCAGTTATGATTTATTAAGCAGGGAGTTTTATTGAAAAAGTGAAACTTTTAAGAGTCCTATTTCCACAACCGAAGTTATTCCTTTGCTAATGAATCTAGAACTCAACGCATTGCTGAGAGCAATAGTCCACAACCACCAACTATTGAACTATGAAAGGAGTTCCTATAGGCTAATTATTCGCTTAGCCACAAGAACAACTGCAAACTGCAGCCTAGACGTTACAGAGCCGGCCTCAAGACACCAAAGTCTAAATCTACCTCATACAAGAGCAACAGCTTCCCCTCAGTCTTAAATAGTACGCATTCATTGTAACTTAGTTTCGTGTACATAAAAAAATATTTATTTGAATATATCCTATACAACGTACATTGAGTTTAACGATATAAGGAGTCCAAAGTTAGTTAACCTTTGAAGTAAGCTTGGGATTAAATTGTACATTTAGATAGTTTCTGAAGAGAATGATGGGCGAAAATAGAAATTCCTGTTTCCCGAAAACTATCAGTATCAGCACCCTCTTTGATATTGAGTGAGGACTTGAATATAGAACTTGAGGATAGCTGAGTCTGAAACTAGTTAATGGGGACCTGAAATAATATTTACAACATATTACAAAAATAGTTTTCTCATTACAAAAGTTCTTAGAACCATCCGAACCGAAAATTGGCTAAAAATACGTCTCAATAGGTAAATAACTCATCTCTTCTCCAATATATTATGTGCCCGTTATTGATTAAAACCGTTTGTCAAGTTCCGAACAAATCATCGAGTGAGATATGTATTCCGCATTATTAACAACTCGGCCGGTTTTTTTTCTGAGTATAAAACATCAATTAACGTTAAAAATCTGCTTTGTAACAAGATATGTCCTATATCTAACAAATACGAAACTTAAACGTACCATATGAATCCATCATCAACAATCAATCAATTTATATTGGCAACTTTATTGCGATAAAAATGTGTTCGAAATTAATCATCGAAAACCTGCAAATTTCTCTATTATTAATTAAATTTAAAGTATTTTTTATTGTCAGTCACCTTAGCTTGACAACACTTCTTTATGTACACTGGCAACGCAATAGGAAATAACTCAATATTGATAGGTGACTAATTTTTTTTCTTCACTTCGGAGACAATAAGGACTCAATCACAATTTTATTGAATATCAACCTGCCGCAAAGGGGTCACTGATGGTGATCTTTCCAGCTCTGGAGTGACGATGTCACAATGCGAATTGCATGAGGTCAAAATCGTCGGTATTAAACTGGTCACTTCTGGACTAGCCACCACGGTTTCTTCGTAGACTCTTTCCTGGTAAAATAACCAAATGTTTGAAAAACGTTTTCAGCTGATTAATTAAAGGTCTATAATTAATTATAAAGCACGTTCAAATTCACTACGTTTGTAGAAAAAAGCCAAGTAAAACCATGTCTTTTTATCAAGCCATCAGCCCAACCTTTCTTCAGTCCATTCATCTGCTTCATCTTCATTGAAATAAGCAAGCTTTGATTCGAGCACCTCTGCTCAAAAGGCCAACTACTCCAAATTCTTCTGTTCAACTTCATTATAAAAACCATCAAGTTCTTGAACAGTCCTCTCTTCTCAATCAGGCAACTGTTTTCATTTCTTCTTCTGGTTGAGCTTCAAGCAGAGCACATTAATTTATCGTTAAATAACCTTAGAAGATGCAGCCATAGTTCATTAAGTGTAAGCAAACCGTTATCAAAGCACCTCTGCTCAACCAGTCAACTATCTCAATTTCTTCTGAGCAGCTTCATTTCAAAAAGCTTCAATTAACCAACTAACATTTCTCAAGGTCCAGCTTTGGTACCTGAAGCGTCTATTTCTCGTAAAATCAGGCCTAATGTTCTTCATTCTTCTGCCTGATCTTCAGTGCAATAAGCAAACTTTTATGAAGCTTCCTCTGCTCAAACCTTCCATGCTAATAGCTTCCATTCAACTTTAGTGTAAGAAACATCAAGTTCTTGTTAAATCAACCAGCCAACTATTTTAGTTACGTCTGGTGCAGCTTCAAGAAGGGCAAATGAAGTTGTCGTAAGATCCTCTCAGCTCAATTAACCAGCAGCTTTAGTACCTGAAGCGTCTAATTCTTGCAAAATCAGGCCAACGGTTCTTCATGCTTCTACTTCAATTAACCCACTAACATTTCTCAAGGTCCAGCTATGGTACCTGAAACGTCTATTTCTCGTAAAATCAGGCCTAATGTTCTTCATTCTTCTGCTGGATCTTCAGTGCAATAAGCAAACTTTTATGAAGCTTCCTCTGCTCAAACCTTCCATGCTAATAGCTTCCATTCAACTTTAGTGTAAGAAACATCAAGTTCTTGTTAAATCAACCAGCCAACTATTTTAGTTACGTCTGGTGCAGCTTCAAGAAGGGCAAATGACGCTGTCGTAAGATCCTCTCAGCTCAATTAACCAGCAGCTTTAGTACCTGAAGCGTCTAATTCTTGTAAAAGCAGGCCAACGGTTCTTCATGCTTCTAGTTCAATTAACCAACTAACATTTCTCAAGGGCCAGCTTTGGTACCTGAAGCGTCTATTTCTCGTAAAATCAGGCCTAACGTTCTTCATTCTTCTGCTGGATCTTCAGTGCAATAAGCAAACTTTTATGAAGCTTCCTCTGCTCAAACCTTCCATGCTAATAGCTTCCATTCAACTTTAGTGTAAGAAACATCAAGTTCTTGTTAAATCAACCAGCCAACTATTTTAGTTACGTCTGGTGCAGCTTCAAGAAGCGCAAATGAAGTTGTCGTAAGATCCTCTCAGCTCAATTAACCAGCAGCTTTAGTACCTGCAGCGTCTAATTCTTGTAAAATCAGGCCAACGGTTCTTCATGCTTCTACTTCAATTAACCAACTAACATTTCTCAAGGTCCAGCTTTGGTACCTGAAACGTCTATTTCTCGTAAAATCAGGCCTAACGTTCTTCATTCTTCTGCTGGATCTTCAGTGCAATAAGCAAACTTTTATGAAGCTTCCTCTGCTCAAACCTTCCATGCTAATAGCTTCCATTCAACTTTAGTGTAAGAAACATCAAGTTCTTGTTAAATCAACCAGCCAACTATTTTAGTTACGTCTGGTGCAGCTTCAAGAAGCGCAAATGAAGTTGTCGTAAGATCCTCTCAGCTCAATTAACCAGCAGCTTTAGTACCTGCAGCGTCTAATTCTTGTAAAATCAGGCCAACGGTTCTTCATGCTTCTACTTCAATTAACCAACTAACATTTCTCAAGGTCCAGCTTTGGTACCTGAAGCGTCTATTTCTCGTAAAATCAGGCCTAACGTTCTTCATTCTTCTGTCTGATCTTCAGTGCAATAAGCAAACTTTTATAAAGCTTCCTCTGCTCAAACCTTCCATGCTAATAGCTTCCATTCAACTTTAGTGTAAGAAACATCAAGTTCTTGTTAAATCAACCAGCCAACTATTTTAGTTACGTCTGGTGCAGCTTCAAGAAGCGCAAATGAAGTTGTCGTAAGATCCTCTCAGCTCAATTAACCAGCAGCTTTAGTACCTGAAGCGTCTAATTCTTGTAAAATCAGGCCAACGGTTCTTCATGCTTCTACTTCAATTAACCAACTAACATTTCTCAAGGTCCAGCTTTGGTACCTGAAGCGTCTATTTCTCGTAAAATCAGGCCTAACTGTTCTTCATTCTTCTGCTGGATCTTCATTGCAATAAGCAAACCTTTATAAAGTCGCGTCCCTCTGCTCAAAATGTCTTTTATTCAAGTGGCTTCCACTCAACTTCACAATAGGAAACATCAAATTCTTGTCAAATATTCTTTTCGCAATCGCCTGTTTTAATCATTTCTGATGCAGCTTCAAGAAGGGCAAATGAAGCAATTATAAAACCATCTAGATTTCTCAAGATCCAGCTATAGAACCTGTAGCGTCAATTTCTTCTCAAATCAGGCCAACTGTCCTTTGTTCTGCTTGATCTTCAGTGAATCAAACTGTTATGAATCCTCCCTCCGCCCAAACTGCCTTCCATTCCAGTTGCTTTCATCCAACTTCAGTGCCGGAAACATCGTGTTCTGGTAAAATCACATTTCCTTAACTCGCCAACTATTTTAACAACTTCTGGTGCAGCTTCAGCAGATGGTTGAATCTAGCATCTAGCATGGTGTTCCTCCTCATCCTCTCAAGAAGGGCGCATCAAATCATCCTCAGCTTCATTATTCAACAAGCGTATTTTTTGAAGATCCAGCTTTAAAATTGCGCGATCTCAAACAGTCCAACCGTTCTTTTTCTCCTGCTTCCACTTCAATGCGATAAACAACCACTGATAAAGCCACAAAAAATCCTCTGTAACTGTAAATCTACAAAACCAGTTGATATCAAATTTCTTACTTGAGATTTATCATATTTGAGCCTCTTCCAGATAAACTGCCTGCGATCGGCTGCATTCTGAAGTGGATTCGAATCACTCGAGTAGTAGTTGGGATTGGAGAAGCTTCTCGATGCTTCATACTTGCCGCCTTTCACATACTTGAACCAAACGGCGCTCAGAAGTGTAGTGATGAGCAGCAGCATAAATAACACGATAATCTGGAAAAAAATTACTTTGGTAAGTCAGCACTAATTTTCATTCATGAGTGCTGCTACTGTGGTTATCAGGAACGAGGTGGAGAATTTTGTTTCAATGACGTTATCATCCAATGGGATTGGGTCCCTGTTATGGTCCAGACTGTCGTAATCTTCATAGTCCAAGTCGCCTAAAGTGGGACAATCGAAGCCTTGATGCTCCGGACATACTTTGGAGACTGGGAAGTCTGGCTCTGGAATTAGAAGAAATATTATTTTGTTTTTGCATTCCTATGAAACGACAAAAACACTTTCAACATGACCAGTCATTCGCCTAATATTTACTCCGTGTCCCATTGGCATTAAATCGATAAATAATTAGAGGCGCCTGCCTTAGATTACTCCCTACTGACACCTACGTGACTCTTAAGTATCGATCCTTTCGTATATCTCTACAGTGTTTTTTGCACAGTACTTTAAACTCCTCACCTGTTTTGCACGCGGTAGTTGGTTCATCCGGACATCCGCAAGTATATGTGGTGGTTTTGAAGAAGCACAAATGTGTGCAGTTTCCATTGTTAACAGCGCAAGGGTTCCAAAACATCTGTCGCTCTTCACCAACCATCGCAAGCCCTGTCACTGAACGTAAGGAGCGCAGAACCGCCTTTTCTCGCCCTTTGGTTTTTTCGGCTCGCATTATGCAGTTTTGGTTCCAATCGGTCCAGTAGAGCCACTCTCGATACTGCAAATCTCACCATCAGCCTCCCAGGTGCCAGAAACCCACTGAATTTACCTGAGCTAAAGAGAATGGCAGAGTCTTCTGGATTTCCAGCGTGGATCTGGTGAGGCCGTGAAAGTCGCAACTTTCGATTCGCTCGTTTAAAAGCTTGGCGTCCACCCAATAAAGGAGCCTTTGGGCGAAATCGATGGTCAGGCCGATGGGAAAAGCCACGCCTTCGGTTACAATGGGTTTTCTTTCGGTTCCATCCAGCTGGCAACGTTCGATTCGTGGATGCTCGCGATCCCAGTCAGCTCCAGAACAGGAATCCTTTTGGGTTGCATACCAAAGCTCTGGGATCATCCAGCTCGGATAGAATGGTTTTCCTATGGGAGCCATCCAGTCTGGAATTTTCAAGGATGACCAATACAGTCTCTGATGGATACAATTTAACCATACCTTGCAACCTCAATGGCTCGATTTCCAGTGTTCGTCCAGTAGATATTGTTAGCCAGCCAGTCAACACTGATGCCATCTGGTGAAGACAAGTTCTGGCTGACCACCGTGCGAACATCGGATAAATTGGTCATATCCACTCGCTGGATGATATTTCTATTGATATCCGAATAGAAAATCAATTTCTTTTTATAATGGAAGTCGATATCAATAACATTCTGCATGTCGTCTTTCACTGGCAGCGTTATATCCCAGCCTGCATCGTCGTCATCGTCAAAGTTGATTTGAATTAGCGAGTTTTTCGCGCCTACCAGCAGATAAGCCCTAGGCGGTGACACGCACTGGTTTGGATGGGCTTTCGATAGAGTTAAACCTGGAAACACTGGATGAGTTTTTGATGTACTGCGGACAGTTGGGACTTGCCTGTGGGACAGGCGCAGCTGAATCCATCAGAGCTCCTGAGGCATAAGTGACTACAACCTCCATTGTGGCGGCCGCAGGCATTTTCTGCAATGTTGTCGTTCTGCACTGATCTAACGTCCATCAACCCCTCCAGGCCCAGTCTTATGCCCGTTACATGCAAGCCAGTTTCCTAAACTTCAAACATTAAAATACGCTCATTGATTGTCTCATTTCCAATCACCTTATCAGCTCTGAATAAACCGCGTTCCTTCCAATCAGTCCAGTAGATATGCAACCCAACAACAACGAGCCCATATGGATGCGGATTCCCAGTCATTACAACTTTGCGGTGCTTTCCATCCAGATCACTGGATTCAATGGTGTGTCGTTTTGCGTCGTTCCAGTACAAACGGCCTTCCGCTCTATCAATAGCCAATCCGTTAGGCCAGCTGATATTCTGGCTAATCAGAATCTTCCGTCTGGTTCCATCCATGTTAGCGACTTCAATCTTCGGTTGTTCTGCCCCCCAATCTGACCAGAACATCAACCCGTGGTGGTAATGCAAGGTGATGGCGCGCGGGTTGTAGATATCATGGTTGAAGAGCACCTTGCGATTGGAACCGTCCAGTTCTGATACCTCGATGCTGTTGCGCTCACCATCAGTCCAGTAGATCTGGAAAATAGAAGGTGCAACATGAAAAAGGCATGAGAACATGAAACAAAAGGCCAATAGTTTTAGCAAAGATGCCCCCAAAAAAGGGCTGAGAAAATGAGGACTCACTTTTCTCCCAGTAGAATCAATGGCAATTCCTTCGGGTGCCATAATTTCAGTGGTCAGAATGGTGGCCCTATTAGTTCCATTGGGGCTGGACTTCTGGATACTATCCTCCGAAGTGTCTGTCCAGTAAATCTCGCCTGTTTTCCGATCAACGTCCACCGAAGTGGCCACTTTCAGCTTATGAATGGGCAGCACCACGTCAGTCATGTAGGGAACATCCAGAGAAATCTGCCTGATGTCCATCCGATGAGCCATGATTAGGTAGTTCAAAGGGCTATTGGTGCAGGTTTTGCCATCCTGCTTCAAATACCCAACCAATGTAAAATCGGCGAATTTCATTGGAAAGCTTACCATTAGCTTGACTCCTGTTGGGCAGGCACAGGTATGTTCGTTGCCTCTGAGTTGCTTCAGGAGACACAAGTGGGAGCAGCCTCCTTTTGCTAAACACGGACTGATCATCTGCTTGCGCGCTCTGTGGAAAATCTTGATGCCCATCACATCTGGAACGTTCTTCACTAGGACTGTTCGATCTTTTCCTGTGAACTTGTTGGCTCTTTCGATGGTTTTCCCCATCCAGTCCGACCAGTAGATGTAGTCTTGATGGATATCCAAAGCGTAGGGCTTGGGGATACTGGCTCCAGCTTAAAAAGGGTTTTTAAGCCAATTTTGCCCAGGCAAAACTGAAAAGCTTACACAAGAGAATATTGCGTCCACTCCCGTCCAAATTGATAAAGCTGACACAGGACAGGTCCGCATCTGTCCAGTACAGTTTGGACGATTTATCTACAGTGAGACCACTGGGGGTGGACAAGTCCTGATAAACCAGCCTTTTCCTACTGCTCCCATCCATAAAGGCCCGCTCAATTCGGATGTCCGCCCCCCAATCCGCCCATATCATAAAACCACCTGGAAACGCCACAATCAGATCTAAAAGTCGCGGTGAAATTATGTCCATACTTCGAGGATCTACAGTGATATCGCCGGGTTTATCAAGATTCTCCCAAATTAGGAGGGATCGGACGGAGCCATTGGAGTTGGAGACTTCAATTTTAGAGGCATCAGCGTCTGTCCAGTACAGATTGTCTGATACCCAGTCGAAAGCCAGGCCTTTAGGCTTGACTGCAAGAGGAATGTTTCAATTTAATTAAATGATTGTAGAATTAGTGTAGTCAGTAACTGTTTGAAAAAAACAAAGTTGGGACTTTGCTGCAAACATGACGCCACCTTTTTGCCCATAGCTCAAGAACCAGTTGAGCTAGAAAGCTCATTTTTGCACCACTGGACAGAGAACTAACAAGCCAGTGAAGGAATATAGAAGGTTTTCACATAAACAGGTGTAGCAATAAGCAAGCCCCTTGAAATGAAGACTACAATGTAGAACCATCCTGGACTTACAAATATTAGTGTGGGCAATCACCACATGGCCCGATCCATTCCAATAAGCGCGGTTGATGGTTTTGGTGGCCACATCCGACCAAAATATGTAGTTTCTGGTGGAATCCCAAGCTATAGCTGCGGCATTTTTCACATTCTCCAATGGAATGACCATTTCGTTCTGATGCTGATGTGAATCTAGACCGAAAACACTCCCATTAAAGCCAGCAGCCTGAGTTGAGTCCACTCACCATTCAAATGCAGCAACCGAATGTCCTTTTTCCTGGTAAACAGCAGAAATGAGTTAGGCTGTCGGCAGGTCTTCTCATCATCGTTCAATTGCTGCCCCATCCTACAGACGCAGGTAAATGACACTCTGTTAGGCAGGCACAAGTCCTGGCAGCCTCCATTGGAGGCTCCACATCGATTGGAGAATTCTGGCTGTCGGGTGGGATGGAAAGTGCGCACATCCATCGGAAAGTGAAGCCTTGCATGAAGAGTTTTAAATCCAGCGCCTGTGACTTTATTGGCTGTAGTGATGGATTTGGTATGCCAGTCGGTCCAGAAGATCGCATCTTCAAAAACGCTGATTGCAAAAGGATGCGGGAGACCTTTAGTGATGACTTTTCTTCGGCTGGTTCCATCCAGAGCGGAGACTTCGATAACGTTATGCTTGGCATCGGCCCAATAGATCATGTCATCGGTGTAGTCGATGGTTAAACCATTAGGCCAAAAAACTGATTCAGTAATGATGCTTCTGCGGTCTGAACCGTCCATTTCGCAACGCTCTATTTTGGGATTCGGGCCCCAATCGCTCCAGAATACCCAGGCTGAGCCCGGATGGACCACAATCGCTCTAGGCTTATCCAGTTCATTGGCCACTATTATTGCCCGATGGTCTCCATCCAGACTGGCCACTTCCACTCGTTTCGTTCCAGAATCCGTCCAGAATATCAAGTCGTGGATCCAGTCCACTGCTATGCCTCCTGGCGACTCCAGGCCGGAGTTCACTACGGCTAAAGTCCCTTTCAATCAGCAAATACCCAAAAAAACTTCATTGAAACTTACTGGTTGTGTCGGTGCCGTTCACGGTGGATCGCTTGATTTTGTCGGTAGAAACATCCGACCAGAATAGAAGCTTCTTGTTGTAATGGTAGTCCAATGAGATGGCATTGTGCAGCCCCTTTGCAATCAAGGAGTACGTGGCGGTGCTCAACGACATCTAAAGATCATAATTTCCTTATACTTTGACCAGTTAAAGTTGATGAGTACGCACCTGCCGAATATCAATTCTATTGGCGAAAAGCAGAGTTGGATAAGCGCCTACTGCTTTACAGGTCCGCAGATCCGGCCTTAGCACATAACCAGTCATGCAGCCGCATGTGAAGCTTCCGATCGTGTTGTAGCATGTTTGGGAACACACTGGATCAGATGCGTACATGCATTCGTCGACATCCACACATCTGGAATTTGGATGGAGACAGAATTTTAACTCAACACTCACAGTCAAATGCAATACTTACGATGTACCATCCAGATGCAGTTTGTATCCATTATGGCAATCGCAGGCCTTTTTTCCATTGCCCAAAGTAACGCAAAGTTGCTCGCAAACCGTATGTCGAACACACTCTCTTTTAGTTGAACAATTCGTTTCATCTTCGCCATTCGGACAGTCTTTCCGCCCATCGCACTTTCTCTTCTTTGCAATACAGAACGCTGTGTGCGATTTATTCGGCTCTGTAGTTGAACACGCGAACTTAGATTCATCGCAAACTATGCTGCAAACGCTTTCGTCTTCTCCATTAGCGCAGTCCGCTGATCCGTCACAAACCCAGCTTTTCTATATAGTTTTTCTATGTATTTTCTATATGGAAAGGTTAAAAGGAACTTACCAATATGCACTGTCCATCATCGCAGCGATGTTCATCAGCAGCGCAGGTTTTATTGACTGAACTGTTGCAGTCGACTTCGTCTTCTTCAGTGCTGCAGTCTTTTTGGTTGTCGCAAAGCCAACGCTTTGGAATACAGTCGCCACTTTTACATCTAAGAGACCAAATGCAAATTTGAGAAAAGATCCAGCTGAAGAAAATGTGGAAGCAGATAAAGTACTTACTGGAAATCGCCCACACCACACACTCCCGATTTCTTCGGGCAACTGTCCTCATCACTCCAGTCATCACAGTCATCATCACCATCGCATTTGAATTCCGATTTAATGCACATCCGATTGCTGCATTGAAACTCTTTTGGGCCGCAGACAGAGGGAAGAAGATCTAGAATATAGAAAACTAGTTGGCTCCTGAAGATCTTCACATGACAATAAATGTTTAGTAGATCCGGATCGGGAGAGTTAATCAACATCAAGCAAAGTGAAGACTGACGAAGAGAGAATGCAACGAACAAACTGAAGAGGAATAAGCTTCCAACAGAGAACGAAGATTGAACACTGATTTAAAGTGCTTCTTCCAGATCTTCACTTGATGATCAAAGTTTAGTAGATCGGAATGGGGAGGATCAATCAACATTAAGCAAAGCTAAGGAAAAGGATAAAGAAGATAATAAGGAACGAATAAGCTGAAGAGGAATGAGATTGAAAATGGTTGCAACAAAGCACAAAGAATGGAAACTGGGAACCGAGACAAGGGAAAAGCCGAGCTTCATTTGGAATATGTTTTTGAAGAAAAGACTGATGCAAGTAGCAAAATTCAATTTCTTCTCAAGTTTTCCAGATTGAGTTCAAACTTACCGCAATTAACCTCATCAGATCCATCAATGCAGTCCAAGAAATGGTCGCACCTCCAGTTGCCATTAATGCACGTTCCATCGTTGCACTCAAATTCATTGAAATTGCATCTGATTAGTAAGCAGAAAAAGTAAGCAACTAGTTGAATGGGGGCTTCGCAACGACTTACCCCACTTTGGCGCAATTGAGCTCATCTGAAAAGTCTCTACAATCATTATCGTTGTCGCAAAGCCATGTCTTTGGTACACATAAGCCGTTGTTGCATTGAAACTGATCCACTGTGCAATTCCGCTGGACTCCTTTGAAAAAATCATGTAAGTTAGAGATTTTTTTTGAGCAAAACTGATTTTTTATCACCGCAATGTGTTTCATCCGAATAGTCGCCGCAATCATCATCTCCATCGCATAACCACTCTTTGGATATGCAACGGTTCGTGTTAGGACACATCACAAAGTTCTTCATTGATGCACAAATGGAGGAAAGATGGGACTCATTGCAGTTCTCTTCATCTTCACCAGCTGCACATTGGCTCGTTCCATCGCACCTTTTCATAAGGAGTTTTTTTATTTTTGCCAAAGAATCTTTATCCAAAAATGGATTGCTACTAACCTCAGGGATTTTTCGATGCAATTACAGGCTTCGTCGCATAGAAACTCATCCAGATTGCAGCTGGATGTGCAAGTGTTACTTGGCGGGTATGTTTCATCAACTGTAGCATACCCTCCACCTGTGTGAGAGAAAAAAAATGAAGATTTCCCACAGTAAATCGTCTGGTTGCTTTCCTACCAGGAATCATACCCCAAGTGGGAATATCCGGTGGAAGATCCAGATAGGGATACATTCCATTCACCAGGATGCCTCCTCTGTTCACCATGTCTCTTCCAATGTCCGATGTGAATCTGGGTCGTTCCTCCGTGAATGGGGCGAATGCATGGTAGGGCAGAGGAAGCGGAAAATCTGGATACTCTGGCAATATGATATGCGGCCGGTAAGTGCTCCGCGCTTCAAACAGAAGTTTTCCAGTTGCCAGAACTGTTCTTCGTTCTTCTTTGCTTGGGGACTTTTTGTTGCTTTCGCGTAAGGAACTGGAGCCGAAACGTTGACGGGCCGATCCGGCAGGGACGGTACTGTTTGTTGAATGTGCTGGATCGCATAATACTGTAAAGACATTTTTTTGAGTTTTTTCGGGGAAAGCTAATAAATTTATTGGGAGTTTATATTCCAAGTTAACGTTTATTGAGTCCGAGTTTAAGGCGTTGAAAAGCTCTGATTCTTAATTGATAATGGCAAGAAAAGCAGCAAAAGTTTTGCTGTTTTTTTGACTAAAAATTGCTCTGCCAGAACTCCAGTTGGGTGTTTTTTGGTAAATCCTGGTTTAAACTTTGCCAGCTAAATGGGGAATTTTTTAGGTTTTGGTAAGCACTAACAGCTGGACAAAGCTTTAAAATGACAATGGTTTCCACTAAATTTAAAAGTGTTTTTTTCGCAGGAAAACTTTGAATTTCACTAAAAAAATCACTTCCGGTTTCAAACGCGAATTAAAAAACTACAATTAATTTAAGCAGAACACATTTACTTGCCACATTTTGCAAAAGAACCTGACAAATATGCCCAAAAACTACCCAAAAACCCTTAAGAGAGTCGAAACCAAATGCGGAAATAATCCAGAAAGTGTAACAATTTGGAAAACATTCGAATAGAACTTAAAAAGTGACTTTGTACAGGGTGAAACAAACAAAAATATTACACATGAATCGTTAAGACAGTGGAGAATTAAGTGTGTTATTTTGCGGTCTTTGTACTCTGGAAGCATCAAGTTGCAACCCAATCCCAACCGGGTAAAAGTCTCTTCATGAATGGATTCATTCAGAGTTGGGTTGAGCCGAAATCGATCGGCGCACACCAGGCTAGATGGCGTCGAGCAGCCGGTTTTAATTTGAAAAAAAAAACACCAAAACTAGACCAGAATGTTTTTAATGAAAAAAATAAACAGTTCTTGTCGTCATATATTCCATTTTTCTTCATCAAGATGTGGGTAATTAATCCGCAAAATTTGCCAGAAACCATCCAAAACTACCAGATATTATATAAACCATCTGCCCCAAGGAGATGTATGAGGAAACCCCAAAGAGATTTTTTTAAATTACATCAGTTGCTATATCCATTTAAGTCCCCCCATCAAAGAAATGTGGCAAAAAATCTTCCAAAGACATGAAAAGATCCAAGTCCTTACTAATAAGCTTACCGAAGCCAAAAGTGCATCCGATGGCAATAAAGCAGACAATCATCAATTGGTCTTCGATCCTGCCAGCTAACATAATGTAGCCGGCCACTAAAACACCCGCGGATGTTTTATCACTTGCAAAGTTCACACTCTCCTCTTATACCCGCTCATTGCTTTCCCGCAGGAGTTCAAGATCTGGAATACCGATCACCTAACGCCCTTTGAATGTCTTGACTGTAGAGACTGTCGCCTTCTTCCACCAGCAGCTCAATTCAGCACGTTTGGGGCCTCATCCAGTTCGGATGGTCGATGGGAACATTTTCCAGACTGAATCGAGCCAGATTTAAGCGACAGGTACAAATATTTAACATTTAAAAGAAGTGCAATCGATTTTATTTGGGAAGTCAGGGTGTTACGGACAAAACGGCGCAACGCGTTCAGTGGGATGAACGGGAACAGGAAAATTGGTCCAGCTATGGATTCTGCGCCAAAACTCCTACGCAAAATTACAATGGATCCAGGGTCGGATAACAACAGAATTAGCTGCTTATTGTAGAGTAATATAGTTTTTCGCTACGGGATACAATTAAAGAAAACAGCGAAAAAAAAATGGCAACGTTGCGAGCTGTTCAAGAATGAATTTTCGAAAAACTAGCTCGATAGTGTCAAAAAAAAAACTGGCCAGTTCTTTGGGAAAATAAATAATCCAGCATTTTTTCAAAATTTTATTAAATCTTCTTTAGCGACAACATCTTTACATAATTTATCATCCATAGTCAGGAGTAACAGGAACTTGCCAACATCCGCTCAGTTTCATTAATCAAATAGATGGACGACTGTAAGGAATTTTCTAATTGTACTTTGAAAAAATGTTGCGGATTTAGTAGGTAATTCCTCTTAACTCTAAAATTCAATTAGTTTAACTGAAAATATTTCCTTTTTCTTCTCTCTTTCGTTCTATATATATATTCAAGGAAAACTGTGTTATTTTTCAAGTTAAGTCCTTTACACGGTCTAAACAATCAGGAATAATTCTAGACTATTTTAACGCCCTAGTGAGATAATTGCAACTTTACTAAATACAGTTAGTTCCGAAACTTCCTTCTTTTCTAATTTTAATAGAATTTCTTCTAATTTTAATAGAAGAATTGTGCCAAAAAGCGAAATTCCCATTAGGAACAAATAAATTTAAATCTCCTAAAAGCTTTAGTGAATCTAGATGTACCCTGTATATCTATAGTAACGTTTGAAATTGATAAATTTGCAAGCGCTGGTTCCCATATACAATTCTTGTTCGATTACCTGAATATTAAATAATTTGGTTTGGAAACTCCCGCAGAAACTCACTCCAGAATATAAAAAAGCCAATAAATCGTGTTGAAGATCAGAAAACTGACCGGAAATATTATCCGGGAGTATTTGTCTATTAGATTCACATCCTTGATTTTGGGCATTGCTGATTTTAGCACATGAGCTCCCTTTCTAATGGCGTGAAGAACTTTGGGCTTGTGCACAGGATTTCCTGCAAAAATCTTGCAATTACTGGCCAGGTAAAGAAATTTCGTTAAAGAAGTACCTCTAAATCTTAGTCCAGGCGTTTGTCTGCAAGTGTACATGTATCCGGATGCTCTGTTATAGCGAAAGCTCGGAGGAAAGTTGCAAGAATCCAGCTCCTGAGCGTTCAGCTTAATGGAAAGCTTCCTGTTTCGGATCGACGGCAATGGACTCATGCGAATATCATCCAGCTCGATGATATCTTCATGTCGCAACGTGGGTTTCTGGTTTTGGTCACAAGTGTTGTTTTTAGGCCCTAAATCAAAACCAAGCAAAAAAATCAACCTTAAGGCCACTTGTGAAGAAACTTGCCAGTCTTCTGATCGTCTTCTTTGGTTTTCTTGCTTTTTTTCTTCGCTCTGGCTCCCCAGTACGTGTAGTTTACTGCAGCATACTCCAGAAGAGCAGCGAACACAAAAACAAAGCACATAACCAGGTAGATATCGATGGCTTTCACGTAGCTTATCCGAGGCAGTGAACTTCTGACTCCAGTGCTGATTGTTGTCATTGTTAGAACAGTTGTGATTCCTAAGTGAAACCGGGAAATTTTATGCAAGAGTCTTAGGGTGTTAAATCTGGTGCCCGCGCTGGCCATTGTAATTTGTTGCCTAAAATGCCCAGTAAATTGAAGCCTCCTACTGGAGAGATGCTGATGGGAGCTTTGACTGATTACGACTTGGCCAGCTGGAACACCAGATTTAACACCTTTGGGAAAATGATAGAAAACTTATTTAGTTGTGGGTTGCTTACCCAAAGCCACTCGAGCGCTGGTTGCTTCGTGGTTGATCCAAAAAGACACCCAGGACAACATAACGATCAGAATACTGGGCAGGTAAGTTTGGAAAATAAAATAGCCGATGTTCCTCTGAAGCTTGAAAGACAATGAAAGCCGCTGGTAGATGCCTGAAACAGTTCAACATTTTTCCATCAACACACCCTTCATGTTAAAATTCCGGGGAAGTTACCAGTCGCCAGCCGCTCTTTTCGATCGTTAGTTTCGTACCCAATAATGGTAAATTGAGGAAGCTCCGCTTCCTCCACTCCTCTTACTGGTCGGTTTTTCCAATACATCACCACATCCATCACAGTGTATCCATCTGGAAATTTCCCCGATTTTAATTAATAATTTTATCAATAACTCCTCATCTTACAACTCTCGATTTCCACGGTACAATTCTGCGAATCCAACGGATAATAATGAAGATCCATCATACAAGCCAAAGTAGTGGTGAACCGCATTCCGTATGTAATTGATCCATCGCCATTTAGACGCACCAATTTGTTCCTCTCGGTTACATCGTGCAGAAAACTGGAAATAATGACGACCATTATAAAGTCCTCAGAGGGATGTTTTAGGTATCCGGCTTAAATTGAGCCGATTCAGGCCTCCCAGTCTTGACTAAAGGGAGTTGATAATTGGCTAAGAGGGAGGGTACCTGTTTTTGTCGTTGGCGAAAAAAGTGTCTGGAACCCAAATTTTCTCTGCAAAGTCTCCGGACAGTGTTAACACTTCGTCTTCGTGGCTAAACGCCAGTCTTTCGTCCTTCCAGTATTGGTTGAGGTAGAGCGTTATAGTGTAGTCCTAAATAAACCTCAAGAAATTAACTGGAATTTTTTTAAAGGTTTTTGGAAATTGCGTGTTTTTTTTCTTCCAGAGTTTAACTTGTAGTTTTTCTGATGTATCTGTATTGAGCTTTGTAGTATCTTTTTATAACAAATTATCGAATCCAAACATCGTAGAAGCGTTTAATTTCTACCCAAAAGACTATAAGATAAGAATCATAAATAGCAGAAGTTTGCAATCACCAAATTATCCCCATCTTCAGAAATATTCAAAATATTCTCTCGGGAAATAAACTCAGAAACACTTAAAATTCGATGCCATAAATCGCCAGTTTTGTATAAAATTTAATTATATTTTTTTTATGTGCTTAAAGCCAACAAGCTCAAAATTCAAATAATACAAATTCTTTGCGTGGCAAAACATTTTAGAAACCTATTTTTCCATGAGGATTTATTTGTTAATATTTCCTTTGTCTTTTTTGCCTTCGTTTCTGTAGTTTACATTTGTGTTCATTTCTAGACGGTTATCTGGTGCTTTAAATAGCTATTTTTCATTGGCTGCTTTAAAATTTAACGTGGTTTTTTTGCATTTGCGACTTTTATCAAAAATCAGCAGCAGTTTTAGTGACAAATGCACTTAGAACCCCATAATCTAAGGACTATAAATTAACATTTAAAATTGTTAATTTTTTCGATAGAAATTTGCTGTTTCTGTATTTTTTTCAAATTTTATGCTTAGTTTTTGGGCTCCAATTACATTTTTTCTAATCCTTCCTTTATTTCTCAGACGTTAAATGGATTTTATTTGGGTTTTTTCACCAGACTTTTATGAAAACAACTATTTTCAAATCTGTGTCAACAAGACTTCGTAAGCGCTTTTCCTCTTCAGAAATCTCTATATACTCGACCTATAAACCTTTTCGGCAATCTATTTTATATAAATATTTTGCAGGAAATTAATAAATGTTGGTTTCTTGGAAAATATGGAAAAGAATGAAGCGTAATGAAAAGTTCAGCTCCAGCTTCATTTCCTTTAAATGCAAGAAAGTGCCGATTTCGCGCTCTTCAACTTCATATTAACTGTAATTAAGTCACACGCGATATTAATAAAAAGCATTAGAAATTTTTCTTAAATCGAGGAAAGTTATACAAATAAATGTTGATAATTTCAATTGAAAAACTACGTTTTTCCCAACAAGCTTCAATCAGTTCTCTAAACTGCTTATCTTCATTAATCCTCAGTTTCTTTATTAATTCGTTTCCTTCCAGCCTTTTTTCAAGCCCTCAAAATATATTTTAACTACAGCCTTGGGCCTTTTGTAGGAACTCCAACTATTCAAAGGTCGCGCAATTACGCCCGAAAAATATGCATAAGCGCAAAATTTCATGGAAATCTCTATCGAAGCGAGATTTAAGCCGGAGAAGAATTTTAATTAAAAGTTCTACATATTCCACTTTGTTCGGTTTCTTTATAAAACAACGAAAAACTTACCATGTTCACTTCGGATATTGCATCAAAACTTGCTATCGTCAAGTCCATGCCAACAAGAAGTGGCTCCCCTTTAACAGCGATTAATTACAGCTAATTAATGATTAACAATCGAGTTTTGAGGAACAACAAAAGGTGTTTCAGTCAAATAAGTGCAGAAAAAAATAAGCAAAAAACAGTAAAGATTTGCGCTTACCGCCAAAATCTGGTCTGAGTCGTATATCATAACCTTCCAAAAGCCTGGATATAGTCTGAGTGACATTATCCAGCCGGTCGGAAATCATCAGACTACCCTTCTGAGCACTAAAACCTTTATTCTGAGCAAAAGAAAATCACCTCTTGTGTGCATACCTTATACAATTCTCCCTCGCTACATGTGCTAAGATAAACAACGTTCCAATGCTCCTAAACATCATTCTGCACTCACAAAAACTCTCTTCGCCAATCAAACTCGCGAAACGATCATGCTGATTTCGTAAATGTTGGAACTCCGGTTCTAACTAGCATGAGAATGCTTGAAATTAAACAATTTGCTATGGAGGAAAGCAAAGCTGGCAATTTTATTGAGTTTTTAGAGCAATGAAGCAGCTCTTAGCATCTTGTTCCGAGAAATGGAATCCAGGAGAAAAGCGCAGGCGTCCAATAGATGCTCTCTATCCAGAGCCGCAACACTAATGGATTTTCCAAAAATTGTCGCGAGGATTTTTTTTTATTTGAAGTTTTCCGTTAGAAGAACTTGGCCAAATCAATCGCTGATAGGAGGCGAAAGTGAAACATCTAGAAAACCAAAAAACTCTATGCGAAAAATGGAAATTTAAGTCAAAAACCTCTTCAAATGCTAAGGAATATTGTGGTGATTAAACAGTGTTTTAGATATTCGAAGTTGTCAACGCTTCTTTTTAGCTTTTGCCCGGCCAATTGCGCTCTTCAAATTTAAGAGCGCGCGCATAACAGCGCTTTTCCTCTAACAGTTATTTGAAGAGAATTGTCTTTAACACTTAACAGTATCCGTAATATGGAGATGCATAAAGTTTGGTGCTTGTTGTGCTTGATTTTTCACCTGTAAGTGGCAATTTTAATTATTATTTAAAAGAAACATAATTTATCAATGTATGACACACACGGCGCTTTTTTATTTGTGGCTTTAACAAAGTTTTATTCTGGTTAGGGTTTGAGTGTTTATTTAAAAGAGTGATTAGCTTTGTTTTTGTCCAGACTATTTTTTATTTGTTTACTTTTTAATTAAATTGAATTAAAACGGCCTGTTTGTTTGCAGGCTAATTTTATTGTTAAAATGAAGAACAAATTCAATTTTCCTGCAACAAAGCTCTACTTAATAGTCTTAAAAATAAGATTAAGCAAAAACCACAAACATTTTTTTTATTGAAAATTTGACTTAATAAAGTCCTAATTTAATAAAAGTTGAATGTGGTCGTTTTGTGCTTCTGCACTCGAAGATTTCTCATGAATTTTAATGGCTTGCAAATGCGTTCAAACATGTGGCGGAATAAATCAATTTGAGGATAATCGAATATAAGAAACACAAATTTCTGGAGGGTTTCAAATGTACTCGAGTTTCGACGATGTTCCCTGTAAGGCCTTCGTCTTCGCGAACAAAACAACCGCTGAATAGGCGCTTTTTTTCACTCGATTGTTAACTGGTTTGGAAAATGGGAAATTCGAATATCGAATAGAGTTTCAGGACGAATAGCAGCAGCAGCAGCAGGATTTAAACACGTGTTTAATTGAATTATTCGTTCATTAATTGCCAGGGTGTTTTTCAACTGGACAATTGCAGGAAAAGCCACTATCAACAGGAAAGTTGCAATTCTTTGCCGATGGTAAATCTCAATTTTCTAAAGCGGAAAACCTTTGTCTTTTTCCCAGATGGCCAAAAGGCCAATAGGAAAATAGATCTGCTAAAGAAACCCAAACTCTCGAGGAATAAAGTGAGAATTCTTGTCCGTCTCATAAGGAAACAGCCGTAAATTCTCATTTTCCACTCCGGCTGGTTAATAAATTGCGCTTAATTCCACATTGGATTTTATTTTTTCGCTTCCTAAAGTCCCATTTTTGGAGGCTTGAGGATTTTGCTAAATATTCATGAAAACTTTGGATAAAAAAAATCAAAACCACAACTGGAAAATGAAAACTTTGGCAGAAAACTTCCCTTGAAGATTCAGAGATGGAAGAAGCCTTTTGATCAAATCCAACTATGCATGAATCTTTTCACATTAATTCGTCGTGTGTGTTTTTCCAGCAGGACTGTGGCTCCTTACAGGATTAGTGGAGTGATTTTGGAAGGATCTGAGGCTCGAAATAGAAATAAGTCCGTGAACGAAGCTTTGCTGGGATTTTCTTCGCGTTTAAAATCCAACGAGAGCCGCATTCGACGGAACAGTGCAACTAACGACGTTGTTAGCAAAAACATCACAATAATCCTGGAGAATTTATTGAAGAATTACGAAAGCTCTCAACTGCCGAGTCATGGAAAAGGTTTGTACAGTTTACGGGTAAATTTGCCAAAAAAAAACTGTTAATGAGCCTTAAGGGGATTTTTTTGGGCTTTTGCACGAAACTTTAGGGGTTGCGTAAGGACGCAAATTTCCCGCATTCTTGGTGAAATTGCCGAATAATCCCGGCTTAAAGACAGTAGCTAGAGCTTTTGGGCTTAGAGCAACTATTTCAATGGTTTCTGAGGAATTTTGCGCATAATTTGCAGATCAACCGACTGTAGTCCAGACGAATATCCTGATCAGAAGCATGGGACCGGTGTCGGAGCTGGATATGGTAAATTTTCGGATTTTAAAAGGGCTTTTCCAGATTTTCTCAATGTCCAGGAATATTCGATGGATTGCTACTTCAGACAGTATTGGCGTGACCAAAGACTCTCGTTTGTCGGCCCGATAAAGTCCCTGTCCTTGTCCATTAAAATGCTGGAACGAATCTGGCGTCCAGACACCTATTTCTACAACGGGAAAAACTCCTACGTTCATACAATAACAGTTCCCAACAAGCTGCTGAGGATCAGTCAGGACGGGGGCATTCTCTACTCAATGCGGTAAAGAAAATCGCCAACTTCCAAACCAATTAGCGACAATTTCCTTTGCAGCCTGACGATAAAAGCCAAGTGTCCGATGGAATTAAAAAGTTTCCCCATGGATCGGCAGTCCTGTCCATTGATTTTAGGGAGCTGTAAGTTTATTTGGTGATGTTTCCAGGTGAAAGTACCGATTTTTGCAGATGCGTACACATCAAGGGACTTGGTTTATCAATGGCAAAGCGAGCAAAGTGTGAATTTCGTGGCTGGCATGACACTGTCGCAGTTTGATTTGATGAGTTATCCGTCAAGAAACTTTACCTTCAAGCGAAGAGAAGGTAGGATCTCAGGCCGCTCAAAGGCTCAATATAATGGAGAATTTCAGGCGAATTTTCCGTTCTGGAAGTGTCCTTCAATCTCCAAAGACATACTGGATACTTCCTGATTCAAGTTTACGTTCCATGCATCCTCATCGTGGTTCTTTCCTGGGTCTCCTTTTGGATCCATCGCGAAGCCACCAGCGATCGGGTTGGTTTAGGTGAGAACCACCTTTATCCAGAGCAACTTTTCCAAGAATATTTCCAGGCATCACCACTGTGCTCACCCTATCAACAATCAGTCTGGATTCCCGGACGGATTTGCCGAAAGTTCGCTACGCTACAGCTCTGGATTGGTTCCTCCTCATGAGCTTCCTCTACTGCATTGCTACTTTATTGGAGTTTGCTGGAGTGCATTATTTTACAAAGGTATCATGCGGTTTTTTTGAGACCGTTGTTTTCTTAGGCGAGTTTTAGGTTGGAAGTGGCGAAATTCCCATCGATGAAGACGATTGGGAAGACTGCGAAGAACCAGCTGAAGAGTTTGTAGGCAGAAGTGCGGCCGATTTACTGGAAACCGTCAATGTGGACAGTCGCAGAAGAAGGAGCTCAATTGTGTGCCCGATTTATAACGTGAGTTGTTTGTAACTTTTCTTTAAAGGATCGGAAAGAGTCACAGGGCTAGGGACATAAGAAGCTTTCGGATTTAACTCTAATGGATTCTTTTTTGGTCTATTTAAAGACGTTAGCTGGCAAAGTGTCACTTGAAGCTCTTCGACACTATTGATTTAAATGGTATAAAATACATGTAACTTTTCGTCTCCAAGGCAGCAAAACCTCCTGATTTAACTCTGATAGATTTGTTGTTTCGGGTTATTTAAATACGGTTAGTTGGCAAACATCCACTCAAAACTCACAAAATTGATGTAAATAGTGGAAAATTTGATTTAATTAAGGAATTTGGATGGTTGTAAAAACAAATTCATGTTTTTTAATAAGTCGTTTAAAAAAACCATTACTGCCTACTTTCTTTACTAAAATAAATTGAAAAACGCTTTTATTCTGACGATTTCCAGACCGCTTCACTTTACCAAAGTCCCAGAAGAACCTCCTTGATATCCAACCCGCATTCTTCACCTCCAGTGAGGACAACCGTTGAAAAAACCACCCAAACCGAATACAAACTGCCCAAATGGAAGCAGTTTTTGTACTGTTTGAAGGGTGATGATAAATTTCGCAGACAAAGACAACGAGAAGCTGCAGCTTTAGGTGACCAGCTACTCAATGCCTCAAAAAATAGTTTGAAAAAGATTTTTCGTGCAGATTCCACCAAGAATGGTCAGCACGCCATTCGGCATGTAAACAGTGTTTCTTTGATTGATAAAACGGCCCGAATAGTGTTTCCAGCGTCTTTTGGTCTGTTCAATCTCTCCTACTGGCTGGTCTACATCATGACGCAGGAGAATTTCAAATGGGGAGATAACAAGTTGAATCCCCAGAGCCATTAAGGAGTGGAAGAAGAAAAAGGGCAACTATTTTACATGGAAATCCTCAAAATATCATTCCTAGGATAGTAATTGTAGGAAATAGAGACCTAAAAAAATCGCCCTGTAGATTTTTACAGCCGTTTGGCACCTATGTGGAAAATTTGAGGTACCCAAATACCTCAAAAACTGCTGAAAAAAAACCGAACAAATTGTGTAGTTTCAGCGCCATTTATATGGGAAATGAGGTATTTGCCGACGAACTTTTCGACTTGTTTTGGAGTCTGTTGCATCATCCAGTTGAAAAAAAAATCAATCACCCTGTATATGGAGGTTTAAATAGGTGACAACCGCTAATTAATCAAGAGAGAGACCGCACAACCCAAAACGGTTTGTTGATTCAGCATTAATTGAAAATCTTGATTAGGGGTTGAATTTACTCTCAAACTTCTACAGTTAAGGGTGTAGAAGAAGCGAGGCGCCATGTATCTTGGCTGAGGCTTGGCTTCACCTCCAGTGAGGACAACCGTTTGAAAAGCCCCGCAAACCGAATACAAACTGCCCAAATGGAAGCAGTTTTTGTACTGTTTGAAGGGTGATGATAAATTTCGCAGACAAAGACAACGAGAAGCTGCAGCTTTAGGTGACCATCTACTCAATGCCTCAAAAATAGTTTGAAAAAGATTTTTCGTGCAGATTCCACCAAGAATGGTCAGCACGCCATTCGGCATGTAAACAGTGTTTCTTTGATTGATAAAACGGCCCGAATAGTGTTTCCAACGTCTTTTGGTCTGTTCAATCTCTTCTACTGGCTGGTCTACATCATGACGCAGGAGAATTTCAAATGGGGAGATAACAAGTTGAATCCCCAGAGCCATTAAGGAGTGGAAGAGGAAAAAGGGCAACTATTTTACATGGAAGTCCTCAAAATAGCATTCCTAGGATAGTAATTGTAGAAAATAGAGATCTAAAAAAATCGCCCTGTAGATTTCTAGAGCCGTTTGGCATCTATGTAGAAAATTTGAGGTACCTAAATACCTCAAAAACTGCTGAAGAAAAACCGAGCAAATTGTGTAGTTTCAGCGGCATTTATATGGGAAATGAGGTATTTGCCGACGAACTTTTCGACTTGTTTTGGAGTCTGTTGTATCATCCAGTTGAAAAAAAATCAATCACCCTGTATATGGAGGTTTAAATAGGTGACAACCGCTAATTAATCAAGAGAGAGACCGCACAACCCAAAACTGTCTGTTGATTCAGCGTTAATTGAAAATCTTGATTAGGGGTTGAATTTACTCTCAAACTTCTACACTTAAGGGTGTAGAAGAAGCGAGGCGCCATGTATCTTGGCTGAGGCTTGGCTTCACCTCCAGTGAGGACAACCGTTGAAAAAGCCACCGCAAACCGAATACAAACTGCCCAAATGGAAGCAGTTTTTGTACTGTTTGAAGGGTGATGATAAATTTCGCAGACAAAGACAACGAGAAGCTGCAGCTTTAGGTGACCATCTACTCAATGCCTCAAAAATAGTTTGAAAAAGATTTTTCGTGCAGATTCCACCAAGAATGGTCAGCACGCCATTCGGCATGTAAACAGTGTTTCTTTGATTGATAAAACGGCCCGAATAGTGTTTCCAACGTCTTTTGGTCTGTTCAATCTCTTCTACTGGCTGGTCTACATCATGACGCAGGAGAATTTCAAATGGGGAGATAACAAGTTGAATCCCCAGAGCCATTAAGGAGTGGAAGAGGAAAAAGGGCAACTATTTTACATGGAAATCCTCAAAATATCATTCCTAGGATAGTAATTGTAGGAAATAGAGATCTAAAAAAATCGCCCTGTAGATTTTTACAGCCGTTTGGCACCTATGTGGAAAATTTGAGGTACCCAAATACCTCAAAAACTGCTGAAAAAAAACCGAGCAAATTGTGTAGTTTCAGCGCCATTTATATGGGAAATGAGGTATTTGCCGACGAACTTTTCGACTTGTTTTGGAGTCTGTTGCATCATCCAGTTGAAAAAAAAATCAATCACCCTGTATATGGAGGTTTAAATAGGTGACAACCGCTAATTAATCAAGAGAGAGACCGCACAACCCAAAACTGTCTGTTGATTCAGCATTAATTGAAAATCTTGATTAGGGGTTGAATTTACTCTCCAACTCCTACAGTTAAGGGTGTAGAAGAAGCGAGGCGCCCTGTATCTTGGCTGAGGCTTGGCTTCACCTCCAGTGAGGACAACCGTTGAAAAAACCACGCAAACCGTATACAAACTGCCCAAATGGAAGCAGTTTTTGTACTGTTTGAAGGGTGATGATAAATTTCGCAGACAAAGACAACGCGAAGCTGCAGCTTTAGGTGACCATCTACTCAATGCCTCAAAAATAGTTTGAAAAAGATTTTTCGTGCAGATTCCACCAAGAATGGTCAGCACGCCATTCGGCATGTAAACAGTGTTTCTTTGATTGATAAAACGGCCCGAATAGTGTTTCCAACGTCTTTTGGTCTGTTCAATCTCTTCTACTGGCTGGTCTACATCATGACGCAGGAGAATTTCAAATGGGGAGATAACAAGTTGAATCCCCAGAGCCATTAAGGAGTGGAAGAGGAAAAAGGGCAACTATTTTACATGGAAATCCTCAAAATAGCATTCCTAGGATAGTAATTGTAGAAAATAGAGATCTAAAAAAATCGCCCTGTAGATTTTTACAGCCGTTTGGCACCTATGTAGAAAATTTGAGGTACCTAAATACCTCAAAAACTGCTGAAGAAAAACCGAGCAAATTGTGTAATTTCAGCGGCATTTATATGGGAAATGAGGTATTTGCCGACGAACTTTTCGACTTGTTTTGGAGTCTGTTGTATCATCCAGTTGAAAAAAAAATCAATCACCCTGTATATGGAGGTTTAAATAGGTGACAACCGCTAATTAATCAAGAGAGAGACCGCACAACCCAAAACTGTCTGTTGATTCAGCATTAATTGAAAATCTTGATTAGGGGTTGAATTTACTCTCCAACTCCTACAGTTAAGGGTGTAGAAGAAGCGAGGCGCCCTGTATCTTGGTTGAGGCTTGGCTTCACCTCCAGTGAGGACAACCGTTGGAAAAGCCCCGCAAACCGAATACAAACTGCCCGAATGGAAGCAGTTCTTGTACTGTTTGAAGGGTGATGATAAATTTCGCAGACAAAGACAACGAGAAGCTGCAAGCTTTAGGTGACCATCTACTCAATGCCTCAAAAATAGTTTGAAAAGATTTTTCGTGCAGATTCCACCAAGAATGGTCAGCACGCCATTCGGCATGTAAACAGTGTTTCTTTGATTGATAAAACGGCCCGAATAGTGTTTCCAAGCGTCTTTTGGTCTGTTCAATCTCTTCTACTGGCTGGTCTACATCATGACGCAGGAGAATTTCAAATGGGGAGATAACAAGTTGAATCCCCAGAGCCATTAAGGAGTGGAAGAGGAAAAAGGGCAACTATTTTACATGGAAATCCTCAAATAGCATTCCTAGGATAGTAATTGTAGTAAATAGAGATCTAAAAAAATCGCCCGGTAGATTTTTAAAGCCGTTTGGCATCTATGTAGAAAATTTGAGGTACCTAAATACCTCAAATACTGCTGAAGAAAAACCGAGCAAATTGTGTAGTTTCAGCGCCATTTATATGGGAAATGAGGTATTTGCCGACGAACTTTTCGACTTGTTTTGGAGTCTGTTGCATCATCCAGTTGAAAAAAAATCAATCACCCTGTATATGGAGGTTTAAATAGGTGACCACCGCTAATTAATCAAGAGAGAGACCGCACAACCCAAAACGGTCTGTTGATTCAACATTAATTGAAAATCTTGATTACTTGGATCTAGTAATCTCTGCTTCTACACTTATGGGTGTAGAAGAGCGAGGCGTAAGCGGCGTAAGAGGCGTAAGGAGTGTAGAAGATCGAAGCTGGTACTTGGCTGAGGCTTAGTACAGTGGGTGAAAGATGGCGCTAAAAGAGTGACACTGTGCGGAGCAATGGCGAGTGAGTTTCTGGTTCGCGTCCTCGCTCAGGATTTACTATTTTCCAAAAATCAGCTATTTTAAGAAACCGAAGACTGAATAGAGTACAGTTTAAGAAACCCGCTTCGTCGCCGCATTTCGTCTTAGGAAAACACGGTTCGTTTCACTGATGAAACCTGTGGAAAGTATTGAAATGTTTCCCTTTTGTCAACATTAGCAGATCAGAGGCTGCCATGATGTTTCTGGCATCGTTTTCGTCCAGTAGACGCTGAAGTTTTCTGTGGAATGACGATTGTTTGGCCATCATTTAGCTGCAAACTGGTAAGAGTGTGACTCTGTGTAATGTTAGCATGTAGTTTGTCAGGAATTTCGCTACATGTAAGTCATTTTCTATGGTAAAAATCGATCTAGGAGTGACCCTTCAGCGCCAACTAATATGGCCTACAAATGGCTCTTTAATCGGCCTGTTAAGCGGTGGCCTGCGGTTGTTTTTCCTGCCAGTTGATTGAAATAGGGCCCCAGCTGAATGGGGCCGGGTAATCAACCCTTCTAGATCGATTATTAGTCCATAGATGCAGGGAGTGTCAATCAATCTGACGTTGACACCAAGGAAAACAAAACTGTGTGTGTCTTTGTTGTCATAATTTACCGACAATGACCTTGAGATTATGACTACATTCCCAACTAGTCTTGACACTCCTGTCACTGACTAAAACTAACACCCAAATATTGTCCCCAGTAAATATTCAGAATGGTGGTGGATGTGCATACGAGGCCCTACCACAACTTTAAAATGCAGCCAGCCTGTATGACCCCAAAGGAACTCTCCGACAATGACGACTTGGCTACGTCTTTGGTGTTGGACCCCATTTTGGGCTTCAACTCACACAAAATGAACATCAAGTATCGGCCACTCAAAGCCAACACTTCAGAGCTGAAGACTATAGTGCAGGGCTTTATTCTCACTCAGAACTACGAGAAGGCCTATGGCTGTATATCGAAGGGCGAGTGGATGCCACGGCTGAGATCCAAAAGTCAGCAACGAACTCTGCAAGAACATGTATGTATTTTGCCAGCTGAATGGGGTTAGGATCGTCCCAACTTTCTTGACTACATTACATTATTCTTGGAGTGTTTTGACTAGTTTTACTTGAATATCGGTGTCCAACACTCCGAGAATCGGAAGGTGATTCTAGAGAAGAAAACAAGTCAAAAGGTTCTTAGGAACATGTCAAAAAAAAACCCGTTTCGAAGGGCCCCTGGACTTTGACTCTTATACCAGAGATAAAATGCAAATCTTGTCCAGAAGAAGTCTTATCTCTGCTTATACTCTGACCGTAGTTTTGCCCGCGAAATTTAATGTTTAAAAAAATGTTTTTTGCATCTTTGCACGATTCCCTATTGGAATTTGGAATAGGGCTTCGCCCTCCGGGACGCATAGCTGGGAAACAATTGGAAATCGCCGTAAAACTTCAGAAAACTATTTTCGAAACCGATATTTCCAGCAATTAGGTTTTACAGCAAATTCCAAACCTCTAAAGAGCTATGAGTAAAATGCACATTTTAAACAAATTGTTATTTATTAAGAAGTTTTTCAAGACTTAATCCAATATTCTATAATTTTATTAATTTAATTATTGTCTATTGTTTTTTCCCTTAATTAAACAAAATAACACCTGGAATTAATGACAAAAAATGCAAAAATCCTTTTCGGTCTCTTTGTGGTTTGTTGTCTCCCATGTTATGTAATATTTACAGGTTCAAATGCATTTACAACATGATTTATGCATAAACATACCAGAAGCTTGAACGAAAAAGAAGAGTTTTTGAATATTTAACGAGTTTAAGCCAGTTTTAGGAAATATGGAGTGCAAATTTAGTTTGTAGAAGAGTTTAAAGTGTGGAGTCATCAAAATTGCACTTTCCTGGATAAAATAGTGGATCGAATGCTGTAAATTGTTCTCTTAGTTGATTTCGTTTATTGTAAAAACTGTTTTAAAAAAAACATGGCATAGTTTCACATCTAAGCTAAGGTGGATGCCTTGAAATGTATCAGACCAGCAGCTGTTGGTATACTAAAAAATAATAAATTTACAAAGGATTAAATAATTATTAAATTAATTAATTAAAGTGAAAAACCAATTAACGTGAAGATTCGTTTATTTTTTGTATGTGCTTTCGGAAAATGTCTTTAATTTTGCAGGGTTTAACTCGTGTTTCTTCTCTTCGTTCTGGGATTCTCAGAAGATTTTTTTTCCAATAGATAAGGCATGAAAATAAGTTATCGATTACAATGTTCTTATCTCATTTTTCATTTAGTTGCATGAAATCCTTTGTCCCATTTAATATCTTAACGCAGTATTCCTGCTGTTAAAATAAAAAAAATTCTCAGATTTACAGATACCTTCGAGTATTCGATAAAGACTCTGGTTTCGTGATAGAGCCGTGCTATCGCTACACTCTAGAAGGCCAGAAGGGAGCGAAAATTTCAGCAACCAGACGCTGGTACAAGAACGATAAAATCGAGTGCTTGGTGGGGTGTATTGCTGAATTAACCGAGCAGGAAGAAGACGAACTGTTGCATCCAGGCAAAAATGATTTTTCCGTAATGTACAGTTGCCGGAAAAATTGCGCTCAACTTTGGCTTGGACCAGCCGCGTATATTAATCATGACTGTCGCGCAAACTGCAAGTTTGTAGCCACTGGCCGAGATACTGCTTGCGTTAAAGTTCTGCGAGACATTGAGGTGGGCGAAGAGATCACTTGCTTTTACGGGGAGGATTTTTTCGGCGACAAAAATTGCTACTGTGAGTGCGAAACATGCGAGCGACGCAAAGCGGGCGTTTTCGCCAAAGAAGCCGACAGCAAAGAGGAGAACGGGTACCGATTGCGGGAAACTGATAACCGACTGAATCGTACCAAGCAGAAAATCATGCATAACAATCACAAGGAAATGCCCGGATGCAATGAGAGGTTGCAAGCCAGCGCCATTATCTCACCCTTGAGCATGAAGGAGCTGCGGCAGAAGGGCCTCACTAAATACGATGCGGAACTATTGATAGCGCAAGGTAAGCCCCTAGCTAGCCACTAACCACTAACCAGCAAACTTTAGGCTTGTTTTTATTGTAGGATGTAAATTTTCAGACATTACTGATTTTCGCACTATGAAACGGGCCAGTCGTAGTAGTTCCGGGTCGCATCATAGTGAAGATCAGAAGAGCTGCACTGAGAAAAACGCTGTGATAAATGAAGGGAGCGCCGCCCTATCCTCAACTGTTAGTTCCCGCACTGCCCGACTGCAACGACGCCAAGCGCAGAGAGCCAACCAAGTAAGAACTTACTGAGACCCATCAGCTCAACATTTCAAATAAATCTCTCGTTTTTTCAATCCGCTAGGAACTAGAGCAGGCTGACACTCAAGACCTGTCGCGTTCGAATCTTCTGGACGATCTGCAGAGCAACGCCAGCAGTTGCCCCAGTAGTTTTAGTGATAATGATCCTGTCTGTGATGCAACCCAGCAAAATAAGTTATTTAACGATAGTCAAGAAAGCAGCAAGCTTGGTATGTTGCCTTCTTCGCTTCCTCATAGTTTTTGCATCATTTGTTATTTCTTTCAGGTATAACTGCAGAAGAAACCTCAGGAATCACTCTTAGGAACCATAAGTGTTTAACAGGAGAATCAAAGCCGGACCTAAACTGTCGCAACTGCAATGCAAACAACAGCATGGATCTTGATACTGCCTGCAATATGAGGGCGAGCGGCGTTAAAAAGCATCGGTGAGTGAACTTTGATCGCCAACCTTAAACTGCATTCTAAAAATGCGGAATCTTGTTAAAGGCCCAGACATCAGAAGCACCCATCAGTCTTGATCGATGCGAATGAAACTGATCAGTTGGAGGACGAGAGCTCTAAAACTGAGGATGATGTTTACGAATTTCACGACGACACCTCTAGTGATATTGCTCCGTTGCGCAAGAAGGAGGAGGAAACTAAGCAGGAAATCAACGTGGAGGAGCAGGAGGAAGTTAGTGAAACAGGACAAAGCGAACTAAATACTGCCATAGAACCCGCAAGCTGGACCGTCGAAGAGGTGAGTGAAACTTCCTATTTAACTAAACCTAGAGTCTAAGTTAAAAACATTAATTCACACACCAAACTTGAGTTTGTGAGGATTTTGAGCAGACCACTCGTGCATCTAGAGATTCATCGTTTTTACGAAATTGCTCCGGCTGTTTTTTATTTTATTGTGCGCCCTAAACCCAAAACTACCAATATCAAAGTGTGTAATTCAATTCAAATGGCACAGTGCAAAAACGGGGGTTTGTTTCAGATGAACGAGTATCAAAAACCACCACATTGTGTTCAAAATGTCGCAAAAACTCCAGGAAAAATGCGGCGGTAGATTAAAGCTAACGCTTCGCATGAAACGAAGCCCCGTGCTGGATGAGGTGATTGAGTCCGGAAACAGTTTGAGCGATGAATATTTCGAGCCAGAATATGAAGTTCTACGGGTCGAAGGTATGGAGGATGACGAAGAAACGTATGAAAGTTATTCGCATCGCAAGAAGCGCCATAAATCGAAAGACCGGAAACGGGATAGGCGATCAAAGGTGAGGGAGGAAAGTAGTTTGAATCTTGATAGAGTTAATGGGTTTTATTCGCAGCACTCCGAAGTGAGGGATGAAGTTCCTCAGGTCCCTCTGAAGAGACTTCGGCTCATTTTGGGCAACGAAAGTCATACAATTAATATACCGTCCACCAGCACCAATTGCGAGACATGATGTTCAATAATGTCCCTATAAGATTTAACAGTTAAGGCTCTTGAGGGTAATCACAACTCTATTTTACGCTAGCCGGTTAAGGGAGATTGGCGCCACTAGAACGGGCTTATAGATTTTTTGCACTGATTATCGTTGTTTAACGGTGTTTTATTTGCCTATTTTTCATCAAAGACGCTTCACATTTCGGCTCTAAATATATTTTGCCAGCTGGTTTCATTACTGATCTACACTGAAATGGTATTATGGATTATTTCAAGCAACATTGTGGTCGAAAACACATGATCAATTCTGGAACATTTGGACACCGCCCTGTAAATACGCATTTTACAAACCCGACACCTTTTTTTCTTTTTTTTTTAAATAAAACTACATAGTTTTCTTACAAAACGACCCATTTATTTTCACACAGCATGTTCAAACCCTTCAAATGTGATATGGACATAATGTTCATGTAAATTTAACTGACTTCATTCGCGTCGAGTTCCACGTGATCTTAACTTAGTGTTTAGTTAGTTATTGAATTTAGATAACGTTATTTTTCGTATGTACTAAATAACTGTAAGGGGTACAGCATGGATGTGCAAATAATTTAGACGAAGGACTTTTTAAATAGGTAACATGTATAGTGTAAGTAAAATCTGTTAGTTCTGGGAATCAGTAAGAGAATGAAGCTTGACTCACTTACACGGACGAAAAATAAATAAATTTATATTGATTCAGGTTTCTTAACTGCACTTAGAGCTTATCCTGTTGTAGAATATTGATGTAAATAGAATTATTTTGTATATTTATTTTTTACATTTTAATGTAAGTCTTGCGGTTACACAGTAAAAATGACATAGGATGATTGAGAAAACGTCTGATAGGTACTTGTAAAAAATCCTCTTGTTATATAATTGTTAACTGTTAATTGTAAATTTTATTTAAATATATGGGCTGATTAAAGGAAAATTGTTGTCGAACTTGGAAGGGAAGTTCAATGCAATTTTTCTTTAATAGCTTGATGATCTAATGCACTTAGGTCTTAAGAACTAGGATGTTGCATAGCTACATCCTACTGTTCATAAGATGCAAGTAATTGTATATATCAGTTGTGCTAGATGTATAAAGTATAGTAGTAAACATTTGGAATTCTCAATACCTCTCACTGTGTATATTAAGCGATTTTGTATTTCTGTCAGTATAAACTAAATGATAATGAAAGTACATACAATTTCTCTGTAACCTGGCAAAAACTTTTGTGTAAATGTCTGGTGTATTATTTTTAAATCCAAGATTATTGTAGATATTGAACTATGTCCCGGGCCCTTTGCAGCTTTACTTTATAGTCCTCTTCTTGTTCCTCTTTCGCGACGTTTTCGTCCTCTATAAACTTTATGGCTCGGTCTAGAACGGATTTCCTGGATATTCCTTTAGAGCTTCTAAAGTACTGGATAACAGTTTCCCAAAACTCATTGGGAATTTTCTGTAGATCCAGCAGGTTTTGTTGCAGCCAAATTTGCCTGAGTTTTTCAAATTTCCATTCGGATTTACTATGTTTCCATTTGGAGAGGTAGTTGAGGGCTTTTTGCTGCAAATCCAGCTCGACCTTGTTTTTTTTGTCTTCCAATAGCTTTGCCTGCTTTTTGCGCTTTCGGGCTCTGACGGATTCCTTTTGTGGTTTTACCGGCTCGTTTTCAGTCGGGATTTCAGCTTCTAGGCCTTCCTCAACGGTCCCATTGTCTTCTTTAGTCTGTTGTTCAACTGGTCGCTTTTTCTTCTTGGGTTTTTGGTCATTTGGGATATCGGCTGGTGCTTCCTTGGCTTTTCGTTTCCTTTTACCTTTTTTCTTGCCTTCAGGCTCGGTTTCTTTAGTAGTTGGGTTGGAAATGGGCAATTTACAATTTGCCGGAATTAAATCTTTCGCACTGTCCTTGGTCACAACCTCTTCGTCAAAGGATATTTTGAACTTTCCGGATTTGCGTTTTTTGGCTTTCACTGTATTTTTTTCCATACTTTACTGGGTTTTTGTTTAATTTAATTTAGTGCTTCGTATTGTACCATGCATTTGAAACACTGTGGTTAGACTTTGAAGTCTTCCAACCTTTTTCAAATCGCAAACGCTCCCGTTGAAAGAAAGTTAAAAGTTTAAGAGGGAAAAGGACGAATATTAGCAGTGGAGGATTAAAAAGAAATTCCTAGGCCTCCAAAGATGCGAAAACATTACTACCACATAATTAATCAAAGCTCCGAGTAAATAGAACACTATTTTCTCTGAGAATCAAAGTTAATTACAAAACCATATAAACATGGCAACACGGCACTGGTATCCCACCTGTCTGTCACTTTGACTTGTCAAAACAGACGTTATTTCCCGGTTAAGTTTCGGTATCCAGTGAGTTTGAGTTTCGCTTTCTTGTGAGTTTTTTTTTACGAAATTAGGTGTAAACTCAGCATGTCTGAAAACTCAGAAGCTGGGGCTTCTGAAAGCCATGAAGCGCCTGAAAATTTGGACGATTCTGATGTGGTTACAATGACTTTGAACGACGTTCTGGAATTTGAGGATGAACTGATCGAAAATACAGCCGCTGTTTTGGGGGCTGCTAACGACAAGAATTGTTCCTATAACGAGGTAAGCGATGGGAAGAACAACTGGGTTTGTCGGATGGTTGTTCGACTTAGTCTTAACTGAACGTTGGAGGGCGAATTCACCTTTCGTGCCACTCATTTGGAAATTCACCCCAGTTTTTTAATGCAGGGGTACTTAAAGCGCCAGGCGCTCTACTCTTGCCTGACGTGTATTCCCGAAGCCAAAACAGACCCGTCAAAGGCTGGCGGCGTGTGTTTGGCCTGCTGTTTTCATTGCCATGATGGTCACGATCTGATTGAGCTTTATACAAAGAGGAACTTTAGGTGTGACTGTGGGAAATGCGAAGTTTGCAAGCAGCGCCAGCAAATGTACTCTGTGCGAGATCAAAGATGATTCCAACGAGCTGAACAACTACAATCAGAACTTCTCAGGCACTTACTGTGTCTGCCATCGTCCTTATCCAGATCCAGAAGATCCTATTCCTGATGAAATGATCCAGTGTATTATCTGTGAGGATTGGTACCATTCCAGGCATTTGGGCGTGGAAGTGCCCGAGGATAATTTTGCTGGTAAATTGATTTATCCTGGATCTGGTGTTGTGAAGGTGTAAGACTGCTGGATTTTCAGAAATGACGTGTGCAATGTGCATTACCAAGCATGAGTTTTTCTTGCATTACGATGGCTTGACTTCAACGAAACTCAGCAACACTGATGAGCAATCTGAGGTTGATGCCACAGCAGAAGAAAGTCAGAATGAAGCTCCGCTAACTGACACTTTATGCACTAGACCAATGGCCAAATCGGAGAAAATTGTCACCAAGTTCTGGCTAGAGGTAAGGAGGCTCAATTTATCAGTTGTTTTGCAATTTTCATGTATTTTATCTGACATCAGACGACTTGGAGAAAGCAACTGTGCACCTGCGACAACTGTTTGAAAATGTACGAGCAAGAAGATGTAGCTTTCCTCTTGGACAATGAAGATCCGGTGCATCTCTATGAAGAAAAGAGCAAAGCTAAGGCGCATGCTGTGGCGGAAGATCAGAACAAGCAGCTGTTGAACTCGATGGACAGGGTGCAGATGATTGAGGCCATCATTGGATACAACGATCTGAAGGAGAATTTAGGCAACTATCTGAAAAAGTTCGCCGAAAACAAGAAAGTCGTGCGAGTGGAGGATATTAAGGAGTTTTTCGAGGGCATGAAAGCGCGTAAGAAGTGCAAGTTGGAGATGACATACAATTGCCGCTAGTGGCCACTTATCTCTCATTATTACGTCGTTTATATTCAAAAACGCAAATATGAAACTTTGTAGAGTTTGGCACAATATACTTGGTTAACTGTATAATAAGTTTTATTTTTTTATTCCCCAAAATTGATAGATTATCTGTGGATTGGGGTTGCCACCTCTACAACATTTGGTAAGTAATTATATTAAAACTATTATTTAATATATTAAATATAAACAAACGGCAGATCGGGAACTGCTTTTAATACATGTTATTGCCCTTTTTTGCTGCCACTGGAAGCTTTTCGCCTGCCAGGAACGGATTGGTCTTCATATTCTGCATAAGTAAAGAAATAACACAATCAAATGAGTCACAGGAAGTTTTTCAACGAATGGACTATCTAAAATCTAGGAAGGAATACAGGGTGTGTTTCTCAACTTTAAAAAATCACAACTTTTAACAAAAAGCAAATCGCAATACGAAACTTTCACATTTTATAGATGAAACCTCAGTCTGAGCACTCAGAGAATATCATTTGAATCGCACTGAACTCTGGTTTTTGCGCGCTTTCTAGGTGTTGGTGCAAAAATGGGTGTTTTTCCCCAATTGCAGCTTCCACTTTCAACATTCCCAATTTCTAATCCAGAGCAAACAGCAGCTTGAAATTTTTACAGTCCCTAAAAGATTCCTGAAGCTCAATATGCTGAGAATTTTATTCGAATCGAAGCAAGTTCTGATTGATGCGCGCCTTGTGATGATGATGTAAAAACAAAGGTTTTCCCCAACTGTAAGCTCAACTTTAAAAAATCCTAACTTTTAAGAAAAAGCAAATCGCAATACGAAACTTTCACATTTTATAGATGAAACCTCAGTCTGAGCACTCAGAGAATATCATTTGAATCGCACTGAACTCTGGTTTTTGCGCGCTTTCTAGGTGTTGGTGCAAAAATGGGTGTTTTTCCCCAATTGCAGCTTCCACTTTCAACATTCCCAATTTCTAATCCAGAGCAAACAGCAGCTTGAAATTTTTACAGTCCATAAAAGATTCTTGAAGCTCAATATGCTGAGAATTTTATTCGAATCGACCTAAGTTCTGATGTATGCGCGCCTTGTGATGATGATGTAAAAACAAAGGTTTTTCCCCAACTGTAAGCTCAACTTTAAAAAATCATAACTTTTAAGAAAAAGCAAATCGCAATACGAAACTTTCACATTTTATAGATGAAACTTCAGTCTGAGCACTCGGAGAATATCATTTGAATCGCACTGAACTCTGGTTTTTGCGCGCTTTCTAGGTGTTGGTGCAAAAATGGGTGTTTTTTCCCCAATTGCAGCTTCCACTTTCAACATTCCCAATTTCTAATCCAGAGCAAACAGCAGCTTGAAATTTTTACAGTCCATAAAAGATTCTTGAAGCTCAATGTGCTGAGAATTTTATTCGAATCGAACTAAGTTCTGATGTATACGCGCCTTGTGATGATGATGTAAAAACAAAGGTTTTTCCCCAACTGTAAGCTCAACTTTAAAAAATCATAACTTTTCACAAAAAGCAAATCGCACTACGAAAGTTTCACATTTTATAGATGAAATCTCAGTCTGAGCACTCAGAGAATATCATTTGAATCGCACTGAACTCTGGTTTTTGCGCGCTTTCTAGGTGTTGGTGCAAAAATGGGTGTTTTTCCCCAATTGCAGCTTCCACTTTCAACATTCCCAATTTCTAATCCAGCGCAAACAGCAACTTGAAATTTTTATACTCCATAAAAGATTCTTGAAGCTCAATGTGCTGAGAATTTTATTCGAATCGAACTAAGTTCTGATGTATACGCCCCTTGTGATGATGATGTAAAAACAAAGGTTTTCCCCAACTGTAAGCTCAACTTTAAAAAATCATAACTTTTAAGAAAAAGCAAATCGCACTACGAAACTTTCACATTTTATAGATGAAACTTCAGTCTGAGCACTCAGAGAATATCATTTGAATCGCACTGAACTCTGGTTTTTGCGCGCTTTCTAGGTGTTGGTGCAAAAATGGGTGTTTTTCCCCAATTGCAGCTTCCACTTTCAACATTCCCAATTTCTAATCCAGAGCAAACAGCAGCTTGAAATTTTTACAGTCCATAAAAGATTCTTGAAGCTCAATATGCTGAGAATTTTATTCGAATCGACCTAAGTTCTGATGTATGCGCGCCTTGTGATGATGATGTAAAAACAAAGGTTTTCCCCAACTGTAAGCTCAACTTTAAAAAATCATAACTTTTAACAAAAAGCAAATCGCAATACGAAACTTTCACATTTTATAGATGAAACTCAGTCTGAGCACTCAGAGAATATCATTTGAATCGCACTGAACTCTGGTTTTTGCGCGCTTTCTAGGTGTTGATGCAAAAATGGGTGTTTTTCCCCAATTGCAGCTTCCACTTTCAACATTCCCAATTTCTAATCCAGAGCAAACAGCAGCTTGAAATTTTTACAGTCCATAAAAGATTCTTGAAGCTCAATGTGCTGAGAATTTTATTCGAATCGAACTAAGTTCTGATGTATACGGACCTTGTGATGATGATGTAAAAACAAAGGTTTTTCCCAGCTGTAAGCTCAACTTTAAAAAATCGTAACTTTTAACAGAAAGCAAATCACAATACGAAACTATCACATTTTATAGATGAAACTCCAGTCTGAGCACTCAGAGAATATCATTTGAATCGCACTGAACTCTGGTTTTTGCGCGCTTTCTAGGTGTTGGTGCAAAAATGGGTGTTTTTCCCCAATTGCAGCTTCCACTTTCAACATTCCCAATTTCTAATCCAGAGCAAACAGCAGCTTGAAATTTTTACAGTCCCTAAAAGATTCTTGAAGCTCAATATGCTGAGAATTTTATTCGAATCGAAGCAAGTTCTGATTGATGCGCGCCTTGTGATGATGATGTAAAAACAAAGGTTTTCCCCAACTGTAAGCTCAACTTTAAAAAATCGTAACTTTTAACAAAAAGCAAATCGCAATACGAAACTTTCACATTTTATAGGATGAAACTTCAGTCTGAGCACTCAGAGAATATCAATTGAATCGCACGTGAACTCTGGTTTTTGCGCGCTTTCTAGGTGTTGATGCACAAATGGGTGTTTTTCCCCAATTGCAGCTTCCGCTTTCAACATTCCCAATTTCTAATCCAGAGGAAACAGCAACTTGAAATTTTTACAGTCCATAAAAGATTCTTGAAGCTTAATATTCTGATCCGGACCAAAAACATCCAAAGAAAAATCCACATGAATAAGCGCAATTCATCAGCAGAACTTCATTCTTTTCTAATGCAAATATCACCTGATTCTAAACCTTGAATGGTGAACCAACTCTGAAGATGAGCGCTTCCAATGCTGGCGAAACATCAGAAAAAATTACCTTAAATGACTGCAACAGTCTGCTAAAGTCCACTTGGGCTGCATTAATTGAATCATCCACAAGTGGATTGGTAGCTCGAGGACAGTCGAACATATGCTCAGTATCACACATGCAATCCTGCAGCGATTGGTAGTTGCGGCTGAAGGACGATGTATTTTCAAAGTCGGCCAAACAGCCCTGATCTTCTGCAGAAAAATCTCTAGATTTTACCCCCCGAAGGGTGGGTTTTCTTTGAATTATCTTACCATTGTATCCAACTGGGCAAGGATTGGGAGGATTGCAATAAGCAGGTAATGAAGCATCAGTTTTGATCTCCTGCTTGGTGATTTTGATGCCTGGAGTGAGGATTTGGTTGCCGTCTCCTGCTCCACCCGATATGTATTGGTTTCCCCACAGGCTGGTGTGCTGCAAATACTCCTGGTCCCTTATACTTGGATACATGTTGGAGTCCCTGAAAAAGTTAATGAGCCTGATTAATTGCCTGACTCGATCAGGATTTACGGCTCTTCATCCATCATTGCGCCACAAAAAACTTTGCGCTTCTTAGGCGCCCGAGTTGTTCGCATATTTTAAAACTTGCCCCAAGTTTTCATAATCCAATGGAAACAGTTGCTCCTCTTCCAGATCTCTGGATAGCGCCCGTGTATCCAAAGGCAAACCATCACTCAAATCCAGGTAAGAAATGTCTCCACCTTGCTTTCCATTAATTTGGTTCACTAGGCCACGAAGAAGAATGCCTGGCAATAAACCTTCCTGCGAAGCAGGATCGGTAAAAAGTGTCTGATCTTTCCATTATACTTTGTTTGCGTACCTTTCCACTTGGTAAATAGGCGAGGACGCTTGTGAAGGGCAACACCAGCACAAAAATGATCGATTTCATCGTTTTACAGCTCTGAAATGTTCAGTTTTTGTCTGTAATGATTGCGGGTTTGGGGGCGGAATAAAGCTCCAGTTGTTTTCTAAGAATGACCGACGTTTCGACCCTTTGATTGGTGGACGTCTTTAAGTAATTAAACTAACTTTTTAACTTTTCACTGAGAGATTTTCAATTAAATCTAGTTAATGACTGAATTGAACATCATTTTATTTTCTGAAAATGGCCAACGTTTCGACCCTTTCCGAGCGGAAAACAGTCTGAGGGGCAATTTTTGATAATCAAAATGGATCAGAAGCATTTTTCCCCAGTAAAGTTGATTCGTTTATGTTGTTTGTTCATGACAAAGCTTTCCCATTAGAGCTTTCGGTCTATTGACTGATGCTATCAGAAAATCGATGTTGGATTATTCTAGCAACAAATTTTTGCAATAATTCCTTATTAGTTTGACTTGAGAGTGTCTTCAATGATACAAACGATGGACATTTTGGTGCTTGTAAGCAACTAGTAGAAGGTAAGCGAATTGGGGTAATTTCAGCAGGACTTACCCTTAAAGAGCAGCGTACACGCAGTAGGAAACTAATTTTGTGTCCCGCAATCGATAGAAACTCGCGCATGTGTCGCAGATTCATTTTGGCACGCAATAAAGGGCTAGAAAAGTGCTGATAATTTTTTTTCCTATTTCCTATCCAACTAGGTTTACATGCTCTAATTATTCCCTATATCCAGCTAAAGGAAACTGGGCAGGATTCATTTTAAAAATCATGCATTCTCCCTTGTGTAACTTCGCATTCAACAAGTTAATAAACGAAAAATTTTTACAAAGAACGTCTATTTTTCGGCCTTAAGGCATTCAAGGGCGAGGATTTATTTCAAAGTTATTGCAGACACGCGCTTTCTCCTCCTTCTCCTATAAATTCTCCACCCACCTTTCCATGGAAAGTGTAGGTGCATTAATGTCGTAGCTCCACTGAAATGTTGGGAAAAACACCCATTCAAATGGATGTTTATTGAGGGGGGAATTTGGTAAGTCGATTATCGCGTTGGCAGTGAAATATTGGACCCAATACTTCAAAAAGACCAGCACTGGAGAACGCTTTTATGGAAATTAATTTGTTCGTCTTTGTTACTGTTTTTCAGTCTCAATCCTTTTCAGTAGGTTGAAGACTGTCCATTAATTTTCAGCTTAAGAGTGAACGAGCAGTCCCGATTAGTCAGTAGACTAGAGACAGTGCATAAATTCTCAAAGCGCTACTTCAAAAATTCAGAAATTTCAACCGAGCCGGGCTCACAACTTGAAATTTTCACAGTCCATGGAAGTTTCATTCAAATAGCCCGAAATTGGCATCTTAACGCTGGCAAAAATGAGTGTTTCTCTCCAATTGCGGACTCAACTTTAAGTATTACTTGCTATTAATGCTGAGCAAGCAGCAACTTGAAATGTTCACAGTACATAGAAGAAATCTGAAACTTGACAATGTTTAAGTTTTAATCGAATCGTACTTAATTCTAATTTAAGCGCACTTTGTTCCTGCCGGGGTAAAAACGACTGTGTTCACCCAACTGCATGCTGTGCTTTAAAAATTTGTAACTTCTAACCCAGAGCAACCCGCAAACTAAAATTTTCACATTGCAAAGAAACAACTTGAGTCTGAATAATGTTAATGTTTGATTGAAATCGCTCTTAACACTGATTTTTGCGCACTTTGCAAATGTTGGCGTAAAAATGAGTGTTTATTTCCAATTGCAAACACTACTTCAAAAATTCCTAACTTCTAAGCTAGCGTAAGCTCCATCATGAAAAATGTACAGTGCATAGAACAAACTTGAGACTTGAAAGTGTGCTATTTTTATTCAAATTGCATTTAAATTTGACTTTTGCGTACTTTGTAAATGCTGGTGTAAAAAGGAATTGGTCTTCCCAAACGACAACTTTACTTTAAAAATTCCAAATTTTGAATCCAGAGCAAGCAACAACTCAAACTTTTCACAGAACAAAGAAGAAACTTGAAGTTTGAAAATGTTTCAGTGTCACTCGAATCGCAAAGATTTATGATTTTGGCGCACTTTGTAAATTCTGGGGTTAAAACGACTGCAGTGTTCATTCAACTGCAGGCGCTACTTTAAAAATTCTAACTTCTAATCCACAGGAAGCCGACAACTCAAATTTTCCCCGTGCAAAGCAGAAACTCGAATCTGGAGTGCAGCAGACTTTCAATCAAATTTTACACTTTGCAAATGTTGGCGAAGAAACAAGTGCTTCTCACCAATGGCCAATCGTAATCGTCAATTCAGAGCAAGCAGCAACTTGAAATGTTCACAGTACATAGAAGAAATCTGAAACTTGACAATGTTTAAGTTTTAATCCAATCGTACTTAATTCTAATTTAAGCGCACTTTGTTCCTGCCGGGGTAAAAACGACTGTGTTCACCCAACTGCATGCTGTACTTTAAAAAATTGAAACTTCTAACCCAGAGCAACCCGCAAACTAAAATTTTCACATTGCAAAGACACAACTTGAGTCTGAATAATGTTAGAGTTTGATTGAAATCGCGCTTAACACTGATTTTTGCGCACTTTGCAAATCTTGGCGTAAAAATGAGTGTTTATTCCCAATTGCAAACTCGACTTCAAAAATTCCTAACTTCTAAGCTAGGGTAAGCCCCATCATGAAAAATGTACAGTGCATAGAACAAACTTGAGACTTGAAAGTGTGCTATTTTTATTCAAATTGCATTTAAATTTGACTTTTGCGTACTTTGTAAATGCTGGTGTAAAAAGGAATTGGTCTTCCCAAACGACAACTTTACTTTAAAAATTCCAAATTTTTAATCCAGAGCAAGCAACAACTCAAACTTTTCACAGAACAAAGAAGAAACTTGAAGTTTGAAAATATTTCTGTGTCACTCGAATCGCAAAGATTTATGATTTTGGCGCACTTTGTAAATTCTGGGGTAAAAACGACTGCAGTGTTCATTCAACTGCAGGCGCTACTTTAAAAATTCTAACTTCTAATCCACAGGAAGCCGACAACTCAAATTTTCCCCGTGCAAAGCAGAAACTCGAATCTCGAGTGCAACAAACTTTCAATCAAATTTTACACTTTGCAAATGTTGGCGAAGAAACAAGTGCTTCTCACCAATGGCCAATCGTAATCGCCAATTCAGAGCAAGCAGCAACTTGAAATGTTCACAGTACATAGAAGAAACCTGAAACTTGACAATGTTTAAGTTTTAATCGAATCGTACTTAATTCTAATTTAAGCGCACTTTGTTCCTGCCGGGGTAAAAACGACTGTGTTCACCCAACTGCATGCTGTACTTTAAAAAATTGAAACTTCTAACCCAGAGCAACCCGCAAACCAAAATTTTCACATTGCAAAGAAACAACTTGAGTCTGAATAATGTTAGAGTTTGATTGAAATCGCGCTTAACACCGATTTTTGCGCACTTTGCAAATCTTGGCGTAAAAATGAGTGTTTATTCCCAATTGCAAACTCTACTTCAAAAATTCCTAACTTCTAAGCTAGGGTAAGCCCCCTCATGAAAAATGTGCAGTGCATAGAACAAACTTGAAACTTGAAAGTGTGCTATTTTTACTCAAATTGCATTTAAATCTGATTTTTGCGTACTTTGTAAATGCTAGTGGAAAAAGGAATTGGTCTTCCCAAACGACAACTTTACTTTAAAAATTGCAAATTTTTAATCCAGAGCAAGCAACAACTCAAACTTTTCACAGAACAAAGAAGAAACTTGAAGTTTGAAAATATTTCAGTCGCAAGATTTATGATTTTGGCGCGCTTTGTAAATGCTGGGGTAAAAACGACTGTGTCCACTCAACTGCAGGCGCTACTTTAAAAAATTCTATCTTCTAATCCACAGGAAGCCGACAACTCAAATTTTCCCCGTGCAAAGCAGAAACTCGAATCTCGAGTGCAGCAGAGTTTCAATCAAATCGTAGCTACTTAATTTTGATTATTTTACACTTTGCAAATGTTGGCGTAGAAACAAGTGCTTCTCACCAATGGCCAATCGTAATCGCCAATTCAGAGCAAGCAGCAACTTGAAATGTTCACAGTACATAGAAGAAACCTGAAACTTGACAATGTTTAAGTTTTAATCGAATCGTACTCAATTCTGATTTAAGCGCACTTTGTTCCTGCCGGGGTAAAAACGACTGTTTTCACCCAACTGCATGCTGTGCTTTAAAAATTTGTAACTTTTAACCCAGAGCAACCCGCAAACTAAAATTTTCACATTGCAAAGAAACAACTTGAGTCTGAATAATGTTAATGTTTGATTGAAATCGCGCTTAACACTGATTTTTGCGCACTTTGCAAATCTTGGCGTAAAAATGAGTGTTTATTTCCAATTGCAAACTCTACTTCAAAAATTCCTAACGTCTAAGCTAGGGTAAGCCCCATCATGAAAAATGTACAGTGCATAGAACAAACTTGAAACTTGAAAGTGTGCTATTTTTATTCAAATTGCATTTAAATTTGACTTTTGCGTACTTTGTAAATGCTGGTGTAAAAAGGAATTGGTCTTCCCAAACGACAACTTTACTTTAAAAATTCCAAATTTTGAATCCAGAGCAAGCAACAACTCAAACTTTTCACAGAACAAAGAAGAAACTTGAAGTTTGAAAATATTTCAGTCGCAAGATTTATGATTTTGGCGCACTTTGTAAATGCTGGGGTAAAAACGACTGTGTCCACTCAACTGCAGGCGCTACTTCAAAAAAGTCTAACTTCTAATCCACAGGAAGAAACTCGAATCTCGAGTGCAGCAGAGTTTCAATCAAATCGTACCTACTTAATTTTGATTATTTTACACTTTGCAAATGTTGGCGTAGAAACAAGTGCTTCTCACCAATGGCAGGCTCTATTGTAAAAAAATCGTAGTTGCCAATTCAGAGCGAGCAGCAACTTGAAATTTTCACAGTGCATAGAAAAACTTGAAGTTTGAGAATGTTTCAATTTCATGCGAATCGCACTTAATTCTGATTTACGTGCACTTTGTAAAGTGTAGCTGCAGGCGCTACTTTAAAAAATCGAACTTCGAATCTAGAGCAAGCAGTCAACTAAAATTTTCACTGTACAAAAAGAAACTCGAACCTGCATAATTTCAGAGTTTCATTCAAATACCACTCAGTTCGGATTTTTGCAAATGTGGGGATAAAACGAGTGTTTCTCCTCAATTAGAGGCCCTACTTTAAAAATTCGTAACTTCCAATCTAGAGCAGGCCCGAACTTGAAAATTTCACAGTCCATAGAAAGAACTTGAAGCTGAAAACTTTTAGAGTTTTGTCCAAATCGCACATAAAACCCGCTTTGTTAATACTGGAGATAGTGGAGGTTTGGACTCAAATTTTTGACGAATTTTGGAGTCTCTGTCAAACATTATTGAAAGGTGTCAAATTTTGACTTTTTTGGTTATCACAGTTTGTGAAAAGGGTCATTCCATCCAAGTCAAATATTTGCACCTTTTTGTTATTATTATTCTTTTAAAATAAATGGAGGAGGACTGAAAAAATATTGAAAATCCATTTGGCGAAAAAACTCCCATTTTTTTAAAACTAAATGAATTGCCTGGACATTGTTGTTTGCTTCGGCTTTGAACCTGTGCCATTTAGGTCATGAGCCTTGCTTTTGAGTATCGCAAGAATAGAGCGTCGCGACGCTTCTTGCAACCACTAGTTAAGCAGAAACGACGCTTGCAGACTCCCACACAAATCAGTCGACGTCCTGCCTCTGCCCAATTCCCGTAGCGCCCATTTGCTCAACCGATTCACGTAAAAGTTGCCGAGTGAGTTAAATCAAAAGTTACGGTTTTTTTTATGAACTGATTCCAGGTTTCCAGACAGTTGGGCTGCGGTAAGTTGCCAAAAATCAAGCGTTAGTTTTTTTCGGGATTGAGATTTTTTCTTAGAGCTGGAAGTTTTCAAGGAAAATGCCCCAGAAATCTGCAAGAAGTTTGTAATGCGGTTGCTGACTTGGAACTACCTGATTATGTTCGATATTGCTTTCGTATTTTTCCTGTTTCTGGTCGGAGTCACCTGCCTGGTTTACTATTTGCCAGGCAGAAGAGTGGAAAATGAGTCTTCGTACTTGGACAGTGGCCCCTTGCAGTGCTACGTCACTGTCCCATCGGCTGATGTACAAAATGCCCCAGTTAATCAAGTTTGATGGTAAGTACAGTGAATGCAACTAATCGCTCATCAACATTCCTTGGATTCCCATTATTTCTTGATTGATACTATTCCATTCGGGAAATGAGAATTTCAAGAAGGAATTGCATCAACTCGCAATGTGAGATTGGTTTGATAATTAAACTTCTCGAGCTCTCTAACTAAATTATTGCAGCGCTGCTCACTGGCCCCATTCATCCCGACTGTGCTAGATCTATTTATTAATGGATCGAAGAAAAATCACCATTTTTTATCTGAAACTATCTGAAACTTGTTCTCAAGTGGTTTCTATTTTTAATTTAATTCTTCGCTTTTGGCCTTAGAAGTTTAACTCTTGTTGTCGTAGAAGTTGCAGAAGTTTAACTCTTGGGGATTGTTGGCAAGGCAAGAAATACTATTAAAATTTTCCCATATTCTGAAAATTCTTCTGCAATATCACCATTTCCTCATATATTAAGGGTGCGGATTTAAAAGGCAGATTTTTGCGACCCCAATTCAGTTACATCTACTTATGATATCTGCGTGTAAGCGACAGGCGGCAAACCACGTTTGGAAAATGCCATCGTTTACTTGAAATGCACTTTCAGTTGGAGAAAGTTTTGCGGTGCAAATATTAATTTTTCTCCTTGATAAAGTAAGTGGTTTTTGGGCAGTTTATGAGGGTAGCTGCTGGTGTAAAAATGACTGTTAACATCCATCTGCAGGCTCGACTTTAAAAAATTATAACTTCGAATCCAGAGCAAGACGACGAATGAAACTTTCACACTGCAAAGAAGCAACTTGTATCTGTACAATCTAAGAGTTTCATTCCAATTGCAGCTAATTCTGTTTTTTGCGCTGTTTGCAAATGTGTGAGTGTTTCTCCACAATTATATAATTTCGACTTTAAAAATTCCTAACTACCAATCTAGAGCCAGCCTGATCTTGAAATATCTGCAATCCATAGAAGAAACTTGAGTATAAAAAGTTTCCAAGTTTCAGTGGAATCGCACTTAATTGTGGTTTGTGCGTCCTTTGTAAATGCTGGTAAAAAATTAATGTTTTCATCCAACTTCAAGCTCTACTTTGAAAATTCTTAACGTCTGACCTAGTGCAAGTTGCAACCTGAAATTTTCTCAACTTATAGAAAAAACTTGACACTTGAAAATAGTTGAGTTTCACTCGAATCGCATTGAATTCCGATGTTGGCGCACTTTGAAAATGGTGGGGTAAAAACGACCGTATCCGCCCAACTGCAGGCGCTACTTTAAAAAATTCCAGCTTGTAACCTAGAGAAATCCGCCATCTGAAACTTTTACTATGCAAACCAGAAACTCGAATCTGCATAAATTCAGAGTTTCATTCAAATGGCACGTAATTTGAATTTTTGCAAATGCTGGCGTAAAAATGAGTGTTTACATCCAACTGCAGCTTCTGCTTTAAAAAATTCCAACTTCTAATCCAGACGAAGCTGCCAACTGAGAGTTTCACTGCTCAACGGAGAAACTTTAACCTGCACAATTCGAGAGTTTCATTTGAATCGCGTTTAATTATGATTTTTGTGCACTTTGCCAATGTTGGCGTGAAAATACGTTTTTCCTCAAATGCAATCTCTTCTTTTTAAATTCCTGACTCCCAATCTACAGCAAGCCCGATCTTGAAATATCTATGCAACGAGCAGTTTAAATCCCATGACGGACTCTTCAGATCCGAAATAATCAACATTTTTTGTCTTTTTAGAGCGGTTTTTAGCTTCTTTTAGGTCGCAATCTTTAACGGGCCATATCTTCCTTGTTATGAACCCGAAAACTTCATATTCGTTATCGGGCAGTTTCTTAGGTCGGAAACAATCCATTGAACGCAAAAAACACGGTTGTGAAAATTCGATTTTTGGTCGAAAATTTCATAAGGGGAAACTAAGAGGAATATTTTTCCAAAAAATTCAAGTCTCCCAAAATACCTCGAACTCGGCATCATTTTCACCGGAACGAGGCGAGGAATGCAACGAGCAGTCTAAATCCCATGACGGACTCTTCAGATCCGAAATAATCAACATTTTTTGACTTTTTCGAGCAGTTTTTAACTTTTTTTAGGTCGCAATCGTTAACGGGCCATATCTTCCTTATTATGAACCCGAAAACTTCATATTCGTTATCGAGCAGCTTCTTAGGTCGGAAACAATCCATTGAACGCAAAAAACACGGTTGTGAAAATTCGATTTTTGGTCGAAAATTTCATAAGGGGAAACTAAGAGGAATATTTTTCCAAAAAATTCAAGTCTTCCAAAATACCTCGAGCTCGGCATCATTTTCACCGGAACGAGGCGAGGAACGCAACGAGAAGTTTAAATTCCATGACGGACTCTTCAGATCCGAAATAAACAACATTTTTTGACTTTTTCGAGCGGTTTTTAGCTTTTTTTAGGTCGCAATCTTTAACGGGCCATATCTTCCTTGTTATGAACCCGAAAACTTCATATTCGTTATCGGGCAGCTTCTTAGGTCGGAAACAATCCATTGAACGCAAAAAACACGGTTGTGAAAATTCGATTTTTGGTCGAAAAATGAGTGTTTTCATCCAACTGCAGCTTCTGCTTTAAGAAATTCCAACTTCTAATCCAGACGAAGCTGCCAACTGGGAGTTTCACTGCTCAACGGAGAAACTTTAACCTGCATAATTCGAGAGTTTCATTCGAACCGCGTTTAATTATGATTTTTGCGCACTTTCCAATGTCGGCGTAAAAATAAGTTTTCCCCCAAATGCAGACTTTTCTTTTTAAATTCCTGACTCCCAATCTAGAGCAAGCACCAACTTGAAAATTCCCCAGTCCACAAAGGAACTTGAAGTTAAAACGTTGAGAGTTCTATACAAATCGCCAGTAATCCTGATTTTTCCGACCATATTTCATTTAGGGGGGCGTTGAAAGTCGAAAATGTTTCCCCACAGTTTCCAGACGAACAAATCGGAAAGTTTCCCAAATTCCAAAACAAAACAAAGCCTTGGTAAGGCAAATGTCGAGTTATTTATGTACACTACAACTCCTTCCGACCGGTTTTCTGTTTTAAGTTGCCCTCATCTGAAGTGATTAATGGGGAATAAGGGGAGCCGAACCAGCCACCTAATATATCTCGAACGGTCTCAGAACCGACACCGATATTGACAGACATTTGCTGAACGCGCTCCACCCCACATAAGGGTAAAATATTCAAAAATGAGCAGTAAATGCGGTTAAAAAAACCAGCAGGACTTCATGGAATTGTCGACTGTTGCTGGCAAGTGAATAAGCTCTCCATTTGTTCCATGGTCCATTATTAAAATTGAAATTGCTTTTCGTGTTGGCAACAGCCGCAATGTGAGCGCCTTAAATTTTAATGCATTATTAGGAACAGTGTTTTGGAAGGGAATTTACCATTTAACACCGCAAGTGTTGGAATTGGCGAATTTTTTATTAAATTATTTTTTTTGTTTAAAAACGATCTCTTGAATTGGACATTACTTTACAATGCAATTCTCATTCCGGCCAGTTGTAGATTCACTCTCACGTTCTGGCCATTAAAAAAGACAGCGATTTTTGATTTCCTACTTTCGAAAAATCGCTCTTTCCAACCGAGATAGTTTATACTGTAATTTTTATCTGAGGGGAGGCAGGTTGAACAAGGCTTTTGATAGTGTCTGGCATAGAGGCTTACTATACAAACTATACAAACTACACACACCAACATATCTACTACACACCATAAAGAACTTACTAGAAAACAGACAACTACAAGTACGAATTGACAAAACACTGTCATTTTCTTTTTCCCCTGAACAAGGGCTCCCTCAAGGATCCCCGCTCTCACCGTTTCTCTACAATATATACTGCCATGACATATACAATTACAACTTACCAGACAAAAATCAAATCGACAGATCGGCATACATATTACAATACGCAGACGACACGGCACTTATTGTACATGACAAAACTACTGAGAGAGTAGCTTAAAAACTCCAAACACTAACAAACAACGCAATGACATGGTTTTATAAATGGAGACTAACACCAAACGCGTCAAAAAACCAACTTCTGCTCACAAACCACAGACTCAACGCTGACTCCCCTACAATAACTGCAGACGGCCAAACGACACAACCAAAAAACGACGTAAAATACCTTGGAATCACAATTGACCACAAACTTAAATTCACTAAACACATACGAAACATCAGGATAGAAACAATAAAGAGAACAAAACACTTCCGATCACTAACCTACAAAGACAGAGGAATTAACACAAATACCGCCAACAAAATATCTAAAGCTATTTGTAGACCCTTGCTAGACTATGGACATATACTCATGACCAACGGAACAGAAAGGACAAAACGTTATATACAAACAACAGAACAAATTGCACTAAGACTAATAACACGAATAAGACACCCCCAAAACCCACTACACAACCCCTCCACCCAACTACTATACGAACGCACAAACATGACAAAGATTTCGGAAAGACTCATACATCTACAGACCAAATGGACAAACAACCCCTACAACTGGACCATACTGAATCCCTACCTACCTGAAGACCTACAAATCGCGCAAAAATCAGAATTTAGTGCCATTCGAATCAAATTCTCTTGTTTCACTGACACTCAAGTTTCTTCCAGAGTCTCAATATTTGGCGTTGCGGTTTGCTCTATCTTAGAAGTTATGGATTTTTAAAGTTGAGCTTGCAGTTGGGTAAAACTTCCATTCTTACATCAACATATACCAATTGGGTACAATTCAAGATTAATTGCGATTTAAATAAATCTAGTAGATTTTTTAGATTCTACAGTGATCCTAAAGTGGGTGTTATAAACTGCGAGACTTTCAAGTGGCTACTTGCACTGCATCAAAAGCTAGGAATTTTTAAACTTTGGCTGGCAGTTGTCTAAAAGCATTCGCTCTTGGACCGGCATTTCCGCAGGCAAGATTACAAAAACGGGAAGCTCTTTATGTGAGGCTTTTATTGAAAAATCCGTGATTTAAGCATCAGCAAAAGTGCAATTTGACTTCAAGAGTGACTACATTAATTAATCAAGAGTATTTAATATTCTCAAGAAGAGGAAATTGCAATGGAAACAAGGCTTAAGAAATATACACTTGCGTGCATAGAAATCGGCCCACAGTAAACTTTCGACTTTAACTATATATACTGTTTAAACTATTCATCAGATCAAAAAAAGAAATATGCTGTTTGAAAGACAATTTAATATGCTTTAATGTGACTATGAATAATTGTGAGTATACTATGTTTAACATAGTGAAATTAATGCATTAAGCAAATTAAGCTTTTTTATTATTAACATAAATAGGGTTACTGACAATTTAAAACTTAACACTTAATTTTTTAATAATGGGTATGACCTCTTTCCCTAATAACTTCTCTCATACGATTAGGCATAGGTCTAATCAAGTTTGCTATTGTTTCTTGAGGGATGTTAAACCACTCTTCTTCTACTGCAACAATAAGCCCTGGCATCGAGTTTGGGGTATGAAGTCTAGCTCGAATTCTTCGTTTTAGCTCATCCCATAAGTGTTCGATCGGATTTAGGTCAGGACTGTATGCTGGCCACTCCATAACCCGAAAACCGACTTCTGCAATGTAATCTTGCACGATTCTTGCGATGTGCGGCCTGGCATTGTCATGCATAAAGGTAAATTCGTCTCCAATGTAGTCGACGTAAGGTACCACATGAATTGCTAAATCTCCTCGATATATCTAACAGCCGTTAAACCTCTTCTTCCGTGAACACGGTCGCCCCTACAAATGAACTCAGGGTGGGTTCGTGCTTCCTATAGAAATTGCACCGCAGATCATACAGGAACCACCTCCATAAGCACTCCGCTCTTCAAAGCAGCAATCTGCAAATCGCTCTCTTGGTCTTCGGTACACTTTCCTTCTTCGGTCGCTACCATGGAGGCATATTCTGGTCTCATCTGAGAACAGAACGATCCCCATTGCTCCAACGTACAATTCAGATGATCTCGTGCAAAACCCGGCAGGCGTGCTTGCCGATGAGCTGGAGTAAGTTTTGGACCAATCGCAGGTGTTTTAGGGGTCAAGTTATTTCCCTGCAGTCTTCGTCTTACTATCCACTGTCAAATAGCCAGTCTTCGCACCTCACGGAGCAGTCGTTGCACTTGAACGGCATTAAGATGACGATTTCTTAATGTTGTTGACACAATAAAGCGGTCATCAGGAGCGGTTGTAAATCGCCTTCCTGTCCAGGTCGCCTATGAAAGGATCCTGTCTCTCATAACCTTTTGCAAACTCTTCGAACCGCTGTGCGTGTAATATCCAATTGTCTAGCAACAGCTCGCTAACTAAGTCCATTTTCGATTAAAGCAATAACTTGGCCGGCTTTTTGTGGTGTAGTATGCATTAAACTAACACACTTGAACACTAGTGAGATTATGAAAACGAATTACTATGCAAATATCAGTTGCAAACGCAATAATTTAAATTTATTCTCACATTAAAGCATATTAAATTGACTTTCAAACAGCATATTTCTTTTTTGATCTGATGAATAGATTTTTAAAAAAAATATAGTTAAAGTCAAAAGTTTACAGTGGGCCAATTTCTATGCACGCAAGTTTATAAATCGGTCACAAAACTCACAGCAATAAAATTGGAAAAAGTGTATTGTTGTTAGTTAAAATTAATCAATTTCCGCAAAGATCGAACAGATAACGAGTAATTTATGCCGACATTCACTAGTTTCCAATATTTTCATTTAAATGCAAATTATATAGTCCAAATTCTATTATGCAGGAATATGATTTTGATGGCGCCCCTATTCACTCTGTATAGGTGCATATGATGGAAAACTCTATATGGAATTTGCACAATTGAACTGCATTGCAGCAAGATGTCAATTAGAATGAGGCATGATGGAAAGTTGTGTGTTTTTCACTTTTCCTATTCAATTTAGTCGTCGCTTTTTTGGTGCACTGAATTTTTTCCAGAGCTGTCGCAATATAAAACGATTGCGGCCTAATGGTCTGATTTATATCCGCTCTACTTTCGTGGTGTTCGCTTAAATAAAGCCCCGCAGGGAAAAATGTCTCTAATAATTTCGAGCCGGAAGGCAAATAATGTCAAGGCGCCAGACGTTTTGCACCAATTACCGTCTTGGTGATGCGGTTTTTTTTCAAATTTCTCAAATACTTCGAGCACATAAAAACTCACTTTGCAGTAAAACGACAGGAAAATTCCGTTGCGATAATGAAACTGTCCCGTTTAGGCCCGCGAATTTCAATGTCTTTTTGCCTCCACTTTACAAATTAAACGCCGACAACGCGTAAACTATTCAAAGCACGCCCACGAACGCCATCGGACCAATTCATCTATTTTTGGTCAATAATTCTGGAATTTATCGATGCTGTACATAGAATAATATCGGGCAAGCGTATGCTGATTTACATAATAACAAGATTTGCTTCTATATCATGAACATTTGGTACGGCCCAGATTTTAATTAGAAAAGTCTAGTTTTTTTGTATTTTATTTTTGCAGTTTCTGCGATTTTAAAACAAAACCTCAAGTATTCAGACTGGAAGTTTTTTCTATAGGCTGTGCGAGTTTCGCGTTGAGGTTTGTTCTTTGTTAGAAGTTATAACCTTTTTAAGTTGTGCCTGCAGGTGTGTAAAAAAATCATTTTTACATTAACATCTACAAGTGAAATTCTCCGAAACTGAAGTCGGAGTCTCTTCTATAGAGAGTGAAAGTTTTACCTTCGAGTTTCCATTTTCTTAGAAGTTGTTAATTTTTAAAGTTGAGCTTGCAGTTGGGTACAACTCTTATTTTTACGTCACCAAATACTATGCACTCAAAAATCAGAATTTAGTGCGATCTGAATGAAATTCCCCGAGTATCTAGAATGATATTTCTTCAATGGAATGTGAAAATCTCACATTACGATTTGCTTTTCGGCAGAAGCTATGAATTTTTAATTTGAGCTTGCAGTTGGGTAAACCTTAATTTTTACATCAACATCTACAAAGCTTGCAAAAATCAGAATTTAGTGCAATTCGAATGACAATTATTCTGTTCCTTAGATTCAAGGGTCTTCTATAGAATGCCAAAGTTTCGCGTTGGAGTTCCTTTCTTGTCAGAAGTTATGAATTTTTAACGTTGAGCTTGTAGTTGGGTACAAACTTTTATTTTTACGTTAACATCTACTATGCTCTCAAAAATCAGAATTTAGTGCGATCAGAATAAAATTTCCCGAGTATTTATAATGATGTTTCTTCCATGGAATGTGATAATCTCGCATTACGATTTGCTTTCCGGCAGAAGCTATGAATTTTTAAATTTAAGCTTGCAGTTGGTAAAACCTTAATTTTTACAATCAACATCTACAAAGCTTGCAAAAATCAGAATTTAGTGCAATTCGAACGAAATTATTCTGCTACTTAGATTCAAGGGTCTTCTATAGAAAGCCAAAGTTTCGCGTTGGAGTTCCCTTTCTTTTCAGGAGTTATGAATTTTTAAATTTGAGCTTGTAGTTGGGTACAAACTTTTATTTTTACGTTAACATCTACTATGCTCTCAAAATCAGAATTTAGTGCGATCCGAATAAAATTCTCCGAGTATTTAGAATGATATTCTTCAATGGAATGTGAAAATATCGCAGTACGATTTGCTTTTCGGCAGGAAGCTATGAATTTTTAATTTGAGCTTGCAGTTGGGTAAAACCTTACTTTTTACATCAACATCTACAAAGCTTGCAAAAATCAGAATTTAGTGCAAATCGAATGAATTATTCTGTTTCTTAGACTCAAGTGTCTTCTATAGAATGCCAAAGTTTCGCGTTGGAGTTCCTTGTCTTTTCAGAAGTTATGACTTTTTAAATTGTGAGATTGTAGTTGGGTACAAACTTTTATTTTTACGTTAACATCTACTATGCACCCTAAAAATCAGAATTTATCGCTATCTGAATGAAATTTCCGAGTATTTAGAATGATGTTTTCTTCAATGGAATGTGAAATCTCACATTACGATTTGCTTTTCGGCAAGAAGCTATGAATTTTTAAATTTGAGCTTGCAGTTGGTAAAACCTTAATTTTTACATCAACATCTACAAAGCTTGCAAAAATCACAATTTATTGCAATTCGAATGAAATTATTCTGCTACTTAGATTCAAGTGTCTTCTATAGAATGCCAAAGTGTCGGGTTGGAGGTCCTTTCTTGTCAGAAGTTATGAATTTTTAAAGTTGAGCTTGCAGTTGGGTACAAACTCTTATTTTTACGTCAACAAATACTATGCACTCAAAAATCAGAATTTATGCGATCTGAATGAAATTCCCCGAGTATCTAGAATGATGTTTCTTCCATGGAATGTGATATCTCGCATTACGATTTGCTTTCCGGCAGAAGCTATGAATTTTTAAATTGAGCTTTTGCAGTTTGGTAAAGCCTTCATTTTTACATCAACATCTACAAAGCTTGCAAAATCAGAATTTAGTGCAATTCGAATGAATTATTCTGCTACTTAGATTCAAGTGTCTTCTATAGAATGCCAAAGTGTCGCGTTGGAGGTCTTTTCTTGTCAGAAGTTATGAATTTTTAAAGGAGCTTGCAGGGGTAAAACCTTAATTTTTACATCAACATCTACAAAGCGTGCAAAATCAGAATTTAGTGCAAATCGAATGAAATTATTCTGTTTCTTAGACTCAAATGTCTTCTATAGAATGCCAAGTGTCGCGTTGGAGTTCCTTTTTTGTCAGAAGTTATGAATTTCAAAGTTGAGCTTGCAGTTGGGTAAAACCTTAATTTTTACATCAACATCTACAAACCTTGCAAAATCAGAATTTAGTGCAAATCGAATGAAATTATTCTGTTTCTTAGATTCAAGTGTCTTCTATAGAATGCCAAAGTGTCGCGTTGGAGTTCCTTTCTTGTCAGAAGTTATGAATTTTTAAAGTTGAGCTTGCAGTTGGGTGCAAACTCTTATTTTAACGTCAAGTCTACTATGCACTTGAAAATCAGAATTTAGTGCTATCTGAATGAAATTTCCCGAAGTATTTAGAATGATGTTTCTTCCATGGAATGTGATAATCTCGCATTACGATTTGCTTCGTGCAGAAGAAGCTATGAATTTTTAAATTCGAGCTTGAAGTTTGGTTAAAACCTTAATTTTTACATCAAACATCTACAAAGCTTGCAAAAATCAGAATTAGTGCAATTCGAATGAAATTATTCTGTTACTTAGACTCAAGTGTCGTCTCTAGAATGCCAAGTTTCGCGTTGGAGTTCCTTTCTTTTCAGAAGTTATGAATTTTTAAAGTTGAGCTTGTAGTTGGGTACAAACTTTATTTTTACGTTAACATTACTATGCACTCAAAAATCAGAATTTAGTTGCGATCAGAATGAAATTTCCCCGAGTATTTAGACTGATGTTTCTTCAATGGACTGTGAAAATACCGCACAGTACGATTTGCTTTTCGGCAGAAGCTATGAATTTTAATTTGAGCTTGCAGTTAGGTAAAACCTTAATTTTTATATCAACATCTACAAAGCTTGCAAAAATCAGAATTTAGTGCAATTCGAATGAAATTATTTTGGTTACTTAGATTCAAGGGTCTTCTATAGAACACCACAGTTTCGCGTTGCAGTTCCTTTTCTTGTCAGAAGTTATGAATTTTTTAAAGTTGAGCTTGCAGTTGGGTACAAACTCTTATTTTTACGTCAACATCTACTATGCACTCAAAAATCAGAATTTAGTGCTATTGAATGAAATTCCCGAGTATTTAGAATGATGTTTCTTCCATGGAATGTGATAATCTCGCATTACGATTTGCTTTCCGGCAGAAGCTATGAATTTTTAAATTTCGAGCTTGCAGTTTGGTAAAACCTTAATTTTTACATCAACATCTACAAAGCTTGCAAAAATCAGAATTTAGTGCAAATCGAATGAATTATTCTGTTTCTTAGACTACGTGTTCTTCTATAGAATGCCAAAGTGTCGCGTTGGAGTTCTTTCTGTCAGAAGTTATGAATTTTTAAAGTTGTGCTGCAGTTGGGTACAAACTCTTATTTTTACGTCAACATCTACTATGCACTCAAAAATCAGAATTTAGTGCTATCTGAATGAAATTCCCGAGTATTAGAATGGATGTTTCTTCCATGGAATGTGATAATCTCGCATTACGATTGCTTCGGGCAGAAAGCTATGAATTTTTAAATTCGAGCTTGCAGTTTGGTAAAACCTTAATTTTTACATCAACATCTACAAAGCTTGCAAAAATCAGAATTTAGTGGCAATTCGAATGAATTTTTTTTGCTACTTATATTCAAGGGTCTTCTATAGCATGCCAAAGTGTCGCGTTGCAGTTCCTTTCTTGTCAGAAGTTATGAATTTTTTAAAGTTGTGCTTGCACGTTGGGTACAAACTCTATTTTTACGTCAACATCTACTATGCACTCAAAAATCAGAATTTAGTGCGATCCGAATGAAATTCCCCTGGGTATTTAGAATGATATTTCTTCAATGGAATGTGAAAATATCGCAGTTACAATTTGCTTTTCGGCAGATGCTATTGAATTTTTAAATTTGAGCTTGCAGTTGGGTAAAACCTTAATTTTTACATCAACATCTACCAAGCTTGCAAAAAACAGAATTTAGTGCAATTCGAATGAAATTTATTCTGTTACTTAGATTCAAGTTTCTTCTATAGAATGGCAAAGTTTCGCCTTGGAGTTCCTTTCTTGTCAGAAGTTATGATTTTTTAAACTTGAGCTTGCAGTTAATTAAAAACTTTGATTTTTGTATGAACATTCACAAAGCCAGCAAAACTCAGAATTTAGTGCGATCTGAATCAAATTCTCGTCTTATTGAGATGAAAGTTTCCTCTACAAAGTGTGGAAGTTACGTGTTGCTGTTTCCTCTGTGTTAGAACTACACACTATTAAAAACAACAAAAGAACGTTTATTTCATCAACAATTTACAAATTAGGAATAACCTAACAAGTATTTGTTTTTCAGGCTTGGGCATATAATGGAAACGCGATGCTGCATGATGGCCCGTCAAAGAAGAAACTTTCTAGCATGGCATGAAAAACTACGTTTGCTTTCTAGTTTTAATGGAAATATTCATATCAAAAACCATTTCAAACGCTGTGGCGAACGAACGTCTGTTCGATTATAAAGCAGCAAATGATCAAAAATAAGTGTGTTCCCAAATACCCAATGTGCTTCCAAAATTATGAAATGTTAAAATAAGGTCAATAATAAAATGCCTAAAAAAGTAAGCAACAGAGCAACAGTTTGTTACAGTTAACTTTTATATTGTTTGTTTGTTATACGTTTTAAGTTGTCCAGTCTTTTAAGCAGTTTTAGTGTTATTTATGTCTAATGCACTCTCTAAAGTTGAAACCCATCTGAAAAGTGTCATGAACTTTTTTTGTTGTTGTTGCAATCAGTACTCTTAAACACTTTTCTCAACTGCATTTTGGAATTTTTCGTTTTAAAGTTGTTTAAAAAACAGTTTTTGAGATTTGCTGGAAAGGAAACATATGTAATAATACAATAACTAGCTGGTAATACTTAATATAATAGAAGATAGAGTTTAGTATATTATAATATAATTTTTATATATACATGTATATGCTAGACGGCTATAAAAATTGTTTTCACATTGTAACAGAACGAATGGAATAAAGTGATTATAGTTATGCAAGCTTTTTTTTAATTATTTGAATGAAAAATCGAGCCGGGTGTACTTGAAGGGGTGGCCCAAATAGGGTCACGCCTCCCCAGTACCTGCTTTCTAGAGTGTTTCCCCTCTTTCTAGCGCAGGCATTTGGACATTTGCCCTGTTGCACTCAATAGGTTCCAGATTCGAAAGGAACCTCATAAAATCTGGAAGACATTGATTTTTCTAGACGATTAGAGTCGCAAGCTAATTATACTAACGGACTTTCGTCAGTTTTTTAGTCGCTTTAATCACCAAACCATCGTTCCATAATGCGAAAAGTTTTTGAACACAATGGCCTCTCGAGTCACGGCTATAAATTCAGCTTTTAAGTTAAAAGTCAACAAAGTCAATGAGAAAGAAGAGCGGCTAAAGAAAATTGGGTTTCCCTGCCCTAGAAACTGGCGAAACTGTAGATTATTTTCAACTTTTCCACGTTTATCTACTAAGTTTTCATGCTTGCCAGTTTGCAACAAGGGAATGCTTCTTGGAGCTGCGGAATGTGTCGATTGCGAAGTAAAAACTTTGGATTCTTTGCGCGTTTGCTAAGGAAATTTGCATATATTTTTGTGTTTATTTTAACGTGTAAATCGCACAAAAAAGCGCTGCATTCTATCTCATCTATACAGTGTGTCCAGTATAAAATAATGTACATGGGGATATTGGAAACCGTTAAAAGATACAGAGTGGACCAAATGGGCAAAAAGTTGCGCAATCAAGTGCCTATAAATAATCTGTCATCAACTGCTTTGAACTCGGAATAGCAACGGATATACAGGGAAAAAAAGAAAAAGTGCGTTTTATAAAATCCTTTATATTGTGTTTATTATAAAAGATACAATAACGAAATTTTCAGGGTGGGGGTAAGAAATGAGCGGAATTAGAAAATAAAGTAAAAAATAATCTAGGCCCACTATATTCTATGAGGCCGAAGTCAACTTTTGTTTTTCTTATGGGCGCCATATTGAATTTCTGCATTTTTAAATTCCCCTTAAATATGCTCTTCAACCATATATAACATGTTTATGTTCGGCCAAGAAAAATAATTAAAATTAACAAAATTAAGATTTTATGGTAGTAGGCATTGATATTTCTCTTCAATTTCCCCATAGTGACGTTCGTTGTATGTTTTAATACCTAGGTAACTGTCAAAGTAGAATTTATTGTCAGTGTTAAGTGTTTGTAATTAATTGTGTGTTTGAAAATGAATCACTTTTCAAATTATGAAAAATACGATTGTTGGAGTGTTTTATTCTCTGTCGTCGACATGAAGCAAAGCTGAAGAAATGTGTTTTTAAATAATATCCAGAAAGGCGACAACCTGGTAGAACTATGTTTAAGCGTCTGAAAGACAACCTTGGGAGCTTACGGCAGTTTTGCTTAAGGTAAAGAAAAACAAACTTCCAGACGAAAATAAAGAAAATTTGGTAATGCAAAACGTGGTTGAGACACCTCGTACGTCTTTGCTTCAAATTGAAGCCACAACAGGTGTTGCGAGGTCAACGGGGAATAGTATTTTAAAGCGTCGTAAATATCACCCCTATCGTGAACCGCCCTGCCAGGGACTCCAGAATGGCGATGCGATTAGTACGAATTGCATTTTGTCAGTGGTTTATTCAAAGAAATAACGAGATACCAAACTTTTCCTTAAAAGTCCTTTGGTCAGATGAGAGCCAATTTACAAAATGTGGACTATTTAATCGTTAAAAATACCGTTTTTTGGTCAGATGAAAATCCACGGCTAGTTCGTCAAGTAGGCACCAAGTTAGGTTTGGATTTAACGTCTGGTTAGGTATTGTGGGTACCCACGTGCTTGGACCATTTTTTAAAATGAGAACTTAAATTCCGAGAGATATTTGAACCTCTTACAAACTAACGTAGCGGAAGCACTTATGGATGTTCCAGTAGCTACCCTGCAAAACTTGTATTTCCAACAAGACGGCGCGCCGCCACATAATGGACGTGTTATCACAGAAATTTTTAAATCACGAATTTCCCAACAAGTCGATAGGCAACCTGGGACCAGTAAGATGGCCTGCGAGGTCCCCTGACATAACACCGCTGATTTTTTTGCATGGGGTTTCCTCAAAACTGTGGTATACTGTAGGTCATACGAAACCGAAGAGGAGCTGAAACATGCTGTATAGAAGCTGTTAACAGAATAACCCCAGAAATGATCAGAAAATCCTGTGAAGCAGTAATGAGACGATGTATGTTGTGCGTGCGAGAAACGGTGGCTTATTTGAACACCTACTTTAATCCTGAAATGTTACTTGTTCTTTTGCAGTGTTCGATGTATGATCAATAATAATTTAAAGTAATAATTAATAGAAATATCAATGCCTACTACCATTAAATCTTAATTTTGTTAATTTTAATTATTTATCTTGACCGACATAAACATGTTATACATGGTTGAAGAGCATATTTAAAGGGGAATTTAAAAATGCAGAATTCAATATGGCGCCCATAAGAAAAACAAAAGTTGACTTCGGCCTCATTGAACATAGTGGGCCCAGATTATTTTTTACTTTATTTTCAAATTCAAGCTCATTTCTTACCCCCACCCTGAAAATTCGTTATTGTATCTTTTATAATAAACACGATATAAAGGATTTTATAAAACGCACTTTTTTCTTTTTTTCTCTGTATATCCGTTGCTATTTCGAGTTCAAAGAAGTTGATGACAGATTATTTATAGGCACTTGATTGCGCAACTTTTTCTCCATTTGGTCCACCCTGTAACTCTAACGGTTTCCAATATCCCGATGTACATCATTTTATACTGGACACACTGTATAACTGGGATGATCTGCAAACGCCACTGACATGGAATTTCTGTTTTCAAAGCGCAAAGAAAAAATGGATTATTAATTGGCAAATTGAAGCCGGTTTAGGGCGTTTAAATCTGTGATGTAAATGTCTGTTTGTTCCAGGTGGAATTTGTGGGAGAAGAAGGTACAAGACTAGGGCCGACATTGGAATTTTACGCTTTAGTCGCTGCTGAACTACAAAGACGGGATTTGTGCATGTGGATTTGCGACGATGAATTGAATTATGAAGCGGAAACTGTTGATTTAGGCGAAGGCCTGGAAACCGCCGGGTGTTCTACGTGAGAAGAGCCTCTGGTTTGTTTCCAGCTCCTTTGCCGCAGAATTCTGAAGAATGTGATAAGGCCTGTGAAGTATTTCTGGTTTTTGGGTGTTTTTCTTGGCCAAGGTGTTGCAAGATAATCGTCTGGTTGATCTGCCACTGAGCAAGAGCTTTTTGAAATTGATGTGCCACGGCGAGATTCAGAACACTGTGAACGAACGGATTGGATTGGTGGGCATCAAGAAGAGCACGGAAGAGGATATTATGGCTTTCCAGTTATATCTCGGAGGAAAGTGAAAAGGAGCTGGAGCTAGATCCGCCGAAGTTAGTCACTGAAGATGGCCGGCCTTGGTTCTCAAATCTTCTCAACGAAGACGATTTTCTTGACATCGACCCGATCAGAGCCGAATTCCTCAAGCAAATCAAACAACTAGTGAGAGAGAAACAAAAGATTATGCAAGATCACACTTTATCGCCAGAGGATAAGACTAATCAGATTCAAAACTTGGGATTTCACTATCCAGAAATATCGATGTCCTTGGCAGATCTGGCGCTCACTTTCACTTATCTGCCAAGCTCAGAAGTATTTGGCTTCGACAGCGAAAACTTAGTGCCGAATGGCGACGACATAGAAGTCACTATAGACAATTTAGAGGAGTACGCTGAATGCACTTCAAGTTTTTGTTTGGAAACCGGCCCAACCAGACAACTGAATGCTTTCCATAAAGGTTTCTGCCAAGTTTTCCCGATGGAGAAGTTGGCAGCTTTCAGTCCAGGTGAAATGGCAATTATGCTTTGTGGAAATCAAAATCCCGAATGGACCAAAGAAGATCTGTTGAACTATACGGAGCCAAAGTTAGGATACACTAAAGAAAGGTGGGCAGTCTTGATTTGCTTGAGTAAGACAAATGTTAAATGAGTATTTTTTGTTGTTTCAGTCCGGGTTTTCCAGAGGTTTGTCAACGTTTTAGTTGATATGACACCTGAAGAACGAAAAGCATTCTTGAAATTTACTACTGGATGTAGCTCTCTCCCCCAGGCGTTTAGCAAATTTATACCCGCGATTAACTATCGTGCGTAAAGTGGATGCTGGCAAAGGCTCGTACCCGTCAGTAAACACTTGCGTGCACTATTTGAAGCTACCCGACTATCCAACTGAAGAGATACTTAAGGAGAGACTGTTAGCAGCAACAAAGGAGAAAGGTTTTCACTTGAATTAACTGAAAACGGTGGCTTATTTGAACACCTACTTTAAACCTAAAATGTTACTTGTTCTTTTGCAGTGTTCGATGTATGATCAATAATAATTTAAAGTAATAATTAATAGAAATATCAATGCCTACTACCATTAAATCTTAATTTTGTTAATTTTAATTAATTATCTTGACCGAACATAAACATGTTATACATGGTTGAAGAGCATATTTAAAGGGGAATTTAAAAATGCAGAAATTCAATATGGCGCCCATAAGAAAAACAAAAGTTGACTTCGGCCTCATTGAACATAGTGGGCCCAGATTATTTTTTACTTTATTTTCAAATTCATGCTCATTTCTTACCCCCACCCTGAAATTTCGTTATTGTATCTTTTATAATAAACACGATATAAAGGATTTTATAAAACGCACTTTTTTCTTTTTTTCCCTGTATATCCGTTGCTATTCCGAGTTCAAAGCAGTTGATGACAGATTATTTATAGGCACTTGATTGCGCAACTTTTTCCCCATTTGGTCCACTCTGTATCTTCAACGGTTTCCAATATCCCCATGTACATCATTTTATACTGGACACACTGTATTTGAGGAGAATTACGCAATGAAAAACTTGTTTTTATTATTTAAGCAAAAAAAGCGCAGTTCTAGGGAAAAAGTCGAAATCACCTCAAGTTTGATTATAATGATTAGGGTCGGGGTGCAATGAATAATTGGCTAAGGCCAGCCGTTCTAAGGCTAGAATTAGGAATTTTTCAATTCAAACTAGAACACATGTTGTATTCATATCCAGGGGAATGTTTCTGAATTATTGACCATCAAATCATAGCAGTAACTCCTGCATAATACATCGGAATGTCAAGTAACATATATATAAATCATTTCCTCGAATTGATTGCAATCCAAAACTCCAAAAGCCAGAAGCATGAGGGTTGGTAGGCATCTCTTGCGGAACTTTCGCAATTCCATCCGTGGTTACTATTTCAGCTGCTTGAAAGATGCGAACACTTGAAATTCCCGATGATTTGTTCAGTTGCATTCGGATGTTTTCCCTGGGAGTTTTATTTTCCAGACAACAAGCCCAGACAGAAAGCCTATGGAATCTATGGAAGGCTGCTTTTAGTCTATTACATTGCTTTCATCTTTACAACCTTCGTTCAACTGATCGTCATGCTTAAACGGCCGGACTTTGACATAGATGCTGTTTGCGGCAATATGTGCGTTACTTTGATTAACACCGTCACACTTTTCAGGCAATTGGTGTTTCATTTCAATCCGAAGTTCAAGGGAATAATCCAGAAAGTCATCGACATGGAGTCGGAGATTTATGGCAAAGGCGATGAAAAGGTTACTGATGGTGGTTTGCTCTGGTAAGGTCCATTTGGATGAGTAGTTGCTTCCAGATTTGCTCCATCTACACCAAGTACGTTAGGGGGATCAATCAGAGCCTCAAGCTCTATTTTTGCTTCATCGGGTCTTTGCTGGTGGTTTTTTGCATTCGGCCTCTCTTGGCCGATCCAGTTGAGCAGCGGGTTGGCGATCAAGTGACACTCGTGAGGCCCTTGCCTCAATCTTCATGGTTTCCAATTGATACTGAGGAGCAGTATTTGGTGAGTTTGTGTGTGAGACTTCGGTTGATTTTCCGTATTTACTCGGCTTGGTCAAAGTCATTTTTGCGAGCTTTTGAACAATTGAGAGCCGAAAGATCGTTAAGGGATAATAACTTTATTTATTTTAGTTTTTTCAGTCGTTTTTGGAAACTTTTTACATTGCAGCCCCACAAATTAAAGTATTTGATTAAAGAAAACATTCCATTGTGTGCCAATCCAATGAAATACATTGGACCGAGTTGGATGTCGATGTTGCACCGAACCTGCGGGCACGACACTGGTTTGTGCGGAAAAAGTTTTTAATTTGTCAAATGCTCACTTTTCGCATTGAAGGCTCAATAAAGCGAGAAAGTTCAGAGCCAAAACGCCGTAAAAAATAATAATCAGCCACTTTTTTGCTGGTAATTGGAATGTTTACGCGGTTTTTCCAAGTCGTTTAAGGGAACTTTTCGAACTGTAGCTCCACAAATGAAAGCCGATTAAAGGCACTTTGCAGCATTTTTTCAATTTTGAAAGTTCCAATAAAGCGGGAACGCTTACGGGAGTCAAAACGCCGTAAAAAATATTTATTAGCCACTTTATTTAGCTTGTAATTATAATGTTTACTCTGTTTTATCTAAGTAGTTTTTGGAAACTTTTCGGATCGGAAACTCGCAAGTTAAGGGAAGTTGTAGGTGCTTTCAAGTGTCTTCTATAGAATGCCAAAGTTTCGCGTTGGAGTTCCTTGCGCGCCAGAAGTTATGAATTTTTAAAGTTGAGCTTGCAGTTGGGTAAAACCTTAATTTTTACAACATCTACTAAGCGCTAAAAAATATGAATTTAATGCGCTCCGAATGAAATTTCCCGAGTATTTAGAATGATGTTTCTTCAATGGAATGTGAAAATCTCGCATTACGATTTGCTTTTCGGCAGAAGCTATGAATTTTTAAATTTGAGCTTGCAGTTGGGTAAAACCTTAATTTTTACATCAACATCTACAAAGCTTGCAAAAATCAGAATTTAGTGCAATTAGAATGAAATTATTCTGTTACTTAGACTCAAGTGTCTTCTATAGAATGCCAAAGTTTGCCGTTGGAATTCCGTTCTTGTCAGAAGTTATGAATTTTTAAAGTTGTGCTTGCAGTTGGGTACAAACTCTTATTTTTACATCAACATCTACTATGCACTCAAAAATCAGAATTTAGTGCGATCCGAATGAAATTTCCCGAGTATTTAGAATGATGTTTCTTCAATGGAATGTGAAAATCTCGCATTACGATTTGCTTTTCGGCAGAAGCTATGAATTTTTAAAGTTGAGCTTGCAGTTGGGTAAAACCTTAATTTTTGCATCAACATCTACAAAGCTTGCAAAAATCAGAATTTAGTGCAATTAGAATGAAATTATTCTGTTACTTAGACTCAAGTGTCTTCTATAGAATACCAAAGTTTCCCCTTGGAGTTCCATTCTCGTCAGAAGTTATGAATTTTTGAAGTTGAGCTTGCAGTTGGGTAAAAACTTTCATTTTTACGTCAACATCTACTACGCATTCAAAAATCAGAATTTAGTGCGATCCGAATGAAATTTTCCGAGTATCTGGAATGATGTTTCTTCAATGGAATGTGAAAATCTCGCATTACGATTTGCTTTTCGGCAGAAGCTATGAATTTTTAAAGTTGAGCTTGCAGTTGGGTAAAACCTTAATTTTTGCATCAACATCTACAAAGCTTGCAAAAATCAGAATTTAGTGCAATTAGAATGAAATTATTCTGTTACTTAGACTCAAGTATCTTCTATAGAATACGGAAGTTTCGCGTTGGAGTTCCATTCTCGTCAGAAGTTATGAATTTTTGAAGTTGAGCTTGCAGTTGGGTAAAAACTTTCATTTTTACGTCAACATCTACTACGCATTCAAAAATCAGAATTTAGTGCAATCCGAATGAAATTTTCCGAGTATCTGGAATGATGTTTGTTCAAAGGAATGTGAAAATCTCGCATTACGATTTGCTTTTCGGCAGAAGCTATGAATTTTTAAAGTTGAGCTTGCAGTTGGGTAAAACCTTAATTTTTGCATCAACATCTACAAAGCTTGCAAAAATCAGTATTTAGTGCAATTCGAATGAAATTATTCTGTTACTTAGACTCAAGTGTCTTCTATAGAATGCCAAAGTTTCGCGTTGGAGTTCCTTGCGCGCCAGAAGTTATGAATTTTTAAAGTTGAGCTTGCAGTTGGGTAAAACCTTAATTTTTGCATCAACATCTACAAAGCTTGCTGTTCTGGAGGAGAACCAAATGTTTCGGCTCGAAAGACCGAATGGTTTTTGAGATTAGTGTTTGGTGGGTCTAGTTGCTGGCAGTCGAGGAAATAATAAGCGTTATGGCCTTTTGCCAAGTGCGAAATCAGTACTGGTAACCACCGTTTATTACTTCAGTGTGCGATTGGGCTGGGCAGTTCTACCTTTGTAGACTTGTGACTATTTGTGTGTGGCGAAGACTGTCTTGAGATGACTACTGGGTGTAGTCCCGAAGAGTGTATGCTCACGACTGTTTGCGACAAGTGTCAGATGAAAACTGTGTGGTCCCGACGAGTCTATATCAAAGACTGTTGGAGATGACTATCTTGAGATGATGAGATGACTACAGAGTGTAGTCCCGACGAGTCTGTATCAAAGACTGTTTTGAGATAATGAGATGACTACAGAGTGTAGTCCCGACGAGTGTGTGATCACGACTCTCTAGTCCCGACGAGTCTCTGGCGAAAACTGTGTTTTCCCGACGAGTCTATATCAAAGACTCTTTTGAGATGACTACTGGGTGTAGTCCCAAAGAGTGTGTGGCGACTGCTCCCGACAAGTGTATGGCGATGACTCTGTTGTCCCGACGAGTGTGTGGCGACTGCTCCCGACAAGTGTATGGCGATGACTGTGTTAAGACTGTTTGTACTTTTTCATCCCTTCTTTCGACTCGCGTGGTCAAAATTAGAGAAACAGGGTGAGGGAAAGATGTTTCCCACGATTTGGGTTTCGGCCCCTTGGATGGTCGCGCCATTGGAATGTGGGCTGATTCTAAAGGGTACCAAAAGTAGACCTCCCGCCGAACGCTATAGAGTGATTTCTCACATCCTTCAAATTCAAGACAATGGTCATCGGTCAGCTCTGACAAGTGAGCCACTCAAAAGAAAACGATGACCACTTATCTACAGGATGCTAAAATTATCGCGACTATGATAAGCTGGAGAATCAACCTTTCAATCGCTAAACCCGGAAATAGCACTTGTGGTGACCGTCCCGAAGATCTTCGACAGGGGCGCACCATTTTCGGAATTCAATATAGAAAAAAGTCACAAGCCCAACAAATTTCTACAACAATGTTCAAATGTTATTTGAACACTTGCAAAAATCAGAATTTAGTGCAATTAGAATGAAATTATTCTGTTACTTAGACTCAAGTATCTTCTATAGAATGTAAGACGTAAGTAGACACAGGGCCCAATAAATTCCAAGAGGATGGCCAGGTGGATAGCAGGTGTCGTCTTTAGACAGTTCGTCTCATTCATTCATTGTTTCATACGTTAACAATACAAACCTCGCGAATTGCTGCTAAAAGCTAAGACAATGCGCAAACTATTGAAGAGCGCCTTATTAGCTACCACCCGCAGTCTTTGTCGGTAAATCACAAAGACGGCTTTCTTCATCACTTCCGAGACACCTTTCGCAGGTGTTTAGAATCGATGGTCGAATTCCAATCTTAACTCCTCCCAATACTCGAATCCGGGAATAACTTGATCGAAACTCCACCTAATCTGAGGGTGGGAACATTGATATAAATAAGGGAAACATGATTCGTAATGCCATTAGTCCCTGCTTAAAATCAGTGCCACTTTCACCAACATTGATAGTGCCAGTCCGTGATAGTTATTTACCAGGTGAGTGTTTCTCACAGAGTAGCCTATTCAGCATATTTCTATATAGGGCGTTAGTTTATACTTGTCACAGATAACATCAACTACTTTGATAACATATAATTACACATACACCACACTTACGTTACAACTTAACAATATTAATTTAATGGCAGTTCGTCAGGTGGTCGATCGAGATAATACATCTGAAACCAATTTAGAAAAAGTAATTGAGTAACCAGTTCAACAAGAAAAGGGGTATGATTGTTAATTATAGAAACTTGTAAATACATCAGATTCAGCTACAAGCATCAAACGTGCCTCGACAAGATATGACTCAATCCAGAGTCCCCACTTGGAGCCAACAGTTATCAACCCATAATTCTTATGGAAACTTTAATGGATGATATCTTTCACTATCTCTGAACCCCGCAAGACTACAACCGAAGTTGCATCCTGCCACCGCTAATCCTGAGTTGTTAAGAGGTATTAAGGGAACAGCGCGCGAAATACCTCCTCAGGAAAAGCCTCCAACCACCGCTACTCCTGAGTTGTTAAGAGGTATTAAGGGAACAGCGCGCGAAATACCTCCTCAGGAGAGCCTTACCAGTCATCGGCGTTTATCATGATAAATAGTCTCTTAATTGGCCATACTAAGTGCTGCTGGAATCAGCACACAGCCAGCACCCGCCTACTAGCGTTCTCTCTCTCAACGGGTTCAGAGCCCAGGTACTGCGGGAACAACGCGCAAACAGTACCCGTCCCTAACAATATTACTCAAACTGACTAAATAGATTAGAACTTAACGAGCTGCACTCGTTTCCTTTTTATGGTTTTATACGAAGCGTTAACAGTATCTAACTTTAGATGAACATCGAAGAGAAACAGTTAAATATTAAGAAAGGTAAATAAAAATAGAAGAAAGACAGAATGAATATTGAACTATAGTTGAATAGGCTACTCTGTGAGAAACACTCACTTCTCAACATTATCGTTAATGTTTTACCAAATAGAAATATGTTGAATAGGCTACTCTGTGAGAAACACTCACTTCTCAACATTATCGTTAATGTTTTACCAAATAGAAATATGTTGAATAGGCTACTCTGTGAGAAACACTCACTACTTAACATTATCGTTAATCGTTCATCAAATAGAAATATGCTGAAGAGGCTACTCTGTGAGAAACACTCACTAATGAACATTATCATTAATGTTTTACTAAATAGAAATATGCTGAATAGGCTACTCTGTGAGAAACACTCACTAATGAACATTATCATTAATGTTTTACCAAATAGAAATATGCTGAATAGGCTACTCTGTGAGAAACACTCACCTGGTAAATAACTATCACGGACTGGCACTATCAATGTTGGTGAAAGTGGCACTGATTTTAAGCAGGGACTAATGGCATTACGAATCATGTTTCCCTTATTTATATCAATGTTCCCACCCTCAGATTAGGTGGAGTTTCGATCAAGTTAGTTCCCGGATTCGAGTATTGGGAGGAGTTAAGATTGGAATTCGACCATCGATTCTAAACACCTGCGAAAGGTGTCTCGGAAGTGATGAAGAAAGCCGTCTTTGTGATTTACCGACAAAGACTGCGGGTGGTAGCTAATAAGGCGCTCTTCAATAGTTTGCGCATTGTCTTAGCTTTTAGCAGCAATTCGCGAGGTTTGTATTGTTAACGTATGAAACAATGAATGAATGAGACGAACTGTCTAAAGACGACACCTGCTATCCACCTGGCCATCCTCTTGGAATTTATTGGGCCCTGTGTCTACTTACGTCTTACATCTATTTGGTAAAACATTAATGATAATGTTCATTAGTGAGTGTTTCTCACAGAGTAGCCTATTCAGCATATTTCTATTTAGTAAAACATTAATGATAATGTTCAGTAGTGAGTGTTTCTCACAGAGTAGCCTCTTCAGCATATTTCTATTTGATGAACGATTAACGATAATGTTAAGTAGTGAGTGTTTCTCACAGAGTAGCCTATTCAACATATTTCTATTTGGTAAAACATTAACGATAATGTTGAGAAGTGAGTGTTTCTCACAGAGTAGCCTATTCAACATATTTCTATTTGGTAAAACATTAACGATAATGTTGAGAAGTGAGTGTTTCTCACAGAGTAGCCTATTCAACTATAGTTCAATATTCATTCTGTCTTTCTTCTATTTTTATTTACCTTTCTTAATATTTAACTGTTTTCTCTTCGATGTTCATCTAAAGTTAGATACTGTTAACGCTTCGTATAAAACCATAAAAAGGAAACGAGTGCAGCTCGTTAAGTTCTAATCTATTTAGTCAGTTTGAGTAATATTGTTAGGGACGGGTACTGTTTGCGCGTTGTTCCCGCAGTACCTGGGCTCTGAACCCGTTGAGAGAGAGAACGCTAGTAGGCGGGTGCTGGCTGTGTGCTGATTCCAGCAGCACTTAGTATGGCCAATTAAGAGACTATTTATCATGATAAACGCCGATGACTGGTAAGGCTCTCCTGAGGAGGTATTTCGCGCGCTGTTCCCTTAATACCTCTTAACAACTCAGGAGTAGCGGTGGTTGGAGGCTTTTCCTGAGGAGGTATTTCGCGCGCTGTTCCCTTAATACCTCTTAACAACTCAGGATTAGCGGTGGCAGGATGCAACTTCGGTTGTAGTCTTGCGGGGTTCAGAGATAGTGAAAGATATCATCCATTAAAGTTTCCATAAGAATTATGGGTTGATAACTGTTGGCTCCAAGTGGGGACTCTGGATTGAGTCATATCTTGTCGAGGCACGTTTGATGCTTGTAGCTGAATCTGATGTATTTACAAGTTTCTATAATTAACAATCATACCCCTTTTCTTGTTGAACTGGTTACTCAATTACTTTTTCTAAATTGGTTTCAGATGTATTATCTCGATCGACCACCTGACGAACTGCCATTAAATTAATATTGTTAAGTTGTAACGTAAGTGTGGTGTATGTGTAATTATATGTTATCAAAGTAGTTGATGTTATCTGTGACAAGTATAAACTAACGCCCTATAAATTATCAGAAGTGGGATTACCATTAAAATTACCATTAAGATTACCATTAAAATTACCACTCAGGTTCACTTTCAATCAACTACTATACACTCTTCAAAATAAACACTTTACTTAAATGTTCTAATGTCTTAACAGCAATTAAATTAAATTTTAAAATCTCTAAAGAACAAGGCACAGTCATCGAGATAATACATAAACTGAGTTTATGTGAGATAAGAGTTTTGAATTGTCGTTTCGTCTTTTTACATAAAAAGTCCACACACAATTGTGACAGCCACTAAGGGAAAGTCGGCATTAGCACCCTGCATAAACTTATCAACCAATGAAATCAGGTTTAAGGAAAACAAGGTTCTAGTAAGAGCATTTCGATGCAACGAAGATGTCAAAATGTCCGAAACTATTAGAACAATTCGCCCGGAACACCTTGAACCGCTCCCTGAGGATGAAATTCAGATTGGACCAATCACCGCTGAACAAAAAGGAAAATTAATCGGACTCCTCAACGACTATCGCGATTGTTTTGCCTTAACTATGCAGGAGATCGGCTGTTCGAAAACAGCTACAATGAGAATTGACCTGCGAGAAGACAGACCCTTCTCATATCGGCCGTATCGAATGGCAAGGTCCGAACAAAACATAGTCAAAGACATGATCGACGAAATGCTGTCCAATAAAATAATCAGAGAATCCGACTCTGAATACTCATCACCGGTATTACTCGTCAGGAAGAAAAACGGAGAACAACGCCTTTGCATCGACTACCGCAAACTGAATTCTTTGTCGGTCAAAGATAGCCACCCTCTGCCTCGAATTGACGATCAGCTGGACAAACTGCAGACCGGCAATTATTTTATCAGTCTCGACTTGAAATCAGGGTACCACCAAGTACAGCTAGAGGAGGCGTCAAAACATTACACCGCATTTGTCACACCTGAGGGCCAATACGAATACAATAGGGTGCCATTCGGACTGAGCAATGCGCCCCGAGTGTTCCAAAGGCTGATGACCCGAATTTTAAAGCCATTACGGGCTCATGCGACGCTTTGCCTAGACGATGTGCTTCTTTATGGGTCAACTATTGAGGACACCCTGAATTCTCTGAAGAAAACGCTAGACATTTTGCGGCTGGAAGGACTAACCCTGAACTTAAAAAAATGCGAGTTCCTGAAAACATCCGTCACGTATCTTGGGTACGAAGTGGAGCAAGGAAAGATTAGGCCAGGAACCGAGAAAATTAAAGCGGTGAATCAGTTTCCTACACCGAAGAACGTTCACCAGATACGCCAGTTTCTAGGCTTAACAGGATATTTCCGCCATTTTGTTCGAGACTACGCAATCATTGCCAAACCTCTAACCACGTTAACCCACAAAAACGTATCGTGGGTATGGGGAACAGAACAACAGGATGCGTTTCAACGACTGCAGGAAATATTAGTCAGTCGACCTATATTGAGCTTGTTCGATCCCGAAGCCAGTACAGAACTTCACACAGATGCTAGTCAGATTGGATTAGCCGGCATATTGCTGCAACGCCAAAAAGACGAGCGTTTACACCCCGTTGCGTATTACAGCCGCCAGACATCTCCCACGGAGCAAAAGTACCACTCCTTTGAACTAGAAACATTGGCTGTGGTCGAAAGTTTGCGGAAATTCAGATCTTACTTGCTGGGTATGAATTTCACGGTGGTTACTGACTGTAATTCCCTGAAAGCAGCCAGTAAGAAGAAAGAGCTACTACCCCGAATTGCTCGATGGTGGCTCGAACTACAGGAATTCACTTTCGACGTTCAATACCGCCCGGGACAACGAATGGGTCATGTGGATGCATTGAGTCGAAATCCAATAGCGACAGCCATGGACAGCGACGAGTGCGATGTGATCCTACACATCGAAGAAGCAGACTGGGTTCTTGCAGGGCAACTCACCGACGAAAAGGTCAGAGGAATCCATCAGGTGTTGTCCCAACCACCACAGACCGATGAAGACAAAAACGTCTATAAAAACTACTGCCTGCGAAACAACCGGGTGTACAGAATTACTGCCCGAGGCCCGCTTTGGGTAGTTCCTACAGGAATGAGACAAAAAGTACTAAGAGCAGCCCATGACGAGTTTGGTCACTTTGGCGTAGAAAAGACATTACACAAACTCTGCGAAAACTACTGGTTTCCTCGTATGAAGGATACGTGGAAACATACGTCGCCTGCTGCATCCCTTGCCTATACAATAAGAGGAACCGTGGGCGGAAAGAAGGATTTCTGCACCCGATACCAAAGGGAGAGATCCCGCTGAATACATTTCACGTGGATCACCTAGGACCTTTCCCAAAATCGAAAAGAGGTAATCAGTACGTTATAGTTGGCATAGACGGCTTTACGAAATTTGCATTTCTGCGAGCTAGCAAAAGTACAAAGACGAAGTACGTCATCGACTACTTCAAGGATATTTTTGCTACTTATGGGATCCCGAAACTCGTGATTTCTGATCAGGGAAGCTCATTTACATCCCGACAGTTTCGAGCGTTCTGTAAGCAGAACCACATAAAGCATATTTTAAATGCTGTGGCCACTCCGAGAGCAAACGGTCAAGTCGAGCGGCTAAATAGCACCCTATTAGCAGCTCTATTGCCATCCATAGCAGAAGAAGAGCTATGGGACGATCAAATCCGCTCCGTGCAATTTGCCATAAACAACGTAGTTAATAAGAGTACCGGCAAGACTCCTAGCCAGCTGATGTTTGGATTCATACCACGGCACAACTCTTCGGATAGTGTTCTCAGAGACGAGATCAACGTGCTGCCGCCACTGTTCGAAGATTTAATTTCTGCACGAGAACAGGCAGTGGCAAAAACCAAAAGTGCGCAAGTGGCCCAAAAAAAGTACTTCGACAAGAAGCGAAAACCTCCCAAGATCTATAAAGAGGGCGATTTAGTAGTGATTCTGAAGCAAATTCAGTCAACAGGGGAAAGCAAGAAGTTGCAACCGTCGTACAGCGGCCCCTTTGTCGTAAAAACCGTGCTCCTGAACGATCGTTACGTAGTTGAAAGCATGGCCCACTCGAACCGCACGCGTAAATGCTCTAAGTACGCGAAAAACCGTTGCCGTTGACCGAATGCGACCCTGGTGCCAACCTGGAGGAGTTTCAGACTCCACGGACAGCGAGAGTGGAGAGGATGGAGTCATTTTGTCCTCCGACGAGGAAGACGGGACTCCTGCTTGCTAGATTATCTCGGGACGAGATACTTGCAGGATGGCCGATTGTAAGACGTAAGTAGACACAGGGCCCAATAAATTCCAAGAGGATGGCCAGGTGGATAGCAGGTGTCGTCTTTAGACAGTTCGTCTCATTCATTCATTGTTTCATACGTTAACAATACAAACCTCGCGAATTGCTGCTAAAAGCTAAGACAATGCGCAAACTATTGAAGAGCGCCTTATTAGCTACCACCCGCAGTCTTTGTCGGTAAATCACAAAGACGGCTTTCTTCATCACTTCCGAGACACCTTTCGCAGGTGTTTAGAATCGATGGTCGAATTCCAATCTTAACTCCTCCCAATACTCGAATCCGGGAATAACTTGATCGAAACTCCACCTAATCTGAGGGTGGGAACATTGATATAAATAAGGGAAACATGATTCGTAATGCCATTAGTCCCTGCTTAAAATCAGTGCCACTTTCACCAACATTGATAGTGCCAGTCCGTGATAGTTATTTACCAGGTGAGTGTTTCTCACAGAGTAGCCTATTCAGCATATTTCTATTTGGTAAAACATTAATGATAATGTTCATTAGTGAGTGTTTCTCACAGAGTAGCCTATTCAGCATATTTCTATTTAGTAAAACATTAATGATAATGTTCATTAGTGAGTGTTTCTCACAGAGTAGCCTCTTCAGCATATTTCTATTGATGAACGATTAACGATAATGTTAAGTAGTGAGTGTTTCTCACAGAGTAGCCTATTCAACATATTTCTATTTGGTAAAACATTAACGATAATGTTGAGAAGTGAGTGTTTCTCACAGAGTAGCCTATTCAACATATTTCTATTTGGTAAAACATTAACGATAATGTTGAGAAGTGAGTGTTTCTCACAGAGTAGCCTATTCAACTATAGTTCAATATTCATTCTGTCTTTCTTCTATTTTTATTTACCTTTCTTAATATTTAACTGTTTCTCTTCGATGTTCATCTAAAGTTAGATACTGTTAACGCTTCGTATAAAACCATAAAAAGGAAACGAGTGCAGCTCGTTAAGTTCTAATCTATTTAGTCAGTTTGAGTAATATTGTTAGGGACGGGTACTGTTTGCGCGTTGTTCCCGCAGTACCTGGGCTCTGAACCCGTTGAGAGAGAGAACGCTAGTAGGCGGGTGCTGGCTGTGTGCTGATTCCAGCAGCACTTAGTATGGCCAATTAAGAGACTATTTATCATGATAAACGCCGATGACTGGTAAGGCTCTCCTGAGGAGGTATTTCGCGCGCTGTTCCCTTAATACCTCTTAACAACTCAGGAGTAGCGGTGGTTGGAGGCTTTTCCTGAGGAGGTATTTCGCGCGCTGTTCCCTTAATACCTCTTAACAACTCAGGATTAGCGGTGGCAGGATGCAACTTCGGTTGTAGTCTTGCGGGGTTCAGAGATAGTGAAAGATATCATCCATTAAAGTTTCCATAAGAATTATGGGTTGATAACTGTTGGCTCCAAGTGGGGACTCTGGATTGAGTCATATCTTGTCGAGGCACGTTTGATGCTTGTAGCTGAATCTGATGTATTTACAAGTTTCTATAATTAACAATCATACCCCTTTTCTTGTTGAACTGGTTACTCAATTACTTTTTCTAAATTGGTTTCAGATGTATTATCTCGATCGACCACCTGACGAACTGCCATTAAATTAATATTGTTAAGTTGTAACGTAAGTGTGGTGTATGTGTAATTATATGTTATCAAAGTAGTTGATGTTATCTGTGACAAGTATAAACTAACGCCCTATAAGAATACCAAAGTTTCCCCTTGGAGTTCCATTCTCGTCAGAAGTTATGAATTTTTGAAGTTGAGCTTGCAGTTGGGTAAAAACTTTCATTTTTACGTCAACATCTACTACGCATTCAAAAATCAGAATTTAGTGCGATCCGAATGAAATTTTCCGAGTATCTGGAATGATGTTTCTTCAAAGGAATCTGAAAATCTCGCATTACGATTTGCTTTTCGGCAGAAGCTATGAATTTTTAAATTTGAGCTTGCAGTTGGGTAAAACCTTAATTTTTGCATCAACATCTACAAAGCTTGCAAAAATCAGAATTTAGTGCAATTCGAATGAAATTATTCTGTTACTTAGACTCAAGTGTCTTCTATAGAATGCCAAAGTTTCGCGTTGGAGTTCCTTGCGCGCCAGAAGTTATGAATTTTTAAAGTTGAGCTTGCAGTTGGGTAAAACCTTAATTTTTGCATCAACATCTACAAAGCTTGCAAAAATCAGAATTTAGTGCAATTAGAATGAAATTATTCTGTTACTTAGACTCAAGTGTCTTCTATAGAATACCAAAGTTTCCCCTTGGAGTTCCATTCTCGTCAGAAGTTATGAATTTTTGAAGTTGAGCTTGCAGTTGGGTAAAAACTTTCATTTTTACGTCAACATCTACTACGCATTCAAAAATCAGAATTTAGTGCGATCCGAATGAAATTTTCCGAGTATCTGGAATGATGTTTCTTCAATGGAATGTGAAAATCTCGCATTACGATTTGCTTTTCGGCAGAAGCTATGAATTTTTAAAGTTGAGCTTGCAGTTGGGTAAAACCTTAATTTTTGCATCAACATCTACAAAGCTTGCAAAAATCAGAATTTAGTGCAATTCGAATGAAATTATTCTGTTACTTAGACTCAAGTGTCTTCTATAGAATGCCAAAGTTTCGCGTTGGAGTTCCTTTCGCGCCAGAAGTTATGAATTTTTAAAGTTGAGCTTGCAGTTGGGTAAAACCTTAATTTTTGCATCAACATCTACAAAGCTTGCAAAAATCAGAATTTAGTGGCAATTAGAATGAAATTATTCTGTTACTTAGACTCAAGTGTCTTCTATAGAATACCAAAGTTTCCCCTTGGAGTTCCATTCTCGTCAGAAGTTATGAATTTTTGAAGTTGAGCTTGCAGTTGGGTAAAAACTTTCATTTTACGTCAACATCTACTACGCATTCAAAAATCAGAATTTAGTGCGATCCGAATGAAATTTCCCGAGTATTTAGAATGATGTTTCTTCAATGGAATGTGAAAATCTCGCATTACGATTTGCTTTCGGCAGAAGCTATGAATTTTTAAATTTGAGCTTGCAGTTGGGTAAAACCTTAATTTTTGCTTCAACATCTACAAAGCTTGCAAAAATCAGAATTTAGTGCAATTCGAATGAAATTATTCTGTTACTTAGACTCAAGTGTCTTCTACAGAATTCCAAAGTTTCGCGTTGGAGTTCCTTTCTTGTCAGAAGTTATGAATTTTTAAAGTTGAGCTTGCAGTTGGGTATAAACTCTTATTTTGACGTCAACATCTACTATGCACTCAAAAATCAGAATTTAGTGCGATCCGAATGAAATTTTCCGAGTATTTAGAATGATGTTTCTTCCATAGAATGTGATAATCTCGCATTACGATTTGCTTTCCGGCAGAAGCTATGAGTTTTTAAATTCGAGCTTGCAGTTTGGTAAAACCTTAATTTTTACATCAACATCTACAAAGCTTGCAAACATCAGAATTTAGTGCAATTCGAATGAAATTATTCTGCTACTTAGATTCAAGTGTCTTCTATAGAATTCCAAAGCGTCGCGTAGGAGTTCCTTTCTTTTCATAAGTTATGCATTTTTAAAGTTGAGCTTGCAGTTGGGTACAAACTCTTATTTTTACGTCAACAAATACTATGCACTCAAAAATCAGAATTTAGTGCGATCTGAATGAAATTCCCCGAGTATCTAGAATGATATTTCTTCAATGGAATGTGAAAATCTCACATTACGATTTGCTTTTCGGCAGAAGCTATGAATTTTTAAAGTTGAGCTTGCAGTTGGGTAAAACCCACCCCCTCCAAGGGTTGTAGCCCCACAAATTAAAGCTGGTTAAAGGCGCTTTGAAGCATTTTTCCAATTTGTACACAACATTCCATTGTATGCTTGTCGAGACCTGCTGGCACGAGACTGGTTTGGGCGGAAAAAAATTTTTAATTTGTCAAATGTTCACTTTTCGCATTGAAGTCTCAATAAAGCGAGAAGGTTCAGAGCCAGCACGCCGTGAAAAGACACTCAATTTAGCTTGTATTTGGAATGTTTACTCGGCCTTAACAAAATCGTTTTTGGGAACTTTTTGTCTTGTAAACCCGAAAGTTAAAGGCGCTTTGGAATGTTTTTGAATTTTCAAATTCTCGAAAGAACCAGAAGAGTTCAGAGCCAAAACTCCGTAAAAAAAATAATTATCAGCCACTTTATTTTGCTGGTAATTGGAATGTTTACGCGGTTTTATCTAAGTAGTTTTTAGACACTTTTCGGATCGGGAACTCGCAAATTAAGGGCAGTTGGGGGCGCTTTGGAATTTTTTTCAAAATCTGGAATGAACGAGAAAAGTTAAGAGTCAAAACTGGGTTTCATCCAAGCCATTCTTTGAAAATCTCAGCAGATTTTTGATGATATTGAAAAGCTTTTTAGGTCAAAACTCCACTGAGCCCAAAAAACTGTTAAAATGTTCCCGAAAAACACCAATTTAAAACAAAACTTCCCCATTTTTGCATGTAAACGGTAATTGTAACTCAAAACGATTAAATTTCAGCCACAATTCGCTATTTAAAAACCGCCCGACTGGAAACATTCCTGTAATTGAAGCCCTAATTAAAAGCATGATTAATCATCCGACAGCTTTGCAAGACAAATTTGAACGATTTTTCCTGAATTATATCGAGTGAAATAATATGGGTCGGTGTACGAAAAAAATACAGGAAAATCAGTACACAATTCGAGCGCGTCCAGTCGCACCAGGTTGAATTAAAACTGGTAAAAATCATTGTTTTAGTACGTCTACACATGGGGTTGTATAAACTGCACGATTTCCGCATTTTTTGTCACCTGCTCCGATTTGATAATGTTTGCACTTATGACTCAGCCCATTGGCCACTTGAACATACTGCACGACATTTTGCAAAATTTTGAAGAGCACAAGAAGAACTTCGCCCAGCGAAATCACATAGTCAGTGACGATGTTGCTGCATATTGGACGTTGGTGGATGTTATTAAAAAACATAACGAAATAATCACGTAAGTTGCATCTTTTATAGCGAGAAAATTGGGTAAAACTAACCAGTTTTAGGTATGTGAATGAGATAAACGACTGCATGAGTTTTGTGATGCTTTGCGATTTTCTGCAAAGCTCCCTTCAAGTGGCTTGCATTCTCACTCAAGCCCTAGAGGTAAATTAAATAATCCACTCAAAAAAAATCACATTTTGTCCTTTTGCAGAACGACATCAATGTTTTTATGGTTCTGTTTATAATCTCGTTTATTGGGTCGATGTTTCTCAGACTGATTCTTTACTACCACTATGGGAATGAGCTGCTTACCACCGTAAGCCACTCTGAGGTGGAGTGCGATTAATGAACTTACGAACCATTTTTTTAGAGTCAAAATATTGCGCTTTCAGTCTGGCAAAGTACCTGGTACGACCAGTCGCCCCTAGTAAAAATTATGATGTTTACCGTGATTGCGCGAGCTCAAAAACCACTGAAATTCTTCCTGGGACAGTTCGGCGTCATGTCGCTGCAAGCGTTCATTTCTGTAAGCAAAGAGATAATGAATAACCTTTTGTTAACTAACCAATTTTAGGTTCTGAGGGCCAGCTACTCTTACATGACCTTAATGTATGGGCTGAACTGAAACCAAAACACTTCATTTTCAGTAATTTTATTAACGAAATGAATAGTGATCCACTAGCAGAATAGTCTATAGATTGTAACTACACTAAAGTAACTTACCATTAAATCACACTAACAGGCATCAATTTACAGATTTATTGAATAAGATACATAGACTATAAAACAAGTTAATTCAAGTGAAAACCTTTCTCCTTTGTTGCTGCTAACAGTCTCTCCTTAAGTATCTCTTCAGTTGGATAGTCGGGTAGCTTCAAATAGTGCACGCAAGTGTTTACTGACGGGTACGAGCCTTTGCCAGCATCCACTTTACGCACGATAGTTAATCGCGGGTATAAATTTGCTAAACCGCCTGGGGGAAGAGAGCTACATCCAGTAGTGAATTGCAAGAATGCTTTTCGTTCTTCAGGTGTCATATCAACTAAAACGTTGACAAACCTCTGGAAACCCGGACTGAAACAACAAAAAATACTCATTTAACATTTGTCTTACTCAAGCAAATCAAGACTGCCCACCTTTCTTTAGTGTATCCTAACTTTGGCTCCGTGTAGTTCAACAGATCTTCTTTGGTCCATTCGGGATTTTGATTTCCACAAAGCATAATTGCCATTTCACCTGGACTGAAAGCTGCCAACTTCTCCATCGGGAAAACTTGGCAGAAACCTTATGGAAAGCATTCAGTTGTCTGGTTAGGGCCGGTTTCCAAACAAAAACTTGAAGTGAATTCAGCGTACTCTTCTAAATTGTCTATAGTGACTTCTATGTCGTCGCCATTCGGCACTAAGTTTACGCTGTCGAAGCCAAATACTTCTGAGCTTGGCAGATAAGTGAAAGTGAGAGCCAGATCTGCCAAGGACATCGATATTTCTGGATAGTGAAATCCCAAGTTTTGAATCTGATTAGTCTTATCCTCTGGCGATAAAGTGTGATCTTGCATAATCTTTTGTTTCTCTCTCACTAGTTGTTTGATTTGCTTGAGGAATTCGGCTCTGATCGGGTCGATGTCAAGAAAATCGTCTTCGTTGAGAAGATTTGAGAACCAAGGCCGGCCATCTTCAGTGACTAACTTCGGCGGATCTAGCTCCAGCTCCTTTTCACTTTCCTCCGAGATATAACTGGAAGCCATAATATCCTCTTCCGTGCTCTTCTTAATGCCCACCAATCCAATCCGTTCGTTCACAGTGTTCTGAATCTCGCCGTGGCACATCAATTTCAAAAAGCTCTTGCTCAGTGGCAGATCAACCAGACGATTATCTTGCAACACCTTGGCCAAGAAAACACCCAAAAACCAGAAATACTTCACAGCCTTATCACATTCTTCAGAATTCTGCGGCAACGGAGCTGGAAACAGACCAGAGGCTCTTCTCACGTAGAAACCCGGCGGCTTCAGGCCTTCGCCTAAATCAACAGTTTCCGCTTCATAATTCAATTCATCGTCGCAAATCCACATGCACAAATCCCGTCTTTGTAGTTCAGCAGCGACTAAAGCGTAAAATTCCAATGTCGGCCCTAGTCCTGTACCTTCTTCTCCCACAAATTCCACCTGGAACAAACAGACATTTACATCACAGATTTAAACGCCCTAAACCGGCTTCAATTTGCCAATTAATAATCCATTTTTTCTTTGCGCTTTGAAAACAGAAATCCCATGCCACTGGCGTTTGCAGATCATCCCAGCTATACAGTGTGTCCAGTATAAAATGATGTACATCGGGATATTGGAAACCGTTAGAGTTACAGGGTGGACCAAATGGGGAAAAGTTGCGCAATCAAGTGCCTATAAATAATCTGTCATCAACTTCTTTGAACTCGGAATAGCAACGGATATACAGGGAAAAAAAGAAAAAAGTGCGTTTTATTAAATCCTTTATATCGTGTTTATTAAAAAAGATTAAATAACGAAATTTCAGGGTGGGGGTGAGAAATGAGCGTGAATTTGAAAATAAAGTAAAAAGTAATCTGGGCCCACTATGTTCAATGAGGCCGAAGTCAACTTTTGTTTTTCTTATGGGCGCCATATTGAATTTCTGCATTTTAAATTCCCCTTTAAATATGCTCTTCAACCATGTATAACATGTTTATGGTCGGTCAAGATAAATAATTAAAATTAACAAAATTAAGATTTAATGGTAGTAGGCATTGATATTTCCATTAATTATTACTTTAAATTATTATTAATCGTACATCGAACACTGCAAAAGAACAAGTAACATTTAGGATTAAAGCAGGTGATCAAATAAGCCACCGTTTTCTCGCAAGCACAACATACATCGTCTCATTACTGCTTCACAGGATTTTCTGATCATTTCTGGGGTAATTCTGTTACAGCTTCTATAACAGCGTGTCTCAACTCCTCTTCGGTTTCGTATGACCTACAGTATACCACATTTTTGAGGAAACCCCATGCAAAAAAATCAAGCGGTGTTATGTCAGGGGATTTCGCAGGCCATCTTACTGGTCCCAGGTTGCAAATTGACTTGTTGGGAAATTCGTGATTTAAAAATTCTGTGATAATACGTCCATTATGCGGCGGCGCGCCGTCTTGTTGGAAATACAAGTTTTGCAGGGTAGCTACTGGAACATCCATAAGTGCTTCCGCTACGTTAGTTTATAAGAGGTTCAAATATCTCTCGGAATTTAAGTTCTCATTTAAAAAAATGGTCCAATCACGTGGGTACCCACAATACCTAACCAGACGTTAAATCCAAACCTAACTTAGTGCCTAAGTTGACGAACTAGCGTGGATTTTCATCGGACCAAAAATCGGTATTTTTTACCATTAAATAGTCCACATTTAGTAAATTGGCTCTCATCTGACCAAAGGACTTTTAAGGAAAAGTTTGGTATCTCGTTATTTCTTTGAATAAACCACTGACAAAATGCCATTCTTCTAATCGCATCGCCATTCTGGAGTACCTGGCAGGGCCGTTCACGATAGGGGTGATATTTACGACGCTTTAAAATACTATTCGCCGTTGACCGCGCAACACCGTTGTAGCTTCAATTTGACGCAAAGACGTACGAGGTGTCTCAACCACGCTTTGCATTACCAAATTGTCTTTATTTTCGTCTGGAAGTTTGTTTTTCTTTACCTTAGCAAAACACCCGTAAGCTACAAGGTTGTCTTTCAGACGCCTAAACATAGTTCTACCTGGTTGTCGCCTTTCTGAATATATATTTAAATATACATTTCTTCAGCTTTCGCTTCATTTCGAGGACAGAGAATAAAACACATGGTTGAAGAGCATATTTAAAGGGGAATTTAAAATTGCAGAAATTCAATATGGCGCCCATAAGAAAAACAAAAGTTGACTTCGGCCTCATTGAACATAGTGGGCCTAGATTATTTTTTGCTTTATTTTCAAATTCAAGCTCATTTCTTACCCCCACCCTGAAGATTTCGTTATTGTATCTTTTATAATAAAGACGATATAAAGGATTTTATAAAACGCACTTTTTTCTTTTTTTCCCTGTATATCCGTTGCTATTCCGAGTTCAAAGAAGTTGATGACAGATTATTTATAGGCACTTGATTGCGCAACTTTTTCCCCATTTGGTCCACTCTGTATCTTTAACGATTTCCAATATCCCCATGTACATCATTTTATACTGGACACACTGTATTGGAAACTGTCTTACCTCCAAAATAGACTTTTTCTCTGCGTGAACCTTCATCACTTGAATAGCCCAATCCAGCAGCTGATCACCTCTGGGAACTTTCACTCGTTCGTGCTTTAGCCTGCCTACTCGAAACTCGTGAGGATCATCCCTTCTGGGCGATAAACCAGGGGTGCGTTGCCTTTCAATGGTCACATCGCGTTGAGTTTGCAACCACACGATACTCCTAGAGGCTCCGAATGCTGTACAATTGAAGTAGAGCTGTCTGGTGTCGAATGGGAATAGGAAAGGGCAGGAGTGATTCAATTCCTCGCACCAAGTGGGCAAGCTAGAGCTGGACAGCACTAGTGGATCTTGAATTTGCTGAAATATAAACATTTTCATGGCTATAAAAAAAGGAACTGTTGTAAAAGAAAATTTACAATTTTCGTTGGACTTTGGAAAAATCGTACCTGTAAAAGCTTGTTAGTGATCTTTTTGCTGGAATACAGCTCGGAATTGACTTCGGCGTAATTCAAAGACTTTTCAAGGACGCTGTTCGATGAAGTTGTGATGACAAACAAATGCCTCAATAGATGAAGAACGTCTTCGACAGTGCAACTGGACACCGAAGGTGTTCCAGGAACGGGAGTAGATGGTGAAAGTGAGTGGCCGGCAATAGAACTGGCTCGCATATGAGCCACCCGTCTAGTTACTGGGGTGGCACGTCCTTCCTCCGAGTCGTTTGAGCTGCCTTCTTTGATTTCCTTGTAAATGATCCTGGAAAATGCAATTCATGTACCGGGCAAGCTTACGACTGACTGGTGCTAGCTTACATATAAGTGGGCTCCCATAATCGACGCAGCTTCTCCTGCTTGGATGGAAATTCGGTTAATTGCATCAGCTCCTGAACAGCCCTGAATATAGTCCAAGAGGGTTCGTTCAGTTCGATTTCGACATCATTAATCCCGGGCATGTTGGGCCCTTGAAGAACCAACTGAATTTTAGGTTGAGGCAAATACTCCAAGTCCGCTGAGCTGGAGCTTTCCTCCTGGCCTGGAGTCGGAATTTCCAGATCACTAGTTTGAATAATGTTCGTCCTTCCAGGGCGAGGATCAAAAGCAGGAATTAAAGCGCTGAACTGCCGTTTTACAACATATTCATCATCCCATGACCGTCTCTTTGTGTTATGGAGCGGTTCGAATCCTTCCTCATCCATAAAACTCAGCAGATTTCTTGAAGCCATAACCTAAAAACCCCAATCAGACGGTTTCAGATCTGCATGCTGCATCATCACCATCACTCTCACTTCATCATAATCAGCATCGTCTTCATTTTCATCATCATCATTATCATCTTCATTGTCGCCCATTTCCTCATCATCTTCTAATTCAGCAAGCAAAGTTGGAGCTCTACACGTTTCCAAAAAGTCTTCCAGCGAAACCTGCTCGCTATCGCTGCTGGTCGAAGTCAAACTCATAGTCAAAGCCTGGCTAAGCCCTTGAACAGCTCCTGCAACCAATTGGAACACATGAAAACTGCCAAAGCGAACCCAATCTGAATTGCGAAAGAATGCATGATAAACCGACAATACCTGCAGCGGTTGAGATGCCAGCTTGTTGAGCCCTCGAGTTATTGCTAGAAGATAAACTAGGATAACTCTGAGCAGTGCTTAGCAGGCCACTGGGGAAATTCGTGGACAACGCCAGCCTTACCAGACTGGACACGGAGTTGGGAGCGCGCGGAAAAATGCATCCCGCATTTTGGTTATTTTGCGCGTTTGCATTCGATACTTGAGCGTTGTTAGAGTTCGAATTGCGTGATGATTGCGACGTTACGGTTGAACTTGACTGGCGTCGTCGAGCCAGAGCGGCAAACGTCTCTAACAAGCCTGGGAAGTTCAGAACTATAATTTAGTTGGTAAGGCTGAAGTTAATTGAGTTTCTAGATAAGGATGGTTAGAGACAGCACGAAGTTTAATTAGGGAAATAATTCAATTATCTACACAGATCAAAATACAAATTAAACATTTTATCAATCACACAAACGCCTTCATCTAAATTTTGAAAACGAACAATGGGCTGTAAGTCCTGAAGCAAAGAATACATTAACACAAGGAAAAAGCAAAATTTGCAAAATCCTCTAATTAATCTTCGGCTCAAATTCATGCAAATGAGAGTAAATGTATGTTTAGCAACAACAACTTACCTGCACTTGCAGTGGTTTCAATCTGGCTGTTCGCCTCAGTGCTTGTCAGATTTGGTACACTCACACTCATGGGATTGGTGACCACAATGGAATTCTTCGCATTATTTGCATTATTCACTGCTTCCTCGTTATCACTGCTACTGAAACTAGGTTTTGCACTCTCCTCACCATCCTCTTTCCGTTTCTCCGCTGGTTCCTCAGTAGTTTCGGGCTTAGAAGACACCGATATTCGAACAGGAGTTCCGGACATGCTGGACAAGTTGTTGATCGACTGCTGGTTGGTTTGGCTGAAGTTCAAGGCGGACTGGAGAAATTCGGCTGAAAGGAAGTTGTTGGTGTTGTTCCTCAACATGTCCGAACCTTCCCGGATTCGATCCAGGGCTTCAACAGCTTCGACGAAGCTCTGGGCGGCCACCGCGGTGACATTTGTTATTTTTGTCGCCCGGTTTGATTTGCCCGCTGCAGACTTTTGGGTCGCATCCCTTAAACTATCACTAGGTTCGTCGCTGCTTTGACGCTTTGCTGCAGCTGGTTTGTTGTCGGATAGTGTTAAACTTTCAACAATAGTAGCCAAGTCGCTGCTGTTGTTTATAGTAGAGAGGTCGTGATGTGGATCCCTCAACGGGTGCACGACGAGCGATGAATCGCTATCCAGGTTTCCTGCTTGAGATTCTGAAGTTACGGCTACTAAGGCTTCATTTCTGGCCCCAGAGAGAACGCTTTCGGCTATCGTTACTGCTGCCTGCTTTGCAGCCAAATTGTCCGCAGATGCGGCTTGTTCAGTTGAGGCGACCGATGTTTTAATATCAGTAGCTTCGGGTAAACTTGGCGTTGAACTGCTCTTTCTACTAGTCAGAACACTCTGCTTGTCGTCCTTGGTTTTGGGTTTATTGGCCAATTTCGGCGTCGATGCTGCTCCAACATCAACGTTCGCTGCCAGCTTTAGATCATATTTTCCTTCAGCCCCCATACGGTAGGAGTTTGATCCACCATGATCCCAGGTTACGTCAATCCAACCAGAATGGAGATCTCCAGTCACAGTCCCTGCAAGAAAATGAGGCAATGATTAATTTCTATCCAATGAAGGCTTGGGGCAGTTTTTACCTTCCCCGGGTGGGTTGCCATCTTGATCCCTCCACTTCCAATCGACTCCTCGCATCACCCTCGCTCCAACTGTCATGAATTTGAGCAACTGCGTCTTGACTAGTCTTCTCTGTTTTCTCAGCTGAGCCTCCTGCTCCTTGTGAGCTTTTCCCATTTCCTCGCACACACTCGTCACTTGACCGTAGATTTCAAAGCCGGAAAGACTGAGATAATGGGTTTGACCAGATTCGTTTTTCCCAGCTTGTTGAATGCGCAGATGCCGCCATCCTTGTTCGTCTGGTGGCGATTCCACCGGCCATGTAGCTGTAGAGCCCGGCTCATTCAGAGAAATATCGTGCGTGTGTGTGGAAAGGGTTGTCCAAACCACTCCGTCCTTGGACATTTGAAAGAGCCAATTTCTTAAAGCCGATCGGCCGTAGCCGCGGGCATGCCTCAAAGTATAGGCTGTAGGAATAATAAACAAACCCAAATCGATACCGAACCAGGCCCTCTTATCATCGTCGGTATGACAATTCAATGCTGAGGAATCGCGCGATAGAATATCCTCCAGACGCCCATAGGGAAGGTTTCTTCCGTCTGAACTCGTGACTGTTACCAATCCGTACTGGGCGGGATTCACCCATTCGCAGCTAGTTTTTCCATTAGTTCCAATAAAGTAAATCACCCCATTCTCATCAAAGTCGTGCGAATGCTTGAACGTTTGGAACTTGGTCTCCCGCAGCTTTTTTATAAACTGGAACGTGGCCCTGTCGTAGTCGTACCATTGTTTCGCCACCATTTTTAGCAAATACCGCTCGAGTTGAGCTACAGTAGCCAAAGGCTCCATCTTTAATCCTCTTCCAGTTCGGTCAATCAACGTACTGTCACCCATCGCTTTTTCCAACCGGAATCTCAATCGTCGAGTTAACACCTGCAATCCATATCCGGAACCTGGCGAATCGTAAAGGTACACTGGCAATTTTTCAATGCTTTCCAACACGGCGATAAGCTTTTGAACCAGTATGGATAGCGAGTTATGCTCATCAGAGGACTTAACTTTGAAACAATCCTTGAATACTTGGATTCTCTGCTTCTGATGCTTGTTTACCTTGCTGACTTTAAGTCCTGAAATACGAAATAATATTTGGATTATGGAAAGAAATAAAACTGGTGGGAGTTTTCTCGGGGGGTTCAGCTACGGTGGAATAGCTTGCATGTGCATTCAAGCGTAGACCTTTGTCTCTTACCTTGATCCCAATAACTAATAGACAACAGATTCAGAAGTGCTTGAACTAATCCAGAGCTGTACAACTCATAAGCACTGACCACTCCGTCGTCCTTTAAGATAACAGTGAGAGCATCAATTGCATTGGTCAGAATTTCTTTCCAGGAATTTGTGCCGTCTCTGTTGTTCCCATAAGAGCCTTGCTTCTGGCATGCTCGTTCTATCTGAGCGACAATATTGCCTAATTGAGCGACTACTCCCCGAGGCTGAGCTTGAGCCGCCCTGAAGTATTGCTCATACAATTGATGGGCTAGATACTTGACTTTGATCTTGGTCGCTTCGGTTCTCGACCGGATTCGCTTGCCCTTTTTGGTTGTCCAGCCGGTAGCAAATTCAGCGCCTGCAGGTTAAAGCCAACATTAATTAAAATGCAAAGTGGACAGCGTACCATGCTTTACCTAGACTGGTTTCGGCAATAAAAGAATGTTTAGTGCCTCTGTTGGACTCAAAAATAAAGCCGGGAAGATCGTCCCTTAATATGGTGGTTTGCTGTTGACCATCAGAGTTGTGAATATGCACTTCTGCATCTCTTTTCGATGTTAGAGACCAGTTCCCAACCACCAGCCTTGCAGGACCAGGTTTCGACAGAATTGGTATGGAGTTATTGGTAATTCGAACAGCAGCTCGGGCTCTTTGGAGCTTTTCCAAGAACTCGCCACGGTTTTCTGAAATTGCATCGATCTCAACTGAATAAAACGCCAATGAATGCAATTGTTCGTAAAGAAACCGTCGACGTGTGACAATGAAACTGCTGTTAGTAGATTGCAAAAAGTTAACATACTTGTCAATGTGGAGGTCTGCACTAGACATGCAAAAGTGGAATAACTATCTAGTCTGGTTGTGTGTAAGTAAATAAAGCGTGCGATAAAAAAAATTAGATGAAATTAAGATAATTTGACTAATTTTGAAAAAGTAAATCTCCAGTAGATGACTGTGCAACTGATCATTTTCACTACACTTTTGAGAGCCACAATTTAAATAAAATGGATTAATGATTCACCTACCTTCGGTCGTAAGGGAGTCGGTGGATCGGGCCTTGCCTAAATGCAACAAAAACAAACATTGGTTGTGACACTCAGCAGACTTATGTAATCGTAAGATACAGTTTTTTATACTGACAAGGGGGTTATTTCACGTTAAAAAAAAGTCGATTAAATGCAACAAAAACACAAACAAAAACAGCAAATGTTTGATTTTAACTTGGATCAAAGAGATGTCGTGGTCTATGCATTCGTTTTTCACCCAAACCTACCTTAAAACAGTCTTCGTGAAGACAGTTTTTAGCTTATATCTCAATATTAAAAAAACCAACGGGAATTTGCCAATCAATATAGGTATTAATCCCTTTTCCCACTTAAAAATTCAGCTTAAGATCATAGAACCCCTACCCAAAAACCGCGTAATTTGATCAGACATCCAACTTTATATTCTGTTCAAACCATGCATTCCGCAAGGAAATTTGCAACACATTTTACTGTATGAACAATAAAAAATCAAAGAAAAATCCGGTGCTGAAAGTACCGCTGAGAAAAATTTACCTGGTGTATCAGCGCCGCCTTCAGGAGATCCGCTCGAGTACATCGTCGCCAATTTACCATCGAGAATAAATCTGAACCAGCCATTTGAACCATTGGACAGTTCCAAAGCCGCAGCATCGCTCCAAAGATATAGACAATCTCGTCCGCGACAAACTGACCAGTCCTTCCAATGATACGCTTTTCCCGGCAGGATTTCTTTTGCATCTTCCACTTGCTGTTGCTCGGTGGGTTCTGTGCAAGTCAACTCGGATTAATAAATTTCAAAGTTACACATTGAAAACAAACCTTCTTGCGAAGGTTCGCCTTCGTCAGCTTCCTGGGGTTCTGGTGGGGCTGCCAAAGACTGCACTTTGGAGAAAATTCCCAGCCGGGCAAAATGATCCAAGAAGGTCTTCTGGTTTTTCACCATCAGATCCTGGATGATAGTGAGAACCACTGAGTGCCCATCCTCGTCCTCCTGTCGCACAACGCCCTCAGTTAAAAGGAAGTGTGTGTAAATCTAAAAGATACTACCTCATTGTCGAGCACAACGGCAATAACTTCAACCAACTGCGTAGCAAAAGTCGGGGTAATCTCCATAGCGCAGAGATCTTCGAGCAAATTTGGCTGGATGTAATGGATCATTTTCTTGATTAGTCCCAGACTAGCTTTTCTCACGCTGGGCAACATTGTTAGCTGGAATGTACTGCAAAATATCGGTAACAGACGTTGTAGATAAACGGGGGCCATTTCCGGATCTCCTTTCGGCTCGACGCTCTCATCAGTATCCGATTCCGACTTTCGGCCTCGTTCCTTGTCCAGACAAACCATCCATTCGCCTGATTAAATCCTAATAAAACACATTTTTCAACCATTTTCAAACAGCTTACCGGGCGATTGTAAAATAGCCGCCACTTCTCTATGACCTTCGTCAACCCTTTCTCGCGCTTTATCCAATGGTGTTTTTCCATCTTCATCCCGCAGATCTGGATTTGCGCCATATCTTAAGAGCACCTTAGCGATTGTTGGCCTACCAAAGCATGCAGCGTAATGCAATGACGAAGACCTCTGGCCTTTGTTAACATCCGCTCCTTTTTCGCATAGATATTCGACCATTTCCTGTGTGCCAAAAGCTGACGCCCAATTCAATAAGGTTTGCCCGACGTCGTCCATGAAATTAACCTGCCAAGAGACAAATACACATCAGCAAATTAGTAAGATTTTTTAAATAAATAACCAACCTCTATGCCGCCATTTTCGATAGCCTCAATAAGAGCGTCTGTATCTTTGGATCGGATGCAGTCGATCAATTGTCTGTGTGATTTTTCAGCTGCTGAATCCATCCGTCTGATCCTCGGCATTAGTTGGCCGGAAGTGCAAGCGCCAGGCTTTCCCAGGGCTCTGCGCCCCTCGAATAGCAAAACTAGCAGCAAATCGACCAATCTCATCGAGTCTAGCGTGCATCGCTCATCGCCTTTCAGAGCTTTTTCTATAGCGTCCAAAAGCTCGGAGCGCAACAAGTCCTGCAATCCACGTTCAATTGACCTCTGAAAGTACACCAAACAAAATAAGCAACTTACATGGGTAATGATGGGAGATCCCCTGCATAAAGTTGACAGCAGACTAATAATGGTTGAAACTGAAGCAGCATTAGCTTTAGAGTCGGTTACTGCAGGGACGCTTGAAGATGTTTGAGTTTTTCCGGTATTCTGGGCGGCAGCCGCGGCTGGACCGGCTGCATTGGATAGTCTGCTCAATAACTCCTTTACCAAGCCTGAAATGAAGTTGGAAAATGACCCAATGAAGTTACCTACTATTTTGTGGAACACTCACCATGTTGGGCTAAAGGCGCTGGATCGACGCCTCTGCGAGTAAATCGGTCAGCGACTGAAGCGAAACAACGTAGCGCTCCATCTGCTACTAGAGTGTCTTCATGCTGCAGCAAGGCGCTCAATGCCTGGAGAAACACAGCGTGATCCTGATGCAATGACTATATTGGGCGAATAATTTACCTGAACACAGCCCGGAAGTTGTAAATCCGCAGGTTCCATCTTGGTGCATAAACGTGAAACCACAGCCATAGCTGAATGCAGGGTGTCTTTGTGAACGCCTTGGCCATTGTCTCGAATAAATGGGAGAATGCAGCTTAAGCCACTGGCGTCAAAAACTGCGCCAGCTTCTCGGGTGCAAATCAACTCTAGTACCTAAAAGAAAAGGGCCTTTACAGGTTTGCCGATATCAAAGTGCTAGACGCCGTACCTTAACACACTGTTCGGCTAAATCCTTACTAGTTCGACTAGCCAGCTCCACCACAACCAAACGATCGCAAATTGCTTTAATAGCGCCATCAATAGCTACAATTCTCTTAGTACATTCAGCGGACACATCCAAATAGTACGTTATAGCTCTGGCCGTGACCTGACAATCATCAATTCAATTTAAGCAAAATGTTCGCACACAATTTTCACCCAACACACTCACTTCCAGAACATTTTCGGGAGCCTGTTCGTCCAGAAATATCCTGCATAGGGCCGGGAGGAAAGTTCTTGGGGGACAACTCTCAAAGCAGCGGTCGACATTATCAGACATCAAAAGCAGCATGCACAGTTGCTCCAGAGCAATGAGTTGCATGTCCCTTTCATCGCCTAATCCACTGTTGAGCCATTCCAGAAGAGTCTCGGGATCAGGGTCGGCCATCTATTCAAGGCAATATTTTCAGAATCAAGTGAAATTTCCGCATAAATACTTGAAAATAGCGGAAATTCCAATATTCTTCTCATGAAAATTGCAAATTTTTGTGTTGGCAATTGGCCTTAAAGCAAACAAAGCGATGGACTTTTATGCGACCAAACATCGTGCCTATCGGGATAAGCAACCGCATGTTCTGCCATACTTTCCTTGTTAATCAAATGGTATTTACTATAATGGGACAGTAATTAGGTGTCACAAGCCCTGTTTCAATCTACCTTTTAAATTCCTTCCGGGCAGCGCATGAGCTTTGTTTATCGTATTTGCAGCAAAAACTGATCTAGAGAATCACACTACTCTGATATTGAAGAGATAAGTGCTGAGATTTGCAAATCCAACTTCTGGTTTCCAAAAATATATGAAAAGTATCTTATCTGCCTACTTATGTGCATGTCTTCTGCTAGTGATGTGACTAAAGCCAAGAGATCAGATCTGGGTCACTTGAAGCACTAAACTGTCACGACAAAATGCAAATAGGAGTGTGGAGCAGGTGAATTCGTGTGCGGTTGTTTGTGTGTGGTTGTGGTGTGGTCCCATTTTCGAGCAAATAGTGTTTGGGTGAAAATGCAAACAAAGCGATTCGATTTATCAATACTCACGGTTGATCTGGTAGACGGCCTGATGCGTTTCCTCGACGAGAATGTGCGGATTTGAAGGAAAAAGTCCTGAAACAGGAAATTGATTAGAAAGGTCATTGAGACAATGTACAATGCAAACCCAACCATAACAACTAGGAATGCACAAAATCAATAAAATTTCGAAGTTTACATATCCTGGACAGTAGCACTGAGAATGATTGGGAAAGTTGACAACGAGTTTAATGAATTTGGGCATGTTTCACTGCATGTGACATTGTTATAAAACAAGAATTTCGTTTTGAACCAAATCATATAAAGAAAATGTCACCAGTTGGTGAAAAAAATGAGCTCTTACCTGGTTGCAGAGCTTTACATATCACGCGATCTTCACTTTCGCAAATTCGCGATCCGAGCAAACAAACCTGAGAAACTTGCTGAAAATCAAGGTGTAGAACTGGAAATCAATGTTTTTATGACGAATTGCAAATACATGGGGAAACTAATTGTAATGGTTAAACGTCAACCGATTATACAGCAATCAGAACCACCAACACTACGCAACTAAATTCAATATGGATGACCTTTCACCAGCCCGTCTAGTCTGTCATTATACCGTTAATGCCACGTAGCCACATACTACCACAGAATTCTCGCTCTTTCAGAAAGAGATCGATATAGATTTAGCCTCAGATCGCTAATAAAATAATATAATAATAATTCAAAAGAAATTCATGGGTTCCAGTCAATTTTATTGTTTATTATTTAAAATGTTACAAATACGTTTCGGTGTCTTTCTCCACCATCATCAGTTTGTATGTATGGCTGTTTCTACCTTCACCTTTGGCAAGCCAAGTGAAGGTAGAAACAGCCATACATACAAACTGATGATGGTGGAGAAAGACACCGAAACGTATTTGTAACATTTTAAATAATAAACAATAAAATTGACTGGAACCCAGGAATTTCTTTTGAATTAAGTTGAAATACAGCCAGGAAAATATACACAATATAATAATAATCAAACGCACAAATACAATACCATCTTGAAAATAAGGTCTAAGAGCTCAATTTTGAGTTTTCTGAAAGCTCAAAAATAACTGAACTGAGCGCTTGAATTTAGATTTTTAAAATCGTTTTCCTTTAATATTTCCTTGGCTTGTTCACCGATTGCTTCCAAATTTGGTATACCTACATGAAAACTTGTTAAAAAAGCAACAAAATATGATTTTTCCAACGTTTCTTAATAGGAATCAATAGGGCTTTTTTGAGGTCTTGGGGCGACAACACTTTAATCGAAAAATTTGCAAGTTCTTTCGATTGGCCAGTCAATTCAGAAAGTTTCTTCACTGTTTTTTTGTGTTAAACACGCTGTTTGGAAAGAAAACGCTAAAATGTAATCCAATGCATATTCATTGCTATGAGTTTCACCGGATCAACCCTAGATGTCCCTAGTTACACTAATCAAACAATTTAGTTTTTCCCATTTATCCATTAATTCGTTTTGAGTTTATGGTGGAAAAAATATCTGGAATCGAACAAAGGCAATAAAAATACAACTTACCAGTCCACGCGAGGCTCGAAAGCCCTAACAGGAGCCCCAAATTGTCCGTCAAACTCCAAAGGCACACTTTATACAAACGCTACACAGTTTGACAACTAATGTCAGAAAATTCTCGAAAGAAAAATTGGCGATTTTTTCACCCAAAACCACACTACCGATAGCGAAAATTGCACGAAACGATGAGGGAAACCTCACTTTATAAGAAAATCGGCACTTTTCGCCAAGAAAATGCGGAAAATGCGGGGTTTTTTGAATTTTTATCGGAGCAAATCGCGCACCTTGCTGCCTATTCACCATTAAACAAAAGACTAATCCTACAGAAGTAGACCTCAAATTGGATAGTGTGGGATTTTTTTTTCTGAACAAAAATGCCCAAATTTGCTTCAGCTGAAGACTTTAAAGGCTCTGCATATGCATCTAAATAGAGCGGAAAATGTTTCATTTTAGCCTCCTCCTCCTAGCCTAACCTCAATCTCTTTTAGAAGAAATTAACCTCAAATCTTCGCACTGAGGACACTGTTTGAATTTGAGACAATTTTCTGTGATTTTAAGCGCTTAAACTACCCAGAATGGCTGAAGGTAACTATGAATTACCCTACTTCTAAACCGCATTCTCTCTGATCTTCCTGAGTGGTTCTTCCGGTGCCAAACTAAAGAAAATCAATATTCCAGCTTATCCAGAAGTATCAGCGTGCCACAACTCAGAAGATGACGACTCTGAGGATTGGGATGAGGATATGGAACTGGGGGGCGAACAGACAACCTGTCTTTTTTGCCCGCTTCACTTTCACACTATAGCAGTCGCTCTCGATCACTGTCGAACTGCACACAATTTCGACTTGCTGGCATTGAAAACTAAATACAATATGGACTGTTATTCCTATATTAAAATGATCAACTACATCAGGCTGCAGAATCCCGAACCGAAAATGCTGCTCGACACTACTGTAGCCCTTTGGGAGGATGACTGTTACTTGAAACCTGGCGAAATCGAGCCCTGGCTAATGTATGGTGGGTTTCTGGCAAATTCTAGAATGGACAGTTATAAATCGAACTTTTTCGGCAGATTTTGATGACCTGGGCAGCGCCCCGTCCACTCCGCACTATGCAATAGATGGAAAAACCCCAATTAGCAGCCTAAACTTTGCAGATTTGCAACAAACCATCCAGGATCTCAATTCACAGGTTGCCCTTAGCCAGTAACGTTCATTGCAATGGGGCTCTATAGTTTGTCTGTTCCGTAGATAAAGCAAAGAGATTTGCTGATCGAGAGCTACAAGAAGGACATGGAGAAAATGCGGCAGGTGGCCAAGCTGATAGTTGGTAGTGAAGACTCTTCCATTCCAGACAGACAAGTGGTAGTGGACAGTACTGTTACTGATGGCACAGATTATTTCAGTTCGTACTCGCATTATGGGATACACCATGAAATGCTCAATGTAGGTACCACTACAATTGGAATGGTAGTTTTGAGCCAGAGATGCCCTCATGTTGAAAATGTCTTTATGAAAACGAGTGCTGTAGCCCAAATTTTCGTGAGATATGCACGAAAGGCGGTGTCATCCATCATCATTTTCGCATCTTCTACCTTTGACCATAAAAATCCTCTTTTTGTTACTGTTTAGGATAAACGCCGGACTGAAAGCTACCGAGATGCAATTTTAAACAACCCCAGTTGCATGCAGGGAAAAGTGGTGCTCGATTTGGGTTGCGGAACCGGCATTCTCTCAATGTTTTGTGCCAAAGCTGGAGCCAAAACTGTACTTGGTGTGGACCAGTCCGAAGTTGTCTATAAAGCCATGGATATCGTTCGGTATTGAGCAATTAACTCATTCATTTGGGGGGTTTTATTAAGGATATTTCCAGGGAAAACTCCTTGCAAGACAGCGTTCAGCTAATCAAGGGCCAACTGGAGAAAATCGACCTGCCAGTGGAGAAGGTTGATGTAATCGTATCGGAGTGGATGGGCTATTTCTTGCTCTTCGAAGGCATGCTCGACAGTGTGATTTATGCCAGGGATAAGTACCTGGCGGAAGGGGGCTTGCTGCTTCCTAACAGATGCAGCATTCGCTTGTTTGGAGTATCAGATCAAGGTAAAACGCCCACTGGAAAGCGTGAAACCCTCAGCTAACCATCCCTAATGCTTACAGAGCGCTATGACAATCTAATTAACTTCTGGGACGATGTTTATGGATTCTCAATGAAATGCATGAAGCCGGATATTCTGCAGGAAGCCAACGTGGAAGTGGTTCCCAGTGACAAAGTCCTTACAAACTCCGTTGTTGTAACGGAGATTGATATAAATACCTGCACTACATATGCATGCAACTTCAAACGGAATTTTAAACTCACCGCCCTCAAAAGCGGCGTTTTAACGGCCATCGGGGGGTATTTTGATACGTTCTTTGACCTCCCGAACAAAGTGGAGCTGACTACTGGGCCGCATGCTGAAAAAACGCACTGGCAACAGACCGTTTTTTACTTGAGGGATGTTGTGGAATTAACAGAAGGTTGGTGCAAAGTTTATCAATAATCAAAAAAAAAAGGTTTTCCATTTGAAATTCTAGGACAATCGATCGAGTGCTCGATATCATGCTCCAGGCTCAAGAGGAACGTCCGTGGAATTTTGGTTGGGTTAACTATAGCCAATTCTAGTTACGAATATGTGGTAGATTAAACCAAAAGGAGTTGAAGTTGTGAGTTGTAAGGGAAAACTCGCGTTTTTTTGCATTTGAAGCTTCTTGATTGGATAGAACCATTAGGCCATTTATACTTTTTACTGGAAAAAAACCAATACAAACTTATATTACAAAATAATTTATTTAAATAAGCTAAACTAAAATCCATTATTTCTTATTCTAAACACCTGGTTGAGGGGGTTGTAGGGTGTCCTTTGCGTCGTGTAGTACGAGACTCTTCGGTCGAAATCCACTTGAACGTCTGCTCTGAGTATAACTACGCCTATAAATTGAAAGTTTGAATTTAGGTTTTTTTTTGGGGCGTTAAAATCGTCATTTAGTTACCTGATGGATTGACTTTTACTTTTATTTTGGTTTGTGGCGACAATACTCCGTAGTCGACGTCTTCGTATAAGTCCTAAAAGCGTCACAATTAATAAAAATTTCATTCTCCTTTTCTGCGATTTACTTCAACTCTATATCCAGTAGGAGAACTGAGTCCCAGTTCTTTTAAGGTAACAGCCACATCAGATGGGGTCCCATCGGTGCGTCTATTTACAAACGCTATTGCATAAGAGAAGTAGTTTTGGTACAAGGGAGTTATCGGTCTTGACCATATTTCGATCCCTTTATGCTACGAAAAATCACTGGTTGGGTTTTAAAGGCTTTTGCGGCTTAAAATTGTAGCCATTGGCAGTTTAGTAAATTGTTTTAAGGACGTAAATACGAAACGCCGTCTATTTTACGTTACCTTATATATTCTCCTTCCTTGGATTCCTAAATGATCCTGATCAACGGAAATGATTTTCTTATTTTGTAATATGGCTTTGTACTCTGGTCTGATCGTTCTGAGGTCGACGGACATCAGAAGCGGTGCGGCTAATATAGCCCAAATGGCCATTTGGGTCTTGCTCTGCTCGTAGCTGAGACCGAAATTTCCAATAATTAGCTGCAAATAACCAGATTAAGCTACTTTTGTGGTAGTTGATATGTTTTGGAATTAATTAGCATTTAATTTGTTGAAACGGCAGCCAACTTTGGAGAGAATTTTACGGCATTTGCATAGTTATTTTAAACGACATAAACATTTGTGATTATTCGGTTTTCGCATTACTAAACCGTGACTAAGAATGTTGGCCAATACGTCGTTGGAACTAGTTCATTCGGATACCATTTTAATCAATAAACAATTTATTTTTACAATTATCAATTAAATCAACTTCGTCGGATTAATTTTAATTAAAAAATGTTTTTTGCAGTTTTCCCCTGAATTTCCCATATTTGGCCTACATTCCAGGCAAGATTTATCTGTATTTGGTAATATACATAGTGACAATCGTAACTGAAAACTGAACAATAGCCCCAGTGCGGCACTGATAGGGGAAAACTTCCGTGTTTTTCATGCATATATTTAAATTTGCTTCAGGAAAACTCACCGCTAGCTATCACCTAGTTGTGCCGCTTACGCAAGCTTCATAATGCATATGATTTCACCCACTGTTAATCATAACAATTGGCAAGAGATTATTAATTATTATATCGCATTAAAAATGCCATTGTTTCCCCTGCAATCTGCCGATCTCGTTTCAAACGCCTATTAATTCGAATTTTCGTCTGCTTAATTAAGATGTTGTGTTTTTACGTAACCGCGATCGCTAGGCGTTAATTAATACTCAATGTAACTATTAAGTAAAATGTGCTTAAAACGTTGTAAAAAGTACTTTGCTAACCACGAAAACTGCAAACTTTTCAAGCACATTTCACTAGTAAGGAAATAGATACAGGAGGCAAGTTTGCGGCTTTTTCTTCTAAAAGATAAATTTCGACTGGAGAATCGCGGCTTTCACTCATAGAATGGCAATTTTTGACTCAAAATCAAAGTTCTGATCTTACAATTACACCGGGTTTTACACACAGTTTTACATTTTTTTCTAAATGAAACTTCAGTTTATCATCACTCACTTCCAGTTTTTATATTTAAAAAAGGCTTTAAATAGTTGTAAACAGGCGGCAAACAGGACGTTAAAAGAACGTTCAAACCCGTTAAATTTACATTGACTTAGATCAAGCAAGCCGCCTAGCAATTAGCGCTTTCAACAATCAATATATATAGAAATGTTTTTCGGGCTTTGAAGCCGTGGTCCATGGGAATTTCCTTCCTGACGTTTCGTCCACAACTGCGGTGGACATTATCAAAGGCGATGAGGCAGTGGGCGAAGTCATCTCCCGTGCTTTCCGACCAAGACTGGTTCAACTACTGGATTCTTTGTCGTATTTATGCGGTCCGGCCGTGTGAGCTCATGCGTGAGAAGCGGGAGGCGCTTCAATGGTTTTGGGGTACCCGCTGTTTGCCGCAAAACGCGTTTCCTATCTGGATTAAGGACCGTGACTTCTTCTTTCCTGTTAAAATTGTTGTCATGTTTGAAGATCTCAATGGCCTCTCTGGTTAGTCTCGGATAATACCGTTGAGATTGGTGCAAAATGACCACTTCATCGAAACGTATTTGGTGGCCGTCTAGAAGTGCGTCTTCCGCTACTGCTGATTTTTCTGTTTGTCCTAATCTGCAACTTCTTTTATGCTCAGTGATCCTCGTGTTTACACTACGTTTTGTGGTGCCGATATATGCTCTGCCACAACTGCATGGAACCCTGTAGACTCCTGGTGCCTATAAAGGATCCCGTTTGTCCTTGGTCGATCTCAAAGTCTGTTGGATTGTTCGAGTTGGTTTAAAGACTGGTTTCACTCTGTGTTTCTCCAGTATCCTGCCGATCCTGTCCGTGACTCCATGTATGTATGGGAGGCAAGCCCAACCCTTACGCTCATCATGCGTATCTGTTTCCTCAGGACGACCTCCACTGGTTCTTGGTCGAATTGCTCTATTAAACTCGTTCTTGCTGTACCCATTCCAACCAAATAAGTACGACAAAGAATCCAGTAGTTGAACCAGTCTTAGTCGGAAAGCACGGGAGATCACTTCGCCCACTGCCTCATCGCCTTTGATAATGTCCACCGCAGTTGTGGACGAAACGTCAGGAAGAAATTCCCATGGACCACGGCTTCAAAGCCCGAAAAACATTTCTATTTGACGGTTTGTTTGGGCAAACAGGCAACTACCGACATGGCGAAAGACCCTTGAATATTTCACCTCATGTGGTAATTTTCATAGCAGGAAAATTGGGCTAAATTATGGTATTAACAGCAATCGCGGTTGCCATCATTGCATGTCGCAATCGCATGGCTCAAACCACCCGGAGCAACCTAAAAAGCCGAATAAAAGCCATTTATAACGCTTAATGTTGTCAAATTATTTATGGGTGAAATAATTGAGCAATTTCCAATGTCGAAATTAATTTGCCATATGGGAATTCAAATAATCGCTGTTATTATTCAATGGATTACTGTTCGGCCGATGAAGAGTTAACGTACAAAGACTAGTCAACGACCTGATTTATTTAGGATTTTTGCCGATTGTTCATCCATCAAAAAGCTCCATTACTGTCTTCGAATGTTCAGTGCATTTGTGTGACCAAAACCATAAAATTACCCAACCAGAACCACGGTTTCGTGACAGGTGCAGTACCAGGGTTCTTCCTTTGAATTGCTACTTATTACATCAAGTAAACAAAGTAACGCGAATTTGCAACCAACCAACTTATTATTTATCATCGTCATGAGCGTATATTAAATATTAAAGCGAAAAGGAAAGTTGAAATCATGTCCCCAGCCGTTTGATTGCTCGTTGAAATTGAACCTCGGATCGACTCTTTTGTTTAGTACTTTTTTGGCGTTTTTTTGTTGATTCCGGTGTTTCATTAGAAAATTATAACATTTTTTCAGTGTTTTTGCTTCCTGAGCGACTTGGTGCTGAAGCCAACCAGGTAACTGGTAACTTGCGCGGTAAAAACCCAGATTTTCCTTCTATTAAGGAGTAAAACTGCTTTCTATGTCGATCAATTAGTTTTTTTAAAGGGAAATCGATTTAAATACTTTTCATTAGTTACTAAATAGGCTGAGGAGTGTATAGTGAAGCAATTATTGATTGAAACAAGTGGGTTTTTCGGGTTTTTAGGCCGTCGTTCGGTAGAATTTCTTCTTGACGTTTCGCAAGCACGTGCGGCTTGCATCTTCAGAAGTGGTTTGCTTGAACGCTTACACTGTTCTGATCACTTCATCAGAACAGTGTAAGCGTTCAAGCAAACCACTTCTGAAGATGCAAGCCGCACGTGCTTGCGAAACGTCAAGAAGAAATTCTACCGAACGACGGCCTAAAAACCCGAAAAACCCACTTGTTTCAAGGAATGCCCTCGAAAGTCTATTTTCTGTCTCCACTCTCTTTTAGCGCAAATGGGCAGTAAAAAGCATCAGTTGTTTATCTATTTTGAACCACTGGGCGCCAATAACAGACGTGAAAAATATCGGTTTTCTCAATTTAGAACCTGCATTTTACACTGGTAGGTACTTCGGTACTACCAATTAACAGCTTTCTATTAGCGTTGAATAAACAGCATAAAATAATCTGTAACATTAGCTGAGCCTTTTAATCTTTTGCTGTAGCGATTTTGCCATTCATGGTACTTTTACTTTTGTGGGGGCTCGATCGACGTGCACCTGAACGCCTTTTGTATTTGGCCGAAATAATGACTAGATGAAACCGACGATTACAGGGGTTCAACATCTACTCGCAATGCTGAACATGTTTATTACTTGAAAAGCCACCACAAGGTAATCGGGTTTCGTATTCTGGTATTTGGTTACGATATTGGTTTCCCGTTGGTGACAGATGAACTGGTTGTTTCTTCAGTTGGTTAATTATGGTGATGGCTAAGTCCGCTTTCATTTGCTAAACGTTTTCAGTATCGGCTTTTTATCATTCATTTCGATTGCACAAAGTTTCATAGTTAAGCGAACGCTCTGATTAAACCACTTTCTCTGACGGTTTTGTTGTCAACTTCTTCGTCGATCACCCATTTCCTCTCTTACAGCATCGGCCGATCAAATCGATTATGCAACATCCGGCTGACCAGTTAGGTTTTTACATAATCGTAATGCGAATTTACACAGTTAAACGAGGTCTTCCTTTAGAGGTTTTTTTCATTACTACACGTTTTCGATAACTTACCATATCTGGATCGTTCCAATGGCCCGGTCCAGCATTTGGCACAATCACGTCCTGGTTGTTTCCATAATAGTCGATAATGCTCTCGACACTGGCCCATGAGTCCTGGATATCGTCAAAGTTCCTCCACATGTTGCAACTTTGGATTATTGAGGTGAAGTTTGGGGCCATTCCTGTTGCAAAAATACCATCTTAAATCGTTCCGATCAGTTAATCTGGGGTGCTTCAAATTATCTCCCAAGAATACGTGAATTATTCGACTGATATTGACCGGCCATGGACAGTGTCAACTTCTGAAGATGTTTGCCGCACATCCAATTGAAACGTTCGATATAATTCCATTTAAGTACAATCTTTAGAAATATTGCTCAAGTATGCAAAAAGCTGCAACAGTGGCGAATCCAAGGGGGGCTATGGGGCTGCAGCCCCCCAGATACTGTACAACACTTGTGATGACTCTGAATTTACTTTAATAATAACTTAATAATAGTTGATAATTCTGTAAATTTATAAATAAAATATTTCAAAAACACGTGAATTCCCTCCAGAAGAACAGAGGCTCAAAAAGAACTCCCTTTTCTTCCGCCCACAAGGTAAAAGTCTTGAAAGTTCGCAAAAAAGTCCGGATTTTTCAGGTCAGGTGAACGAGGTGGCCCAGCCCTTGCTCCACCTACTCCAATTGATCGATTTTATGTAACATTGGGAAGAAATGAGGCGGAGCCCTTTTATGGATATAAACCACCTGTTTACGAATTCTAAACAAACTTCAGCTTTTAGCCGTGGAGGCAGCACAAATCGGAACCAGCAGAAATTCGTGTAGGGATTTCATTGACTCAAAAAGAACTCCTCCCTTTTCTTCCGCCCACAAGGTGAAAGTCAAAAGTTCGCAAAAAAGTCCGCATTCTTCAGGTCAGGTGATCGAGGTGGCCCAACCATTGCTCCACCTTTTCCAATTGATCGATTTCCTGGATGGATATAAATCAGCTGTTTACAAATTCTAAACAAACTTCAGCTTTTAGGCATAAATAGGAACTAGCAAAAATTCGTTTAGGGATTTCATTGACTCAAAAAGAACTCCTCCCTTTTCTTCCGCCCACAAGGTAAAAGTCGAAAGTTCATATCAAAATGCTGGATTCGCCACTGAACTGCAATAAAGTGTATACATAATAGGTTCGGTTTGGTGCTCGATCTGATTTTTTGACCCATAAGTGGTACACGGCCACCTGCTTTTTGAGAATATTGTTTTAATATCAATGCATGTAAGGCTATGTGATGTCATTAGCACCAAATGCAAATGTTTTGGGCTTGAAGTTGACCTGATTTGGCAACAGAAGCATTCAAATTTGTACAGTAAAATCCCAACCATTTCCAACAAGTTGAAGCCCTAAATACCTGCATAAATTTGATAAACTGGCCAACTGCAGCTGTAGATCATCGCCCGTCCAGTTCGGTTCAAGTAGAATCCGAATTCCGGGTATCCTCGATCCATTTCACTCGGATGTGCATAGCATCCGTCCAGTTTTACATAGTCCACGTCCCAAGAAGCGAACGTTTCCGCATCTTGTTGTAGATTTCCTATCACTCCTGGGTATCCGGCACATGTGTAGTTGCCAAAGTCTTCGTAGATTCCAAATTTCAGACCTTTGGCATGCACCTGGACATCCAGGAAAGTTGTTAAAAAGTGCCGTTTTCAATTATTTACTGCCTGTTAGTGAGACAGTCTAGGTGTAGAAGAATTGGACGCAGTTTTTACAATATTTGAAACACATTTTGTACCGGTAAAGAGGACATCTACACATCTTTGAAGTTTGTTTTTTTACTGAAAAACCCATGGGAATTTTCAATGCCCTCAGGTTTTTTGAGCAATGAACTATAAAATCGACTAGTGTTTTACTGCTAACTTTGTGAGCATCACCATGTAGCAATTGCGGCAATTTACATGAATCAGAAAAGGCGGTGAGTTACAAGTCCAAGCCAATTGCAAGGTTACAACCAATGCATTCGAGCTATTAATTGAGCAATTTGAAACTGTAATAGTAAAAGTAATTAGGTATAAAATTGCATTCCTCTAATAACCTCGGGAAAACGAAAAAAAAAAATTGTGCAGATAAAATTGAAAAGATGCATTATTGGTCGATGAGATCTGAAACTGTTGCTTAAAAATGCCGGCCAAATCAAAACTGAATCGCTTACATAATCGGACAAAGCTTTCATTCCTCTGGGGAATCTGGTTCTATCAGGTACTAGTTCGCCGTATTCGTTTCTTTCTTTCTCCAGCCAGCAATCGTCGACGTTTATGTATTCGTAACCTACATTGGCATAACCTTCGCTCACCACGATATCTGCCATTGTTCTGAAGAGATTTTCACTGGAAATAAATAAGGCTTTAATTGCACAAGTGTGGCCCAAAACGGCTGCAGGTTGTATGCCCAACTGCCCATTAAAATTCCCCGGTTAATGGCTAGGTACATGTTAATGAAGATGACAAAGTGACTGTATAGAAGAAATTGGCCTCATTTTCACGCTCATCCACTCTGAGGATGAACGTTTCTATTAACCTGGCTTGAATTTGAAAAAATTTGTCGTATTCATCATGCAAGAAGATGATAGTGGCCTTAGTTCCTTGCCTTGCGAATTTTTTCTTTAAGGGATTAATATACACAAGTCACAAACGAAACAAACAACGCACTTCAACTAATTACTGAAGCAGAATAGGACGAAGCACTCGCACACATTAAAAACACGGCGCCGGGAAAAGACAATATAAAGGCAAACTACTGAAAAATGTTAGTTCACAAACACACACACACACACACACATACTGAACCTATTAAACAACTGTATTGAAACTAACACGATACCAGATACCTGGAAAACAGGAATAATAATACCAATTCCTAAAACCGGACTAGACAATACACAAACACAAACTACAGACCCAGTAGTCACTACTCCCTGTACTGAGTAAAATTTTTGAAACTATGATAAAATATAGACTGCAACAATCAGTTGGACACCATATACCACAATACCAATTCGGATTTAAACCTAAACACTCAACTGTTCACCCACTTTTTATACTAACCAACAACATACAAACAACTCACCTCACGAACAAGAAAACAGCATGTCTCTTCATGGACATCAATAAGGTCTTTGACAGTGTCTGGCACAAAGGACTTTTATATAAACTTTACCAGCTTAAAACCCCCAAATACATAATTCACGCAATCAGAAACCTACTCACAAACAGACACCTAGAAGTACGCATAGACAACACCCTCTCCTTTGCTTTCTCCCCTGACAAAGGACCCCCGCAAGGATCCCCATTATCACCCCTTCTTTACAATATATACTGCCACGACATATACAATCATAGTCTCCACGACAAAAGACACATTGACAAATCTGCTTACATACTACAATATGCCGACGACACTGCATTGATCGTGCACGACGAAACTACAGTAAAAGCAGTACAAAAACTTCAAACACTAACAGACAATACAATTGCTTGGTTCTACAAATGGAGACTTACACCAAACGCCACGAAAAACCAACTACTTTTACCAAACCACCAAATTAAAGACGACTCTCCATCAATAACAACAGATGGAAACAGAACTAGACCAAAACAAGAGGCAAAACATCTAGGAATGACACTGGACCAAAAACTAAAATTTACAAAACAAGCACAGAACGTAATAACAAAACTCATTCAACGGCCAAAACACTTCCGATCACTGACGTACAAAGACAAAGGAATTAGTACAAGAAAACAGCATGTCTCTTCATGGACATCAATAAGGCCTTTGACAGTGTCTGGCACAAAGTACTTTTAATTAAACTTTACCAGCTTGAAACCCCCAAATACATAATTCATGCAATCAGAAACCTACTCACAAACACACAACAGACACCTAGAAGTACGCATAGACAACACGCTCTCCATTGCTTCCTCCCCTGAACAAGGACTCCCGCAAGGATCCCCGCTATCACCCCTTCTTTATAATATATACTGACACGACATATACAATCACAGTCTCCACGACAAAAGACACATTGACAAATCTGCTTACATACTACAATACGCCGACGACACTGCATTGATCATGCACGACAAAACTACAATAAAAGCCGTACAAAAACTTCAAATACTAGCAAACAATACAATTGCTTGGTTCTACAAATGGAGACTTACACCAAACGCCACGAAAAACCAACTACTTTTACCAAACCACCAAATTAAGGACGACTCTCCATCAATAACAACAGACGGAAACAGAACTAGACCAAACAAGAGGCAAAATATCTAGGAATGACACTGGACCAAAAACTAAAATTAACAAAACACGCACAGAACGTAAGATCAAAAATCATTCAACGGACAAAACACTTCCGATCACTGACGTACAAAGACAAAGTAATTAATACAAGAAAACAGCATGTCTCTTCATGGACATCAATACGGCCTTTGACAGTGTCTGGCACAAAGGACTTTTAATTAAACTTTACCAGCTTGAAACCCCCAAATACATAATTCACGCAATCAGAAACCTACTCACAAACAGACACCTAGAAGTACGCATAGACAACACCCTCTCCTTTGCTTTCTCCCCTGAACAAGGACTCCCGCAAGGATCCCCGCTATCACCCCTTCTTTACAATATATACTGCCACGACATATACAATCACAGTCTCCACGACAAAAGACACATTGACAAATCTGCTTACATACTACAATACGCCGACGACACTGCATTGATCATGCACGACAAAACTACAGTAAAAGCAGTACAAAAACTTCAAATACTAGCAAACAATACAATTGCTTGGTTCTACAAATGGAGACTTACACCAAACGCCACGAAAAACCAACTACTTTTACCAAACCACCAAATTAAGGACGACTCTCCATCAATAACAACAGACGGAAACAGAATTAGACCAAAACAAGAGTCCAAATACCTAGGAATGACACTGGACCAAAAACTATAATTTACAAAACAAGCACAGAACGTAAGAACAAAAATCATTCAATGGACAAAACACTTCCGATCACTGACGTACAAAGACAGAGGAATTAGTACAAAGACCCCCACAAAAATTTACCAATCAATATGTAGACCTCTGCTTGACTACGGACATATTCTGACAGCGAATGCATCTAGGAAAACTAAACAACACATTCAAACAACAGAACAGATTGCCCTGAGATCAATAACGAAAATAAGACATCCTGAAAACCAACTACACAATCCCTCAAACCAACTACTCTACGAACGATCAAAAATAACGCGAATAACAGAAAGACAACTCCAATTGCAAACGAAATGGAAAAACAATCCCTACAACTGGACCCTACTGAATCCCCTTTGCCTCACAAGACAAACGAGACAATCCGGCTTCCGCTTCCCAACAACAACACTACTTGAACACTTCCAACACGACTGAACCAACCTGCTAGACGATGAAAAGACATGACATAGAAGAGAGATTTTTTTTGTTTTGTAATAATTTTAAGCTTACAGTTAAGATAGTTTAAGTTAGAAAATTAACACAATACATGTATATATGCAAGGGCAGAAAGGCCGAGGGCCGAGGGCCGATAGCCTATTGGGAAATAAAGATTATATCAGAGATTAGTTGACTAATCAACTGTCAACTAATCTCTGATTATATATATACAAGTTTTAAGAGGACTTTTAGCCGAAAAAAAGGTGATGTTGATGGACAAACAGTCAGTTTTCCTGCTAGGGGATGTTGAAATTGAGTAAAAAACACCAGGTTTTTTTTGGCATTGATTTTCAAGCCCCTTGTATAAAATAATCAGGCGGTTTCATTCTTGTTTCATCTATACATTAATTTTCTGTATGATGGATGCTTTGGAAGGCAACCCAATAGATCAAATCGCCTAATTCAATTAATTTTTTCTCCTGAATTCCTTTGTTGGTGTTTTGTCCTTCAACATGGAATTAACTAATCCAAGATGTAATGTGTACCATGCGGTTATTCAACAGCGTTTTCCACCTTAATCCGATGATTACGAATTTTTTGCTCACAGCATGAGTAAAACGGTTGCTACACATGTTCTTGTCGCTGCTTTCGGTGAATAATGATGGTTATTATGATTTATTTAGCGTTTCCTAATGGGAACAAACTTGGCCCAATTTGGAAGACTTTTGTTCAAATCGGCTCGCTTGAGCCTCAAGTGAAGAGATTTACGTCCAGAGCAACAAGAGTTTATGTAAATGCACTACTTTCTCATAACTGTGGCCTGAAAGTTATGATGATTTAGATCGTGCCGGGCAATTTAAAAGGAGATATAGATCTGTGTGGTAATTCGCCGGCATATTTTGCGGTTTAATTTGTATAAGGAGGTTTTAAAACATGTCAAGTTTATTATTGTGAGGATCGGTTAATGACGATGTGGCAAAGGTGACCAACATTAAGTACATCAAAGTGGAACAAAAATTACTGTTATGGTTTTGTTTTCCAGCTTCTAACTAGCCAGTTTTTAGCTTCAACTGGCACCAATAATAACTTATTTATTGCAATTGAGTCAACGGAATAATCTTACATCCGCTCAACATCAACCGATTGCTATTGTTGGTTGTATCTGTCACGGAATCTATTTAATCTCCATTTCCCATTCGAATAACCGTTTCGTCTCAAATTAGCACGAATGAAAGGTCAAAACGCTTTTCCATTTAGAAGAGATTAGAATTTTTTTCCGAATTTACACAGACATAACAAGGTTAACGAAGAGTGGCCATACAATAGCTGGTAATTTACCATAATAGACGGCTGGGCCTTATTTTGTATTCAGATGTGATTTGATAATTCAAATTGGTGTCTTCTCAACTCAACAGGTTCGTTATTTATGGGCTTTTTATAGTGTCGGCCTGCGGATGTCTTCAAGCTATAAATGCTGATTGTTTGCTAGCATTTTTCAAGTGTGGGTGGTGAATTTTTCTCGCTTTGGTGCAGTTGGGTTGAGTTTTTTCAGTGTAGGGTTTTTCAATTTACTTACCTGATGCAGTTGTCAGGGTCATTTTTGCAATCTGTGTTGCATCTGAACCGCTCCCACGCCAACCAACCCATTGGTGGCGTTCTTGCCAACCCATTCTCGAGTGAAACCGCACTACTAATAAGAACAGCCAAAATTGCTCCAACGCTCGTCCATTTTTTGAACATCTCACTTTTGATTTTAACCTGGAAACGGACATTTTGACTTTAATATGACAAAAAAAAACAGATTTATCTTGGAATGATATTAGAATTGCATAATTTCAATTTTTTTTATATGCAAATGATGTGTGGGAATTTTCTCACAATGTGACTCAATGGGTTGGCTGGATATTCATAATTTTGCCTCAAATCTGTCGATTTTACTCATATTGTACAGAAAGAACTGCTAAACACTTCTGATGGTAAGTAGGGCCAAAGTCACAAACCCCTAGGTACCAAGTCGGGTGAACGAGGAGGCCAAACAAGCAGTGCAATAACATGACGCAGAATAATCGCCCAGTATAAACAAAGAACGTAGGCCATTAAGAAGTTTTTTTGTTCACACGTAATGTTTTGTAACGACTTCCGTTAAGGACATGCGAAAATTAGAAAAATGGTATGGACGTGATAATAAGTGAAAGTGTCATTAGAACAAAACGTATCAGTAAACTGTAGTGGAAACCCTGCAGTTTCGCAATGCCCGGCCAGCATTGCCTGCATAATGTTGCGAATAATACGAAATATATTGCCAGATGTTGAAAATCGCTTCGTTTTAAGGTGCTGACCTTTCGGTAATTGATGTTTAATAATTTTGGAACATTCAGCTTCGATTTTAGAGGGTTTAAAAACGCGTTTAATTAACACTAACTGCAGAATAGATTTTATATCAAGTGAAAGCTAAACCGCGGAAGTTTGAGCAAACTAACACTTCTTAAGGAAAGTTTTTTAAATGCGTTTCCTATTGGTGCATAATGTATATCTAACTAGTGTTGCAAGGGCTTTTTTGGGAACACTAAACTTGTGCGTGAAAACCAAACAAAACACATTTTTATACACCATAAAGTGTGGAAAATGTGTCAACACACGTCTCTAACGAGAGCACGAATTGCTGAAAACACTATTAAATAGACACTCATTAATTTATATCTCCGACACTTAAATGTGTGTGGACTTGAAACCTTGCTTGAAAATACAGCAAACTCTTTTTTTAGAGTGCAGGCAATGGGAAAAATGTCCACAATTAAAGAATGATTTTAGAATATTCCCAACCAGAGCACCATTTGCCTGAAATACCATTAGACACTCAATAATTTCTCACAGTCTCAGAAACTCAGAAACTTTGGCCAAAAATTGAGCAAACTATTTCTTCAAAGAGCAGAAAACGCGAAGTTTCGGCAGGTTGGGAATGATTTTAGAAAAAATTTCAATTGGAGCACCATTTCCTTATTAATCTCAGAAACTACGGTATTTAGGAAATGAAAAAAAAAGGTGAAATTTCACAGGTTTAGGATCATTTTAGAAATGTTCCCACTGCAGCACTATTTGCTTGAAAGACACTCAATCATGTCTAACTCAGAGAGAGTTTAGGGCCGTGAAACTTGACCTGAAAATAGAGCAAATTCTTCTTGAAACCAAGAAATTTCCACAGATGAAGAATTATTTTAGAAAAAATACCCCCTAGAGCCCCATTTCGTTGAACAACCACTGAGAGTTCTAGTAATAAAAATTCGTGTGCATTTAGATGAAAAATAGCTCCATATTTCTGAGATTAACATGTTTATAAAATCTTCTTATTCAGCAGATTTGAAGCCACAAATCAAGTTTTCCATCGAAAATATCAACGAAAAGCACACTAATTAATGAGAATATTAAAATATTTATACAAAAGCGCCAAGAGTTTGCACACATTTTGCGAAAAAAACTTGAATTAGAGCTAGAGTTTTAGCGCATTCCATCCACTTTCCCTCGTCTAAATATGTATCGGACTGCCACGACTGTTTGTAAATCATCTTGATAGTGGTACCAAAGCACTTTACCTTATTCGGTACTAAAGATTTTCGGTACCGTTTTCCTTCTGAGTTCACGGTCACTGAATGGTTCACTACAACGAAGGTAAAAGTGAAATGGTACGGACTAGTTCGCGGTACTGTCTCACGTCCATTCGCGATGGAAGTTTATGCGCGAATACTGTCGAAGAGATCACTGGTACTACTGGTACTGTTCTTTCGGTTACGGTACGACCGATCAGCTAAATGGTAGACTCGAAATGACCGCAAGCTGAGGTGGGTTTAAATGTTGAACATACAGTACCAGGATACAGTATCAGGTTGTGTGGTTTTTGGTTTAATGATAGTACTGTTTACGGTTCTCTGCTATCAGATAATTGCCTTGATTGACGCTATTCATTGCTGATTAGATCCATTTAAAGGTTGATTAACTAGGATATACCAACGGGATTCCAACAGTGTGACTTTGTTGATTGATGAGCAGTTTTTGCAAAGTCTATAGCAGTTTTTAGCATTTGCTTGCTCCGATAATTGTGGGTTGCACTATTTTTCATTGAAAGTTTAAACTGAAAGAACTCCGATTCGCATTCTGATAAATAAAATGAATAAAACGGAAATTTTCGCGTCCAAGAAGCCTTTGGGAAGGCAGTAATACATGAATGTTTCGGAGATTCTGGAATGGCAAGTTGAGCCCTTTGAAGATTGGTTTTGTGTGCAAAAAAGTGCTTTTTGTTCGTCCTTCTTTACACTTTGAGAGGAATTTATGTTGATTTTCTTTGTAAAGTGTGTAAGACATTGGGGAAAAATGATGAAGGGAAACTAATAAATTCCAAGAGGCGCCCAAATGGACAAAGGACGTCGCATTTGGAAAGTTCGAGCTATCAATCAACGTATCAATAACTATACCATAAACCTCGCTAGCTTGATATTGTCAAAGCTATAAAAGAGCGGCTCAAAGATATAACCAGGGATTTACGGGGAAGACACCACAGTCAGGTGTTTTGTTTTACCTCCCAGAGAGATTTGTAGACCACCTGGAACATGGGGACGAACCTAAACTAAAGTCCTCCCCAATGCCCAGAATCTGGGGTAAACTTGACTCCAACTCCACCCAATAGGGGGGTGGAAATAGTTGAATAAATAAGGGAAACCACCCACCTGAACTATTAGTGCTTGTTTAGATCCAGTGTCATATTTATCAGTTGGTGCCACTTCCTGCTAGTGTGAAAATTATTCAACAGGTGAATGTTCTCACAGAGTAGCCTATGCAGCATATTTCTATTTGGTGAACCATTAAAGATAACGTTAATTAGTGAGTGTTCTCACAGAGTAGCCTATTCAGCATACTTCTATTTGGTAAACATTAAAGATAACGTTAGTTAGTGAGTGTTCTCACAGAGTAGCCTATTCAGCATATTTCTATTTGGTGAACCATTAAAGATAACGTTAATTAGTGATTGTTCTCACAAAGTAGCCTATTCAGCATATTTCTATTTGGTGAACCATTAACGATAATGTTAAGTAGTGAGTTCTCACAGAGAAGCCTATTCAGCATATTTCTATTTGGTGAGCCATTAACGATAATGTTAAGTAGTGAGTGTTCTCACAGAGTAGCCTATTCAGCATATTTATATTTAGTGAACCATTAACGATAATGTTAAGTAGTGAGTGTTCTCACAGAGTAGCCTATTCAGCATATTTCTATTTGGTGAACCATTAAAGATAACGTTAATTAGTGAGTGTTCTCACAGAGTAGCCTATTCAGCATACTTCTATTTGGTGAACCATTGAAGATAACGTTAAGTAGTGAGTGTTCTCACAGAGTAGCCTATTCAGCATATTTATATTTGGTGAACCATTAACGATAATGTTAAGTAGTGAGTGTTCTCACAGAGTAGCCTATTCAGCATACTTCTATTTGGTGAAACATTAAAGATAACGTTAGTTAGTGAGTGTTCTCACAGAGTAGCCTATTCAGCATATTTCTATTTGGTGAACCATTAACGATAATGTTAAGTAGTGAGTGTTCTCACAGAGTAGCCTATTCAGCATATTTCTATTTGGTGAAGCATTAAAGATAACGTTAATTAGTGAGTGTTCTCACAGAGTAGCCTATTCAGCATATTTCTATTTGGTGAACCATTGAAGATAACGTTAAGTAGTGAGTGTTCTCACAGAGTAGCCTATTCAGCATATTTATATTTGGTGAACCATTAACGATAATGTTAAGTAGTGAGTGTTCTCACAGAGTAGCCTATTCAGCATACTGCTATCTGGTGAAACATTAAAGATAACGTTAATTAGTGAGTGTTCTCACAGAGTAGCCTATTCAGCATATTTCTATTTGGTGAAACATTAAAGATAACGTTAATTAGTGAGTGTTCCTCACAGAGTAGCCTATTCAGCATATTTCTATTTGGTAAAACATTAATGATAATGTTGAGAAGTGAGTGTTTCTCACAGAGTAGCCTCTTCAGCATATTTACTATTAGTTAAACATTAAAGATAGTAACCTCTTCAACTATAGTTCAATAGTCTTTCTTTTATATTTATTTACCTTTCTTAATAATTAACTGGTTCTCTTCAATATCCATTTAAAGTTAGATACTGTTAACGCTTCGTATAAAACCATAAAAAGGAAACGAGTGCGGCTCATTAAGTTGTAATCTGTTTAGTCAGTTTGAGTAATTATGTTAGGGACGGGTGCTGGCTGTGCGGTTTCCCCGCAGTACCTGGGCTCTGAACCCATAGAGAGAGAGAACCCTAGAGGCGGGTGCTGGCTGTGTGCTGATTCCAGCAGTACTTAGTATGGCCAATGTTGAGACTATTTATCATGATAAACGCCGATGACTGGTAAGGCTCTCCTGAGGAGGTATTTCGTGCGCTGTTCCCTTAATACCTCTTAACAACTCAGGAGTAGCGGTGGTTGGAGGCTTTTCCTGAGGAGGTATTTCGTGCGCTGTTCCCTTAATATCTCTTAGCAACTCAGGATTAGCGGTGGCAGGATGCAACTTCGGTTGTAGTCTTGCGGGGTTCAGAGATAGTGAAAGAGATCATCAATTAAAGTTTCCATAAGAGTTATGGGTTGATAACTGTTGGCTCCAAGTGGGGACTCTGGATTGAGTCATATCTTGAAAAGTTGTTTCAGATGTATTATCTCGATCGACCACCTGACGAATTGCCATTAGAAAATTATTGGTTTACGTAATGTAAGTGTAATTATCTGGTTATCAAAGTAGTTGATGTTTATTTACAACAATTATAAACTAACGCCCTTTAAGTGTTTTAATGGATATTGAAGGAGCACTCATTAATATAAAATTTTTGTCATTTTGTATCGTTTTTATATAATTTTTATTAAATAACAATAAGACAAACAAATAGTATTACATATTCCAACAATGACGCATATTATTTACATGTCTTTATGGAATGAACGTTTCGCAAGGCGCCCCATTAAAACTTGAATGTTACGCCCTCGTTTTTGCAATATCAGTTCAGTATTCTGCAGATATTTCACCGTGTAACAACCGGTTGTTTTGCTAAGATCTTTACCAGGAAATTTGTTCATGATAATCCTCAAATTGCTGATATTCATTGGCTCGTTAAGTTAGGAAGCTTTTTGAGTTTTAAAAGAATTAAAATACAAAAAAATTGCTATGAAAGAATTTTTTTCAAACCGACACTGCCGATTCACTACTAATGAATCATGACGTAATTAACTGCTTAATGTGTATCAATTAAATTTGATCAGGTTTGTTCGAAAAACGTGAACCGTAACCGATCAGGATTATAAATGTTTCGTTACCAAACATTATGTTATTTTGACTACTGATTATTAGGTAATGAAGATTACCTTTGAAAATGACCATGTTTTCGACTGTTGACCTCAATTGCGTTTAGATGGATCATTTGTGGCGCTTTACCTGCATGTTTATTATTAATGGACAGTTGATTTGAGTTTTCGTAGCTGGGAAAATATTAGAAATTCGAAAACTGACTAGGTATCTGTTGTTGATAAGAACTTGTCCTATCTTAATGTGAATAGACGTGGAATAGCAGCATCACACGTTTGGAAGGTCAGCAACATTTTTTTTCGCGAAAAATACACTTTTTTGTTCCTGCTTGAGTTAGTTTCCAAAAATTTACATTCCACAGTATATTTATTTAGGCTAATACTTTTTAAGAATTTTACGACTGTCCTTAAATAAAAAAAAACGCTTCCTACGTTGGGGGACAGGTGATTCCATTAAATTTGCGAAATGTTTGAAAGCCAAGGTTGCGTCCTTAAAATTAATGATTAGTATTAGTGGATGAACATCCATTATTGGCGATTATCAGCTGAGACAAGGTCGGAAATCTTTTTTTTATTGGTATGATGACGACGACGTCTTTAACCGAAATATTGGGATTATTTCGGGTCTAATTGGTTTTTAAATCGGTTATTAGACGTCTATTTTTAGCCAAGGTTCCTTTTGTGGTGTTGGTAGAAAGTTTTTATGAAACACACTGTATATTTTGAATTTGAATCAGTCATTACAAGCAACAAGAGGCCAAAAAGCTATGGAGAAATTTGAGATGGACGCTCTGGACACAGCCGCGAGGAAACCTAAGTGTTGGTTTCGATATGTTGATGACACTTTCGTTGTTTGGGGCCATGGTTTGGTTGAACTTAAAGACTTCCTGAGGCACCTCAACTCAATCAACTCAAAAATACAGTTCACTATGGAAGTGGAGAAGGATGGGCGACTGCCATTTTTAGATGTCTTGGTAACCAGAAAAACCAACGGAAAGCTGGCCCATACGGTGTTCAGAAAACCGACACATACCGACCGGTACCTGCACAGTGGATCAAACCATCATCCCAGTCAAAAGAGAGGAGTCATTAAAACCCTCACCGAAAGAGCCAGAAGAATTTGCGAACCATATGAGTTAGAAAGAGAATTGAAACACCTAGAAAGAGCCTTTGGTTGGAATGGATACAGCAAGAACGAGTTTAATAGAGCAATTCGACGAAGAAACAGTGGAGGTCGTCCTGAGGAAACAGATACGCATGATGAGCGTAAAGGTTGGGCTTGCCTCCCATACATACATGGAGCCACGGACAGGATCGGCAGGATACTGGAGAAACACAGAGTGCAACCAGCCTTTAAACCAACTCGAACAATCCAACAGACTTTGAGATCGGCCAAGGACAAACGGGATCCTTTATCGGCACCAGGAGTCTACAGGGTTCCATGCAGTTGTGGCAGAGCATATATCGGCACCACAAAACGTAGTGTAAACACGAGGATCACTGAGCATAAAAGAAGTTGCAGATTAGGACAAACAGAAAAATCAGCAGGAGCGGAACACGCACTTCTAGACGGCCACGAAATACGCTTAGATGAAGTGGACATTTTGCACCAATCTCAACGGTATTATCCAAGACTAACCAGAGAGACCATTGAGATCTTCAAACATGACAACAATTTTAACAGGAAAGAAGAAGTCACGGTCCTTAATCCAGATTGGAAACGCGTTTCGCGGCAAACAGCGTGTACGCCAAAACCATTGAAGCGCCTCCCGCTCCTCACGCATGAGCTCACACGACCGGACCGCATAAATACGACAAAGAATCCAGTAGTTGAACCAGTCTTAGTCGGAAAGCACGGGATATCACTTCGCCCATCGCCTTTGATAATGTCCACCGCAGTTGTGGACGAAACGTCAGGAAGAAATTCCCATGGACCACGGCTTCAAAGCCCGAAAAACATTTCTATATCTGTTAATGTTTCCTAAGCAGCCTTGCCTTAAACCCTTTGTAACTGGACAACTTTCTGATAATTCACCATTCATCATCAACACCTTTGATGTTGTTTGATCATAAAGTTGTTTTACAGCTGTTATTAATGTATAACTTATCCTGGATCTCTCCATTACTTGCCATAGTTTGTACGGGAACGGTGTCATATGCCTTCGTAAGATCCACAAACAGAAGGTACACCTCTCGGTTCCTTGCTACTTTCCTCTCGGTTAGTTGGGTCAGACTGAAGATATGATCTATGCATGAGCGACCCGCTCGAAAACCTGCCTGTTCTTCAGCTTCTTGGTGTTCGTCTTCTTCTTCTATTAAACTTTGGATGACTTTTCCATAGAGACGGCTCATAGTTGGAACATTCATCTCTCCTTCCCTTCTTGTGGATGGGAGTAATCCAGGTTTCTTTCCACATACTCTCTCTCTCCATTCATGTATCTAGTAAAGAGTTCTTGAACGTGTTTGATGAGTTTTTGCGCCCCAATTTAATCAGTTCTGTGGGTATTCTTTCTGGTCCGCTGGCCTTGTTATTCTTCATTGACTTAACTACTTTCCACATCCTTCCCTCGTTAATTTCTACTCGTGGACCCTCTACTCGGTATGTTTTTGGAGATGCTGCCAGATATGGTGCTCTATCTTCTTTAAGTTCTTGTGAGTAGTGTTGGTGCCATTTATTCATCTGTATCGGCTGGAAGTTTTTTCTTTTTACAGTGTCAGTATTTAATGTTCTGAGTAGTTTCCAGGCTTCAGATGATCTAGTACCCCCGATGAAGTTGTCGATCTCTTTACATTTCCTTTCCCCTGTGTCGTTTTTATTCTGCTTTATCATGTTTTTACACTTTGCCTGTTCTCGTTTGTAAGTGATTTTATCATCTGTATTTTGTGTATTAAGCCATTTATGATATGCCTGCTGTTTTGTGTCTCTCTGTTGCTGTAGCTCTTCATTCCAGGTCAGGTTGTTATTATGTTTTTCATAAAATTATGTTTATATTTATATTATATTAGGTGTAATTTATGGGAGCAAAAAATTGGTGTGATCTTAGAGACAAAGGCATTTTTGGTATCTCTTAGGATAACGTCTCAAGACAGTAGGAACTAAACAAATGATAGCCATTGATTACATTTTCCATCCTTTATTTAATTTTATTTTGGCACAAGAAAGAACAGTGAATCTATTCGCTAAAATTCAGTTTTCAGAATTCCATATACTTCTGCTAGTTTTTAACATTACTTGTAATAATAATTCTGGGAAATATTACAGATTATTTAGGCGAAAATCGCAGGGCTTAAATACCGTACCGTTCCGAATAAGTCACATAGAGCTACTCTAGACTTCCAGCAGAGATCAACCAAAGACAACGTCCTTTAAAGTGGCTCTATGCGATTTATGGACGTTTATTAATAATAGTGAATTCGAAAATGAATTCGTACTTCAATCAGTCGCAGTATTTAAGCAATTTTGGCAAATCCCTTAATGATCACTAGCCCTAGATTTAGCGTTATGAGGAATACTTTAAGTGCCTACACATGCTCATTTCCAAACCTTTAACAACCTTTTGAGAACGGATACACACTTTAATTTACACGGCATACCTAATCAGGAATCACAATTTAACATTTGTCTTGAATGTGAACAGGAATTTACAGTTGAAACCCTTAACTTTCCTCCTCCAGATAGAGAAACGTAACGGTGAAGATCAATAAATATTTGTATGGAAAAATAACTAAACATTTAACATCTAAGTAGGTACACAAAGAGCTAGCAGATATAGTAAGAATGTGATGACTATACAAAATATAGTTGAAATAAATAGATGAGCTATGTGTACTTAAGTTTACTGGCATTAAGATATACTAAAACATATAAATATTAACAATGTACATTGCACTTAACAGATTTCAAATAACTGAGTCAGCAGGCGACAGATGTTCCGTGTGAAGAGCCCTTTGAAGTAGAGATGGGTAACTCAGCGAATTTTCAAGAGCCGGCGCAGTGCCGGCGGAATGGCTTGCTGCGCCAACCCAACGCACCGGCGCAATTATGGTGTCTACCAGGCCTTCACGAACTTGCAATCCGAAATCTGCCATCTTGAATGAGGTTTATTGTTGCAATCAGGGTTGGTGCTGCCACCTGTGAGTTTGTGGTTGGTCCGCCACAAGCGGCGCAGTCAGACGGGATGAGTTATAACTCATCAACTCACAGAGCGGCAACAACTCAGAAGCGCAACTCAACTCAGTGTTACCCATGCCTACTTTGAAGACATTTTCCATTTATTTACTATATATATATATGTATATGTGAATGATCGCGCTACTGACGTTGCAGGGATTGCGTAAAAAAACGGCAAAATCCCATTAATTAATGAAATAGCGAATAAAATCTAGCAACTGAATAACAACAAAAAAATTGAACGCAAAAACCTAAGCTAAATAATTTTTAAAAATTTACAAAAAGTATAACATAGCTACCATAAAAACAAATAAATAACTAGCCGACCTAATGTAACTCGCTATTTACATAACAATACAGCTACAACACCAATTTTATTATATACAATATATTCAGAGTTATTCAAGTCCTTTGGCTTTTGTCGGATTTCGTCTGATTCTTTCGCTCAAAATACTGTGGAAGGGGAAATTTCTGAGCTAGCAACGCTGGTTTTAAAACCAGCTTGGGAAAGTCACTTCCCCTTGAGGCCAAGCTCATTCATCGTCATGTCTTGGACTTGTCGAATCATAAGCGCTCCGGTCCTGTGCAAAATTGAGAGCATCAGGTGAAGGACTATCGGTAGGGTAGAAAAACCCGCGATCCGAGCTCGGCCCAGCTCCGTTCATCATCATAGGAGGGCTCATTGAGGGCCGTCCTGATGCTGAGCTGGCAGGACAGGTCAGGTCTGAGGAGGATATGTTGAAGTCCGTGCTGTCTCTGCACCAAAGCTGCCTCATTTCCTGTCGTCGCTGTCTCATCAGCATCTTGTACTCTGAGATGCGCATCTTCTTGCCATCCACTATACAAGTGCGTTTCGGCCTTGGCCGATACCTGTTTACAAGGAAAATATTGCAATTTTGAAATCACTTTTATTCAGGCGAAAAATCTCACCGATAGTCCGGGTGTTTTTCCATATGCAACTTGGACAGTCTGGACTGTTCCTCATAGTAGGGCTGTTTTTCGGAGTTCGACATCCCTTTCCAGCGAGCGCCGAGGATTTTGGAAATATTCGAGTTGTGCATGTCAGGGCAGGCTTTTAGGATTTTCCGTCTTTCGTCTTTGGCCCACACCATGAATGCATTCATCGGCCGCTTTATGTGCGGTTTATTTTCATTGTCCCTTTTCGATGCTTGTTGGCGGATTATTTTCGCTTTGTCTGATGTTTCGTTGAAGTTCGGATCAGGAGCACCCCATACTGAAAAAAAAAACAGTCTGTTTTGCATCTTTATTCTTCGGGGTTTAATTTTTTTCTTCGGAAAAATGTGGTGGTGGTTTAAGTTTTAAGGTGGAAAAGATGAGCTTGAGCTTGATGTCGATATCGTTCTTATGTATGCTAATATACAAGAGGAGTCAATTTTTTCAAAAATTCAAGTCAAAAAACGGACACGATAAATATTTAATTTAAATTTTTCAATTTAAATCGTACGTAGCTTTTATAGATTGAGATTGAAGTGGTTTGTCATTAGCAGGAAACCAAGAGTTGTTTTTTACCTAAATTTGTGAACACCCTGTGGAAAAAAATTAAAGCTCAATGCGATTGTTAAGCTGCATGTTTTCTTAACATTGTCTTTTTTGATTCATGACGAAACATCGCCTCTGAAAGGAGTTACAATTTTTTTAACAAAATGATACGCAATACCTAGTTATCAGACGATCTAATTGCATCATTTTGTAAAAAAAAATGTAACTCCTTTCTGAGTTGATGAATCGTGATGAATCAAAAAAAGAAGTATTAAGTAAACATGAAGCTTAACAATCGCATGCAGATAGATCGCATTGCGCTTTCATTTTCTTCCACAGGGTGTTCACAAGAGCAGGTAAAAAGCAACTCTTTGTTGCACCAGAATAATGCCAAACCAGTTCAAACTTTTGACAAATTTCCCTTTGGTTAATGCTTGAGATGAAAATGCCTACAATAACCCGAAAAAAATATCAAAATCGATTTACAACTAAAAAAGATATGTAAGATTTAAATTATATTTACCGTGTCCGGGTTTTTTGTCCAGAACTGTATTTCTCTCTTACGGAGCACTAGGATGCAATTTTTGATTTCAATTCGAAGCCTAAAACTTACATGTTGGAAAAAGTACCAAAAATCCCAAACTTTGACATCGAGTTTCTCAAAAAATCCAGCGTTTCCCGAAAAATTTAACCAAAAATTGGATGCATAAGTCGGCTAGCATAAATTGACTGACTCTACCAGCCGAAGATTTATTAAAAGCGAACCGATTTTGCGGCCGGTAAAGTTCTTTTCAAAATGATCCTGAATCTCCAAAACGAAATATAAATAACTCTCCAATTACGGCTCAATGATCTCCCGTTAAAACAGTTGTATTAACCCATTTCTTGTCGAAATGCAACGATATTTTTCCTGCAACGCGACAGTTTAAAATCGCATAAAATAAAACGGCCCCGTATTTCACATCATAATACAATTTGTCTCGCAGGAATTTCGGATTTTGCCATATTTACAAACTGGCACCGACATGAGCGTTTGATCTCAGCTTTTCTTACAATAATACGGCATAATTCATGTGCGTTTATTAAATTCGACTATTTTGATGTTGAATTGTTGCCAAAGGACCCTGAATGTCTTCGATTTCAAGTGATAAAATACTCACGTTGACATGCAGTAATAAAATCAGTCTCTTCTTTAATGCCCTCCGATTCTTTGGGTCGGCCGCCCAAATTGGGCGGCGTTGGCATCGCATACATGTGCAGCGGGAAATGGTGCTGTTTGTCCATACTGGACCTCACATCATTTCCTTTGTTCCGATTGTCCACCCCGGGGGGGATGGGGAAAGTGGGCGGCAGCCCTGCATAGGGCAAAAACGCCCGGTTTGTCATCATCAAATTGGGCGGCATTAGGCGGGGCACAGTCGCCGCCACTGGCTGATCATTAATGCTTTGGTGTTGGCTGGTCGGGGTGGGCTGAGGACTGGCCTCGGTACTACCAGAACTCAAAGATTTCGGCTTGGAAAGATTGAGGGGGGCGTCTGGATCGGATGGGGCGGGCGGCGGAGGCGAACGATGATGCTGGGGCGTTCGTCTCTCATTTGAGCTGTTCGCCGCCATTTGCTGCTGATGCTGCTGCTGCTGTTGTTGCTGATGGTGCTGCTGCTGCTGCTGTTGCTGCTGCATCTGAGCCGCCAAATGGGCGGACGTGGCAGCAGACAGCCAGTTGGGCACTTGATGAGGCGGCAGCATCTGCAGCAAACGCTTCAATCAGTCAACATTTTCTCGACCTTTCTCTTGTGGAAGCAATGACGAATGCGCTTAACTTATCACTTACGTGGTTCGATAGTGGGCTTTTCGGTACCACCGGTGGACCACTGGGAGGGTGCAATCCTCTGGACAGTTGCTCCAAAAAGGGCAGAAACATCAACCCTTGCGCTCCCCCTCCGGAGTATTGCGCTGAGATCTGGCCCTGGAGTTCTTGCAGCTTTTGCTGTTGCTGCAGCAGATGCTGCTCTTGTTGTCTTCTTTGAATTTCTAGCTGTTTGTGGGCGTCGTTCATTAAGGGCGGCGTACTGGCCGACTGGAAAAAGAAATGGTTGCCTAATTATCGTTTTGGGTCTAGAAAATGTCTATAGAGTTGCTGGATTAAAGGCTCAAGCTCGACTATTAGTCGTGGTAATTGTGCCCGCATTTTGCCTTTTTGGATTAGGGTGTTTTGCCGTCAAAAAGCGGCCGAACTGCAAATTTTCTGTTCCAAAAAGAGTCCTATTTGTAATCACAAGAATAATTGTATGCCCAATCCAGTAGGGTTAAAATGAGCTCGCTAGCTCAAACGGTTGATGTTCTGTTGAACTTTGTAAGTTCCAAAAGTTGATAGTTTTTCTGAAACCTGCACGAACTCACGAAACCTTGAATTGAAGAAAAACTCAAATGATTGCAGTGCGGCCCTGGTTAGTAGGGAAATGTCTTAGTTAGTGAACTAGAAACTGTTTGTAGCAAAGGTTAAAAGACGATTTTGAGATCGCAAAAAGCTAGAAAAAGTAGAGTTGCTGTCGAGATGATCGACCTCCTGCTGCAGATTTAACACTGGCCATTCTTGTTCTTCGCGGGGCGAGTAATTAGCCGAGCACAGGAAACGATATATCATGTAGTAATAATGACCGAGACCAGAATGTCTCTTATTCAGATTGCTCGCTTTGCACAGAAGTTGGAAATCTTGCCAAATTATACCGTCTTTCTATAAATGATATCCGGTTTGGTTTTAGTCTCTTCTAGCGTGTTGTTTGCCAACATTTATTATCCTGCCTTCAATGTTTTGATCAGGAAGTTGGATATTATTCACTAGAAACATTCCGTAACGGAATTATATAATTTTTTCTTTCAATTTCCATAACTTTGCATGAAATTCCTCTTGTTCAAGAAGTTGTGTAATATTAAGAAACGTTGTAAACTGCTATTTTAATATTTAAGTAATATTATTGTTAAAGACATTTAAAAAATGACTCAATCATAGCCCAAAGAACAGTAAAACTACTAAGAAAGTAAGAAGGGAGATAAATATTCTTCTGTAATAAATGGACAAAAATCCCAAATTTTGTAATATATCAAGCTTAGAATAGAGACTTAGATTTTGTTGTCATCTTATTTTCTCGTATGTTTCTTTTGTAGTTTAGACCATTAATTTGTCAGGGACAAGCTTTTTGAAAAAATTAGTCCAAAATTGCCTTCTAGAAACAAAGGATTCCGAGCTCAAATTTGAAATTTTAAGCCTCTAATTTTGATTTGTAGGTCGAAATTTCGAAATTAAAACCGGACTTAATTTGTGAATTCTCGATAAAATCAATGAAAGCCACTTTACCAACGGAATATTGGAAAACAATTTGAAAATGGATTTTTCTCGAACTGATTAAGTTTTTTGCTTTTGAATTTGATTAGTAATTAAAATACGCCCCTGTCGGTTCGAATACATTGTTAATTGCAATGAGGAAAATCACCTTAACACGCGCAATTATGGAAAAATGGCACCTCGAAATTAATTCTCATTATTTATTTGAACAAAGTAATTATTGTCATTAACTGGCCGGCAATAACAACGCAAAGTTCAACGCGAAAAACAATAATCATTATTTAATAGGCATTAATATAATAGAATATTTATTATATATAATTAAGCTCAATTTATCGACTACGTGTGCATCGTTAGAAAGTTGCGTTTCAAATTCTTTCTAATTATTTTTTGAATAGTTTTACTCTCTTTTGCTCAACATCTGAGCGTATTAAGTATGTTTCATAACCGTGGTAAGTGTTTAATGGGTTAAAGTAAAGGCCTGTAACGTTAAAATCAATGGTCCAATTAAATTCATGTGTGTACAGCAATTCGTGAGACTTTAATGTGCACTTTTCAGATATTTCAATGTATGGACATTTACCTACATTTGCAATAGCAAAATCATATTAGTTGATGAAGAAATGTTTCGAAGAAATTAAGCATTATTACCTGCTTTAAAGTTAGGTACTTAGACTTTGTCTTATAGTAGTAGTAGTAGTAGTACTGTGGGGGAGACCCGATGGGTCTGGCGAGTAGGCCTTAAAGGCCCTTTTCGCCATTCCTTCTTCATCCATCCCCACCTTACCACTCCTGATCTTCAGGCGTCCGTCTCCCTGACAAAGGCAAGAATCCGTCTCCACTCCAAGGAAGAGAATTCGATGCGGGGTAGTGTGGAGGAGCCCAAGGAAGCGCCTCCTAGTAGACCACCAATGATGGCACTGGACTCCAAATAGGTGGTATGATGTTTCCTCCGCCATTCCACATTGTGGACATACGGGGCTATCACCAATTCCTAGTAGGTGTAGGTTTGTTCAGACCCCAGTGTCCTGTCATGACCCCAACAAGAGTTCTCAGGGCCCAGCGACTCCTTGACACCCCTATGTGAGGTTCGGCGTTATTGGGCTCTCAGAAGGTGCGAGGTTTATTTGTTTCTGTTCTGCCACTTTGTTCAGGGCATTCCAGCAATCCTGGACCACTCTACTGCCCATCTTAGCACTTGAGGGCAGCCCGGCTGTCGCAGTAGATCGCGATCGCTCCCTCTAGTCCTTCTGTATATTCCCTATCTGTGGCAACCTCGAGGATTGCACGGTCCTAGTATTCCAACTTTCTTTTGTTGGGATTTCCACCTTAAATTTCCTTTCGAACCTAAGTCCGCTGTCAGGTGGCACCACTTTTGCACCTAAGATTGGAAGATCCCGATGCATGGCGGTCCCTATTTTTGTCCCTGACGGGGGTGAATGTCATGGCTAGTAGAGCTACATTCTATCCTCTGTAGCGCTGCAGCCTCCCTGCGTATCCACAGGGGATAATGTTTAATGCTATGCTTTGTGCCGTCTTTGCAGACCCGCCAGTGTTCGGAATATGCACGTCGTCTCCACCACCGACCACCAGACCACGGAACCATAGCAGATCCTCGGTCTTATAACGGCAGTGTCCAACCACTTCATGTTTTCAACCACTAATGGTTTTAGGCCCCAGATTTTCCCCAGCGCTCGTCGCAAGTACCACATAGTGACGGTAGCCTTTTGCTTAACTTTAGTGTCTAGGGTCACGCCTAGGTACTTGATAACTTACGCCTAGGTAAAGAGCATGATCTCCGATTTGCTGGAATTAACTGATAATCCGGCATCGGTGCACCATCTCTCTATTAGTCTACATGCAATCTGCAATCCCTCGCAGACAACGCCCCCACAACGAGGACTTGTCTGATGGTACTTTTCTTCTAGATTTCCTTCTTTGATCTGCGTTGCTTTCAGCATTTATTGCTCAGTTTTGTTGCAATTAATCATCTTAACCTCCTTGATTGTTGATTGCGGTGTTCAAATCCCCTTGAAGAAACAGCATGAAAAAATGAAGATTGTGAAAGACAGTTGAGGATGCAAGTAATAGCTAGAGATTCCAATCAGCTAAACAATCTGATTAATTAAGTGAAAGATGAAGACTTTAGAAGGTGGACCGAATTTGATATTGTCCTCAGCCTACATAGGGATGTCGAAATATCGAAATTCATTAAACTGCTTCTGGCACAACATCCGGCGGATGAGGCAAAGTTCTCCATTCAAATATTACCCAATTTTTTTCGGTAGCATAAATTTGGTTCTATTTTCGATTTCGAAACAATTAGCGGCGGTCAATACTGATGGCAAATGCCATCTGTAGCACCGTAAAACGGTTTAAGGTGCCATAAAAATAATGGTTACGCGTTGACAGACGTAAATTTAGGCATGCTTTTGTGCATTTCGGAAATGCAATCCATGGCTCATTTGTGTACTTAAGTGTGGGGCTTGGCTAAATGTGGATTTTAGTGTGCTTTTAAATGCCAGCCGATTATTTGCCATGACACTCCGAAGCTGCTTTATGATTTAATGCCACTCGAGTTTTCCAAATAAAACTCTTTTCAACCAAATGTCTCTTTATAGCACTTTAAACATTCAGCTAATTACCATCAACATCTTTTTTTTTGCTTCTCTCGACCAACTATGTATCTTAATTAATTCACTAACTAAAAAACTATCTGATCATCCTCCCTGGATCCCAATCAAACCTTCTGATGTGGATGCTCTTAAAAGTAGTAGTAGTAAACATCTTTATTTCTAAAAAAAGGCTATCGACCTATCGGTCTTTCTGCCCTTGTTTAATACATGTAGTCTTAATCTAAATAAAAAACAAATATGAAAATTCTCTTATTCTAGGTTAACAATCTTATTAAATAAACTTTTCAATTCTAATGACAAGAAAAAATTATTTTATTGTCCAGTAGTCAGTTGCGTTTGTGTTCGAGTAGCGTTGATGTAGGGAAAGGGAAGCGGGATTGTCTGGTCGGTCTTGTAAGACAAAGGGATTCAGTATGGTCCAGTTGAAGGGGTTGTTTGTCCATTTTGTCTGTAGATGTATGGAGAGTCTTTCCGAAATCTTTGTCATGTTTGTGCGTTCGTATAGTAGTTGGGTGGAGGGGTTGTGTAGTGGGTTTTGGGGGTGTCTTATTCGTGTTATTAGTCTTAGTGCAATTTGTTCTGTTGTTTGTATATAACGTTTTGTCCTTTCTGTTCCGTTGGTCATGAGTATATGTCCATAGTCTAGCAAGGGTCTACAAATAGCTTTAGTTATTTTTGGTGGCGGTGTTTGTGCTAATTCCTCTGTCTTTGTAGGTTAGTGATCGGAAGTGTTTTGTTCTCTTTATTGTTTCTGCCCTGATGTTTCGTATGTGTTTAGTGAATTTAAGTTTGTGGTCAATTGTGATTCCAAGGTATTTTACGTCGTTTTTGGTTGTGTCGTTTGGCCGTCTGCAGTTATTGTAGGGGAGTCAGCGTTGAGTCTGTGGTTTGTGAGCAGAAGTTGGTTTTTTGACGCGTTTGGTGTTAGTCTCCATTTATAAAACCATGTCATTGTGTTGTTTGTTAGTGTTTGGAGTCTTTGAGCTGCTCTCTCAGTAGTTTTGTCATGTACAATAAGTGCCGTGTCGTCTGCGTATTGTAATATGTATGCCGATCTGTCGATTTGATTTTTGTCTGGTAAGTTGCTCTTCAAAATTAATCTGAATTTAACTGATAATTTCCATGAAACTGACAATCATTCTGCCGCTTATTATCTCTGGCCAGATGCGCAAGGGACGAGATTAAATATAGTCTGGCTAAAGAAGCTGGAAGTGCATTGAAGGTGCAGTGAATGGAAGATAAAATTGGACCAGTGCCGACATATATTTAGGAGCCGTGGGCGCGTTGGCAACCTGCGAATATTTTTGGAAAATCCAAAAGGACGAAGAAGTATTTAACAGATGAACAATTCTTTAAGCGACTTTGCTTGACGAACAACACCGTCCTGCAACTTAACCGCTCCTATTTATAAAATTGTTAGAATGGTTAGTTTTGTTTCAGTAACTGGAAGCATTTTCAAAATAGACAACAGTAACTGATTCTTAGATTCAATCGAATACAAGCAAGAACGAAAACTCCCAAATTCTGGCTCTGGAAAGCGATTCTTCCAAACCCTTGCAAGTTGATCTTCAACTTCACTTTTCTGTTGACTTTTTCTCTAGTCCGCTTTGATCTGCCGCCACTCCATTGAATGCTGGATTTATTCTGTATGCACTTTCAAATCATTAAAACACTGTACTGTTGCACCTCACTTAACACTGGCAGTCTGGACCGATTTTATGTGATTCACTTGTGTATACAAGAGTATTCGGTTTTGTTTTCGAAAATTCGGATATTTACCGTTCAAGATACTTCCAGCTCTTTGTAGTTTGTTTATTGATTGTCTTGGAGGCAGCGTTTGCCTTATTTAGTGCATAAGAAAGTCGTTTTTCCACGCTAGTCACAATTGGTGCAAATGCCGGATTGATGGAAGAAGGTTTTTTTTTCGCATTTTACTCTATTTACGCCTATGTGGATAATTTGCTTATAAAAAATGTTTTTTTTGAGTATTTTTTTTGTTATTGAGTCAATTGAAAAATATTCAAGCGCGCATTGTTACTAGTGTGGAACAAATGACTTTCGTAAATCGTCAGTTGTGTGGAAAAATCGTTCGTCTTCAGTCAATTGAGTAAATGTTACTAGTGTGGAACAAACTACTTTCTTTTGTCAGCAGAATCAATTGCCAAAATATCCAAGCGCGAATTGTTACTAGCATGAAAAAACTATTTTTTTTTTGTCAGTTGTTAAAGATCCAACCGCAAATTGTACCTGCTATAAAAAACCGTCCTTCTTTAGTAAATTGCAAAAATCGAAACGCGAAGTGTTACTAATAAGAAACAAGCGACTTTCTTTGGTCAATTGAACCCGTTGCAAAAAAATCAAGAGCGAATTGTTACTAGTGCGGAAAAATGCTTTCTTTTGCCTAATGATTCAACTGCAATTGAACCAATCGCGAATTGTTACTAGTGTGGATAAAACGACTTTCTTTTGTCAACAGAATCAATTGCAAAAATCGAAACGCAAAGTGTTACTAATAAGAAAAAAACGGAGTTTCTTTGGTCAATTGAACCCGTTGCAAAAAATTCAAGCGCGAATTGTTGCTAGTACGGAAAAATGCTTTCTTTTGTCTAATGATTCAACTGTAATTGAACCAAAATCGAAACGTGAAGTGTTACTAATAAGAAAAAACCGACTTTCTTTGGTCAATTGAACCCGTTGCAAAAAATTCAAGCCCGAATTGTTACTAGTGCGGAAAAATGCTTTCTTTTCCTAATGATTCAACTGCAATTGAACCAATCGCGAATTCTTACTAGTGTGGAAAAACGACTTTCTTTTGTCAACAGAATCAATTGCAAAAGATCCAAGCGCGAATTGTTACTAGTGTGAAAAAAAAAACGATTTTTTCGTCAATTCCTAAAGATGCAACGGCAAATTATAACTAGCTGAAAATTTCGTCCTCCTTTAGTAAATTGAGGAAATTGCAAAAGATCCAAACGCGAATTGTTTCCAATGTGGAAAAACCTACTTTCTTTTGTTAATTGAGTCAATTGTAAAATATTCAAGAGTGAATTGTTACCAATGTGAATGAAAAAAAGTTTTTTTGTGTCAATTGAGTAAAAGAACCAACCGCCAATTGTTACTAGTGTGGAAAAAAAACGACTTTCTTTTGTCAACAGAATCAATTGCAAAAGATCCAAGCGCGAATTGTTACTAGTGTGAAAAAAAAACGATTTTTTGGTCAATTCCTAAAGATGCAACGGCAAATTATAACTAGTTGAAAATTTCATCCTCCTCTAGTAAATTGAGGAAATTGCAAAAGATCCAAACGCCAATTGTTTCCAATGAGGAAAAACCGACTTTCTTTTGTCAATTGAGTCAATTGTAAAATATTCAAGAGTGAATTGTTACCAATGTGAATGAAAAAAAGGTTTTTTGTGTCAATTGAGTAAAACACCAACCGCCAATTGTTACTAGTGTGGAAAAACGACTTTCTTTTGTCAACAGAATCAGTTGCAAAAGATCCAAGCGCGAATTGTTACTAGTGCGAAAAAAAAACGATTTTTTGGTCAATTCCTAAAGATGCAACCGCAAATTATAACTAGTGGAAAATTCGTCCTCCTTTAGTAAATTGGGGAATTGCAAAAGATCCAAACGCGAATTGTTTCCAATGAGGAAAAACCGACTTTCTTTCGTCAATTGAGTCAATTGTAAAATATTCAAGAGTGAATTGTTACTAATGTGAATGAAAAAAAGGTTTTTTGTGTCAATTGAGTAAAACACCAACCGCCAATTGTTACTAGTGTGGAAAAAACGACTTTCTTTTGTCAACAGAATCAATTGCAAAAGATCCAAGCGCGAATTGTTACTAGTGTGAAAAAAAAACGATTTTTTGGTCAATTCCTAAAGATGCAACGGCAAATTGTAACTAGTTGAAAATTTCATCCTCCTCTAGTAAATTGAGGAAATTGCAAAAGATCCAAACGCCAATTGTTTCCAATGAGGAAAAACCGACTTTCTTTTGTCAATTGAGTCAATTGTAAAATATTCAAGAGTGAATTGTTACCAATGTGAATGAAAAAAAGGTTTTTTGTGTCAATTGAGTAAAACACCAACCGCCAATTGTTACTAGTGTGGAAAAACGACTTTCTTTTGTCAACAGAATCAGTTGCAAAAGATCCAAGCGCGAATTGTTACTAGTGCGAAAAAAAAAACGATTTTTTGGTCAATTCCTAAAGATGCAACCGCAAATTATAACTAGTTGAAAATTTCGTCTTCCTTTAGTAAATTGGGGAATTGCAAAAGATCCAAACGCGAATTGTTTCCAATGAGGAAAAACCGACTTTCTTTCGTCAATTGAGTAAATTGTAAAATATTCAAGAGTGAATTGTTACCAATGTGAATGAAAAAAAAAATTTTTGTGTCAATTGAGTAAAAGACCAACCGCCAAGTTTTACTAGTGTGGAAAAAACGACTTTCTTTTGTCAACAGAATCAGTTGCAAAATATCCAAGCGCGAATTGTTACTAGTGCGAAAAAAAAAAACGATTTTTTGGTCAATTCCTAAAGATGCAACCGCAAATTATAACTAGTTGAAAATTTCGTCCTCCTTTAGTAAATTGGGGAATTGCAAAAGATCCAAACGCGAATTGTTTCCAATGAGGAAAAACCGACTTTCTTTTGTCAATTGAGTCAATTGTAAAATATCCAAGCGCGAATTGTTACTAGTGCGAAAAAAAAACGATTTTTTGGTCAATTCCTAAAGATGCAACCGCAAATTATAACTAGTTGAAAATTTCGTCCTCCTTTAGTAAATTGGGGAATTGCAAAGATCCAAACGCGAATTGTTCCAATGAGGAAAAACCGACTTTCTTTTGTCAATTGAGTCAATTGTAAAATATTCAAGAGTGAATTGTTACCAATGTGAATGAAAAAAATTTTTTTTGTGTCAATTGAGTAAAAGACCAACCGCCAACTTTTACTAGTGTGGAAAAAACGACTTTCTTTTGTCAACAGAATCAGTTGCAAAATATCCAAGCGCGAATTGTTACTAGTGCGAAAAAAAAACGATTTTTTGGTCAATTCCTAAAGATGCAACCGCAAATTATAACTAGTTGAAAATTTCGTCCTCCTTTAGTAAATTGGGGAATTGCAAAAGATCCAAACGCGAATTGATTCCAATGAGGAAAAACCGACTTTCTTTTGTCAATTGAGTCAATTGAAAAATATTCAAGAGTGAATTGTTACCAATGTGAATGAAAAAAAGGTTTTTTGTGTCAATTGAGTAAAAGAACCAACCGCCAATTGTTACTAGTGTGGAAAAAAAACGACTTTCTTTTGTCAACAGAATCAATTACAAAAGTTCCAAGCGCGAATTGTTACTAGTGTGAAAAAAAAAAACGATTTTTTCGTCAATTCCTAAAGATGCAACCGCAAATTATAACTAGTTAAAAATTTCGTCCTCCTTTAGTAAATTGGGGAATTGCAAAAGATCCAAACGCGAATTGTTTCCAATGAGGAAAAACCGACTTTCTTTTGTCAATTGAGTCAATTGTAAAATATTCAAGAGTGAATTGTTACCAATGTGAATGAAAAAGTTTTTTTGTGTCAATTGAGTAAAAGAACCAACCGCCAGTTGTTACTAGTGTGGAAAAAACGACTTTCTTTTGTCAACAGAATCAGTTGCAAAATATCCAAGCGCGAATTGTTACTAGTGCGAAAAAAAAAAACGATTTTTTGGTCAATTCCTAAAGATGCAACCGCAAATTATAACTAGTTGAAAATTTCGTCCTCCTTTAGTAAATTGGGGAATTGCAAAAGATCCAAACGCGAATTGTTTCCAATGAGGATAAACCGACTTTCTTTTGTCAATTGAGTCAATTGTAAAATATTCAAGAGTGAATTGTTACCAATGTGAATGAAAAAAAGATTTTAGTGTCAATTGAGTAAAAGAACCAACTGCCAATTGTTACTAGTGTGGAAAAAAGCGGCTCACTTTTGTCAACAGAATCAATTGCAAAAGATCCAAGCGCGAATTGTTACTAGTGCGAAAAAAAAAACGATTTTTTGGTCAATTCCTAAAGATGCAACCGCAAATTATAACTAGTTGAAAATTTCGTCCTCCTTTAGTAAATTGGGGAATTGCAAAAGATCCAAACGCGAATTGTTTCCAATGAGGAAAAACCGACTTTCTTTGTCAAGTGAGTCAATTGTAAAATATTCAAGAGTGAATTGTTATCAATGTGAATGAAAAAAATTTTTTGTGTCAATTGAGTAAAAGAACCAACCGCCAATTGTTACTAGTGTCGAAAAAACGACTTTCTTTTGTCAACAGAATCAATTGCAAAAGATCCAAGCGCGAATTGTTACTAGTGTGAAAAAAAAACGATTTTTTGGTCAATTCCTAAAGATGCAACGGCAAATTATAACTAGTTGAAAATTTCGTCCTCCTTTAGTAAATTGGGGAATTGCAAAAGATCCAAACGCGAATTGTTTCCAATGAGGAAAAACCGACTTTCTTTTGTCAATTGAGTCAATTGTAAAATATTCAAGAGTGAATTGTTACCAATGTGAATGAAAAAAGGTTTTTTGTGTCAATTGAGTAAAAGACCAACCGCCAATTGTTACTAGTGTGGAAAAAAACGACTTTCTTTTGTCAACAGAATCAATTGCAAAAGATCCAAGCGCGAATTGTTACTAGTGTGAAAAAAAAAACGATTTTTTTGTCAATTCCTAAAGATGCAACTGCAAATTATAACTAGTTGAAAATTTCGTCCTCCTTTAGTAAATTGAGGAAATTGCAAAAGATCCAAACGCCAATTGTTTCCAATGAGGAAAAACCGACTTTCTTTTGTCAATTGAGTCAATTGTAAAATATTCAAGAGTGAATTGTTACCAATGTGAATGAAAAAAAGGTTTTTTGTGTCAATTGAGTAAAAGACCAACCGCCAATTGTTAATAGTGTGGAAAAAACGACTTTCTTTTGTCAACAGAATCAATTGCAAAAGATCCAAGCGCGAATTGTTACTAGTGCGAAAAAAAAACGATTTTTTGGTCAATTCCTAAAGATGCAACCGCAAATTATAACTAGTTGAAAATTTCGTCTTCCTTTAGTAAATTGGGGAATTGCAAAAGATCCAAACGCGAATTGTTTCCAATGAGGAAAAACCGACTTTCTTTTGTCAATTGAGTAAATTGTAAAATATTCAAGAGTGAATTGTTACCAATGTGAATGAAAAAAAGTTTTTTTGTGACAATTGAGTAAAAGAACCAACTGCCAATTGTTACTAGTGTGGAAAAAACGACTTTCTTTTGTCAACAGAATCAATTGCAAAGAGTTCCAAGCGCGAATTGTTACTAGTGTGAAAAAAAAAACGATTTTCGTCAATTCCTAAAGATGCAACGGCAAATTATAACTAGTTGAAAATTTCGTCCTCCTCTAGTAAATTGAGGAAATTGCAAAAGATCCAAACGCGAATTGTTTCCAATGAGGAAGAACCGACTTTCTTTTGTCAATTGAGTCAATTGTAAAATATTCAAGAGTGAATTGTTACCAATGTGAATGAAAAAAAGGTTTTTTTTGTCAATTGAGTAAAAGACCAACCGCCAATTGTTACTAGTGTGGAAAAAACGACTTTCTTTTGTCAACAGAATCAATTGCAAAAGATCCAAGCGCGAATTGTTACTAGTGTGAAAAAAAAACGATTTTTTGGTCAATTCCTAAAGATGCAACCGCAAATTATAACTATTTGAAAATTTCGTCCTCCTTTAGTAAATTGGGGAATTGCAAAAGATCCAAACGCGAATTGTTTCCAATGAGGAAAAACCGACTTTCTTTCGTCAATTGAGTAAATTGTAAAATATTCAAGAGTGAATTGTTACCAATGTGAATGAAAAAAAGTTTTTTTGTGACAATTGAGTAAAAGAACCAACTGCCAATTGTTACTAGGGTGGAAAAAACGACTTTCTTTTGTCAACATAATCAATTGCAAAAGATCCAAGCGTAAATTATTACTAGTTGGAGTTGTTTAGTGCATTAAGGAAAAGGAAATAATGAAAAAGGTCATTTGTATGGCAAGTCGCAAGGTTGTTGATGCATCTAATTATCCATTTTGCGGGCTTTAAGGCGCTTAAAGTAAAATTGCAATACCGTTGGTCCGGCAACGCTTTAGCTGGATGAATATCACCTGTCAAGGTAGAGTTATACTGCATAAACGATTTACAATTGTGCCGCTCTCGTAAATCAGTCAAAAAATTCCCCATGTAATGGCCTGCAATTTGAGGAAATTAACCTATAAAACTCCTGCTTCTTTGATATTGCTTGGAGTTTATTAGCTCGCGCTCTGAACTTCTGATCGCAAAAATCCATTGTAGTAGTAGTAGTTATGAGCAAAATTGTGCCCGATTAAAGCCAATTTCAGATGCAGCAAACTAATAACCCGCTAAATACTCACATTAGTCCGCTGATTTGCCAGAAGGCAAATCGCCCCCGCAATCAAAATATTTCCGAGCCCTTAACAAAACAAAACCTAAACTGACAAAAGCTTCTTGTAAACATCGATACAATCTTCATTGTGCACACGCCCCAATTTTATTGTCAACCCCGTTCCGAGCCCTTGCAAGGGTGTAGGGATGTATTATGTTGTTTCAGGATCTAACCAAGGGTAGCTACTTAACATCAAAGGGATGAATAGGGCAAATAGAGCACATTTGTAAATATTTGATTATACGGGACATGGACTTATGCACATATTTAAAAATGCCGCTTTGTGGTTGGTTTCTGTTATTATACCATTTGTAATTAAAATTTTCTTCGAAGAACGGCGTTGGAGACTGATGAATTTTTAAACAACGTCTTTTGCGACTTATCCAGTGCAGATGGAAAGGATAAAGGAGGCCACGTAAAAAAGCAAAGCTCCTTTTCAACGTCTCTCCCCCGAAAAAAGCCGCATGTTTGACATGGGACGTTAACACTTTTGATGGGCCTTCAGAAATTTAGAAAGTGTGTTCTGTCTTCGCCTTTTCCGTCGCTGGTATTTGTGTGATTTTTATTTGTAAGTGGCTTTTTGTTGAGTGCTCGCACTGATCTGGCACAAAATCGGATAATGCCCAGTTTTCAGACCGGTTTTCGATGCAAATGTAAACATCTAGTTCAGGATCGGGTTTTCAAATCGAATTTTCTTTGGCAATTAGTGGAAAAGTCTTCACATTTGCAATATAATCCAATCGTCTACCTAGATAGGAAGTGGCGATTTGTAAGATGGAAAACATACGTGGCGTGCCGTCTGCAGCCGACGAAAAACACATCTGAAAGCCAGATGTGCTCATTTGTCGAAACAATACTGGGCGCATTACATTGTTTCGCAAAGTCGGTTTTAATGACGATTCTGTCATTACCACTCTGGCAATTAACAGTATCGGGCAATTTGAAATTCTGCTACTCCACTCCATAAATAATTTACTGGGCCACATGTAAAATTGGAACGTAAATGTTTTTGTAATAAACGTTCTCGTGGAAAATGCACTTTGTACGGGGGTTTTGTTATTTCTTCATCGATCCATGAACTCCTAACAATTAACGGTAACGGGCTCTCAACGTTGCTTCCAATTGGGCAGGCCGATAAACAGAACAAGCTATAAAGGAAAATAAATTTCCAATTATATTGTTTTCAATAGTATTGATGATCTTATCCCGCACTCGCCTCCTTTGAGTGCACACGGAAAGGTAAACAAAAGACGGTTAATTTAAGTTGAGACTTAATAAAGTATTTTTGGTTATTTCTTCATTGTCTAATAAATTTCCCAGCCAAAGATTTATTCTGATCTGGTTTTATAGTTGACGTTTTTATTATTTCCGCTCCTGTTTCCATTCATGTGCCGGTATTATTGTAATAACATCTTTATTTATATTATTTCAATTTTATTGGCCTGTTTTCAGATATTATTTTTAATATTTTGCATTTGATCTGGTTGCTATCGGAGTCTGCTTTCAGTAGAAATTTTCGCTCCACTGACTATTTGCACTGTTTATAGCTGTTGTTGTTGCTGCTCATATCAACCTTATTCTATTTTCGACTCACTTTTCGGTTAAGTGTGATTTCTAGCTACAAGTCTAAAGTACAACTGTTGCTTTAGTGCACTTTTCAACGTACTTACGTTGTTTAACTAAAATAAACATTTTAGAATATCTATCAACGTATTATTAGACTTTAAAGTTTGTCTGGAAACGATTACCAGCTATTTCTTTTGCGCCTGTGTCTTTCCTATTCATACGAATCAGCAGTTGGACTTGGAACAGTGGGCGTTTAAAAAACAACTCAAACAGCTACTAATTATGTAACATTTTCATTTTCTGAGCCCTTTACCCTAAGAGGATTCTTCGCCTGTTTCTCTAGAGGTCTTAAGGTGCCGAAACCTACAAAAATTATCAACAATCGTGAACTGTTTTTGAACAGTTGTTATTTTTAACCGATAGCATCTGCACTGCTCTTGATTGAAACACCCTGTATATGCATATTGATGAAATTCTTCGCGGAATGCAACCAGCTCATTAAGAACCGACGTTTCTTCTCTATTCTAGACAGAAACAATTTCCTAGTGGTAATAGGAACAATTTAAATGGTTAACAAACTAGTTTATGGGTAGGATTAACCCGAGAAAAATGTTCTGCTGAAATTGGCCTAGAATTATGTAGAAAATTTTCATGTTCTGAACCCTTTACCCAAAAGGATTCTTCGCCTGTTTCTCTAGAGGCTTTAAGGTGCCGAAACCTACGAAAATTATCAACAATCGTGAACTGTTTTTGAACGGTTGTTATTTTTAACCGATAGCATCTGCCCTGCTCTTGATTGAAACACCCTGTATATGCATATTAATGAAATTCTTCGCGGAATGCAACCAGCTCATTAAGAACCGACGTTTCTTCTCTATTCTAGACTGAAACAATTTCCTAGTGGAAATAGGAACAATTTAAATGGATAACAAACTAGTTTATGGGTAGGATTAATGCGAGAACAATGTTCTGCTAAAATTGGCCTAGAATTATGTAGAAAATTTTCATGTTGTGAGCCCTTTACCCTAAGAGGATTCTTCGCCTGTTTCTCTAGAGGTTTTAAGGTGCCGAAACCTACGAACATTATCAACAATCGTGAACTGTTTTTGAACAGTTGTTATTTTTAACCGATAGCATCTGCCCTGCTCTTGATTGAAACACCCTGTAAATGCATATTAATGAAATTTTTCGCAGAATGCAACCAGCTCATTATGAATCGACGTTTCTTCTCTATTCTAGACTGAAACAATTTCCTAGTGGAAATAGCAACAATTTAAATGGTTAACAAACTAGTTTATGGGTAGGATTAACCCGAGAAAAATGTTCTGCTGAAATTGGCCTAGAATTATGTAGAAAATTTTCATGTTCTGAACCCTTTACCCTAAGAGGATTCTTCGCCTGTTTCTCAAGAGGCTTTAAGGTGCCGAAACCTACGAAAATTATCACCAATCGTGAACCGTTTTTGAACGGTTGTTATTTTTAACCGATGGCATCTGCCCTGCTCTTGATTGAAACACCCTGTATATGCATATTGATGAAATTCTTCGCGGAATGCAACCAGCTCATTAAGAACCGACGTTTCTTCTCTATTCTAGACTGAAACAATTTCCTAGTGGAAATAGGAACAATTTAAATGGTTAACAAACTAGTTTATGGGTAGGATTAACCCGAGAAAAATGTTCTGCTGAAATTGGCCTAGAATTATGTAGAAAATTTTCATGTTCTGAACCCTTTACCCAAAAGGATTCTTCGCCTGCTTCTCTAGAGGCTTTAAGGTGCCGAAACCTACGAAAATTATCACCAATCGTGAACTGTTTTTGAACGGTTGTTGTTTTTAACCGATAGCATCTGCCCCGCTCTTGATTGAAACACCCTGTATATGCATATTAATGAAATTCTTCGCCGCATGCAACCAGCTCATTAAGAACCGACGTTTCTTCTCTATTCTAGACAGAAACAATTTCCTAGTGGTAATAGGAACAATTTAAATGGTTAACAAACTAGTTTATGGGTAGGATTAACCCGAGAAAAATGTTCTGCTGAAATTGGCCTAGAATTATGTAGAAAATTTTCATGTTCTGAACCCTTTACCCAAAAGGATTCTTCGCCTGCTTCTCTAGAGGCTTTAAGGTGCCGAAACCTACGAAAATTATCACCAATCGTGAACTGTTTTTGAACGGTTGTTGTTTTTAACCGATAGCATCTGCCCCGCTCTTGATTGAAACACCCTGTATATGCATATTAATGAAATTCTTCGCCGCATGCAACCAGCTCATTAAGAACCGACGTTTCTTCTCTATTCTAGACAGAAACAATTTCCTAGTGGTAATAGGAACAATTTAAATGGTTAACAAACTAGTTTATGGGTAGGATTAACCCGAGAAAAATGTTCTGCTGAAATTGGCCTAGAATTATGTAGAAAATTTTCATGTTCTGAACCCTTTACCCAAAAGGATTCTTCGCCTGTTTCTCTAGAGGCTTTAAGGTGCCGAAACCTACGAAAATTATCACCAATCGTGTACTGTTTTTGAACGGTTGTTATTTTGAACCGATAGCATCTGCCCTGCTCTTGATTGAAACACCCTGTATATGCATATTGATGAAATTCTTCGCGGAATGCAACCAGCTCATTAAGAATCGACGTTTCTTCTCTATTCTAGACTGAAACAATTTCCTAGTGGAAATAGGAACAATTTAAATGGTAAACAAACTAGTTTATGTGTAGGATTAACCCGAGAAAAATGTTCTGCTGAAATTGGCCTAGAATTATGTAGAAAATTTTCATGTTCTGAACCCTTTACCCAAAAGGATTCTTCGCCTGTTTCTCAAGAGGTTTTAAGGTGCCGAAACCCACGAAAATTATCACCAATCGTGAACTGTTTTTGAACGGTTGTTATTTTTAACCGATGGCATCTGCCCTGCTCTTGATTGAAACACCCTGTAAATGCATATTAATGAAATTTTTCGCGGAATGCAACCAGCTCATTAAGAACCGATGTTTCTTCTCAATTCTAGACTGAAACAATTTCCTAGTGGAAATAGGAACAATTTAAATGGTTAACAAACTAGTTGATGAGTAGGATTAACCCGAGAAAAATGTTCTGCTAAAATTGGCCTAGAATTATGTAGAAAATTTTCATGTTCTGAACCCTTTACCCAAAAGGATTCTTCGCCTGTTTCTCTAGAGGTTTTAAGGTGCCGAAACCTACGAAAATTATCACCAATCGTGTACTGTTTTTGAACGGTTGTTATTTTGAACCGACAGTATCTGCCCTGCTCTTGATTGAAACACCCTGTATATGCATATTAATGAAATTCTTCGCGGAATGCAACCAGCTCATTAAGAACCGACGTTTCTTCTCTATTCTAGACTGAAACAATTTCCTAGTGGAAATAGGAACAATTTAAATGGTTAACAAACTAGTTTATGGGTAGGATTAACCCGAGAAAAATGTTCTGCTAAAATTGGCCTAGAATTATGTAGAAAATTTTCATTTTCTGAGCCCTTTACCCCAAAAGGATTCTTCGCCTGTTTCTCAAGAGGCTTTAAGGTGCCGAAACCTACGAAAATTGTCACCAATCGTGAACTGTTTTTGGGCGGTTGTTATTTTTAACCGATAGCATCTGCCCTGCTCTTGATTGAAACACCCTGTATATGCATATTGATGAAATTCTTCGCGGCATGCAACCAGCTCATTAAGAACCAACGTTTCTTCTCTATTATAGACTGAAACAATTTCCTAGTGGAAATAGGAACAATTTAAATGGTTAACAAACTAGTTGATGGGTAGGATTAACCCGAGAAAAACGTTCTGCTAAAATTGGCCTAGAATTATGTAGAAAATTTTCATGTTGTGAGCCCTTTACCCAAAAGGATTCTTCGCCTGTTTCTCAAGAGGCTTTAAGGTGCCGAAACCTACGAAAATTATCACCAATCGTGTACTGTTTTTGAACGGTTGTTATTTTGAACCGACAGTATCTGCCCTGCTCTTGATTGAAACACCCTGTATATGCATATTAATGAAATTCTTCGCGGAATGCAACCAGCTCATTAAGAACCGACGTTTCTTCTCTATTCTAGACTGAAACAATTTCCTAGTGGAAATAGGAACAATTTAAATGGTTAACAAACTAGTTTATGGGTAGGATTAACCCGAGAAAAATGTTTGCTAAAATTGGCCTAGAATTATGTAGAAAATTTTCATGTTGTGAGCCCTTTACCCTAAGAGGATTCTTCGCCTGTTTCTCAAGAGGTTTTAAGGTGCCGAAACCTACGAAAATTATCACTAATCGTGAACTGTTTTTGAACAGTTGTTATGTTTAACCGATGGCATCTGCCCTGCTCTTGATTGAAACACCCTGTATATGCATATTGATGAAATTCTTCGCGGAATGCAACCAGCTCATTAAGAACCAACGTTTCTTCTCTATTATAGACTGAAGCAATTTGTATATGCGTCTTCAGGAGCACTTCATTCTTAAGTCGAAAGATGTGCATTGACCTCAAAACAAAATATATTAAATCTCTCAAAATGTATAAAGAATTTTTGCCGCAAGGATCGACCGAGCTAAGCATTAGGCAAGGTGAAATCTTCTGAGCCAAAATAACCGAAATTTTTTCCAAATTTGAGCGGTTTGGTCGTTTAGTCGTCAATGCGAATATCAGCAGCTCTTTTTGAGCAGAAAACAATCCAAATTGTCTGCTGTTGATGGTCGAAGTTCTCCAAAAAAATATGTATATCTACCGATGAAAAAACAAGCAATTGAGCTGGACAATCACGAGTGTTAAATTTGCATATAGAGTTTGCATTGAACAATAGGAAGAAATAAATGAAGCTAGATTTGTTCCAAATAACAAGGACTTTCTCCACGACGCACGTTGACCATTTATGGCTGCCGATTTTTTCGAAAATCGCTCACGAATAGAACAATTACAAACGTTGCAAATCCATCAGCCATATCATTAGCGTGTTTTGGTCTTTGTTCTTTGTCAGCCTTAAACCAGCGACCCAATCGACATTGATTAAATCCGGTTGTCGTTTTAAGTTAAATGGAAAAGCCCGACGAACTCATAAAGCAGTTACCTTTGTTGAAATCGTGTGGCGTTTTGGCACTAAAGATTCATCCCGAAACAGTCAGAGCTATTGAATTTCAGCACAGAGCAGAGAAGATCAAACGGAGAAGAACGAGCGGACCGATTTATGTAACACGCGAGCTCTGTTGTTTCTCGCGGACCATACGTCAGTCAAGAAATCTCGGTAAATCAGTCCGAAGAAGCAATAACGGCAGATCTTCGTTTCCCAGTCAATAAATTCAAGCACGGTTTATTTGTTTGCTCCGGCTATTTGAGCTGCTCTAATGTGTTTCGATTGGTACGGTTGTAAATTATTGGCCACGTCTCATGTCTTCATATGAAGACACCTAAATAAGTTATAAATATTGAGCTACTGCTGCTGCTTCTTGACTGACCGCTCTTCCCTGCAATAACTTCACTTCTTCAATTCAACTGGCTTTAATTTCAACTGCATTTAGATGGCTCATTCTTTTTGTAAAGGCTCTTCCTTTTGTAATAACTTCAACTTCATGGCATTGTGAAGAAACTTCAGCTTATTGATCCGAGCATCAAACGAGAAATATGGCGTCAAAACTACCTACAGCTTATAGTATTATTGTATATTGGTGTGACAAATCCCCAAGGGCCTTCATGGCAAGCTTATTCTCCTTGTCAGATCTAATTTCAGTTTTTCCATTACGACTTTACTTCTGGATTTATGTCGGGATGTTTGAGAAAGGATATGTCCTATCGGGGCCAGTTTGAATCGATGTTTTTGTACGCATCAGATCACTTTTGCACACAATTTCTTCAATCTAATGGAGAGGCAATTTGAATGCATTCTTCCATTTTGCAGATTTAGCGGATTTTGTTTTTGCAATATTCCATTTTTTTCAATCAAAGCTGCAGTTGGCAGAAAAAATTGAAAATTTAAAGTTTTGTCTAGACTAGAAACAGACAAATGACCGAGCAGATCAGATGGAAAATTTTCAGATCAGATGAGAAAAAACACGCATTTTAGGGAATTGTGATCAAGAGGACTAAAATAGAAGCGAAACATTAGCGTAGGCAAATCAGCGTGCTTTTCTCCTCCACCAATTCTCGTCAATTGGACACCTTGGACATCAAACTATGTCATATTTTCTCATGATTTCTCAATGTAAGTCTCACTTTACACCTCTGCTATGTGAGAAACAGTGACTGTATTGGATTCAATTTTGTATATATTTTTTGGAAATGTTACTTATTTTGTTTGTGTGACAGTAACGGAGTTAATAAACCCCAAATTACCCCAGAACGGATGGATTGGATTGTTCCAACTCAATTATCTGACTGAAATAACTATGCTGCTATGAGTAACCGAATGAAAAGTAAATTAGTTGAACAAATAAACTCGTCAGAACGCTCTTTATATACATACATTCACTCTCTATCTGGACTCGAAAAGCATCTTACAATTATCGTTTGTTTATGTTGGCTTTAAACAATCGTAATTCTTTTTAAGAAGCAATTGCAATTTAGGTTTTATTATTGAGTGTAAATATTTGGAAATTCCACTGTTTAGATTGGAGATTATAGACAATTTAGTTAACTGAAAGGTAATTCTTTGGAATATTAACAAAGTGGCCATAAATTAGTTGAAGTTGATTCGAAATCGTCTATATGGAAATTTCGATGACGTGTCTATTTTCGAAATATACATACAAATTTCCAAGGCTTGCTAAACGATTTATTGCGGCATTCATGTGGCTTGACCAATAGAAAAATGTAAATTTAACTATATATATACTATATACATACACTCAAAATAACGGCCTAAAAAAGACACTGAACCAACTTAACAGAAACATTAAAACTTTGATTGGAGAATACCGACAAGACAAATGGCTAGAAACATGTAAAGAAATACAAAAAGACAGAGGCAAAACATACTGGCGAAAAATTAAGAAACTAGCGCAATACAAAAAAACTAACACTACTGACACAATTGACGAAAACGGAATAGAACTGCACACAGACAAAGAGAAGGCTGACGCGTTCGCCAGACACTATCAAAGGGCCTTCAGCATATCGACAAACCCTAACTTCGACAATGACAACTGGAACTTGATCAACGACTGGTACTTGAACTATTTCAACAGCTCACCAAACTATACATACAAACTGATCACAGACACAGAGTACGATGAAGCCCTAGCGCATATCAAAAACACAGCACCGGGAAAAGATAAAATAAAGGCAAAACTCCTGAAAAGCCTAACTCAAGAAACACACAATCTGATCGTAACTGAATTGAAGAACTGCAACAGAAATAACAAAATTCCAAAAATATGGACTGGACAATACCTATACCCAAAATGGACTGGACAATACACAACCGAGCAATTACAGACCAATTACATTACTGCCAGTACTCAGCAAAGTTTTTGAGTACATAATAAAACAGCGACTAGGAAAACTTGTCGGAAAGTACATACCATAGTATCAGTTTGGATTCAAACATCAACGCTCGACTATTCACCCACTCTTCACTCTGACTAACAATATACAAACAACCCACCTAACTGACAGAAAGACAGCTTGCCTGTTTATGGACATTAACAAAGCTTTTGATAGTGTCTGGCATAGAGGCTTACTATACAAACTATACAAACTACACACACCAACATATCTACTACACACCATAAAGAACTTACTAGAAAACAGACAACTACAAGTACGAATTGACAAAACACTGTCATTTTCTTTTTCCCCTGAACAAGGGCTCCCTCAAGGATCCCCGCTCTCACCGTTTCTCTACAATATATACTGCCATGACATATACAATTACAACTTACCAGACAAAAATCAAATCGACAGATCGGCATACATATTACAATATGCAGACGACACGGCACTTATTGTACATGACAAAACTACTGAGAGAGCAGCTCAAAGACTCCAAACACTAACAAACAACACAATGACATGGTTTTATAAATGGAGACTAACACCAAACGCGTCAAAAAACCAACTTCTGCTCACAAACCACAGACTCAACGCTGACTCCCCTACAATAACTGCAGACGGCCAAACGACACAACCAAAAAACGACGTAAAATACCTAGGAACCACAATTGACCACAAACTTAAATTCACTAAACACATACGAAACATCAGGGCAGAAACAATAAAGAGAACAAAACACTTCCGATCACTAATCTACAAAGACAGACGAATTAGCACAAATACCGCCACCAAAATATATAAAGCTATTTGTAGACCCTTGCTAGACTATGGACATATACTCATGACCAACGGAACAGAAAGGACAAAACGTTATATACAAACAACAGAACAAATTGGACTAAGACTAATAACACGAATAAGACTACACAACCCCTCCACGCACTACACAACCCCTCCACCCAACTACTATACGAACGCACAAACATGACAAAGATTTCGGAAAGACTCATACTTTACAGACAAAATGGACAAACAACCCCTACGACTGGACCATACTGAACCCCCTTTGTCTTACAAGACCAACTAGACAATCCCGCTTCTGATTCCCTACAGAAACACTACTTGAACACTTACAACGCAACTGAACCAACCTGCTGGGCTTGGTGAAGATTAAGATTAACATTAAGATTTAATTGTCAATCTTTTTTATTTTTTTTATATTAAGTTGAACTGTTTAGAATAGTTTCGATGTAAGCTAGCATAAGGTAATAAATTGTATTATACAAGGGCAGAAAGACCGTGGGTCGATAGCCTTTTTCTAGAAAATAAAGATTGTTTATATACAGGGCGATTCAAAAGTGGTGTCATTCCTTTTAAGGGGTTATAGGGGCTCACTTGGAGAGTACGGGAAAAATATTGAAAACATTTTTTTCGAAAATTTATAGAAGATATTAACAGTTGAAAATCGCATTTCAACTTTGTTATTAAGCATTATTCTGAAATTGTTCCATGTTTGATTGGTAGCATATTGGAATATTTAAGCATTCGAAAAGAGAAATTACCATCTTTACTTCAAATTACGAAAATTTTCGATATTAAAAAAGTACTCTTCTACAATTTTGTGATGAAAAGTCAAAGCGGCAATAATGTTTTTTGTCATTATCAGGTAGTCACAGGTAGATAGCTTTTGTCAAGAACAACAAGCATTTGTCAAATTGTGACTTACTTACTCGAGATACTGGACGATTGGCTCCTGTAACTGAATCCTAGATATTGGACGACCAAGAGGTGCTCGGGTTCCAGACATAGGGGAACATGTATTGGATATCACTGCAACAGATCCTTCCAGGAGTGCACGCAGTATTGCGCAACAAATGACGCTTTCCCAATCAACTGTACACCGAGGATTATGACCGAGGAAGGGCTTTATCTTTACCATTAATGTAAGACACACGCGCTTGTACCCTCAGATTTTCCATTAAGGCAGCGTTTTTGTAATTGGTTTTTGGAGCAAAATCGACAAAATTCTCAGTTTTTATCAGATATTTTATGGACCGACGAAGCCAATTTCAGTAGAGATGGATTTTCAACTCCCGCAATTCTCATGTTTATGCCACCGACAACCCACATCCTTCCATTTCGCAACACCATCAAAACCGTTTTAGTGTGAATGTTTGGGCAGGTATTCTGGCAATTCACCTACTGGGACCCGTAATTTTGCCATCTCGGCTCAATGGTGAAAATGTTATATTTTTTCTTCATTCGGAGTTTGAAAATCTTGATGACAATCTGCCTCTAGCCTCCGTTCAAAATCTGTGGCTCCAAATGGACGGGGCTCCAGCCCATTTCGCTGCTCCGGTAAGAGCTTGGCTGAATCAGGAGCACACGCACAAGTGGATAGGCTGAAATGGACCAGTAAACTAGCCACCAAGGTCTCCTGACCTGACTCCTATGGATTTTTTCCTTTGGGGACACATTAAATCTCTTGTCTATCGAACACCGATACAAAATGAGCAGGAGTTAGTTGCACGAATACAAGAAGCTGCTCAACTCACTTTTCAGAACCACATATTTATATCTAAGATTTTCGTTTTACCGCCAAGCACCGAAATTATTTTCGTATTTAAAGAGGTTAATGACTCAGTTTTTATAGGTTCTTCATTTACCGTAGGTTGGTTTCATTAAGCTATAACTTTTTATTGGAGGTATTATTGATATCAAATTGAATTTTCAAATTATTAAGCCGCGCCGTATTTAAAAAATATTCTTATTTAGTGAAAAAAAAAGAAAAAAAAATTGCATTGAAACTTTAGTTAAATACAAAAAGGTACTAGCAAATTAGTACTCGCAAATGACGTCATCACTAGTATAAAATATTAATTTCCGAACAGACCAATTGACAGAAAGGGGAAGAAGCTCTTCACAGGGTTGCCCTAACCCCAATCAAATATAATTTTCACTCTCATTGTGACATTTGTGACTTTCACTTCAATGTTTAGTTATGGTTACGCGCCACCGTTACGGCCACTTTTGAATCACCCTGTATATTGGACCCAATCGATTTTTTTAAATCGTTTTCAAAATGCACATAAAATTTGTTTTTTACAACTGTGACAATCCCCGATAATTTCACATCCAGGTTTCTCCCAAACAACCCGCTTTTGCCCTTACTGATTCGATGTTTTCTTGTCGTTAATTTTCATTTGCTCATCATGATCCCCCGCTTCCAACAAAACAGTGGCCTATCTGATGAATCGTTCGTCGTCTTTAACAAAAATAATCAGATATTCCGATACATACAAAGCGACCGAAATAATGCGAATTAAAATCACAGGGGTATTAAGTTAAAACCTCTTTGAACCGTTTTCGGTTCAGCGGGTTGATGTTGGAAGGGCGGCCTCGAGGGCGTTAAAACAACTGACAAGGGCGCCGCCCTTCAACAGTCTATTGTTTGGGCACACTCAATTAGGAAGGACATAAGTTTTATGACAATGATGGTTGATGCGCGAACATTATAAGCCGATTATGGGGGGATTTGCGGTCGTTTGCTACCTGGGAGGAAAGTTGGGGGCTTTTCATTGGGTGGTTCGCTCAATCGAATTCAAATTGAGTTGAGTCTCAAAAATAGCAGCGATCAAAGCACGCCCAAGAACAAGACTTGCATGGTCATAGACCCAGAGGTCTTGTCTTGCGTACAGTGGGCGTCGATTCAAAAAAAATTCCTAAAATGCTTTGAATTTTACATCATTTTTATATCGAGGAAGCGAGGAATTCAACGAACTTATGGAAAAAGCACACTGGAAGCGTCAGATCCGAAACAATCGAGATTTTCTCGACTCATTTTCGGCAGTTTTTTCCCCGCAAATTAACAATTGCACTTGGGTGTTTTTCGAGCCCAGTGGATTGTTTCATGGTGAGAAACTCTCCAATGCGCATATTTAAAGGTGTTTGGGTCTACAATAAGAGAAAAATCGACCCCACTCAAATTTCCGGTGAAAACTGTTTACTTACAAGGTTTCATTCAACCTGAGGGCACTTTGAAAAAACCAGGCAACCTGCGTGTGGTAATAAAGCGATTTTCAAATGTTCCTTCTATATAATTTGCGCGGCACCAAGTGGCATTTGTTCCCCCTGTAGAGCAAGCGAAAACCATCGAATTTTCAAGTTGTTTTCCGCGTCCTCCAACCTCCAACACGTAATTAGTCCAAAGCAAATCAAAGTACTTTCAGGACAGTTGGAAAACCGCAAAACCGTAATTGCGGTTGATTAGGAGGCACTCAAACGTTGTCCATTATTACTGCAGCGTAACGATCAGCGTTTGTTTTATTAACGTGGGGTTGTCGATGTTTTTCTGACACGTGTCTCGGTCGCCAAGCTGATTCCGATTTACCAATTATGATGTTCAATTGCTTTGCGGGGAAACGCGAACAAACTCTCTTCTCGCCTCCCCGGAGAATGGCAAACCGTTCTGAGACAAAGATTGGTTATTCTTTGCGAGGAAATGCGATTATAATTCAAAATTACTAGGGCTTTGATCCGATTTCCTTTAATCTTGATGGGTGTGACGCGTAATTTATTGCTGGGAATTCGACGAATGGGATTTTTTTTAAAAATAAATACAATTCGGCAAACACGACTTTTCCAGCAGCAATGTTTTTGATAGATTTCTGTATATTCTTGTTGTTAAAAATCAATAATCCCTTAACCGATTGTGCAAGGCAGGGGTAATTAATCCAGTGGGTTTTGTTGTAATCAATAAAGCAAACACAGTGGTTGGTGGCGGATCGAGGCGTGAAGACATTGAATAGAGCGCGCGAACGTATTGTGTTCGTCGCCCCCTGAATATGAAATATGATTTATGAGCCATGAGCCAACCACAGTTCAGGGTAATTAACTTCCCGTTTAAGGGTGCTCGGATTATCCATTATTAACCCTTGCACGAATCTCATTATGGCTTCTTGTACAAAGCGGTGCCGAGCGGATAAACAAAAAGCTTGGTGTTAATGATAAGCACATAATTCAAATTGTTTTTACCGCTTTAATGTGCTAATACGGTGTTTTTCGCTGAATTTTAATGATGTGTCGATCCTGCTATGTAACCACGTTACTTTATAGGGAGTAAATCTTCATAAAATTTATGGACTTTTTACTATCGGACAAACTTTGATCGTTCGAAAATCCTTAAAAAGACTCCCAATAAAAGATCCAAACCCTATCTACTTACCGTCGTCTAATGATCTGGTTAATGGTCACAATTGATGTTCTTACCTGAAATTAAAAAAATCCATAATCAATGAACGGAAAAATGCAGTCAACCAGTTAGGAATGGAAATCAAAGAAACATCAGCAGCTTTAATTGCTCGGTTGATTTAATAAGGCCATTAAAATAAAGTCGGCGGTGTTTATTGTTGTAAAAACAAAGCAACAACAAAGAAAAGTACTTTTCTTTAACTCCGAGTATCCGGGTAATCAAAATATTTATGTAAATTTATTTACGTTAACAGACAACTTTAGTAAATTACGCTATTATGTAGCATGCACTATACGTTTTAACTTTATCGATTCATGTGGAGACCACCCAATTTTAATGGGAAAGTAATGAGGTGCCTTTTTGGTTCTCTGTTTCGTTAATTCGGCGATTCGTTTTTCAAAAATTCGTTTTACGATCACTCCTGCATTTCGTTTTATCAATTTTGGTCGGGAGATCTTCGATTTGACTTGGTATATTGTTATTTCAATATTTTATTTCTTCTGCCATTGGTATTATGTGAGTCTTAATTTGCAAGATATTTAATTGAATTTTGTTTACAATTTTCTAATTGTCAACATTTATTTAATTTGTACACTAGGCCTCGAAAAACTCGAAAATCCTCGAAAAGCTCGAAAATTGAAGGAATAGTTATGTTCCTGGCACATGATAAACAGGAGCCAATGTGCGCCACAAAAACCAGCTGGAAAGTATGTCCTTTCTATGTAAAAATAAACCCCAACCGTTCAGATTTTTATTTGCCAAATCAACAGGTTTAAAAGAAACATGAACGGCACATGGCCATTCCATAAGCTGAAGCCGCTCGGTTTGATCGCAAAAACAATTTGCTTGAAATAATTGAAAATTTGCTTGAAATAATTGAAAATTTCCTTGAAATAATTGAAAATTTCCTTGAAATAATTGAAAATTTCCTTGAAATAATTGAAAATTTCCTTGAAATAATTGAAAATTTCCTTGGAATAATTGAAAATTTCCTTGAAATAATTGAAAATTTCCTTGAAATAATTGAAAATTTGCTTGAAATAATTGAAACTTTGCCAACAAAGAACAAGGAAAGAGCAGATCAACTTTGGAAACCCTTTGAAATGACGATAAAAAAATGTTCAAAAATGTGAGTTTCATTGGAATATGATCCAAAAACGTTCAAAACGCCCATAAAAAGTCCATATAAAAATCATAAAGCACGCACTTAGAAAGTTATAACGAGAATCCAACGAAACGAACTGTTTATTTACATTCGCGAAAAAGTCTTCCAAAATATCGTCGTTTATGGTCAACAACTAGTCAGATTGAAAAAATTGAAGAGAAAATGAAGGAAAATCTAATGAGAAGCGAACGGAACAAATTGTGCAAAATTTTCCTGAAAATCGACGTGTCAAAAAATTAGACAGCAATGCGTTAATGAACTCTTAACTAGACTCTATAACATAGAAAAAACCTTTGGGTTTAATGCAAATCTGTAGTGATTTTGAGCAAGGAATGTCTTCTAAATGGTGAAAAATATAGTTGAATATGAATGAAACAAAGCCTTGATAATGAAGAAACCTTCTTGCGATTTAAAATATACGCCAATTTGTTCAGTGCAAAATGATCCAAAAATGTTCAAATCGTTCGTAAAAAACCTTATAAAAAAATCATAAATCAAACGTACATAGCACAAGAGTACGAGAAAAAAATTTTGCAAAAACTGCTGTGTTTTCAAGACGAAATCGAAGAAGATTAACGAAAATCAAACGACACAAACTCACGAAAAAATCATCCTGATAATCCAGGTGTGTGCTTAACAATTAATTAGACTGTTAAAAATCACAAAAAAGGAAAACAGAAGAGAAATTACAAAAGTGGACAGTGATCTATTCTTAATTTAAAAATAATTGAACTGAGTTAGGAAGAAACCAATAAAAAAAACTCAGTCGGATTGTTGCAAATCGGTTGTGATTTTGGAAAAGTCCTGGAAGAAGCAAGAAATGTCTTCTAAATGGGGAAAGTACAGTTGTGAGTTGAATATGAAAAAACGTTCAAATTGTGCGTAAAAAGCCTAAAGAAGAAATCATAAATAGGTAGACAAAAAAAGCTTCACGGGATTCAGCAGTTCAAAACACATGAAAAAACATATAATTTAAAACAAAACTTATTATGGTCGTTACAGGCCAATTTATTGTCTTTTTTTCACTCATTTTTCGAGGATTTTTCACGATACTTGGAGAAAAACTGATGGTACCATTCGATTCAGCAGCACAAATTGCGTAAGAAAAAATAGCTTCAATGATGAAAATCCGAAATAATTTGCATAGCTTTCTGTAAGGACTAGGGAAAAAGTTTCAATAAATTCCATGCAAAAAATGTAACCGGTCATAAAAAAATTAATATCTTTCGAATTGCTCAAGCTAAACAGACGATTAAGGATCCAAATGACTCAGAAGACATGAACGCATACATTTTTCTGTCTGATCTATCCGATATTGCCCGCAGATCGATTTAAACTATGACTGAGAAAACATGTCACTATTTAAACACCCTGTACAAAATGTTTATTTGCTTTTTTTTCTTCTCTCATAACTTAAATTTTGTACAAAAATAGAGCTATCAAAAAAAATTGTTGAAATCAGAGTACCGATTGAGAAAATATTCACAGTCAAAAGTCAATCTGTTGTTTTTTTTCCAAAATTTCCAAAACATTAGCAATTTTCACCAGCTGTTCTTCAAAAGAGTATTGGTCATTAATTTGACGAATTTAATCGGTTAATATTGTTATAATAATGTTAATAATCATTGTGTATACTTTCCTGACTGTATTTCAATTTAATTACGATTAAATTGGCACATTATGAGTATAGAGCAAAAAATCTAGAAAAAATAAAAAAGATATTAATAATGAACAACTATCCCAAATCATTTTTCGAACCAATCATAAAACGAAGAATAAATAAAATCTACAATTCCAATAAATGGAACAACATAAATAATAACAATAATAAAAAAGAAGGTGAGATCAAGTATATATCATTACCGTATATTCCAGAAATCAACACAAAAATAAAAAATATTTTAAAACCGCATAATATTACGATAGCAGAAAAAACTAAAAACAACTTAGCAAAAGAATGTTTCACAAACTTTAAACCTAAAAGTGATAAGTTAAACACACCTAATGTAATATACAAGATTGACTGTTTGAACTGTGACAACGCATACATAGGTCAAACAGGACAATATTTAAAGAAAAGAATATACGAACATAAATATAGCTTAAGAAAGGTTAACGAAAATGGAACAGCATTAGCACAACATGCACAACAAATGTTACATAGTTTTGATTTTGATAACACAAGAATATTAACCAATGAAGACAATTATAATAAGAGAAGAATCCATGAAATGATACAAATTAAAAAACATCAGAATGCAATGAATTTTAGATCAGACACAGACAATCTTAGCTCTGTATATCATACAGTAATTAAATGAAAACATAAAATATAAACACCTGAAAATTGAAGAAATGCAGAGCAAGTGATATCTTTAGAATGCAAAGAAAAATGCCAAATATTATAAACAGTTTTTTTTACTCTCTCGCTCGATATTGAACAAAGTAAAGATTTTTAAATAGTTGGCCAAATGTGAAGGTAGAAACAGCCATGCAAGTAAGTAAAATTGAAATCTCTAAACAATAAATTCTAGTCTTTTCCCGAACATGATTGTCCTGATTCATCACCTGTGAACCTATGTTTTTAATATACTTTTTAATAAGTTTGTAATTTGTATTTTAGTATGTATATTTTAGCAGAGCTTTTGTTTTAAATTAATGACGACTGTGACAAACTGATGATGGTGGAGAAAGACACCGACAAAGACTTCGACAAAGAATAGTATTTGTAAAATATTTTGACTAATAAACAATAATATTGACTGGAACCCAGGAATTTCTTTTGAATGTTAATAATATTATAATATTATTATTTGTGTGCTAGCTATTTATTAATGTCATTAAACTGTTGATTTCCCAACCTTCCTGGGTCAGTTTGATGGCATTTGGATCACTTTTATGAATGTTACTACTTCTGTTCGTTTTTCGCAATGAATTCATTTAATTTCTCTCAATCTATTGCTGTCTGTGTGCAGTTCAGCCTTTTATTTTCCAGCTTTACAACCCCTACTGGTTTCCTTCTGCAACTTTCAAGCTCGTTGGATTTTGCCAGCGATAAATACAGTAAAAACAATCTTAGTCTTTTTACACACAAGTGAATTTATGTCACGTTGCAATTTCTTCTCACACGGTTAAATGCGTTATGATTCGAAAAGCTGGTTCATTATCCACTTTCAAACTATGCGAGCAATAAATAAAGAAAGCGAAATCGTTTTATTTTAATGCAAATAGATGACGGGGGAATGACAAGGAATGACCATGTATGTCGACATAACGTAAAACCGCATGGAATAATAATATAGAAATAGAAAACGCACGCGATATACAAGTCGCACTTGTCCGATCATTTAAATACAGAATGTTTAAATTAAATAATAACGCCGGACATTGACTGGCCTGTGAAGCAAGAATGGAAAAACCAGTTCCAACTTGGCCGCACTAACTGCATTATTTTATGACAATTTACTGGGAAATTATAAAATGGACATTCGAACTGAAACTTAGTTGTTTTTACGATGTTGGACACACCTCGATGAAAGTAGTATAGAGTATCGAGGAAATTGTATTAACGGGTGCTTCACCAGATAACATGCTAATTTCTTCATAACTAGCTGGGGTTTATAGTGCGGAATTTGTTTTAAAGTGGCTTCTTCTATTAGGGCTCTAGTGGAGTTTTTCAAATTAAAGACACATAAAACGAGCGAGGAAATAAAGAGCGAGGAAATAAATAAAGACTTTCGAGTGGAACTACACCCTGAACTGAAACAATCCGGGAAAAGTCATTAATTTCGGATATTTTCATTCTATTTTAGATGTAGGAATTCCGCGATCTGTGCCAATCAGTGACGTGCTCCTCTTGTTTACCTGCAGCCCGACAATGATTTGTTTTATTAACAATTGAAAAATGCGATTTTTAATGGCAAAGACACATAAATATTTAATGGTTCCAAAAGATGACGAATGTCGGAAAAATGTGTTCAACATGGAAAATTGACGTTGTTGTTTGTAAAAATAAGCGGCCCGATTCCAATTAAGTGCCTCTCCACCATTAATCACCGCCTATGAAGGCTTTTGTATGTGGAAAAATAAGCAAAAGCCACCTCAAGACTGGGAAAACCATTTAACACGTTATGCAAGATGCACATTTTAGAGCCTTCACAGTCTGTGCTCGATTGATGGATGGCGGTTCACATTGGCTGGGTAAATTATAGAATAGAAACAAGTCACTAGCGAAGAGATGAAACAATGATTCAAGCCCTTTTGAAGGAGAACGTGCAAAAACCGCTAGAAGGCAAAAAAAAGGAGAAAGTAATGACTTCTCTATTGCAGAACAAGATGAATCGAATTTCATGCCTAGTCGAACGTATTATGGATGCAAGTGCACATTATTATTATTTCGTAAGAGCAGTCGCCTGTTTATTTCAAACAATGGCGCCCTTTCATTTAGCCGGCCACTTGACTGCTCGGTTTTATTATAAATCCGAACCGCATTGAGCGCAGACCACCGACACAAATTTTAATTGGAAAAAATATCGCATCTTAATAATTGCTTCCGTGCAAGGCCTCAAATAAATCAAGTGTCTTTCATTTGTGGCTTAAGTACATTATTAGAGAACGAGCCCAGATAAGAATAATATGGCTGAGTTTTAATTTAAGTTTCCTAATGGCGTGGCTTGTTTGAAGGAAATGCGAACCTCATAAAGGAAACTCTTCAATCGCGGCGGGAAGTTGCCTTTTTGTCATCGTCCACTTATGAAGATGAAATCATCAAGTTTTACTTGCCAGAAAAGGGCAACTGTTTGTTTAAACAATCGGGGTGTTGAAATGTATATGTTCTTTTCCGGGCTAACAGTGTGACAAAGTTTTCCTGTGCTCGATGTGCAAAATCTAAGTTTGCTCATGGCGAGGACTGTGTGATGGGGATCGCAACAAGGAAACTTTTCATGAATATTGAAAGTTGCCTTTTTATGTTGAGGAAATTGCCAATTTTTTCTATGCAAGCTGATAATATCAGGACGAAAAATTCAAGTCGGAGGTATAAATTTTGTCGATGTTTAGTCTTTGTCTAGGAGGAAAATGCCGGATAGCAACAGATGTAGAAAAATCAAAAATATTGAAAGAACCCAAGTTGGTTCCAATATCGTCCTCTACCGCACTCAACCACTCAACACGTAAAAGCAATTAAGATAAAATCCTGAAAAATGTTCCCATAGTGTGACCGTTTGTGTCCTGAAGCTGAAACACTAGGGCCAACATTCGCATTTAAGCCCTCCTAAATAAAATATCGAATTTCCCTCTTAAGTCTGGATACTCTTCGTCGTGTCAACTAATAATTCCAAAAGCTCCAGGCCACATCCTGTTCCCATTATTCACTTTGGGATCACAAAACGGCACCTTTTGCACGTTGCCGTTCCAGTTCGGCTACTTTTTTTCTTCATTTCAAACAACTATTTCCAGCTTTCGTCGGTGCGTTTACTAACGAAAAAACACTAAAAAAGGATGTTATGTCTACGGAAAGGGTAGAAAGGCTTAAAAAATGAGTGCGTCTAAAGGTGCCAACTGACATAGAGCATTTCAAAACAACCGCGCTGACGTGTCGCTGAGCGTATTTAGGAAAGTCACCTCGTTTAGGTACTTAGAATGTTTAACTTATGTTCTGAGGGTGGTATCGTAAGGGAACCAGCCTGTCAAGCGGTTTTTTCTGGTGATTTATCAGCAATTTCCAAGGCTTGAAGCCGCCGTAAAACACTTCAATAGTGTCATAACTAAGTACATCAGCGTTCGGGCGAAATTTGCTCAAAAAAATGTGTTTTCCATGAACAGAAATAGAACAATCTGAGCAGCACACAAAAAGAGTATCGGGCCGAAAACCATATTGCCACTAAGAAAGTGCCAGTCGGTTTATTTTTGTTTCTACAGGTACTTAAACACCACAAAGCTTTCAGATATTGTGTTAATAACGGTGTAGTCATAAAACGTTGAAACAGTTTATTATAGGTGAGTAGGAATATTTATCGGAACGCCAAACATAAAATTCGGATTGATGTTAACCACAAGTTTAAAATCATTCACTACATCGACCATAAAAATTATCAAAATAATGCGCACTTTGCCCCAAATCAATTTTCCCACTCGATCGATCTCGATCGATCTATCGTCCATTCGATTGGATCGTTTCTTTTTATTGTTATTTTCCATTTAATATTTTTTGGGCGAAATTTAATCCCATTTGACTGTTTTGGCTATTTCCAGTGGTTTTTCTGTTCTTTCCATTTATTTTGAAACAATCGCAAGGGGCTTTGTTGAAATTTTCCAAGTGGTAAAAAATGTCTTGTTTTTGGCCAAGATTTTCAGCCAAAACTATCACTTTCGTATTTGGGATTTCACTTTTGATATTTTTGGATATTCGGATTTCCAAAAGTTTTAATAATTTTAGTAATGTCTCATGTAGGTACTTAGAAGTGTGCTGAATTTTTGTTTTATTACTTTATTTCCCTTGCTCTTAAATTATATTTAATTTTGTATATCTTTTTCCTGACTGTACTTTACTTTATTGTACATTATCGGAATGAATTATATTTAATTTAATTCAAAAGACAATTCCTGGGTTCCAGTCAATTTTATTGTTTATTATTTAAAATGTTACAAATACGTTTCGGTGTCTTTCTCCACCATCATCAGTTTGTATGTATGGCTGTTTCTACCTTCACTTGGCTTGCCAAAGGTGAAGGTAGAAACAGGCATACATACAAACTGATGATGGTGGAGAAAGACACCGAAACGTATTTGTAACATTTTAAATAATAAACAATAAAATTGACTGGAACCCAGGAATTTCTGGTTGAAATACAGTCAGGAAAATATATACAATTATATTTAATATCCCTGCTTAAAATTAGTTTGTTGATGATTTTGAGTTAATTGTTAATCGATTTTTCTTAATGATATCAGGAGAAACCCATGTCCCATGCTCGTCACTGTAAACTCGAAAAAACGTCCAAAAAGATCAACCCGAATACAATTTTTCAAATGAGACACATCGGACCTCGAGATCTGTATCTCTGATATTTATGTTCATTGAGTTCTCGGAGGCATTTTAAGAATGTGTAGCGCTTCTTCGCGCGTGTGTGTTCGTTCAGAAAAAAACGACAAAATATTGTTTATATCCAAAGTCATCCAAGAATCTCCACTAATAAATCTCCAAGAGTAATTCTCGCTTGCTAAGGATAAATGTACGTTTTTAACGCATTATTTTGATTATTTAATATTTTTATGACTTGCGTAGAATTAATTAGTGTCGCCTGTGGTGTGGCTAAAGTAATTTTGTGAGATTCAAGCACATTTTTAATTTCTCTTCAACGATTTTCACCTACTTCGCTCTGAAATGTTCTCCTAGACCTATTGACTTTCAGATTTGTTCGATTAATTTCTTTAAAAATCAGTATAGTTGTTTATTAATTAATAAAGAGCTATAGAGTACGTAAAGAGTACCTATAGAAAAATATTAGCAAAACTAATTATCAGAAGAAACAGATATTTGCAAAAAACTATACAAAGTGATTCAAAAGTGGCGTCATTCCTCTGGGGGTGTTTTGGGAGTACAGGAAAAATAGTAAAAAAAATTAATTCGTATCAAAAACTGAGATATTTGAAAAAAACTAGATCAGAATTACGGCAACGATGCTTCGCAAGGTAATAAGCCTAATTAACATTACATAAATACCTGTTGCTTATTAATGATCCAGAACTCGGCTAACCATAACTAAACATTGAAGTCAAAATTATATTTGATTGGGGTTAGGACAACCCTGTAAAGAGCTTCTTCCCCTTTCTGTCAATTGGTCTGTTCGGAAATTAATATTTTATACTAGTGATGACGTCATTTGCGAGTACTAATTTGCTAGTACCTTTTTGTATTTAACTAATGTTTCAATGCAATTCCAGATTTCGGAAAATAAATGATGCGAAACAAAATAATTTTCACTAAATAAGAATATTTTTTAAATACGGCGCGGCTTAATAATTTGAAAATTCAATTTGATTTCAATAATACCTCCAATAAAAAGTTATAGCTTAATGAAACCAACCTACGGTAAGTGAAGAACCTATAAAAATTGAGTCATTAACCTTTAAATACGAAAATCATTTCGGTGCTTGGTGGTAAAACGAAAATCTTAGATATAAATCTGTGGTTCTGAAAAGTGAGTTGAGCAGCTTCTTGTATTCGTGTAACTAACTCCTGCTCATTTTGTACCGGTGTTCGATAGACAAGAGATTTAATGTGTCCCCAAAGGAAAAAATCCATAGGAGTCAGGTCAGGAGACCTTGGTGGCCAGTTTACTGGTCCATTTCGGGCCTATCCACTTGTCCGTGTGCTCCTGATTCAGCCAAGCTCTTACCGGAGCAGCGAAATGGGCTGGAGCCCCGTCCATTTGGAGCCACAGATTTTGAACGGAGGCTAGGGGCAGATTGTCAACAAGATTTTCAAACTCCGAATGAAGAAAAATTAAAAAAATTTCACCATTGAGCCGAGATGGCAAAATTACGGGTCCCAGTAGGTGAATACCCAGAATACCTGCCCAAACATTCACACTAAAACGGTTTTGATGATGTTGCGAAATGGAAGCATGTGGGTTGTCGGTGGCATAAACATGAGAATTGCGGGAGTTGAAAAATCCATCTCTACTGAAATTGGCTTCGTCGGTCCATAAAATATGTGATAAAAACTGAGAATTTGGTCGATTTTGCTCCAAAAGCCAATTACAAAAACGCTGCCTTAATGGAAAATCTGAGGGTAAAAGCGCGTGTGTCTTACATTAATGGTGAAGATGAAGCCCTTCCTCGGCAATAATCCTCGGTGTACAGTTGATTGGGAAAGCGCCATTTGTTGCGCAATACTCCGTGTACTCTGGAAGGATCTGCTGCAATGATATCCGATACATGTTCCTCTATGTCTGGAACCCGAGCACCTCTTGGTCGTCCAATATCTACTTCAATTACAGGAGCCAATCGTCCAGTATCTCGAGTAAGTAAGTCACAATTTGACAAATGCTTGTTGTTCTGGACAAAACCTGTGACTACCTGATAATGACAAAAAACATCATTGCCGCTTTGACTTTTCATCAAAAAATTGTAGAAGAGTCCTTTTTTGAAATCGAAAATTTTCGTAATTTGAAGTAAAGATGGTAATTTCTCTTTTCGAATGCTTAAGTATTCCAATATGCTACCAATCAAACATGGAACAATTTCAGAATAATGCTTAATAACAAAGTTGAAATTCGATTTTCAACTGTTAATATCTTGTATAAATTTTCGAAAAAAATTTTCTCAATATTTTTCCCGTACTCTCCAAGTGAGCCCCTATTACCCCTTAAAAGGAATGACGCCACTTTTGAATCACCCTGTATAAGAAATTTGACACCAATGTATTTGATTGCTCCTGCAAAAGACGGTTTTCTCATTAGCATGTCCTAAGTTCCGACAGACGAATTTAAAAGACAATTAGAAAAAAGGGATAATTTTCTTAATGCAACTATAATTTCGTCACACATCATACAAGAATTTTAACAGAAAAGTGCACATTTTACCCTAAAAGAGGCAATGATTTCTTAACTAAATTGAGATAGATGGGAAATTGTTGTTCCGGGGATTTAGTTTGGGTCGCGGTAAGACCTAAACTCCTCAGCTACCATGCATTCGAGAATTTTCATTTTTCGTCTTCTTCAGGGTGCTAAATATCTGGCAGCTTCGAGGACACACCCGAACATTTGCATAAAGCTTTTTGAGACGTCAGAAAAGTTTCCATACCAGACATTTGGCAACCTGAAGAAGCCAAAAAAATTAAATTGCTTGTTTCTTACCACTGCCCAGACTGAATGCCGAAGACAACAATTTTCTATTTACCCTAGAACGGCTTAACTTCACTTCATAACCCCACTTCAGAACATCAGTTTTCATGGTTCACACGAACGACTGAGCTGTTCAACAAGGAAAACCCGCGAGAAACTTGTGCATGCTTCTGGTGCTTGTTTTTCTTATGAAAAGAAGAATCAATTTGTCTGTACTAAGGTAAACTAAAGAAGGTAAACTTAATGCATGTTCGACATTGTTATACATTTACATTTACAAGTTTTGAAGAAGATAATAAAACAAAAACTAACTTACTGGAAGTTTTGTTTTTGATTAAATGGTACGAGTAGTCCGTTTTATAAGATAAGAGGTTTCGCCTTTATGAAATGCAGTCTAGTGGAGTTAGAATCTTCCCACCGATTTGGCAAAAGCGCTTTGAGAGTCGCAATTTAATTTACACAAGAAATAATTGTACATAAACGCATTATCATTAGCTCATACCCTGACTGCGATTTGCGAAAACTTCCCGGCACCGGTTCCGGGTTGCCATCAAAGGAGCGCGACTTTGGTGCCCCCGTCGATTTATCCCGTTTCTGTGTAATTAAGTAATGGAAATCAAAGTCCTGCTTTCTGATGTAGCGTTATTTGTTTAAGAGTTAGAGCCGATCTGCATATCCGTCCCGCTTTTCTCTGTTTGAATATTAGAATCGACGTTGTTTTATTGCGCTAACGGGACGCTGGCAGGGGATTGATTATTCGGGGGCGATTTTTTTCCTCGCCCGTCATTAACGAAAAAGCTTTTCGCCTTCTGGCCTGGTCCTTTGAGCGTGGCCGGACCTTTGCAGATCGGTCAGCAGTTATAGAAATTTGCCAAACAGCCCCTTTTAAACTGCACAAAACAAATTATGCTTGATTAGTGGAAATTAGCGGCCGAAGTGGGGGAAATTACAGAATCAAACTGGTAGATAAACAAGACGCCTCTATACCGGAAAAAAGTTGTCAATGCCTGGTCGTTAGTACACGGAAATAATGATTTATTAGAACATGTTTTTCTGGGCGATTAATCGGAATCTAATATTAGCAGGTAATTGCGAAGAACACGACGAAATTAAGTATGCACTAAATAAAAAAAATCAAATCGGATTAACATGCTCGCAGCAAACGCCTAGGAGGACTGGAAACGTGCATCGTTTCAGCTCTTTTATATACATGGTGATTGAACTCAGTAGACTTAGTCGAGGCACTGACAATATCCACCTAGAATAATCTGTAATTTCCATTCCATCAGGAACTAGAGGCTTTTATTCCTAGCGCTTTTCATGTGCCACTCATCAAGCGAAAGACATAAAGCGCTGCTGGTATCTTCGTTACCGTCCGCTTCATTTTGGTTATTAGCTGCTCACAAACAGCAAATTCAAATAAAACACACATGAATAACATTTAATGATGACGCACCCCCAGCTTCGCCTAGCTACATAATATACATATTATTATTAAGAAGAGTAAACTCAGCGATTCCGATTATGAATTTCGTGCAAAGAGAAAGGGATGTTTGTGTTGCGGCATTCGAAATTCAGCATACACAAACGTAATCAGAGTGGGAATCTGGAAACAAACACGAGCAGACGGGATAACTGTGCCACAAAGCAGAATAGAATATTACTTGTCATTGTACGAGCGCATAATCCGCCCCGAAATATACATTTCAGGGGGATGAAATTCGAATTTCGTGGCGGAATAGTGGCGAGAAAATGGATTTGTGCATTGGAATATGGCAATGGTGGGTGAACCTGATGATTCTATGTTCCAAAACAACATAATATAGAATGTGTTTTAGACTTAAAAACTGGAAAATGTGCCCCCTTTGAGTCAAAGTTTTGGAAAATTCTACGAGGAGTTTTTCGGGGACTTGTGCCTCCAAGTTAGATCTTTGTTACACAATGGTTAATGCTGGATGATGCGATATAAAACCGGGACTGCTCGAAATAGGCTTTCGATTATCTCGAACCAGGAAAGTCTAGCGAGTTTTCCAATGAGCTCGTTCAAATTTTACGCACCTCTGAAGATGCTTGCCGTGAGTGCGAGCGAAACGCCTGAACTCAATTCCTCAATCAACAACGTACTAATAATGCGAAAATTTACGATTTTTCTGAATTTTGACACTCGCGAACACTCGAGCAAGTGTTTTACGAAAAACCCATGTTTCATCAACCGCGTAAATGGAGATGAATGGAAAAAAAACATTCAAGAACAAACAATGTCAGCTGAAAATTAATCAATATTTAAAAAATTCGGAACTTTCTTGGGATCTAAGAGCCCGGAAGCCTGAAGTGACCAAAGTGTTCGCCATTGTTGGGAACTTTATGATCCTACCTGTAGCAAACAATAGTAATTGATCCGTCACCAAAAGACCAATGGTAAAGATTCCAGTGGACGGGCCGGCCAATGCTGATGATTCTATGTTCCAAAACAACATAACATGGAATGTGTTTTAGACTCAAAAAACTGGAAAATGTGCCCCCTTTGAGTCGACGTTTTGGAAAATTCTACGAGGAGTTTTTCGGGGACTTGTGCCTCCAAGTTAGATCTTGTTACACAATGGTCAATGCTGGATGATGCGATATAAAACCGGGACTGCTCGAAATAGGCTTCCGATTATCTCGAACCAGGAAAGTCTAGCGTGTTTTCCAATGAGCTCGTTCAAATTTACGCACCTCTGAAGATGCTTGCCGTGAGTGCGAGCGAAACGCCTGAACTCAATTCCTCAATCAACAACGTACTAATAATGCGAAAATTTACGATTTTTCTGAATTTTGACACTCGCGAACACTCGAGCAAGTGTTTTACGAAAAACCCATGTTCCTTCAACCGCGTAACTGGAGAAGAATGGAAAAAAAAACATTCAAGAACAAACAACGTCAGCTGAAAATTAGTCAATATTTAAAAAATTTCGGAACTTTCTTGGGGTCTAAGAGCCCGGAAGCCTGAAGTGACCAAAGTGTTCGCCATTGCTGGGAACTTTATGATCCTACCTGTAGCAAATAATAGTAATTGATCCGTCACCAAAAGACCAATGGTAAAGATTCCAGTGGACGGGCAGGCCAATGCTGATGATTTTATGTTCCAAAACAACATAACATGGAATGTGTTTTAGACTCAAAAAACTGGAAAATGTGCCCCCTTTGAGTCAAAGTTTTGGAAAATTCTACGAGGAGTTTTTCGGGGACTTGTGCCTCCAAGTTAGATCTTTGTTACACAATGGTTAATGCTGGATGATGCGATATAAAACCGGGACTGCTCGAAATAGGCTTTCGATTATCTCGAACCAGGAAACTCTAGCGAGTTTTCCAATGAGCTCGTTCAAATTTTACGCCCCTCTGAAGATGCTTGCCGTGAGTGCGAGCGAAACGCCTGAACTCAATTCCCCAATCAACAGCGTACTAATAATGCGAAAATTTACGATTTTTCTGAATTTTGACACTGGCGAACACTCGAGCAAGTGTTTTACGAAAAACCCATGTTTCATCAACCGCGTAACGGGAGAAGAATGAAAAAAAAACATTCAAGAACAAACAATGTCAGCTTAAAATTAGTCAATATTTAAAAAAATTCTGAACTTTCTTGGGATCTAAGAGCCCGGAAGCCTGAAGTGACCAAAGTGTTCGCCATTGTTGGGAACTTTATGATCCAACCTGTAGCAAACAATAGTAATTGATCCGTCACCAAAAGACCAATGGTAAAGATTCCAGTGGACGGGCCGGCCAATGCTGATGATTCTATCTTCCAAAACAACATAATATAGAATGTGTTTTAGACTCAAAAAACTGCAAAATGTGCCCCCTTTGAGTCAAAGTTTTGGAAAATTCTACGAGGAGTTTTTCGGGGACTGTGCCTCCAAGTTAGATCTTTGTTACACAATGGTTAATGCTGGATGATGCGATATAAAACCGGGACTGCACGAAATAGGCTTTCGATAATCTCGAACCAGGAAAGTATAGCGAGTTTTCCAATGAGCTCGTTCAAATTTTACGCACCTCTGAAGATGCTTGCCATGAGTGCGAGCGAAACGCCTGAACTCAATTCCCCAATCAACAGCGTACTAATAATGCGAAAATTTACGATTTTTCTGAATTTTGACACTGGCGAACACTCGAGCAAGTGTTTTACGAAAAACCCATGTTTCATCAACCGCGTAACGGGAGAAGAATGGAAAAAAAACATTCAAGAACAAACAATGTCAGCTGAAAATTAATCAATATTTAAAAAATTTCGGAACTTTCTTGGGGTCTAAGAGCCCGGAAGCCTGAAGTGACCAAAGTGTTCGCCATTGCTGGGAACTTTATGATCCTACCTGTCAGCAAACAATAGTAATTGATCCGTCACCAAAAGACCAATGGTAAAGATTCCAGTGGACGGGCCGGCCAATGCTGATGATTCTATCTTCCAAAACAACATAATATAGAATGTGTTTTAGACTCAAAAAACTGAAAATGTGCCCACTTTGAGTCAAAGTTTTGAAAAATTCTACGAGGAGTTTTTCGGGGACTTGTGCCTCCAAGTTAGATCTTTGTTACACAATGGTTAATGCTGGATGATGCGATATAAAACCGGGACTGCTCGAAATAGGCTTTCGATTATCTCGAACCAGGAAAGTCTAGCGAGTTTTCCAATGAGCTCGTTCAAATTTTACGCACCTCTGAAGATGCTTGCCATGAGTGCGAGCGAAACGCCTGAACTCAATTCCCCAATCAACAGCGTACTAATAATGCGAAAATTTACGATTTTTCTGAATTTTGACACTCGGCGAACACTCGAGCAAGTGTTTTCACGAAAAACTCATGTTTCATCAACCGAGTAACGGGAGAAGAATGGAAAAAAAAACATTCAAGAAACAAACAACGTCAGCTGAAAATTAGTCAATATTTAAAAAATTTCGGAACTTCCTTGGGATCTAAGAGCCCGGAAGCCTGAAGCGTCCAAAGTGTTCGCCATTGTTGGGAACTTTATGATCCTACCTGTAGCAAACAATACTAATTGATCCGTCACCAAAAGTCCAATGGTAAAGATTCCAGTGGACGGGCCGGCCAATGCTGATGATTCTATCTTCCAAAACAGTAGTAGTAAATATCTTTATTTCTAAAAAAAGGCTATCGACCTATCGGTCTTTCTGCCCTTGTTTAATACATATAGTCTTAGTCTAAATGAAAACAAATATGAGATTCTCTTATTCTAGGTTAGCAATACTATTAAATAAATGAGATTTCAGTGGCAAGAAGGAATTATTTTATTGTCCACTAGTCCGTAGCGTTTGTAAGTGTTCGAGTGGCGTTAGTGTAGGGAAACGAAAGCGGGATTGTCTGGTTGGTCTTGTAAGACAAAGGGGATTCAGTATGGTCCAGTTGTAGGGGTTGTTTGTCCATTTTGTCTGCAGCTGTATGAGTCTTTCCGAGATCTTTGTCATGTTTGTGCGTTCGTATAGTAGTTGGGTGGGGGGGTTGTGTAGTGGGTTTTGGGGGTGTCTTATTCGTGTTATTAGTCTTAGTGCAATTTGTTCTGTTGTTTGTATATAACGTTTTGTCCTTTCTGTTCCGTTGGTCATGAGTATATGTCCATAGTCTAGTAAGGGTCTACAAATAGCTTTATATATTTTGGTAGCGGTGTTTGTGCTAATTCCTCTGTCTTTGTAGGTTAGTGATCGGAAGTGTTTTGTTCTCTTTGTTGTTTCTGCCCTGATGTTTCGTATGTGTTTAGTGAATTTAAGTTTGTGGTCAATTGTGATTCCAAGGTATTTTACGTCGTTTTTTGGTTGTGTCGTTTGGCCGTCTGCAGTTATTGTAGGGGAGTCAGCATTGAGTCTGTGGTTTGTGAGCAGAAGTTGGTTTTTTGACGCGTTTGGTGTTAGTCTCCATTTATAAAACCATGTCATTGTGTTGTTTGTTAGTGTTTGGAGTCTTTGAGCTGCTCTCTCAGTAGTTTTGTCATGTACAATAAGTGCCGTGTCGTCTGCGTATTGTAATATGTATGCCGATCTGTCGATTTGATTTTTGTCTGGTAAGTTGTCATTGTATATGTCATGGCAGTATATATTGTAGAGAAGCGGTGAGAGCGGGGATCCTTGAGGGAGCCCTTGTTCAGGGGAAAAAGGAAATGACAGTGTTTTGTCAATTCGTACTTGTAGTTGTCTGTTTTCTAGTAAGTTCTTTATGGTGTGTAGTAGATATGTTGGTGTGTGTAGTTTGTATAGTTTGTATAGTAAGCCTCTATGCCAGACACTGTCAAAAGCCTTGTTAATGTCCATAAACAGGCAAGATGTCTTTCTGTCAGTTAGGTGGGTAGTTTGTATATTGTTGGCCAAAATAAAGAGCGGATGAACGGTCGAGTGATGCTGTTTGAAACCAAATTGGTAGGTAGGTATATACTTTCCAATCACTTTGTCAAGCCGCTGCTTCATTATGCATTCGAAAATCTTGCCTAGTACTGGAAGTAGTGTAATTGGTCTGTAGTTGCTCGGTTGTGTATTGTCCAGTCCATTTTGGGTATAGGGATTATTAAGCCGTTTTTCCATGTTTCTGGGATTCTGCCATTTGTGATGCAGTTGTTCAATTCAGTTAGGATCAGTTTGTGTGTTTCTTGAGTTAGGCTTTTCAGGACTTTTGCCTTAATTTTATCCTTCCCCGGTGCAGTGTTCTTGATGTGCGCTAGGGCTTCATCGTACTCTATGTCTGTGATCAGTGTGCAGGCATAGTTTGGTGAGTTGTTAAAATAGTTCAAGTACCAGTCGTTGATCAAGTTCCAGTTGTCATTGTCGAAGTTAGGGTTTGTCGATATGCTGAAGGTCCTTTGATAGTGTCTGGCGAATGCGTCCGCTTTCTCTTTGTCTGTGTAGCGTTCTATTCCGTTTTCGTCAATTGTGTCAGTAGTGCCAGTCTTCCTGTATTGCGCCAGTTTCTTAATTTTTCGCCAGTATGTTTTGCCTTTGTCCTTCTGTATTTCTTTACATGTTTCTAGCCATTTGTCTTGTCGGTATTGTCCAATCAGAGTTTTAATGTTTCTGTTAAGTTGGTTCATTGTCTTTTTAGGTCGTTATTTTGAGTGTTTGTATATAGTCTGTACAGTTCTCTCTTATGTTTTATTAGTCTCAGTATGTATTTGGGTAGTGTATGTCGGTAGAAAGCATTTTTATTTCCGGGCTAAATTTTCCTATGGCTAGTGAAAGTTGTTGTTGTATGGTTTCTATTGAAATGGGGTGTGCTTGTGATTGAATGTAGTCATGTATATGTTGTTTCACTTTGTCTATGTCAGTCTTTGTTAGGTTTAAGTTTTTCTCTATAGGTGTATTGGAGGTAGGTTGCGTGTGTTGTAAGTCTATGTTAAACGTAATAGCCAGGTGGTCGGATCCAAGCTCGTTGGTTAAGTTTATGTTGTTGATGGTGTTTGTCAGGTTTCTTGTGTGCAGTAGAACGTCTGGTGTTGAGTCAGGGTTTGCGGGCATCAGAAAAGTTGGTGGGGTGTGCTGTTTTATAAAGTCGGAATTTTGTAGAAATCTTTTAAGCTGTTTCGTTTTGCTTTTGTTCATATTAAAGTCGCCTACAATTATTGCATATTTATAGATGCTCGCTTTAGTCAGTATGTTTTGTTCTAGGTTGGAGTGTGGGTGTATGTATGTCAGAAATATGTGTATCAGGTCGTTTAAGTAGGGTAGCGTAAAGTGTAGACAGTCGTTCAAAGGGTTGTTGAGGGAGGGAGGATTTGCTCTTCCAAGTTTGATGTTTGGTTTTAGGAGAGCTGCGACCCCGCCCCTGGCATGATTGATGGTATTTCCATGCCTATAGATATACTGCCAATTTCTGTACGTTGGTGTTTGTCCTAGTTTGGTTTTAGTCTCTACAAATATGCAGCAGTCTGTGTCGTTTTGTTCTATGTAATTGTAAATAAGTGTTTTTTTTCTGTTAAGTCCGTTGATGTTGGCGTAAAGTAGTCTCATGTTGAACGGTCTATGTTAGTGATTGTTTGTTTTAGTTGTTCATGGGGTTCTGTCGAGGTGTTTTGGTTGGGTAGGAGCATGTCGAACATCAACACATACATGTGGTTACCAAAGAAGACGACCGAGGTGTCAATGTCAAAATCTTCTATATATTGTTTTCGCATTTTTTTAAGCAGATCCTCTCTGTTAGTGTTGGTAGACTTGTTAATTTGATGTTTATATTGGTTTAGTATAAAATCGTGAGTTGTTATTGGTGAGTGTATTCTGTTGCCTTTGGTTATCGTATCAGACACCTCAGACGTTCTCTTGTTCAGACACTTAATTTTTATATTGGGGATACCACTGATAGGTGCTGTTGGTCTCTTCGGGCACTTTACGCTCCATGCCGCATGCTCGTCCGAGTTGCAGGCAGCGCACTTGACGGGAAGTGGAGAACTGCACCCAAATGTTGAGTGAGGGCCAAGGCACTTGTTGCACTTCGCAGGTGTTTTGCAGGATTCGGTTCGGTGCTGAAACGAGTTGCACCTGGCGCACGGAGCAGGAATCGGAGCTGGAGGCTTGCTCTCGACAATCCTGAACACGCGCCCAAGGATGTGCACTGCGCGGTCGCTCATCAACCTCTCGTACGTCGCCAGGTCGCCCGTTATCAGCCTCATCAGCAGGGTGGGACTGTTTCTAGCTCTAGAGATGATTCTTTTGCAGAATCTAATTGTTAGACCCGATTTCTCCAGATATTTCAGGAACATTTCATCCGTGATCTCAAGGTCCACTCCAGTAGCAACCACTGAATATGTGGCTGTAATATGGTGGTTTGATCTTTGTTGTCGGGTTGTTGGCAGGTTAGCACCTTTCTGCAGTTTGAACGTTGTTATAACGTTCTCTTGTATTAGTTGTTGTAAAATTGTTGATGTTTTGTCCTCCTGGTTGGTTTTGATTAGGAAGTAATTATCTTGCCTGATAATCACATCCTTGTTGTTGGGGTTGAGTTCCTCCCACCTGATTGCAAATTGGACTCTGGTGATGGTCGGCAATGCGTTCGCTGTGAATGTGTGCGAATACGTGGGAAATCTTGTTGATGTCTTGCTCTTTGTTGTTTGGTTTTTGTTGTTTGTAGACTGATAGTCCAACGCTATTCGTTTGGCCTCAGGTGTTGTCGTTGTGGGGGTTGGCTGGGTTGGCTGGGTTGGCTGGGTTGGCTGGGTCGTCTTCGGTTTTCTGCCCCGTTTTTTTCGTTCGTGGCATTTTGAACCCACCATCCTGGGAGGCATAATCCGATTCGGATTCTTGCGAACTCCCAGGGTCCATCCTTTCGTTTGAATTCCACTCGTATGTATATATATGTATATATATATTGTCCGTTTGTGAAAAGTTCACAGTGGCAACGTTGCACAGTCCACAGTTTAACCGGGCCTGATGCCTTTTCAGGTAGCAAAACCGGGCGGTTTACTTCGCTTTGCTGGTCACTTTTGGCACTTTCGCACTTTTACCCCAATGGATTGGCGCGCTTGTAAACACACAACCGCTCGCTACGGTGTCTCGACTCGGAATCCTTCCAAAACAATATAGCATGGAATGTGTTTTAGACTCAAAAAACTGGAAAATGTGCCCCCTTTGAGTCAAAGTTTTGGAAAATTCTTCGAGGAGTTTTTCGGGGACTTGTGCCTCCAAGTTAGATCTTTGTAACACAATGGTTAATGCTGGATGATGCGATATAAAACCGGGGACTGCTCGAAATAGGCTTTCGATTATCTCGAACCAGGAAAGTCTAGCGTGTTTTCCAATGAGCTCGTTCAAATTTTACGCACCTCTGAAGATGCTTGCCATGAGTGCGAGCGAAACGCCTGAACTCAATTCCCCAATCAACAGCGTACTAATAATGCGAAAATTTACGATTTTTCTGAATTTTGACACTGGCGAACACTCGAGCAAGTGTTTTACGAAAAACCCATGTTTCATCAACCGCGTAACGGGAGAAGAATGGAAAAAAAACATTCAAGAACAAACAATGTCAGCTGAAAATTAGTCAATATTTAAAAAATTTCGGAACTTTCTTGGGGTCTAAGAGCCCGGAAGCCTGAAGTGACCAAAGTGTTCGCCATTGCTGGGAACTTTATGATCCTACCTGTCAGCAAACAATAGTAATTGATCCGTCACCAAAAGACCAATGGTAAAGATTCCAGTGGACGGGCCGGCCAATGAAAATCGGCTTGCGCGTGGGTTTCGTCACGCTTCATAACAATTGCTTGTGAAACAAAGCCGGGTTTATTTCTAGATGTTACATTTCCCAGGACGTGGCCAATAACTGCGAACGTGTACTAACTTGTAGCTAACTAGATTGTAGCGTGTGCTAACTAGTCGGCGATTTTTGGTCAGCAATGATTAATCAGCGCGAAACAGATACGAGCGGACACACACCTTTAAATGACAAAAGTCCCATAGATATTGAAATAAACGCCCTGAAATGGCTTCTGTCTGGTTCAATAAATAAATCTTGCCCTCATGTCGGTGCCGGAAATAGCACCTGTATTACAAATTTCCTCCATACTAATATAGCAATTATATGGCTATCACTTAACGGCATCTTGGGTCATATAGGAAAGTCTAGATGCTTTAATGGGCGCCAACGAATTTATAACTCGTTTCAATTATTCGGTCGTAAAAAGAAATCTATTTAATTTGCCACTTAGTCTTGGTGCGCAGATTTTATTCAAAAGCTTCTTCCGTTGCTTTTCTATTACTGTTTGAGTGAGTTCGGTTTTTGGTTTTTTTGTGTCTAAAATTGCAAGCTTTTTGGCGAAATCTTCTCTAAAGTACCCAGGAAGCTTTTGGTAGTTTTACAGAGAGAAACTGTAGGAGTTTTCAATTGAGTTTCCAACGCAATGGTGAAGTTACTTGCATGAAGTGAGTTTCGCCTATGTTTATTCCTAATTTATCAGTTAATCAAAGGTTTCCTAAAGGAATTCTTGTATTTTAGAGCTTCAAAATTTCTTGTATTAACAGGACTGTAGGCCCAGCTTGATTTGCTTCCATACTTTTACAACTGACCAGCTCTTTGGCATCTATTCTCAATGCTCTTTGGCATCTATTCCATTTCTAATGGAACTTCGGCATGTGTAAACTTTTGGGAAACTTTCCTGTATTTTAGAGCTTTAAAAGTGCCTGTATTAACAGGAGAGTGAGCCCAGCTTGACTTGCTTCCATACTTTAACAACTGACCAGCTCCAATGCTCTTTGGCATCTATTCCATTTCTAATGGAACTTCGACATGCTTAAACTTTGGAGAACTTTCCTGTATTTTACAGCTTTAAAAGTGCCTGTATTAACAGGAGAGTAAGCCCAGCTCGATTTGCTTCCATACTTTTACAATTGACCAGCTCCAATGCTCTTTGGCATCTATTCCCCTTCTAATGGAACTTCGACATGTTTAAACTATTGGGTAACTTTCCTGTATTTTAGAGCTTTAAAAGTGCCTGTATTAACAGGAGAGTAAGCCCAGCTCGATTTGCTTCCATACTTTTACAATTGACCAGCTCCAATGCTCTTTGGTATCTATTCCCCTTCTAATGGAACTTCGACATGTTTAAACTATTGGGTAACTTTCCTGTATTTTAGAGCTTTAAAAGTGCCTGTATTAACAGGAGAGTGAGCCCAGCTTGACTTGCTTCCATACTTTTACAATTGACCAGCTTCAATGCACTTTGGCATCTATTCCCCTTCTAATGGAACTTCGACATGCTTAAACTTTTGGGGAACTTTCCTGTATTTTACAGCTTTAAAAGTGCCTGTATTAACAGGAGAGTAAGCCCAGCTCGATTTGCTTCCATACTTTTACAATTGACCAGCTCCAATGCTCTTTGGCATCTATTCCATTTCTAATGGAACTTCGACATGCTTAAACTTTTGGGGAACTTTCCTGTATTTAACAGGTTTAAAAATTCTTGCATTAACAGGAGAGTGAGCCCAGCTTGACTTGCTTCCATACTTTTACAATTGACCAGCTCCAATGCTCTTTGGCATCTATTCCATTTCTAATGGAACTTCAACATGCTTAAACTTTTGGGGAACTTTCCAGTATTTAACAGGTTTAAAAATCCTTGCATTAGCAGGAGAGTGAGCCCAGCTTGACTTGCTTCCATACTTTTACAATTGACCAGCTCCAATGCTCTTTGGCATCTATTCCCCTTCTAATGGAACTTCGGCATGCTTAAACTTTTGGAGAACTTTCCTGTATTTTACAGCTTTAAAAGTGCCTGTATTAACAGGAGAGTAAGCCCAGCTCGATTTGCTTCCATACTTTTACAATTGACCAGCTCCAATGCTCTTTGGCATCTATTCCATTTCTAATGGAACTTCGACATGCTTAAACTATTGGGGAACTTTCCTGTATTTAACAGGTTTAAAAATCCTTGCATTAGCAGGAGAGTGAGCCCAGCTTGACTTGTTTCCATACTTTTACAATTGACCAGCTTCAATGCACTTTGGCATCTATTCCCCTTCTAAGGGAACTTCGACATGCTTAAACTTTTGGGGAACTTTCCTGTATTTTACAGCTTTAAAAGTACCTGTATTAACAGGAGAGTAAGCCCAGCTCGATTTGCTTCCATACTTTTACAATTGACCAGCTCCAATGCTCTTTGGCATCTATTCCCTTTCTAATGGAACTTCGACATGCTTAAACTTTTGGGGAACTTTCCTGTATTTTACAGCTTTAAAAGTGCCTGTATTAACAGGAGAGTAAGCCCAGCTCGATTTGCTTCCATACTTTTACAATTGACCAGCTCCAATGCTCTTTGGCATCTATTCCCCTTCTAATGGAACTTCGACATGCTTAAACTTTTGGGGAACTTTCCTGTATTTAACAGGTTTAAAAATCCTTGCATTAACAGGAGAGTGAACCCAGCTTGACTTGCTTCCATACTTTTACAATTGACCAGCTCCAATGCTCTTTGGCATCTATTCCATTTCTAATGGAACTTCGACATGCTTAAACTTTTGGGGAACTTTCCTGTATTTAACAGGTTTAAAAATCCTTGCATTAGCAGGAGAGTGAGCCCAGCTTGACTTGCTTCCATGCTTTAACAACTGACCAGCTCCAATGCTCTTTGGCATCTATTCCATTTCTAATGGAACTTCGACATGCTTAAACTTTTGGGGAACTTTCCTGTATTTAACAGGTTTAAAAATTCCTTGCATTAGCAGGAGAGTGAACCCAGCTTGACTTGCTTCCATACTTTAACAACTGACCAGCTCCAATGCTCTTTGGCATCTATTCCATTTCTAATGGAACTTCGACATGCTTAAACTTTTGGGGAACTTTCCTGTATTTAACAGGTTTAAAAATCCTTGCATTAACAGGAGAGTGACCCCAGCTTGACTTGCTTCCATACTTTAACAACTGACCAGCTCCAATGCTCTTTGGCATCTATTCCCTTTCTAATGCAACTTCGACATGCTTAAACTTTTGGGGAACTTTCCTGTATTTAACAGGCTTTAAAATCCTTGCATTAGCAGGAGAGTGATCCCAGCATGATTTGCTTCCGTACTTTAACAACTGACCAGCTCCAATGCTCTTTGGCATCTATTTCATTTCTAATGGAACTTCGACATGCTTAAACTCTTGGGGGAACTTTCCTGTATTTTGCAGCTTTAAAAGTGCCTGTATTAACAGGAGAGTAATCCCAGCTCGATTTGCTTCCATACTTTTACAATTGACCAGCTCCAGTGCTCTTTGGCATCTATTCCCCTTCTAATGGAACTTCGACATGCTTAAACTTTTGGGGGAACTTTCCGGTATTTAACAGGTTTAAAAATTCTTGCATTAACAGGAGAGTGAGCCCAGCTGGACTTGCTTCCATACTTTACAATTGACCAGCTCCAATGCTCTTTGGCATCTATTCCCCTTCTAATGGAACTTCGACATGTTTAAACTTTTGGGGAACTTTCCTGTATTTTAGAGCTTTCAAAGTGCCTGTATTAACAGGAGAGTGAGCCCAGCTTGACTTGCTTCCATACTTTACAATTGACCAGCTCCAATGCTCTTTGGCATCTATTCCATTTCTAATAGAACTTCGACATGCTTAAACTTTTGGGGAACTTTCCTGTATTGAACAGGCTTTAAAAATCCTTGCATTAGCAGGAGAGTGAGCCCAGCTTGACTTGCTTCCATACTTTAACAACTGACCAGCTCCAATGCTCTTTGGCATCTATTCCCTTCTAATGGAACTTCGACATGCTTAAACTTTTGGGGAACTTTCCTGTATTTACAGCTTTAAAAGTGCCTGTATTAACAGGAGAGTGAGTCCCAGCTTGACTTGCTTCCATACTTTAACAATTGACCAACTCCAATGCTCTTTGGCATCTATTCCCCTTCTAATGGAACTTCGGACATGCTTAAACTTTTGGGGAACTTTCCTGTATTTACAGCTTTAAAAGTGCCTTGCATTAACAGGAGAGTGAGCCCAGCTTGACTTGCTTCCATACTTTTACAATTGACCAGCTCCAATGCTCTTTGGCATCTATTCCCCTTCTAATGGAACTTCGACATGCTTAAACTTTTGGGGAACTTTCCTGTATTTAACAGGTTTAAAAATTCTTGCATTAACAGGAGAGTGAGCCCAGCTTGACTTGCTTCCATACTTTTACAACTGACCAGCTCCAATGCTCTTTGGCATCTATTCCCCTTCTAATGGAACTTCGACATGCTTAAACTTTTGGGAGAACTTTCCTGTATTTTACAGCTTTAAAAGTCCTTGCATTAACAGGAGAGTTAGCCCTAGCTCGACTTTGCTTCCATACTTTTACAATTGACCAGCTCCAATGCTCTTTGGCATCTATTCCATTTCTAATGGAACTTCGACATGCTTAAACTTTTGGGGAACTTTCCTGTATTTAACAGGTTTAAAAATCCTTGCATTAACAGGAGAGTGAGCCCAGCTTGACTTGCTTCCATACTTTAACAACTGACCAGCTCCAATGCTCTTTGGCATCTATTCCCCTTCTAATGGAACTTCGACATGCTTAAACTTTTGGGGAACTTTCCTATATTTAACAGGTTTAAAAATCCTTGCATTAACAGGAGAGTGAGCCCAGCTTGACTTGCTTCCATACTTTACAATTGACCAGCTCCAATGCTCTTTGGCATCTATTCCATTTCTAATGGAACTTCGACATGCTTAAACTTTTGGGGAACTTTCCTGTATTTAACAGGTTTAAAAATCCTTGCATTAACAGGAGAGTGAGCCCAGCTTGACTTGCTTCCATACTTTTACAATTGACCAGCTCCAATGCTCTTTGGCATCTATTCCATTTCTAATGGAACTTCGACATGCTTAAACTTTTGGGGAACTTTCCTGTATTTAACAGGTTTAAATTCCTTGCATTAGCAGGAGAGTGAACGCAGCTTGACTTGCTTCCATACTTTAACAACTGACCAGCTCCAATGCTCTTTGGCATCTATTCCATTTCTAATGGAACTTCGACATGCTTAAACTTTTGGGGAACTTTCCTGTATTTAACAGGTTTAAAAATCCTTGCATTAACAGGAGAGTGAGCCCAGCTTGACTTGCTTCCATACTTTAACAACTGACCAGCTCCAATGCTCTTTGGCATCTATTCCATTTCTAATGGAACTTCGACATGCTTAAACTTTTGGGGAACTTTCCAGTATTTAACAGGTTTAAAAATCCTTGCATTAACAGGAGAGTGAGCCCAGCTTGACTTGCTTCCATACTTTTACAATTGACCAGCTCCAATGCTCTTTGGCATCTATTCCATTTCTAATGGAACTTCGACATGCTTAAACTTTTGGGGAACTTTCCGGTATTTAACAGGTTTAAAATCCTTGCATTAACAGGAGAGTGAGCCCAGCTTGACTTGCTTCCATAGCTTTAACAACTGACCAGCTCCAATGCTCTTTGGCATCTATTCCATTTCTAATGGAACTTCGACATGCTTAAACTTTTGGGGAACTTTCCTAGTATTTAACAGGTTTAAAATCCTTGCATTAACAGGAGAGTGACCCCAGCTTGACTTGCTTCCATACTTTAACAACTGACCAGCTCCAATGCTCTTTGGCATCTATTCCCTTCTAATGGAACTTCGACATGCTTAAACTTTTGGGGAACTTTCCTGTATTTAACAGGTTTAAAAATCCTTGCATTAACAGGAGAGTGAGCCCAGCTTGACTTGCTTCCATGCTTTAACAACTGACCAGCTCCAATGCTCTTTGGCATCTATTCCATTTCTAATGGAACTTCGACATGCTTAAACTTTTGGGGAACTTTCCTGTATTTTAGAGCTTTAAAAGTGCCTGTATTAACAGGAGAGTAAGCCCAGCTCGATTTGCTTCGATACTTTTACAATTGACGAGCTTCAATGTTCGGCGGCATCTATTCAATGTCCACGATAAATCGCTTAAGATCAAAACGCTGAATCGCATTAGTTGAAATTTACAATGTAAAATGGTTGTTTAATTTATAGCAGTGTTTAACCTTACAAGTATTAAACTCAACAGTACCGCTCGCCAAGAAGACGAGTCGTAAAACGAATGTAAAAGTACCGACCGGGATGATGCACAAACGTTTTACAAGAAGTTTTACAACGTATGGATACGTTCTACAACGACAACAAATAATGTTTCGATAGTCGCCTGACCAGGACGGTTACACAAAAAAAGATCTCGTAAAAGCAAAATTGCCGGTATAAAATCAGCACTGTTGAGTTAATGGGAACTTTTATACGTTCTGCAGGCTTGATTTATATTATCATTGAAATACAATCTGGGAATTAAGATTGAAAGTGGCCTATAATAGTATGACATGCTGCAGATTCTCAGATGGTAATGCTTTGAAGTTCTTTAAAACAATCACTCTAAAGTGCTTTAAAAGTTCAGCAAGCAACAGAATAAGTAAATTATAAACGTTCCATGGCCCATCTAATCAACGTAGCTTGATGACTCTCGACTAACCATCCGAATGCGTCTAATTACCGGCCGTATTTGCTAAAGCCGGGGCCGAAGAAGCACAACAAAAGGGATGTATGCAAATTTAATTTCGATAGAATCACTGGCGGACCGAAAAGAAAGAGCGGAATAAACAAAAAGTCGCCAAAGTGGCCCTCTTACAATCGACTAGTGTACTGCATATTTTACGTTGGGGTTGCTGATCTGCATTCAAGTCATTTCGGCATTACAGCTCTGCTTGCTCTTTTGATATCCTGCCGCTTTTCAATAGGAAAACCGTCGATAAAATAAAAAAGATCGTTTACATCTTAGACGCGGGGGTTGATTTGCAGAATGGCCGATTTGCCACTCTAAAAGATTAGAGTTCGAAGCAATATTCCGGCTGCACAATAAAAATCAAAGTTCCTAATTGGCGCGCAATTATGATTAATGGAACCCAATGAACCAAGTGGACGTTGAGTCAAATCCTCTGTGGTTGGTTGGCCGGGTACGTTTGCCGCGCAAACATGCTAATTATAATGGAAAGGACTATAAACGGTATTAATTACTGGATACAATATAATGGAGACACAAAAAGCATATAGACAGTTGAATTGAAATGATGGTAATTAGTTGTTATTGTACAGCGGCAGCACAAACATGTCATAATGGATGAATCCCGAACACAGAGGCGCTTTGTGTGCAAATATAATATGCGTGTACAATTTTGATTTGACGTTCAATACGGTCCGTTTGTTCCTGTTTGCTTTGTTGCATTTTGTATGATTGCCTTTTGGCCCCGAATGTTTTGTTTTTGATTCCAAATTTTATATGGTTTTCATTGGTAAGTAGCCAACGAGCCCCACATAGACTGTGCCAGTTGAAATCAAAAATTTTGCGCATTTTAATGAGCTAAAAAAGTAGTCTTCTTCTGAGCCCGACTCTCGAAAGCCATTCAGTCGTCCTTTCTACGTTCAACATTATCTTGCTCACTATCACACATTATCGAAATCTGTCGCTAATTAGCAGGCAAACGCCATATAAGATTTCAGTCAATAATTCATCTTTCAACTAGCCGAGCGACACTTCAAGTGTTACTGTTAATAATTATAATCATTAAATTATTACAATATTCGTCCATTCCGATTCGGATTATTCAACTGTATGTTAATCGAGCCAGCGGTAATTAAGCACTGAATTCCAATGGTGATAAAACAAGAAGTAGCAGCCGCAGCAGCAGCAGCACCTGCACCAACGACGACAACATGGGACACACCTTAATATATTTATCGCCGTTTTGAGAAAATCTCAGGTTACTGTCTTATCAAAAAACAGCGTTATTGAACACGACCGCTAGAGTAAATTACCATTATCTGAGGCTACGCATTTCGAATTTACATAAGTGTTGCCAGCCATGTAAAAAATCGCACAAGAACTGGCTAGATCGGATGACTTTTCCCCGAGGATTCTGCCAATGAATGCAAGTGCCATGCGATCATCTCCATAGTCCAGTACAATCAGAAGGATTTTTTTGTCAAATTTTAGTGCGAAGAATTATGCAATCCCACTGAAGCTCTGAAGAGTAATTTTCAATTGATTAGCGCAATCAGAGTGAGTGAATGAAAAAGAACCATCAACATTGTCGGTTGATAATGGAAAATCGTCAGCCTCAGCACATTTTTTCACTAAAACTGCCATTAAATAGTCGCTGGCATCATTAATACTATCACTATGGACTGCAGAGGCCTCGCAAACGCTGGACTACATTCTCAGCGCTATGCATATCTCCGTTAAACGTTGAAAAATGCTTAATTATTTCTACGATTAATATGCACGATGAGAATGAAGCACCCGCTGAGCTTTCGATACCAGTCTGTAATGCCTAGCTTTATCGGCTCATTTATTATTTTAATAGCGGACTTTACCTGGCTAAAGTGCGTGTAGGACTCCGGCAAATGTAGTATTTCAATTTCAGCTTAGCCTGTTCCTCTTGCTCGCGCTTATGTCTCATGAATTTTCAACTTTCTACCGTACAAGTGCAATGAGATAATTCAGCTCTAATCTTACCTTGTTTCCATCAGGATGTTGCTGCTGTTGCTGCTGCTGCTGGATCAGTAACTGTTCACGAGCCATCTGAAGCTGAATGATCAGCTCCGACAGCTTCCGATCTTTTTCCATCAAATTGTCACCAGACAGTGCTTGTTGGATGGCGGCAGCAGGCTCAACATCCCTGCAACAAAAACCGCCTAAGTCTTTATTGGGTCACACAGTATGCAACTGAGACATTAAAAGCAACTGTAAATAGTCGGGCAACAAGACGTAAATTCCGAAATCTCCTTGACCACAAAACCAAACTAATGAACTCTGACCGAAATATAACAAAAGATAAGTGATGTAACTTTATGTAATTGCTTTTCATTATTCACTCATTGTGTAGTTGGGTTTAATGATAGGCGCCCATTCATGAGCTGGTCACATTTATTATTATTATTTTTAGATCGCAGTCCTATCACTCAATTTGTAATGAGGATTGTAAATAATTAATGTTTGATCTAGTTATAGTGAAAACCCATTCAAGGGTTGCGTCTTTTTGTAGATTTTCTTTGCAAAATTTTTCGATTATTGCCCATGATTGCAAATATTTATGACCCGTTTAGCTTCTCTTAAGCACATCATCTCACTCTCCATACGTTCTCTAGTTTCTCTTCAAAAATTCATTGAAATCGCATGAAATTCTGAGTTTTGAGCGCTTCATAAAGGTTGATCAGAAAATGAATCGTTTCCAAAATTCCAACTTCTAAAGTAAAGCTGGTAGAAACTTGAAAGTTTAATACTCGGTAGAAGACACTGGAATTTTCAAACCTGCAAAAATTCATTCAAATCGCAAGAAATTCTGAGTTTTGCGCGCTTCATGAAGGTTGATCTGAAAATGAATCGTTTTACGCAACTGTAGGATCTCAAATAAAAAATTCTAACTTCTACAGTAAAGCTAGTAGAAACTTGCAAGATTAATATTCAGTAGAAGACACTGGAATTTTCAAAACGAGCAAAAATTCATTCAAATCGCATGAAATTCTGAGTTTTGAGCGCTTCATAAAGGTTGATCAGAAAATGAATCGTTTTACGCAACTGCAGGATCTCAAATAAAAAATTCCAACTTCTAAAGTAAAGCTGGTAGAAACTTGAAAGATTAATATTCGGTAGCAGACACTCGAATCTTCAAACCTTCAAAAATTCATTCAAATCGCAAGAAATTCTGAGTTTTGCGCGCTTCATAAAGGTTGATCTGAAAATGAATCGTTTTACGCAACTGCAGGATCTCAAATAAAAAATTCCAACTTCTAAAGTAAAGCTAGTAGAAACTTGAAAGATTAATATTCGGTAGAAGACACTGGAATTTTCAAACCTGCAAAAATTCATTCAAATCGCAAGAAATTCTGAGATTTGCGCGCGCCATAAAGGTTGATCTGAAAATGAATTGTTTTACGCAACTGTAGGATCTCAAATAAAAAATTCTAACTTCTACACTAAAGCTAGTAGAAACTTGAAAGATTAATATTCGGTAGAAGACACTGGAATTTTCAAATCTGCAAAAATTCATTCAAATCGCAAGAAATTCTGAGTTTTGCGCGCTTCATGAAGGTTGATCTGAAAATGAATCGTTTTACGCAACTGTAGGATCTCAAATAAAAAATTCTAACTTCTACAGTAAAGCTAGTAGAAACTTGAAAGATTAATATTCAGTAGAAGACACTGGAATTTTCAAACCGAGCAAAAATTCATTGAAATCGCATGAAATTCTGAGTTTTGCGCGCTCCATAAAGGTTGATCTGAAAATGAATCGTTTTACGCAACTGTAGGATCTCAAATAAAAAATTCTAACTTCTACAGTAAAGCTAGTTGAAACTTGAAAGATTAATATTCGGTAGCAGACACTCGAATCTTCAAACCTTCAAAAATTCATTCAAATCGCAAGAAATTCTGAGTTTTGCGCGCTTCATAAAGGTTGATCTGAAAATGAATCGTTTTACGCAACTCCAGGATCTCAAATAAAAAATTCCAACTTCTAAAGTAAAGCTAGTAGAAACTTGAAAGATTAATATTCGGTAGCAGACACTCGAATCTTCAAACCTGCAAAAATTCATTCAAATCGCAAGAAATTCTGAGTTTTGCGCGCTTCATAAAGGTTGATCTGAAAATGAATCGTTTTACGCAACTGTAGGATCTCAAATAAAAAATTCTAACTTCTACACCAAAGCTAGTAGAAACTTGAAAGATTAATATTCGGTAGAAGACACTGGAATTTTCAAACCTTCAAAAAATCATTCGAATCGCATGAAATTCTAAGATTTGCGCGCTTCATGAAGGTTGATCTGAAAATGAACTGTTTTACGCAACTGCAGGATCTCAAATAAAAATTCCTACTTCTAAAGTAAAGCTGGTAGAAACTTGAAAGATTAATATTCGGTAGCAGACACTCGAATCTTCAAACCTGCAAAAATTCATTCAAATCGCAAGAAATTCTGAGTCTTGCGCGGTCCATAAAGGTTGATCTGAAAATTAATCGTTTTTCGCAACTGCAGCATCTCAAATAAAAAATTCCAACATCTAAAGTAAAGCTAGTAGAAACTTGAAAGATTAATATTCGGTAGCAGACAGTCGAATCTTCAAACCTTCAAAAAATCAGTCAAATCGCAAGAAATTCTGAGATTTGCGCGCTTCATGAAGGTTGATCTGAAAATGAATTGTTTTACGCAACTGCAGGATCTCAAATAAAAAATTCCTACTTCTAAAGTAAAGCTAGTGGAAACTTGAAAGATTAATATTCGGTAGCAGACACTCGAATCTTCAAACGTTCAAAAATTCATTCAAATCGAAAGAAATTCTGAGTTTTGCGAGCTTCATAAAGGTTGATCTGAAAATGAATCGTTTTTCGCAACTGCAGCATCTCAAATAAAAAATTCCAACATCTAAAGTAAAGCTAGTAGAAACTTGAAAGATTAATATTCGGTAGCAGACAGTCGAATCTTCAAACCTTCAAAAAATCAGTCAAATCGCAAGAAATTCTGAGATTTGCGCGCTTCATGAAGGTTGATCTGAAAATGAATTGTTTTACGCAACTGCAGGATCTCAAATAAAAAATTCCTACTTCTAAAGTAAAGCTAGTAGAAACTTGAAAGATTAATATTCGGTAGAAGACACTGGAATTTTCAAACCTGCAAAAATTCATTCAAATCGCAAGAAATTCTGAGTTTTGCGCGCCTCATAAAGGTTGATCTGAAAATGAATCGTTTTACGCAACTGCAGGATCTCAAATAAAAAATTCCAACTTCTAAAGTAAAGCTGGTAGAAACTTGAAAGATTAATATTCGGTAGCAGACACTCGAATCTTCAAACCTTCAAAAATTCATTCAAATCGCAAGAAATTCTGAGTTTTGCGCGCTTCATAAAGGTTGATCTGAAAATGAATCGTTTTACGCAACTGCAGGATCTCAAATAAAAAATTCTTACTTCCAAAGTAAAGCTAGTAGAAACTTGACAGATTAATATTCGGTAGCAAACACTCGAATTTTCAAACCTGCAAAAATTCATTCAAATCGCAAGAAATTCTGAGTTTTGCGCGCTTCATGAAGGTTGATCTGAAAATGAATCGTTTTACGCAACTGTAGGATCTCAAATAAAAAATTCTAACTTCTACAGTAAAGCTAGTTGAAACTTGAAAGATTAATATTCAGTAGAAGACACTGGAATTTTCAAAACGAGCAAAAATTCATTCAAATCGCATGAAATTCTGAGTTTTGCGCGCTTCATAAAGGTTGATCTGCAAATGAATCGTTTTACGCAACTCCAGGATCTCAAATAAAAAATTCCAACTTCTAAAGTAAAGCTAGTAGAAACTTGAAAGATTAATATTCGGTAGCAGACACTCGAATCTTCAAACCTTCAAAAATTCATTCAAATCGCATGAAATTCTGAGTTTTGCGCGCTTCATAAAGGTTGATCTGAAAATGAATCGTTTTACGCAACTGTAGGATCTCAAATAAAAAATTCTAACTTCTACAGTAAAGCTAGTAGAAACTTGAAAGATTAATATTCAGTAGAAGACACTGGAATTTTCAAAACGAGCAAAAATTCATTCAAATCGCATGAAATTCTGAGTTTTGCGCGCTTCATAAAGGTTGATCTGAAAATGAATCGTTTTACGCAACTGCAGGATCTCAAATAAAAAATTCCAGCTTCCAAAGTAAAGCTAGTAGAAACTTGAAAGATTAATATTCGGTAGCAGACACTCGAATCTTCAAACGTTCAAAAATTCATTCAAATCGCAAGAAATTCTGAGTTTTGCGCGCTTCATAAATGTTGATCTGAAAATTAATCGTTTTACGCAAATGCAGGATCTCAAATAAAAAATTCCAACTTCTAAAGTGAAGCTAGTAGAAACTTGAAAGATTAATATTCGGTAGCAGACACTCGAATCTTCAAACCTTCAAAAATTGATTTAAATCGCAAAAAAAATTTGAGTTTTGCGCGCTTCATAAACGTTGAACTGAAAATGAATCGTTTTACGCAAATGCAGGATCTCAAATAAAAAATTCCAGCTTCCAAAGTAAAGCTAGTAGAAACTTGAAAGATTAATATTCGGTAGAAGACACTGGAATTTTCAGAACGAGCAAAAATGCATTCAAATCGCAAGAAATTCTGAGTTTTGCGCGCTTCATAAAGGTTGATCTGAAAATGAATCGTTTCACGCAACTGCAGGATCTCAAATAAAAAATTCCAACTTCTAAAGTAAAGCTGGTGGAAACTTGAAAGATTAATATTCGGTAGAAGACACTGGAATTTTCAAACCTTCAAAAATTGATTCAAATTGCATGAAATTCTGAGTTTTGCGCGCTTCATAAAGGTTGATCTGAAAATGAATCGTTTTACGCAACTGCAGGATCTCAAATAAAAAATTCCAGCTTCCAAAGTAAAGCTAGTAGAAACTTGAAAGATTAATATTCGGTAGAAGACACTGGAATTTTCAAACCTTCAAAAATTAATTCAAATCGCAAGAAATTCTGAGTTTTGCGCGCTTCATAAATGTTGATCTGAAAATTAATCGTTTTACGCAAATGCAGGATCTCAAATAAAAAATTCCAACTTCTAAAGTGAAGCTAGTAGAAACTTGAAAGATTAATATTCGGTAGAAGACACTGGAATTTTCAAACCTTCAAAAATTCATTCACATCGCATGAAATTCTGAGTTTAGCGCGCTTCTTAAATGTTGATCTGAAAATGAATCGTTTTACGCAACTGCAGGATCTCAAATCAAAAATTCCAACTTCTAAAGTAAAGCTGGTAGAAACTTGAAAGATTAATATTCGGCAGAAGACACTGGAATTCTCAGAACGAGCAAAAATGCATTCAAATCGCAAGAAATTCTGAGTTTTGCGCGCTTCATAAAGGTTGATCTAGAAATGAATCGTTTTACGCAACTCCAGGATCTCAAATAAAAAATTCCAACTTCTAAAGTAAAGCTGGTAGAAACTTGAAAGATTAATACTCGGTAGAAGACTCTGGAATTTTCAAAATGAGCAAAAATTCATTCAAATCGCAAGAAATTCTGAGTTTTGCGCGCTTCATAAAGGTTGATCTGAAAATGAATTGTTTTACGCAACTGCAGGATCTCAACTAAAAACCTGCAACTTCCAAAGCAGCACGATTATAAAACACTAGTTTCTTCATGGAATGACGCCGATTTGAAATCGCCCTGTACAATAAATCGAGATTAAAACTTCAATTTCTGAGCTGATTTCGATTAGTTGAATATGAATTAATGTGGCGGTAACCATTTGCTGTACGTACATGATGAATATTGGAAAGCATAAAAAGTGACGATTCATCTAAATTCCCAATAAACTTAGGATTTTCTTTATAGAAATGTATCAGGCTGGAATTAAAGTTTACGATATCGAAGTGCGGTGCAACAGAAAGATGCCAGAACCGATTCATATTTAAATTACTTTAGAGGTTGTAATATTTGATTGCTTCGAGGAAATATCGGTGGCAATAAAAATTACTTGGCTCCTTGGCAAAGATCCGCGCATCTTCTTATATTGGTTTTACATAATTCAGCTTTTTATTGGCTAGTAACGTCACACCGATTTGATGGTTTACTGCTGCAATCTGCCATTTTAATATACAGAGTCATTCAAAATTACCATATTTTATTTTAAATTAAATTATTTTGTATTAGCAAAAAGCACTCACAAACATCACGGGTAAAACCTGCAAATCTCCCCAACTTCCTTCGCAAGTAAGAAGAGTTTACTTCCTTTATTACAAATTTACCAAGTTTATCAGATTTTTTATATACAGAAACTTATAAAACCTTTAACTTTCCAAATAAGTAGAGTGTAAGATTGATGGAAATACTTACGAATTGTGAGAATTAGGAGTTGAGGATGGTGTAGGTCGTCTTTCCTCCCTCATGGAACTGTTGCTAATTTTCGACGTTAACCGCTTGAGAACATCGTCCATGGAACGTTTGAGTGGATGTAAGGAACTATTATTGTTCATTAAACTATTGTTGTTATTGTTGTAATGAAAGTTGCTCTTAATGTCCGAACTGGGTGAACTGCACTCGGAGGAGTTTCGCCGCCTCTCCAAGTCCTCATTGTGCAACGAGAGAGCGGAAATGCACGGCGACACTGAGGATATCATCGAATGCGGAGGCTCGATCGCGGATCTTTTGGCTGTTTTTGATGGTATCTGGTCCTCGTCCAGACCGTCGTCCAATTCACTTCCGCAAGCACTGGGCGATGAGGATTCGGACAGTTTGTTGTAGAACGTTGCAGCAGTGTTGACCATAGTGTTGGGTTCTTCTTCGCAAATATCACTGAGATTGTTGCTGCTTGTTTCGTCCAAGTCAGTCAAGCCACCTCCATCGCTTCCACTTCCCAAATTTGCCTGGATTGGTGGTGGTTCCGTTGAACTGCCTTCTTGAAGTTTTGTTGGTGGCGACTTCCTCTTTGAAGACATATTTCTGGAAAGAGAAACGCAAACTTATTCTCTGGATCAACTGCACACATTCACATTTATATGTTCAGAGATTCGGACCCGATTAGCCGAATGTGTTTTCCATGGCCTATCGGAAATTGAGATGCAAATAGTCCCATCGTGAAGGAATCGGTTTCTTAGGTAGTCAAATTATTCACGGTTAAATGTGGTCACTTTCCATCTTCCTTAATTAAAACGTGGAAGTAGGAGTGCACGACTTGTACGGGACCGACTTTCTATTTAATTTGGCCGAACGTTGATTGAACGCTATTAGCAACATCATATTTAATAATTTCTGTATGCTCTAAACGTTTCGTGTTTCTATTGGGGTAATTGACAATTTGGGAACGACAATTTTTCTAGTGGTTCTCATTAGAAAACACATTTCCTAATGGTTTTTCCTAAGGAAGTTCTTCTAATTGCTGGTTTTGAGTAAATGGAAGTTTTGTACATGGAAGCTGCTGAGGGACAGTTTTACCCTAATACGTCGAGGTTTGATTAGATGAGAAGAGAGGAAGATCTTCAATCCTACAAATTTTTCCTAGTTCTTGTTCCTAGAGAACGTTCGAATTAAACATTGTAACCGCAAATCTCCTTAGAAGATTCATCAATTAAAGCACACACAACATTTTACTTATCCAATCAAACCGATTATTGGGAAATTTCCGCCTTAATGCATAAAATTAACTTGGCTGATGAGTTGACCTGTTATAAAAAGAGAAAACTCATGCAATTATGCGGCTAAGTGCACAGATAAACGTTCTCTATATAATAATTGCGGACAGTAACAACTTCGAGTTGAGAAAAGTTGAGAAATTCAATTTGGTGTTATTATTAATTTGCCGATTATTTTGCATGAATGTTGAAGCTTTACCTGGTTCTTCTGCCAGCAAATTTTTCGGAAATTTATTGAAATTCTTACATTTCTGGAGGTTTTAGCCGCATTCTACATCCAGAGCGGTTCCTGCTGCTACTCAAATTGCTGCGCTGTGAACAGTTCCTTGCCAAACACAACAGTATCAACTTCACCTTAACAGTGCACAAATATTGCTCTTTTTGACGCTTAAATTGAACTTTAAGCTGGCGCTAAACGCGAATGTACTTGATTAGTTGGTTTCGAAGATCTGGCTGGATTCGCCAAAAGAATTTGCAAACCGGACTTGTTATCGGTGAACTTGAGAACAATCGGATTCAGACAATTATGGGGTCAGCCGGTTTATCGCCGATTTAGCTAAATAAGTGGTAAAACAAAGTATCCACGCTCACAGAACATGAGACATTTCGGGCGTTTCAATAAAACGAACTGCGTTTTAGATTTTGCATTCAAATGGCTACCATATAAAAAATGCACTAATTCAAAGTTGTTTCTTTGCGGAAGTTCACGCAAATGATCGCCTTTTTCACCGAAAAATTACTGCCATCAAAATCCACAAGTTTTTTCCATATTAATGTCGATGGAATCTGCCCACATGATTCTCAAGGAAACTTTTCGATAAATTAGTAGACAATCGAGCTCGTTTATTGGCCTGATTAGACACGAAGTGGAAAAACATAAAAAATTCGAACGTCGTCAGTTCAAGTCGAGAAAATGAGAAAAAAAAGACGACCGCCGGCAAAGTTCCGCCTTATTTCCTTTTATTGCAAAGAAAATATTATTAAGAAGTTGAAAGGATGGAAAATAATAAGTATAAAAGCGCAAGATGAAAGAAAGGGCGTTTCTCGTGAACACCCGAATCGAAACAGAAATAATATAATAAACGATGAAAATATTTATTTGAGAAATTAGATTTGTTGCCCCCTCTTTATCAGAAGAAAAATTGCTGGCTCGGCAGAGGCGCAGCCCAATCGATACGGCTCGAGAAAGCTGCTGTTTTCTTTTGCTAAATAACGTCCATCGTCTGTGTCATTAAATTCTTTATTTATTTTTCGCATAAAATTACGTGCCTTTTCAGAAAAGCGTATTATTCCGAGCAGAAACTTCAGCACGAAAAGCAGATGCATCGGAGCTTTCAATATTTGATGTTTTCCAACACTCCGACCTAGACTAGACTAGTTCTTCTTATCAGCTTGGACTAGACTATTTGTGGTTGCACAATTTAACGAGTTGTTTAGATGACACGTTCCACTTTTTTTTATTCGACATCTAATTATTGTTGGTTTCCCAAGCGCCCAAAAGCGGTAAAACCTCATTTCAATAATGGCTGTTAAATTACCAAAATTCATAAAATAGCTGTTTGATACTTTCTCAATTAATGTGCCTTTTTATTTATTATTCATTCACACCAAAACAGCGTTTGTATCGTAGGAGTGTTCAATGGGAAAAACTGATTTACCTTTATTAATTTGACCATTTCGAATTAATGATTATTATGCAGATTGGCGGCTACAAAATGGCGTTTATCTATTAAGATGTAGGATCTTTTGTAATGTTAGTTATATCACGAATTACACCCACGGAAAGTTGTAAAATTAATGACAATTCTGCATATTAATAGGCGATAAACGTAATTTACTCAACAGCATCGTCTAGAATGATTTATGAAAATTGTTTTATTTACTGTAGATTTTTTACTTGCCAATAGTCAATAGAAGCTTCTAATTAACATTTTTTGAAAAAACCCTTTACAGCCAACAAGAGGAACTAAAAAAAAACATCCATAACAGACAATTGGGGACTATTTTCATTGCTTCCGATTGAAAATGTAGCAATTATTTGAGGCTAGAACCTTCGAAAGACAGTTACAAAGTAACAAATTGGTCACTCTGAGGTGACTTTGGATAAGCCATTGTCTGTCCTGGTAGCGGGTTTAAAATTTATTTATTTTCAAACAATCAGTTGGACAACACATACCACAATACCAATTCGGATTTAAACCTAAACACTCAATTGTTCACCCACTTTTTATACTAACCAACAACATACAAACAACTCACCTCACGAACAAGAAAACAGCATGTCTCTTCATGGACATCAATAAGGCCTTTGACAGTGTCTGGCACAAAGGACTTTTATATAAACTTTCCCAGCTTAAAACCCCCAAATACATAATTCACGCAATCAGAAACCTACTCACAAACAGACACCTAGAAGTACGCATAGACAACACCCTCTCCTTTGCTTTCTCCCCTGAACAAAGACTCCCGCAAGGATCCCCGCTATCACCCCTTCTTTACAATATATACTGCCACGACATATACAATCACAGTCTCCACGACAAAAGACACTTTAGAAAATCTGCTTACATACTACAATACGCCGACGACACTGCATTGATCGTGCACGACAAAACTACAGTAAAAGCAGTACAAAAACTTCAAACACTAACAGACAATACAATTGCTTGGTTCTACAAATGGAGACTTACACCAAACGCCACGAAAAACCAACTACTTTTACCAAACCACCAAATTAAAGACGACTCTCCATCAATAACAACAGACGGAAACAGAATTAGACCAAAACAAGAGGCAAAATATCCTAGGAATGACACTGGACCAAAAACTAAAATTTACAAAACACGCACAGAACGTAAGAACAAAAATCATTCAACGGACAAAACACTTCCGATCACTGACGTACAAAGACAAAGGAATCAGTACAAAGACCGCCACAAAAATTTACCAATCAATATGTAGACCTCTGCTTGACTACGGACATATACTGACAGCGAATGCATCTAGGAAAACTAAACAACACATTCAAACAACAGAACAGATTGCCCTGAGATCAATAACGAAAATAAGACATCCTCAAAACCAACTACACAACCCCTCAAACCAACTACTCTACGAACGAAGAAAAATAACGCGAATAACAGAAAGACAACTCCAATTGCAAACGAAATGGAAAAACAATCCCTACAACTGGACCCTACTGAATCCCCTTTGCCTCACGAGACAAACGAGACAATCCCGCTTCCGCTTCCCAACAACAACACTACTTGAACACTTCCAACACGACTGAACCAACCTGCTAGACGATGAAAAGACATGACATAGAAGTGAGATTTTTTTGATTTTTTTTTGCTTTGTAATAATTTTAAGTTTACAGTTAAGTTTTAAGACTCAGTTCTGTGGACACATACAAACTAATCCACCATAATCATGGTGAATATTTATTTATATTAAAAAATTTCTATAAAAATGCTCTTTCAGCTTGAGAGGAGCGAATGAGGTAAACTAGGTCACTTTGCAAAAAGAGTCTCAATAAATCCGTTAAACAAATGGATGAACAGCCACAACGACAGGTCTGGAAAATAAAGACGATTTTTATTCTCTCAGAAAATTCCCAACCTGACGATTATGATGAATGCGACCGGCGATGTAAACAGGGCAAGTGTGTGTGTTGTGGTAAGGAAGCATACATCCGCTTTTCTGTGAAATATGGCCCTGTCTCTCCTACCAACAATCCGAAACAAGTAGACTTTTGTCCTCCGGATCTCGAGTTAGATGATCCGTTGTTAAACGGTTCGACGGATCCACGGCCGGGAAATAAATAGGCCGTCATCGGAATGAAAGAAGATGAAACTAAAGTCCCATTTAGAATAAATGAATATATCGAATCTTTTTCTTTGAATTATGAGCCTTTGTGGGTGCATATTTATTATTCTCTTCGCGGTACATGGAGACAATAATTCACTTTTGCCTTCTTTGTTGCTGGACTTTTCGTGTTTCGATTAGCACTGGATTCGACTTTTTTCTTTAAGAAATATACATCAGCTTTATTTCTGCTGCTTGCCCCTTTTTGAAATTAGTTTCTAATAATAACTTATTTATCGACAATTTGAACTTGTTGTTATAGTTGTGAAGTTTCTTTAAAGCTGCGCCAAGCGAGTCACCTCTGAAAAAATGCCGGCCGAATAACGCAAAAATCTTCAACTGTCCAATCATAATCACCAATTATTTTACACAATTGTCCAATTTTAAGGACGCTTTTATAGTTTGCATTAAATCAGATTCTTAAAACTAAGGTTTTTGTCGCTTTCGCATCGAAAAATCCCCGGCCGATGGAAAATCAGCTGCATAGTGGGTGCAAAAGCCAAAATTGCGTGTCGAGCGGCAGGCCTATAAACCACATTTCGTCGGTTATACACCAATATGCTCAACAAAAACTTGCACTATATATAGAATGTTCAGTATTTTCTGTATAAAATGGTTAATGTTTTTGCGGCTGAAATAATTACGTTAACCATTTCATACGGAAGCAGAAATTTTCGGTTGGCAAAAGAAAATCCCTCATTCTAATCAACTGTAGCCAGTAATAAAACCACAAAGTGGTTCTTGTGAACAGATTATTCCAGAACTCCAATGAGGCTTAATGCTGAATATGAACGGCGTATAACTGAAAATCTCATATCGCAAAACAGTGCACAAAAACAAAACGCTGCTCGTATGATTGCTTTACAAATCCCCATTATCGTCCTGTTCTGAATACCTATGTTTTGCATACCACTCATCCAAAAATTCCCATTAAATCGATGCCATTCTCTCTTTCTCTCTGTGTGTGTGTGTGTGTTTGCCAGAGTTTCAAATACGTGAACGATTTCCGGTTTTATATCGTCGCTTTTGTGCTTGTCTGTTCGTCTGGATGTTTTGTGTCAACAACATCAAAAGCAGGAAAAATAATTATGTTTTTCTTTAATTCGTCTTGCTTGAGACATAGTTTAAGTTTGCGATTAGGAGAAGAATTTACTTTAGTGCAGAAGAAGCACACTGGGAACAGGTGTACAGTGTAATGCGACCCAAACCGATACGAAAACCAGTTGATCTGAATTAAAAGAACGCAAAAATGGCCAGACAGTAAAGAAAGAAGAACAACTGAATTGAAAAGGCAGTGTAAGACATTGTTGTCCCAAATGCCTCTCCACTTCACATTGTGAATGAAAAATATATCTTTCATGTGAATTAATTCGTAAAGGCCCCGCTATTTATACCTCGTACAAGAATAAGTGTCCTCTTTGTGTTCTTGAAATAGGAGCTTGTTCTGCTTTATTTTCATTATGTTTTGTCTGGAGAACAATTCGACCATCTTAGCCGCCTCTTAGGCCTAACAGTTTTATTGATTTTTGCTTCGAAAAAAAACGGTAAAAATTGCCTGGGTATTGAGGCGACCTCATCCAGCCGAATCCAGAAAATAAAACCCGGAGGGTCGTTTTCCCATACAGAGAGACGTATAATAAAACTTCAGCGTTTACATAATGACTGTGTTACAATGGGTGTCATCAGCTTCTCTTGTTCATTGAGGAAGTCATTTTCTCCGGATAGTGCGGCTACACTTGACCCAATCTGGAATTTATTGTTCCTCACTGTACGTCATTATGCCCTGTTCAAGGATAAAGGACAGCACAAGAGTCGGGAGACAAAGCGACCTGCAATTTCATGAATATGACTCGAATGCCATATTTTCGGGGCTTTTCATGAAAAATTACACGTTGGGGAGTCCGCCAATGTCGCTCTATTCATCTTGCAAAAGTTCTCACTTTACCGATTTATCTTTTATCATTTTGAGTCCTTCAATTGGAGTATAATGCAGAAAATACATGAAACTTTAACTTAAAAAAATTAAAAATTAATACCGCGAAAGACTCGCATTTAAATTTAAATAAATTTAGGAGAGAAAGCGATTAGGATGATTCTAAGACACAAAACCTGTTCAAATAAGTAAATCAAAGCCCGAAGGAAACCATTGAATGAAAAAGTGAGAGAAACGAGGAAAGGAAATGCATGAAGATAAAAGTGCAATAAAAGTTTATAAAGTCGTTGCATTGAATTTCATTTGGCTTTTGGTCTGAAGAGGAGGAAAAGTCAGTTTTTCGAAAAACTGCACAAGAAGGAACCGCGAAATTGCTCAAAAAGGTCATTTTTGTCACCATGTTAAAAAAAACCTTGAAACATTTCAGCTTTAATCAGTAAAGGTCTATTGAAAAATGAAAGAAATAAACTTCTGAAGTGGAAAACGGCACAAAAACTCCAGAAACCTTAATACAGGTTACAGGCACCTACTCCATGATCTCCAAATGGACAGGCACTAGACGTGTAAAGTAAGGAAAAGGGACAAGCCGGATATCAAAAGCTTAAAAGTATCAAGACTAAATTAACTCAATAAATAGAAGATTAATAATTGGTAAAAAAATGCACCTTCAGTCAGCACAAGTCAGAATTAAACGTGCAATAATAGTGATGGGAAAATTCGAGACAATTTCACGTTGCACATCCTTATTGACTCGACCTCGAGATGAAAAGTTTTGGAAACAACATAAAAGCCCGATAAATACAATGATCCGCATTGTGGTTGTCCACTTGAAACATCTCTCTCGAATGCATCCCACATAAACATCGTCGAAATAAACACATGAAATTTATTTGTTAAGGCAAAAGTCGAATTGGCAATGGAGGAACAAAACCCACGTTCGAAAGCACTCTCGAGTGGAACGATTATTTGGGGCGGGATATAGAAGAAAGAAATCTTTGTTCTACGAAATGAAACATCTGTTTTAACTCAAGATTAGGCACTCGACTAATGGCAAAAGTACAGAACACCAGCAGCCACATGTGGTTGTGTGGGTGATTTCGACGACCTGGATTTCTGTGTAGGAATGGGCCAATTTGATTGCATCGGTTCAATTTCTGGCAGTAAACCTGGTTGGTTTTGGGCATTTGCTCACATTCATCCCTATGTCGACAGGTTGTCTGCTCCAGAACGGATATCGGGAATTCATTGTTTCCCTTTCGGATCGGGTTTCGCCGCTGCTCGATCACATCAGGCTGCAAATCCACCCTCTAATATGAGGGATGAAGTCAGCTGCACCGCCACCTTTTCAGGCAAATTCGACACTTTATGGCTGCTGTTATTAAGGCAAGCTATAATTAAATCAACTACTAGTACCGTCTTCAATGAGAAAGCAAAAACGCCGCTAATTGGCCAGACGTGAAATTGTCGCTACCAGCAATTTACCTGAATTATTTATTGAAACAATTCCCAGACGAGGAAGTCGCCGATAATTCAAGACGATCGAACCTAATTTGCACAACTTATAGAAAACAAATTTTAAATTACTATTCAGCAACAGGTTAAGTTATAAGCGCAATTGCCGTTAGACAATCCGGTATATGCCTGAACTAGATGAGCGGCTACATGGTGTCAGCCTTGCCTTAATCGGATTCATTTTTTTTGCAATAATCCACTGTGGATACATGGGAGAGCAAAATTTGAAAATTTCACAAGAGGATTTTAAAAAAGCCGTTAATTAATCAAGTGATAAATCAACAACTAAAACTCATACACTCCCAGAGACGAGCAACAAATCACTGGAAAAACAGATTCGCCACTTCAAAATGTGCGTATTTTTCGGAAATGTCTGTCGAGGAACACTTTTTTTTCTTCTTTTTGTTTGTCTTGTTATTTTGTACATATTTTACCACTTTCGTACTTGTTTCTTCGTTTGATTCTTCACTACGCTTTCATTATTCTCGCTATTAATCGCCCTAATGTTTGCTTCCAATTGCCTTCTGTTCTTAGTTCTGTCATGAGTTTTCCAGATTTGTTTGCGTCTAATTTTAAATTGTTTGGGAGTAATAAAGCTGGAAAATATCTTATAGTCGAAAATTCGGAAATTGAATACTGAATACCAAAGTGAATTGAGTAATAGATTAATCAACAACTGAAAAGTATTGCGTACAGGAAGGATAATTGAAAGAGAAGTAAAACCATCAGAAGAATAAATCGAAAATTGAGGAATAAATATAAGCAGCATGAACAAACCAATGCAGTACAAATAAGCGAAAGAGAATAGAGTTGATTTCTTGGGGATACGGTCTAGGCAGTGGTGAAAAAAGAAAAACTTTTTCAGTTACCAAGCTTCCTCCAAAATTCACCTTTTTTATGTGTAATTTTTGTGTTAAATAGGTTTTATTCCAAATTCTTTGGGTGCTTGTTGGCTGATAAAGTAATGATTGGTTTTTTGCTTTTGCTTTGGTTTCGGTTTCTATGTAAGAATTATTTTATTGCTTTGAATAGTTTTGTTTGTTTATTGTTATTTTATTAATTATTTCTATTTTATATTATTATTTGTTATGCAGATTACTGCTAAGCCCGGAAAAAACCATAAACACAAAAGTGATTGCAGATTAAAGAAAAAAACCAGTGCACTCTCACATATACCGGGTGATTCAAAAGTGGCGTCATTCCTTTTAAGGGGTAATAGGGGCTAACTTGGAGAGTACGGGAAAAATATTGAAAAAATTTTTTTCGAAAATTTATAGAAGATATTAACAGTTGAAAATCGAATTTCAACTTTGTTATTAAGCATTATTCTGAAATTGTTCCATGTTTGATTGGTAGCATATTGGAATACTTAAGCATTCGAAAAGAGAAATTACCATCTTTACTTCAAATTACGAAAATTTTCGATATTAAAAAAGTACTTTTCTACAATTTTTTGATGAAAAGTCAAAGGAGCAAATGTTTTTTGTCATTATCAGGTAGTCCCAGGTAGATATCTTTTGTCAAGAACAACAAGCATTTGTCAAATTGTGACTTACTTACTCGAGATACTGGACGATTGGCTCCTGTAATTGAAGTAGATATTGGACGACCAAGAGGTGCTTGGGTTCCAGACATAGAGGAACATGTATTGGATATCCTTGCAGCCGATCCTTCCAGGAGTACACGGAGTATTGCGCAACAAATGACGCTTTCCCAATCAACTGTACACCGAGGATTATTGCGGAGGAACGGCTTCATCTTTACCATTAATGTAAGACACACGCGCTTTTGCTCCCAGATTTTCCATTAAGGCAGCGCTTTTGTAATTGGCTTTTGGGGCAAAATCGGCAAAATTCTCAGTTTTTATCACATATTTTATGGACCGACGAAGCCAATTTCAGTAGAGATGGACTTTTTAAACTCCCGCAATTCTCATGTTTATGCCACCGACAACCCACATGCTTCCATTTCGCAACATCATCAAAACCGTTTTAGTGTGAATGTTTGGGCAGGTATTCTGGGTATTCACCTACTGGGACCCGTAATTTTGCCATCTCGGCTCAATGGTGAAATTTTTTTATTTTTTCTTCATTCGGAGTTTGAAAATCTTGTTGACAATCTGCCCCTAGCCTCCGTTCAAAATCTGTGGCTCCAAATGGACGGGGCTCCAGCCCATTTCGCTGCTCCGGTAAGAGCTTGGCTGAATCAGGAGCACACGGACAAGTGGATAGCCCTAAATGGACCAGTAAACTGGCCACCAAGGTCTCCTGACCTGACTCCTATGGATTTTTTCCTTTGGGGACACATTAAATCTCTTGTCTATCGAACACCGGTACAAAATGAGCAGGAGTTAGTTACACGAATACAAGAAGCTGCTCAACTCACTTTTCAGAACCACAGATTTATATCTAAGATTTTCGTTTTACCACCAAGCACCGAAATGATTTTCGTATTTAAAGGTTAATGACTCAATTTTTATAGGTTCTTCACTTACCGTAGGTTGGTTTCATTAAGCTACAACTTTTTATTGGAGGTATTATTGAAATCAAATTGAATTTTCAAATTATTAAGCCACGTATTTAAAAAATATTCTTATTTAGTGAAAATTATTTTGCTTCGCATCATTTATTTTCCGAAATCTGGAATTGCATTGAAACATTAGTTAAATACAAAAAGGTACTAGCAAATTAGTACTCGCGAATGACGTCATCACTAGTATAAAATATTAATTTCCGAACAGACCAATTGACAGAAAGGGGAAGAGGCTCTTTACAGGGTTGTCCTAACCCCAATCAAGTATAATTTTGACTTCAATGTTTAGTTATGGTTAGCCGAGTTCTGGATCATTAATAAGCAACAGGTATTTATGTAATGTTAATTAGGCTTATTACCTTGCGAAGCACCGTTGCCGTAATTCTGATCTAGTTTTTTTCAAATATCTCAGTTTTTGATACGAATTAATTTTTTAAACTATTTTTCCTGTACTCTCAAAACACCCCCAGACAACACCCCCAGAGGAATGACGCCACTTTTGAATCACCCTGTATTGCACTGAGTTGAGTCACATAATGAACTTCTTCAACGGGCTAAAAGTGTTGGATGCACTGCAGTTTAAAGCAGGATGAACAAGTCAAAAAAATTGTATAAAAAATCAACAAGCAAGTAAAAAACGTTGAATATTTTCCGAAAACTGGTTTAAGTCTAAGGTCTAAGGTCTAAGAATAAGTAATCTAAGGTTGACTTGAGAAGAATGAACGAACAATTGCTATCCAAATAAAAATGTTTAGTAAGAACGTGGATAAGAAAACTAAATAATCAATCAATGACGCACAAAAATGATAATCATATTTGTAATGTAAGTTTGCTCAGAAATGGGGAACTATTAAGACGTAATTAAAGCCAACCAAGATAACTAGCTAATTGAAACGAATAAAAAACCATAGATCAAAGTCGAAAACAAGACAATTAGAAACTTTTGAAAAGACGATTAATTCGTCGATAATCCCAATGGTTCTTTAAACTGAAATTCCTCTCGAAAGCAAATCAAATGTAAATCTTCCAGGAGCATCGAAGAAAATACCAGATTTAACAGCGATACCTATCTGGCTTCATTATAAAATCCACGGTCTACTTTACAAAGCGGATGTGACTAGTCCAGAGCATTGTTAGATCCACATTTGTTGGCTTAATGGAAACCATGTGTGTTATGTTTCTACCTTTCTCTTTCGGGTGACAGGAAAAATAAAAGTTATGCGTCATATTTCACAATGTGACTAGGTAGATTCGCATTTAGAATCCGTATCCTGAACGATGTTCGGTCTCAAGTTTCTCACTGTTTTTCCGCTTCAAGTGGTTTAATTAATATCTTTGGGAATTTGGGTCGGTTTTACACGTTTCTGGATGACATCTGGACCAAAAGGTTCCACAATAGATCAAAAGCCCGTTTACAGACAGATCGGAGATGAAGGACCCAAATCTCTGAACCTGTCGATGTCGTCGCACTTCAACCGATCCCGTTATGCATTCACCTAAATAATGGTTTATCGGTTTCGTATCGGTTCTACGTATTTTATTAAGACCGATTAGAATTGGCTTTACAATGAACCGAAAGCAATAATAAATATGGTAATATAGATTACATAATACCACCAAAAATAAACGTTTGCATATCATTAAGGCGACGCTTTGATTATTTCCCATCGTATCGCTATTTTATAAAGTGAACAACCTTTTCAAAATCCGAAACCGGTCCGGCGATTACCATAACAATTGTCCCCTTGGAAGAAACTCGCATCTCCACAAAACAACCTGTTAATTGTGTAATTATTTCAAAGATCCACGGTTCGGACTTCGTGCATGACACGCAGCATTTCCATTTCTCGTCCACTCTCCAATCTTGACCAGAAGATTATGCATGTGTGGGACAAAGCAAATCAGCCAATGCGTGTGTTGAAAAGAGACGAAAGTGCTTACTTCTTAAGCCACGCCCTCAATTGGCGATGCGCTTTTTCCTTATCTAATGCACACTGTTAGGGTTCTGCTTTGTTCCACTCCCAGTCTCACAATTAAGGTATACATTTTGTTGCACAGGTGCGTGTTATTTGACATTTTTTCTATCGCCTACAGGTTTTTTAAACTCTGTAAACGAGAAGTTTTGGCAAATATCACAAAAAGTGGACTAGAAAAATAACAAAATTGTCCAAATACACTTTTGACTGAGTTTGTGCGTTAAGTTATAGATATTGTAAATTTTTGGATATTTAAAGGAGTTTATTCCGTAAATTCTTGAGTCCCTACATGATGAGGCAACAAACAATAAATAAAGTAATAATCATTTGTCAGGTGCTGAGAGTGGAAATAGAGTGACATTGTAGAATGGTTGTCAGCACGTATTTGTAGGAGATGACACAATTTTAATGCATTTTGGACTAATGTCAAGTCTGGGAAAAATTCCACGCATTATTGTTTTGCGAACAAAGCATGATTCACGTGTCTAGTTGTTGTAAGTTTGCGAAACAGCTGTAGATCGCCAGTTATTTACTAATAATAAGCGGTCTTTAGGCGGCCGCCCGTGCAGATTGTTTGGGCCCGACAAGATCAAGCTTATAAAAGCCGGAAAGCTTGGAATTTTCGATCTCAAGATAAAAGCTATTATTTTTTCTCTCATCTGTTCCAATTAAAAGACCAGCCCGAATATCAACTGCAAATTTACCTTCCAAGACAACGGGCTAGCGTAATAAAAATAAAGATGCTGATGAGCCAGCTTTATAAGGACTGCTAAATATAAAAATCTCGTTCTTCTCGTGATAAAATACAAAAGAATTCGTTTTATACTTCGCTCGAGCGTTTCTCGACTCGATTTAAGAAGAAAGTCCCACACATAAACACCTGCAGTGTTGTTACATCACCGCGTCATTTTGTTAAACTGTCGTTTCACATGTACAGAAACTAGCTGGAAATTAATCCCTGTTCCTCAACAGGTTGCTCTTGTTCGAAAACCACAAATACCTTAATAAAACAGCGTCTGGAGGCCACCCCTAACAACATACTCAAGAATTCATTCGGCTCTCCCTCGGGCTTTCCATAAAAGTGTGTTTTCGAACAGGCCCTTGTTCTCACAAAACCCCAGCCATTAATTTTTTATCGTTTTCCGGCATTGTCACTAAATCAGGAATGCACCCTCGACCTAAAGAGCCGCTCGACATCACAAAACACACACACTCTTGAGACTAGTGATGACTGTGTTACTTAGTGTTCTATTTTGGGCAATTGGGGCGAAAATTCCATGCAAAAATGTGTCATCTAAGAAGGGTTGGTTCAGATGCAGATTTATTTAAATCATGAATGAACATGCATGCTTAAGGACATGCCCGGGCGTGTATGGCATCAACCAGAAATTTAATTTATCAAAAAATTGAACTCATGAATTTCTGCAATTTAGGTAAAACTTCAATTGCAGAAATATTAGCCAAAAATGAGGTTCATCAGCGAAAAAATCGTGTTGATAAGTCCTTATTGAAGAATTTAATAAAAATTTGCGTGTAATTTCGCAAAAGTTTTTTGCTTTTTAAGCCGCCTTGATCTGAATTAAGTTATTAAGAGTGGACATAAAAAATTGATGTTCCGAATCCGAGTTTCTTTACTGTCGGTTGCCAAATTATTTTTTATTATTCTGCCACTCTGTATATTTGGCAGGTATAATGTGACAAATGACTTCATCAATAATGTTCTTCTTTCAATGAAATTTAGTGTTTTTTTAAGTGGTTTTTAATCAAAAATTTAATTTGCATTAAGAGTGACTTTCTAATTTTATGAATGTTTTTGAAAATTAATAAACCAACCGGTTATTTTCCATCCTCCTGCCTTTCTGCAGCGCAGACAGAGATGACAAGTAAGTATCTCATTTTCGTGCCAATCACATTATTTTTTGCTTCAATAACTTCAATTTTCAACAAATTTTCGACCTTAAACCTGGAGACTTTTGTCAAAATGTCGCTGAATTACACAGTGAACGTGTAAAAGAAACAAACTCCAAAACTATCCAATTTGTTCTCCATAGTTGCCCAAAAGAGATACGGTAACATTGAAGGTAACGCCTCCCTTAACGTAAACACCCTGTATATGCGGTGCTTCTCTCTCAGCCCTTTAACCGTTGGCTAGATATTTAAGCGACTCTTTCCTTAGAACGACTCTGTAACAGCACAGGACAGGATTAAGCAATGTGATGTTGCGAAAGGTGCTAGTGTTAGAGTGATAAGGGATAGGAGTCTGCAATCACATCTAGCTAGTGATCTGAATTGACCGAAATTAGATAATTTTTCGCGTTTCTTGAACTTGCTTTGGAGGAATAGATGCAGATAGATATAGAGACAATGAGATGCTCCTCGCGAGTGTGGTTTGTTAAGGACAGAAAGTAGACGTTTCGGCCAGTTGCAGTGGGCAACATGCAGATGGGAAAATGAGACTCACCTAAGCTGCTTGAACAGTGCGAGGGAGTCAACACATGGCTGTAGATTCGCCAGTGAGCGAACCTCTTGAAGATGTGCGGCAGCCACTGTGTTCGTTAACCAAACTGGGCGCACTGCATAAAAGAGATCCGGCTCGCTACTGGGATATGCGCACCCTTGTTCGACTCGATGCGCAACCCCTCGCTCTATTGTTTACTTGGAGCTCTATTGGCCCGACAACGAGTGTCCGACGTTTCGTGCACCTGTCACCTGCCTCACGTTCTCGCCTTAAGACTATTGTCACACACTGCGATCGCACCACTTCTGACTGATTTCACGACGTTTCGCTAGCGGACGTACGAGTAATGTGCGTGTGCACTGCGTGCCGAGATGCCTCTGTTTGCTTCGGCATCAGCAGTTCTGCTGCAGCATCTCCCCCACTTTCGATGGGCCCGCCTTTGGACCTCCCTGCTACACCACGTGTGCAGACCGCCTACTTTGCGAATTGTACTCGTGTAGATGAGCCTTAAGAGGTTTGCGAACTGGTATTGTTGTGAAGGCGGGGCATCTCCGGGGACTCCCACAAGACACTGACGATCATACGCTTTCTTGCGTAATCCTTTTCGCAATTATTACCCTGATTGTTTTCCTTTTGGCAACAATGTGCCGTTTCTTTGCGATGCACAGTCTCGAAAGGGGGGGATTTATTTCTTTTTTTTCCGCTGTCCACCCAGATGTATATCGGGAAATCATCGCCAGCTTGGGCAGGCTGAATTATTTAACTGCTTCCAATGGGAAATTGCATTATGATAACTCGAAATTGCATGTTTCGAGTGCGGTTATTTTTAATTTTTCCATTGCATTCTACGTTAATGTTGCGCATAAATTGGGCACCTGGAATTTTTCCGAAGTTTCCGCAAATTTATTTTCTAGTCTTTGCTTTTCGGTCAGCAAAAGCAAAAGCTAAGACTTCAAATTGTGTAATTTTCCTTGTTGAGGGAAATTACTTTTACTAATTTTTTTGTGACTTGAGCTATGTCTCTTCTCCACTTGCTTGGAGCTCTTTAAAAGTCGCGTCCTCAGTGAGCCACATTGTGTTTGCCTTCTTCAAAAAACGCTAGTTAATTCTACAAAATCAGGCACCCACCTACTCAGGAACAGTATTATTATGCAAGTAAATGCAGTTTTTGATTCAATTTTCGCATCTAATCGCATTGCGACTAAGTGCGCTGTAAAAAAATCACAATTTTCAGTTAACGAATGGCTCAAATAACATTTCTCCCTGTGGACTTTTTCTGAGCGAAAACACGCGAATTTCTGGGTCTAAGAATGGAAATAACACTCTTCACTAGCAATTCTCTCTCTCTCAATTCAACATTCTCAACATGAAATATTCAAATGAAGCACAGTAGATAACTTAGGCAAATTTTGTTGTTTCTTTGGCAAAATACCGATTTTTCCCTGCTAAAACCTAGATGGCAATGTTAAATGTTTCATTAGTCGCATGAGTACGCACATTATCTCTACAGCAGAAGTTAAGCAAAGGGCCCAACTGGGTTTTAACCCAATTCGCAGACGACGCGCTCATTGCAATGTATAATTTATGAACATTGGCGAAGTTATAACGATGTTCTGTTCCGAGGCTTTTAGGCCGTAAACAAACGTTCAATGTTACTTCATGGTTCCGTGAAATTTACATCAGGAAGTTACCGATGGTTTCAAGACTGAATATTATACAGGGTGATTCAAAAGTGGCGTCATTCCTCTGGGGGTGTTCTCTGGGGGTGTTTTGGGAGTACAGGAAAGTCGGTGCTTGGTGGTAAAACGAAAATCTTACATATAAATTTGTGGTGCGGAAAAGTGAGTTGAGCAGCTTCTTGTATTCGTGTAACTAACTCCTGCTCATTTTGTACCGGTGTTCGATAGACAAGAGATTTAATGTGTCCCCAAAGGAAAAAATCCATAGGAGTCAGGTCAGGAGACCTTGGTGGCCAGTTTACTGGTCCATTTCGGCCTATCCACTTGTGCGTGTGCTCCTGATTCAGCCAAGCTCTTACCGGAGCAGCGAAATGGGCTGGAGCCCCGTCCATTTGGAGCCACAGATTTTGAACGGAGACTAGGGGCAGATTGTCAACAAGATTTTCAAACTCCGAATGAAGAAAAAATAAAAAAATTTCACCATTGAGCCGAGATGGCAAAATTACGGGTCCCAGTAGGTGAATACCCAGAATACCTGCCCAAACATTCACACTAAAACGGTTTTGATGATGTTGCGAAATGGAAGCATGTGGGTTGTCGGTGGCATATACATGAGAATTGCGGGAGTTGAAAAATACATCTTTACTGAAATTGGCTTCGTCGGTCCATAAAATATGTGATAAAAACTGAGAATTTTGTCGATTTGGCTCCAAAAGCCAATTACAAAAACGCTGCCTTAATGGAAAATCTGAGAGTAAAAGCGCGTGTGTCTTACATTAATGGTAAAGATGAAGCCCTTCCTCGGCAATAATCCTCGATGTACAGTTGATTGGGAAAGCGTCATTTGTTGCGCAATACTCCGTGTACTCCTGGAAGGATCTGCTGCAATGATATCCAATACATGTTCCTCTATGTCTGGAACCCGAGCACCCTCTTGGTCGTCCAATATCTACTTCAATTACAGGAGCCAATCGTCCAGTATCTCGAGTAAGTAAGTCACAATTTGACAAATGCTTGTTATTCTTGACAAAAGATATCTACCTGTGACTACCTGATAATGACAAAAACATCATTGCCGCTTTGACTTTTCATCAAAAAATTGTAGAAAAGTACTTTTTTAATATTGAAAATTTTCGTAATTTGAAGTAAAATGGTAATTTCTCTTTTCGAATGCTTAAGTATTCCAATATGCTACCAATCAAACATGGAACAATTTCAGAATAATGTTTAATAACAAAGTTGAAATTCGATTTTCAACTGTTAATATCTTCTATAAATTTTGGAAAAAAATTTTTCAATATTTTTCCCGTACTCTCCAAGTGAGCCCCTAGGATTTCAATGACGCCACATTTGAATCACCCTGTAGAATTAGCTTGTCGGTTGCATGTAAATTACAGGTTTTGTTTTTCTGATAAGTTTGGTAAATCAACCGCGATTTCCTTCTACAAACAGCTGATAAAAAGCAAAGGAAATTAAAATGAAAATTCAATCACTGACTGACCCACATTGGCCCTTTTCCCTTCTAGTAACGTCTCTGTCTTTCTCGTTGTTGTTACTGTGTGTTTCTCTGTGTATTTTCTAGAATTTGAAGCCATTTTCCTATAAAACAACTGAAATTACACCTTTCGATTAAGAGTATCTTTTGTGCAAAAAACCATGGCCTTACGAACCGTGCTTTGAAATAGTAATTTTCTACAGTGGCGTGCGAGTTTTAGAGATAATAAAAATAAACTAGGATTTGTTTCCGAGCCTGTTTATTGAAAAACAGTTTTCATTTGTTCTAATAACATGTTTCTGGTTTTCTTCCCTTTTCGCGTTACGAATGCTTGTGCCCGGCTGCACTCTCTCATCAAAAAAGTCCAACTTTCAAACGAGAGTAAATAGCGACTTGAAACTTTCAAAGTCCTTAGCAGCCACCCGCCTTAAAATAGAAATACAGTTTTATCAAAATCGCATAAAAAGCCGATTTTTGGCAGCTTTGTAAATGTTAGTCGCCAAATGGAAGTTTTTACCCATTTGCTCCCGCTCTTTTAAACAGTTCTATTTTGACATTCTGCGCCAGTAGCAACTTGAAACTTTCACAGTTTTTAGCAGCCACCGGCCTTAAAATAGAAATACAGTTTTATCAAAATCGCATAAAAAGCCGATTTTTAGGCAGCTTTGTAAATGTTAGTCGCCAAATGGAAGTTTGTACCCATTTGCTCCCGCTCTTTTATACAGTTCTATTTTGACATTCAGCGCAAGTAGCAACTTGAAACTTTCACAGTTTTTAGCAGCCACCGGCCTTAAAATAGAAATACAGTTTTATCAAAATCGCATAAAAAGCCGATTTTTAGCAGCTTTGTAAATGTTAGTCGCCAAATGGAAGTTTGTACCCATTTGCTCCCGCTCTTTTAAACAGTTCTATTTTGACATTCAGCGCAAGTAGCAACTTGAAACTTTCACAGTTTTTAGCAGCCACCCGCCTTAAAATAGAAATACAGTTTTATCAAAATCGCATAAAAAGCCGATTTTTAGCAGCTTTGTAAATGTTAGTCGCCAAATGGAAGTTTGTACCCATTTGCTCCCGCTCTTTTAAACAGTTCTATTTTGACATTCTGCGCCAGTAGCAACTTGAAACTGCATCTTGAAACTTGAAACTGCAATTGCATGAAAAGTCAATTTTTGGCAGCTTTTCAAATGTAAGTCTTAAAATGAAAGTTTTCACCCATCTGTTCCCGCTCCTTAAAAAGTTTTTTTTCTAAACCACAGGGGCAACTTGAAACTTCCACAGTCCTCAGAAGACACCTCACACTTAAAAAGCTGAATTTTTCATAAAAATCATTCGGAATTTTCATTTTCATCAACATTTCTGAGTAAATGTTGATCTCAAAATGGTGTTTTGGTAGACTTTTGGTCATTAAAAAGAGACAGTTTTGTCTGAAACTGCTGAAACTACAGCTTTTGACTAAGGGTGTCTTTTTTTGTGTTCAACTCAACTTTTTTTTCAAATTTGTTTTTTGTTTCAGACAATTGCCAGACTGGCCACTGGGAAATGGAGGAGAAGATGAAACTGGCATTACAAAGGTAGGAAACGTTTTGTGTGTCTAAAAAATCAAGAGTTTTACTTTGAAATGAAACTCTGTGGAAACCTAGAAGACGATTTGCTGATATTTTGCAAGCAAATGCTTTGAAGTTCTATTTGAAGAATTCGAAACATTGGCAGGTTTAAATTAACTGAAAACTTGAGTTTTTCCATATGGTTTTTCCACACAAGACCCGTTAGTGCTGTTAAAATGCGAGAGAAATAATGGAGGCAAAGTTTGGATTTGAAGTGAATTTCACTGCAACTAATTTCCCCCCAAATTACCTTGACTGAATATCCAGGTTTTGGTCCACATTGGCCGTTTGTTCGAAGTCAAAGAGCGTCAAGGAGAACGTCATTATAAGTTCGGCGATGTTCATAAAATATACATCGCCGCATTGGAACGAGGGGACGCGGACTTGGATAATCTATATGTTGTTCCCGGCATGAGATAATGCGGTTAGTCCAGTTAGCCCTTTAGCCTTTAACAGTCTGTGTGAATAATATGGCTGTTTTATGAGCGATTAATAAATAATGGGAATAATTCTTTCCGCTCGGAAACTGAGCCCCGATTTCGACTCCTCTGGCTTGATGGGTGTACATGTGGGATAAAATCTAATTATCCCATCCAGTTCTTACGCACTTACTGAAATAATTATTATTAACTACTTTTAACCATTACGGCCTGATCAGTAAGATTCTACACAACATAATCATATTTGCATATAACTATTATAAACGTGGTATTCGAGGTTGTACGGAAAATTGCCAATAGCGGAATGGAATTTATTGTCAACGAGCCTTATATGGTAAAGACCATTTTCCATTATCACAAAGATGTCAAACCGAGAACTTGTTTGAATTTCCAATCAATATGAAAATTTACCACAGGCAGGTAAGATGCAAATATGCAGATTGCTTCATTAATATTTAAAACATTCGAAAAACTAAACAAGCACGAAAGAAAATCTAGGCGGTGCTGTTGCGATTAATTTATAATAAATAATGTAAAAGAGTAGTTTTTTTTTAATGTTAATCGACTGCTCGCTGACAGTTATTTAGTGAGCATTGGTTTTTATGGCAATTAGAAGAAAACTGGCGCATTACAAAATGGAAACACATTGATGCCGAGTCGAGGTAAAGGTACTAAGTTTCCTTTTACGAGACAAGAGCAACTAAGCGTTGTTACCAGGACACTTAACCGTCTAGTAGCCAGCCAGCTAAAATAAATTATTCCATACATTTTATATTTACGGCGACAAAATGCGCCAAAGTTCTCTACTCCTTTATTGTCGATACGTAAGATGGCCTCGGAGACCGCGTATAAAAGAGAGGATAAAACGGAAATAAAGAATATGACAACCATAAAAGGAGCTCAGGTGTCCAAAGAAACGCTGCACACAATAAAACACGAAACATAGGGTTATGTTTTATAAAAAGGACGTCTGTTGGATCGGTCGTCTGTCGAGATGGACATGGACTCTTTTGTGTAACACTTTGATAAATTAGCTGGAACACAGTTTTTCGAATTGTATTATTACAATTTTTTAATCAAAGCGTTGACGTGACTGCTAATATCCAGAGATTTTTGGGTCAATTTCCCACAAAAAAACTCACAGATGAAAAGTTGATTTTAAGCTCACTCCTAGAGTTGAAAAAGTGACTGAAAAGTACCGGCGACAACTCAAACTCGAACAGTGTTGTTGTGACTGTAAAAGAACGATTGTACAAACCGATGCTAATGAAACGACCCAACAAATAGGAGGTCTTCATGTCAAGTCTGCAGACCCATAAGTTAACGTTCATCTCTTTGATAATCCGAGTTGAGATGCTCAATTGAGCCATTGTTTGCTTTTAATCCACGCGCTGCTATTTCTAGGCATGCACGTGGGATTTCCATTGTCCTGATGGCCGATGTCGCTTTCAACGATGTAAGAACTTTAGATGTTGCTTCCGCTCATTTTCCCTTAAACATTTTCAAAATTTTTTCAACCATCCAAAAAACACCTCTGTTTCTTGGAAGAGTCTTGGCGAGTTAACAATTTTTTGACTTGAAAAATGCGGCCCACTCTAGCTCTATCCTTCAGCGTTTGTCTCGCTCCCTCTCCGCTAGACTCGCATAGACTGCAGTAGTAGAGTTTTTGACGGAAAAATGGTCTATCCATTGGGTCTCGTGTGTTGGCACCGATTCTTACCGGAACTGGTGAGGTGAGGCGGGTTAAGAAGCGCAACAGAAGACGCGGTTCTATTTTTGAATCGGTGATTGTCAACGTTCTTTGAAGTTGGCCGTAATTAACGACGTTATACTTTATCGAGACGTCCTATTGTTGACGGGCATAGCCGAAGAATAATCATCAATGCCAGGCCTGGAAGCATCCACAAACGTTTAAAATTTTTCCGACTTTTTGATACGAATTTTTAACGAGATAAAAGTCCTCTTCCATCGGCGCATTTAATACACTTTACAAAGCTTTCAGGGCTTGGTGATGTCCTTTTAGCTGCTCACACAAAAACTGAAACTCTGAACGACTTTTCGGTTGGCAGCACCCCGCCATTCCTGCACAAAGATTCCCTCTTAACTTACCAGCCCGTAATAATCCATGCGCGATTTAAAAATTATTAACGCATTTTTTTCACCAACCGGCTCAGTTTCGTTTTATCTAATTCGTTATTTGTGTTTCTAATGAGGATTTTCCATTCAAATCTCCAGCCTTTGATCTTTCCACCAATGACGATCGTGAAAATTTTAGGGGTGAATCAAGAAAATTTTAGTGTGAGGATGAGTTTTCAACAACTGGTTATGGAAGTTGAGCAGCTGACAATTCAGTTAAGGTGATTTGGAGGTTTTCCTCTTGGATAAAGTTGATTGATTTGATTTTTTTAAGACTTGGAACTTATCAGCATCAATCGACTGATTTTCCCAAGTATTTTGGGAATTTGCGCTCTAAATTTGCTCTAAAACGGCGGGAATTTTGTTGGTAAGCAAAAAACCCTAAAGAGTGTCATTCTGACTTCGAGTTGGAATCGAGAGATGGACAAAATCTTTCCATTTTTCTGGAATAAATAGATACGAAACCTTTGGAGGAAAATAATTGCGAATTGCTTAAGAAAGGAAAGAGTAAATGTACATTTTTTGGGCTCAAGTGCTCCAATTGCAGTGAAAATGGATTTCCTTAATTCCAGATTAAGGATTTTTTTTGGAAATTAACCATTTCCCAATAATTTTAGAACTGGATAAATTCTGATTGCTTAGAGCGATTTGCTTTGTGTTTGAAGCTTTATTTAGCCCCATTTGTTTTTTGTTAGTCAGTGTTTTAATATAAATTAAGCTTGTCAGATATATTTTCTACAAGGCGGCAAATAAAAAAATGCAAAATTTTACAAAATTCGCCTTGCTTCTAAATGGACAAAAATTTGGATTTTTTGGATCTCAACACCAAAAGTTTCAAAATAAACCAACTAGCTCGAAACAGTTCTTGAATTTTTCAGCCATCTTCTTTATGTACAGGGTGATCTCAAAAAATCAACTTTTTGGTCTTGCAGCGATAACTTTTCTGCTTTTGGATCGATTTTCACGATCTTGAGCGCATATTGCAGCTAAAACTCCATAGAAAATTCAGGACAAAAAATCGATGTACAGGGTTGCATGAAAAATGACTCAAATGAGAGTTGCCCACGAAATCTGTGATTCTGGCAAGCTTTAAACTAAAGTTCACCCATGCAACCGTGTATATAATTTTTTTCCCAAAGTCGACAGTTTTAGCTTCAACATGAGCCTTAGATTTTGCCAACTGGCTCAAAAGAAAAAAAATATCACTGCAAGATAAGGCATCCAAGATGAACATAAAACTCGAGATATTAGGAATCCTGGAGGCCCCAGCATGTAGCACCTTCGTCAATTTTGAATTATTTCGTGTGCTGCCCTGTAGAAACTTTATCTGAAACGCTATTTTTTTGCAAAAGCGCCCACTAACCGAAAAAGAATTGCGCTAAATAACGCTCCAACAATAAATCAATTCGCTTGCATCAATCAGGAACAATCCAGTTCCAAAATTACCTCAAATTTGTCCGTGTAACGTTTATTTTGTTGAACAGTTTATTTGTGTGCCCTCGGCCTTTCTGCCCTTGCATATATACATGTATTGTGTTAATTTTCTAACTTAAACTCTCGTAACTGTAAACTTAAAATTATTACAAAGCAATAAAAATCTCTCTTCTATGTCATGTCTTTTCATCGTCTAGCAGGTTGGTTCAGTCGTGTTGGAAGTGTTCAAGTAGTGTTGTTGTTGGGAAGCGGAAGCGGGATTGCCTCGTTTGTCTCGTGAGGCAAAGGGGATTCAGTAGGGTCCAGTTGTAGGGATTGTTTTTCCATTTCGTTTGCAATTGGAGTTGTCTTTCTGTTATTCGCGTTATTTTTGTTTGTTCGTAGAGTAGTTGGTTTGAGGGGTTGTGTAGTTGGTTTTGAGGATGTCTTATTTTCGTTATTGATCTCAGGGCAATCTGTTCTGTTGTTTGAATGTGTTGTTTAGTTTTCCTAGATGCATTCGCTGTCAGTATATGTCCGTAGTCAAGCAGAGGTCTACATATTGTTTGGTAAATTTTTGTGGCGGTCTTTGTACTGATTCCTTTGTCTTTGTACGCCAGTGATCTGAAGTGTTTTGTCCTTTGAATGATTTTTGTTCTTAAGTTCTGTGCGTTTTTGTAAATTTTAGTTTTTGGTCCAGTGTCATTCCTAGATATTTTGCCTCTTGTTTTGGTCTAGTTCTGTTTCCGTCTGTTGTTATTGATGGAGAGTCGTCTTTAATTTGGTGGTTTGGTAAAAGTAGTTGGTTTTTCGTGGCGTTTGGTGTAAGTCACCATTTGTAGAACCAAGCAATTGTATTGTCTGTTAGTGTTTGAAGTTTTTGTACTGCTTTTACTGTAGTTTTGTCGTGCACGATCAATGCAGTGTCGTCGGCGTATTGTAGTATGTAAGCAGATTTGTCAATGTGTCTTTTGTCGTGGAGGCTGTGATGGTATATGTCGTGGCAGTATCTATTGTAAAGAAGGGGTGATAGCGGGGATCCTGGCGGGAGTCCTTGTTCAGGGGAGAAAGCAAAGGGGAGGGTGTTGTCTATGCGTACTTCTAGGTGTCTGTTTGTGAGTAGGTTTCTGATTGCGTGAATTATGTATTTGGGGGTTTTAAGCTGGTAAAGTTTATATAAAAGTCCTTTGTGCCAGACACTGTCAAAGGCCTTATTGATGTCCATGAAGAGACATGCTGTTTTCTTGTTCGTGAGGTGAGTTGTTTGTATGTTGTTGGTTAGTATAAAAAGTGGGTGAACAGTTGAGTGTTTAGGTTTAAATCCGAATTGGTATTGTGGTATGTGTTGTCCAACTGATTGTTGCAACATTTTTTGAAACTAAATGTGTTAGTTTCAATACGGTTGTTGAATAGGTTCAGTATGTGTGTGTGTGTGTGTGTGTGTGTGTGTGTGTGTGTGTGTGTGTGTTTGTGGAATAAGATTTTTCAGTAGTTTGCCTTTTATGTTGTCTTTTGTGCGTTGTTTGTTTCGTTTGTGAAGTAGGTCTCGTACCAATCATTTATTGCGTTAAAGTTTTGGTCGTCAAAGTTAGAGTTAGTGGAGGTTGTGAAGGCATGTTGAAAATGTCTGATGGGGTTTCCAAACACAATATTTTTATCAGCAAATCTTTGACATTGAATTTGAAGATTCTCAAAAAAATTCCCAGATTTTATTTGGATCAAATCGCACCTTAATCTTCATTAACTGTTTGTGGCCTATTCTAATTCGAGAGCCGTCAATTCTTCGGCTGCCTCCAAATGCAAATGCTCGGTTCGAAACAATTCGATTCATTAATCTAATTCATGACGGAGTTGCGGAAGTGTTGGCAGCAATGAAATAAGAAGCTGCATTCTCTTCGTCGACAGTTACAAGGCCGGTAACAGATTTGTCAAGTTGTTTGTTGTTGCGTCTGTTTCTTCTGTTTGGAAGCATTCCCGATTGATTGATGAAAGAGCGCGGGCAGATGCCGAAACTGAGAGGTTGACAAAAATTAGATGTCGGAATGCAAGCGATCAGATGCGGGGAATTGTTTCGAATTTACATGTTTTTTGTTCGACAAAATGAAATCGCGCTCGAGCTAGGCGAGAGAGCACAGGCAGCTAACAACAGGGAATTCCTCGTAAATATTTAAGTGAAACATCGTTAATGGCACAAGCTGGATTCCCTTTGTGTATCAGTTTACCGCCTAATTGCAATTAAAAACAATAAAGAACGTTGTTGGGGTCCATTTATGGACCCCGCCTTTCGGAATTATCCCAGTTATGTACACAAATCAAAACAGGTGCATAATTACGCGCAACGAGGGGAATTGATGAATTTTCATGTTTTTTCGCTTGAAATTGACTAGTGGAAAATCGGCATTAGTAAAGCGAACGTTGGCATCATTGAATTTCAATTCCAAAAACAAAAAACAGTCAGATGCCTATTGAATCTGATATTTGTTAAGCCCGCTTTACACTACACACTTTATCATAAAGGGTTCTTGAGAATGAAAAAGGTTGGCGTTGTGTTTGCTAAAAGCGCTTAAAACCAAAAATTATAAAATAATTTTTATAAATGGAGACTAACACCAAACGCGTCAAAAAACCAACTTCTGCTCACAAACCACAGACTCAACGCTGACTCCCCTACAATAACTGCAGACGGCCAAACGACACAACCAAAAAACGACGTAAAATACCTTGGAATCACAATTGACCACAAACTTAAATTCACTAAACACATACGAAACATCAGGGCAGAAACAATAAAGAGAACAAAACACTTCCGATCACTAACCTACAAAGACAGAGGAATTAGCACAAACACCGCCACCAAAATGTATAAAGCTATTTGTAGACCCTTGTTAGACTATGGACATATACTCATGACCAACGGAACAGAAAGGACAAAACGTTATATACAAACAACAGAACAAATTGCACTAAGAGTAATAACACGAATAAGACACCCCCAAAGCCCACTACACAACCCCTACACCCAACTACTATACCAACGCACAAACATGACAAAGATTTCGGAAAGACTCATCGATCTACAGACAAAATGGACAAACAACCCCTACAACTGGACCATACTGAATCCCCTTTGTCTTACAAGAGCAACCAGACAATCCCGCTTCCGTTTCCCTACATCAACGCTACTCGAACACTTACAAACGCAACTGACTACTGGACAATAAAATTATTTTTTCTTGTCATTAGAATTGGAAAGTTTATTTAATAAGATTGTTAACCTAGAATAAGATAATTTTCATATTTGTTTTTTATTTGGATTAAGACTACATGTATTAAACAAGGGCAGAAAGAATGATAGGTCGATAGCCTTTTTTTTAGAAATAAAGATGTTTACTACTACTATAAAATATTTTGGATTTTTTTTGGGAAAAGCTACAAACATTCTCTATCCAGTTGTAAAAATGGGCCATACATCTGAATTTGTTCCTGCGATATGCACTAAAAGGTGCAATCGTGTTTGAGAAAATGGCCTTTTTTTTGCATCTTTGTGTGTGAAAACCAGCATCTAACGAAACTGTCCCGTTGGTTTAAGAAAATGGTGCCCATTTTTCTTGTATTTTCCATCATTTTTACAGTCATTAGTTCAAAAACTTGCGTCAGCCTTAACCTATCGCTTATAAAGTTGTGTTTTTTGTTTGTTGATTAGCCGTTTTGGGTATAATATATAATACTTTGTAGTAATTTTCGCGAATTCTTCCCAGATAGAGTTGAAATGTAGCTTGCAATGGTTGATAAGCCTTTTAATTGTTGTTTGGCTTAATGTGGTGTCGGCAAGTTGAATCGAAACTTATCTTTCACCGGTTCTTGATATTGTTAAGTGCTGAGCGGAAAAACCGTCCCGTTAGGACGACGACGATCGCTTTTGCAAAGTGTTGATTCGAAAACAATGCGCGGTGCTCTTTGTAGTTGAAATTTGATAACTGAGAAAAAGTCGCGTGCATTTTGTCGAATCGCTGCGATAAGTCCTCATATATTGTTGTTCTAGATCCGGAAGACCTGGGAATCGCCGCAACAGCAAACGAAAATAATAAACCTTAACGACTGGAGTAAATTTGTTCCACGACGCCTTACAGTAACGGTCGTTTATTAAATCAACTGGTTACTAATAGGTTATTAGCTAGCTTTGCATATTTATGCAAATCCGTTAATAAAATTATATTGTATACAACTGTAAAATAATGGCCAATTATCACTTTTCCATGCGGGCAAAAGTTCGCTTGAATTTTCCCTCATAAATGCCAGCTTGTCAAGTTCTAAATGTGTCCTCAACATGTTCATTCATAAGCGTTCGAAGCTGTTCCTTCTGCACCCGGAAGAACACCTTGCCAAAGTTCATTCACAGATTCTCAAATTGCTCCAGCCACATTCGGCCGAATTCTTCGGATTATTCTAAGCATTTCACTGGCCAGACTTTTGTATGCAAATTTCCAGGATTGGATCCCGATACAGCGTCCTAATTTTTCCAACTAACAATACATTTTCAGATTTCTGCATCAAAATTTGTTGTTTTTTTCAAACAATCATACATTTAATAATTGTTTGTCCCAATCTGATGTTTTTTTGTAAAAAAATAATCCTTGTGCAAACAATAATCAAACAGAATTTATGTTGTACTCTTGGCAAGCTTTGGTTGCGCCTGGCAAACCATCAATTTCACGAGATAATTTATCCGCATTTTCATTAATTAAATAACATTTTTGTTTTCCTGCATGCTGAAGTAATTTTCATCAATCTCATCTTGAGTGCCATCAAAAGTAGGTACATGGGGTTTTCCTGGCACAGTGTCCAGTGGTTCGCGTTATATATTATTAGAATTTACCGATGATTTTTTAAGGAATGCGAGTTTCTAAGAGTGAGTAAGTGACAACTTACTTCCTTACAAGTGTAAGTGTGTCCTTAAAAGGACACTTTTAAGTGTCTTAAATGAGATGGCAAGTTCGGGCCTGTTCCCCAGTCCATCTTACACTATATCCCGCAAAATCTTATTAAGTGGTTTAATGTACGACATCTCTAGCACATCCGGTCTTAAATTTAGACCTGTCCTAGGGACGTTATTATAGCATGGATCTGTCTTAGAATTACATTCAACCGGGCTTCGTGCAAGATATGAACGATTTTCTATGTTTATGCTCGTCAGGAGAGGTTCAGTTTGTCAAGGCTAAAAATATGCGGTTTTCCAAACGTCTTCAGCCACCGACCGATAAGGTTAGGCCAGGTTAAGACGAGAGGTTTGGAAAAGTTCGTCACTCATTTTCCTTTAAAACAATGAGTTCTTGGTTATCTTTTAAGCCGTTTTTTCAAGTTTAACATCCTCTACAGGCATAGGTACTGGGCATATTGATCTTGAAGGGATTATTTTTTAAGGACCTTTGAAAACTTTTGCCTTTTACGCTTGTGCAAACCCAAATAGATCCGAATACGAACGTGAATTTACAGTCCACTACTGTTGTCAGTTCAAGCTTTTGTCCAGGGACTTGGCAGTCCAGTTATTGTCCGCATTTCGACGCGTACAGTTGAAAAAGTTGTGCTCTAAAAACGAATTGGCCGTTAATAGTCAATTATTCCAATTAGTACAATCAGGGACCCGCAAGCAAATTGGAGGATCGACGCCTGTCGGTTGACTTTTATTTCCGACCGTGTGGCACCGGATTGCTGCCAGACACTTCCTTGTCCACAATAGGCCGAACGCATAGGGAATGGCTCTTAAAAAGCCATCGGACTGGCTGGAAAAAGGCTCTTGAAGTTCGAGAGTTGAGCACTCGCGAGCGAAAAATGCCCCAAATCATAATAATAGGCCGGGAGAGAATAACGATCAGAGGAGTAAGAGCGAACAGAACAGGACGATGAGTATTTCCAAAGTTGCCTTGCAGCTTATCAAAAAATGCACCCGCATCGGGCAATGGTGAAACACACACGCGTTTTTTCCTGCAGGTCGTTAACTCATCGGAGATGGGCTTCTTGCGTCGCCTTCCGATGCGCTTTTTTGGCGGCTTGTCAACGGCTTTGATGGGGAATCGCCTCCGATAACAGAAAAGTGATTACCGCGAAATCAGCACCGTACATGCGGGGGGGAAATTCCAAAATTCCAGCAAAGTCCGTCAAAAAACACCATTTTTAGCCAAAAAAGTGCCCAGCCTGAAGCAAATCGTACAAATGAAAGTAGCCTCCAAGAAGTTACGCCTATTTGGGACACCATATATTTTTTTGCATAACCTGCTAATTATTTGAGTAAAATACCTATTCTTGTGCCTTTTTGCACTTATATGGTCGGAATTTGTTTGCAAGTTCCATTTTCTTGCGTTTCTAAAACCATTGAAAATTGCCTTTTTATCTTGTGACCAAAGCAAGATGAAAATAATCATTCTCACAAGAGAAATAGAGATGAAAAGTTGGGTTGAAATCAGATGAAAAGAGGAAGAAATCAGGAAAATTTAACACTTCGAGTCAGAGAAAGAAAAAGCCAAGTAAAACAACAATGTAACAAATGTAAAAAAAAAACAAATATAAACTGTGGCTTCCGACTAAACTAAAGAAAGTTAGTTAAGAAACGTTTAATAAACAAAGACGAGGGGACTAAAGAAAAACTGCACTAATCAACAAAGAAACCAGTGAGAAAGTTGCTACATTAAATTTATTAAAATCGATAGAAGAAATCGTTGCAAAATCTGATTGCTCTTCTCTGGATTGTCTCGGACTTTGTTTCTTTGCGCATTTGCTGCTTTTCTTGCTTCTTTGGATGTCACGATGAAACTCAAGCATTGATTACAGACTTGTACAGCCAGTGGATTAGGATGAACCAAGATTATTCTGTGGTAACTGGTACTAGCCTGTGCAGTCACAGTTAAAATGTTTATGTTCTTTTGTATAATCCGATTTGGTAGCACCTTGTTTTTGAACTTCTGGAAAATTTCCAAGTTGCTAGTGCTGGCGGTTCTGCATAATTGGATTCCATTGATCCAAATTGAATTTGGTGTTCCAGAGTAATTTGAGACATCCGGCCGATAATCCAGAACCATATGGGTTTCCATGTACGCCTCCTATCCCAGATGGATTCCGAGATATTTTAACTTTTCTGCTTGTGGTTGTGGTGGTTGTTGAGCATCACTGGATGACATGATCTCCTGGCAAAAGTTATGTGTTGGATCTTTGTTTCGATCGCTCTGATTGGCCAATGATGAATGCTGTCCAAATAATTTTGCAGATTACTCGATGCCATCGCCAAATTTTTGACTTTTAAACAGACAGAAATGCCCAACAGAAAGCTTTTAAAAACTGAAGAATGATTGGAAACTACTGGTTCTAATCAGGTCATCGAGTTCTTTTGTGGATAAAAGGGTGCGCTACTGTTTGAATAATACGAAAGTGATTATCGATAGGAGCAGATGCTCCGCGTTCCGACCTCGGCACTATCTTGGGTCGCTTGCCAGCCAAGGTGTCAGCATCGTTTCTCCAGTGATTAATGGCTTTTTGCATTAGGCATTGACAGGCTGTATTGTCACATGGAAGCCAGATCCGATATTGGTCCCTTGTATGTTCGCGTGCGCAGCTTTTCCAGTTCGACCTCGAAAATTGATTGAAAAAAAAAACACTTCCATAGGAGCTAAATATAATCCAGACAGCCTTGCAAGAACAGCACTGGGTTTCTTTTCCTTTAGATGCAATTTCCTGCATCTACTCCGTCCAAGAACTGCCAATATCATTGCGTCAATGTTATGTAACAGTGATTAGTGAGTGATTGTCTGCTGAACCATAAATTATCGGCAGAAATACTGGAAAGCAAAATGCCAAGCGTAATAATATCCGTTTAGCCTACAAATGTCAATCGATTTCTCAGGCAGGAAACTTGAAAGTTTCCACAAATTTCCTCGATGTTAAGACCCCAAAAAAAAACCGTATTTTTTAATTAGCCGCAACAAGTCGGGCAGGGTTTGGATTTCGACCACATCTGCTTTAAGTTAAGTAAGTGTTTTATTACCTGAAAAACCCACGCCTTACGCCTCAGCCGAGACCATTCTTCATTATTAACGTCAAGAAATTATTGTTTTCATTTATGCGGTACGCTTGCTCGACTATTTGTAGAATAATGGATGACTGTTTATGTCCTTATGTGTCTCGTATGGAACATATTAATCACCGTAAATGGAAAAGTGAGGTCCTGCAGGAAGGTTTTCCTCATCATTGTTCTTTGCATTGAATTGATAGTGAAACCTTCGCATCCATCCAGAATCGTCGCAGATGGAATTCGGTATTAAACACGCCATTAATAGAGCGCATTGACACATACAAGGGCTGAAAATTGAATGCACCCCTCGAACAATTGCAGGATTTGCGATTCCATGCTGGGCTACATGTTCCTGCTAAGACTGCGGGGCTCTAAAGACGCCTGGTAATTGAAACTGCTTCTTATGCGATTCCCACTAGTGTTTCAAATGCGATTTTGATATTTTCAGTTAAAATGTTAATTATTTCTGGGCTTTGTTGTTGGCTCTGTCTAAGTCCCCACATTTAATCCCCATTCAAACTCCTTTATGTTTTTTTTGCTTCGTGGATAAAGAATGGGAAGTTTCTTTTAAGACTTCACACACGCACACTGGCTAGGTTCGATAAAAGGTCCAGTTTAAATCCCTTTAAAATGACTCGCAGTAACAGTAGGAAGCGAATTGAGTTCGGATTAAGCTGATTTCGGCTTTAAGGTATCATTCATTAGTGAGCTTTGGACTTTTTTAGCATCAAAACAATCTCAGCTGCTCGTGTTTTCGCATAGGGAACACTCGAAGGTTCATAGAGTGAACGGGCTTGAGGAAAAAGTTGTGTTGAGTGGCTTCGAGTAAAGTACTGGGAATAATTGAAAAGTTTTTGAAAATGCTCTTAAGTGGGAGTCATTCGAACTGACAATGATTTAATGGAATTCTAGTTTTTTGCGTCTTTGCAACTTGGAGTTAGATTTTAGATGTTGAAACTGATGATAGGATTATTTGCATGGAGAAGGCGCGAAGAAACTCAAGCCGATAGCCGATTCAGTTGCACTCACTCTTTCCAACTTTTTCGAATTTAATCTTTATTTAACTTTTATCTTTATTGTTGCTTCCTTTTTTAATTTTTTTCTAATATTCTACTCTTACTACTCACAATGAGTTTGTTAATAGAGAGTTATTGGAAGATCAATAAGGGGATGCAGTAATAAAGTTTGTGATATTTTGCCTCATACGCCGGCGCAGTTGAGTCTAAAAATAAGGGACCCCTTAATAAGGATACTGTTCTGTGCTAATTGTGCAGCGATACTGCACGTTTTATTTCTACCTTAAACTGCAGTTGACATTTCTAACCTCTGTGTTTAACGTCCGCGAAACAGAACCCGGTTTCAGATACACGTGATTTTCAATTGAGAATTTTTTGAAATGAGAAATGCTCAAACAGCATCAAAAATCCAATAAAAAAGGTAAAGTAATACAAAGACAAGAACGTTAAATTCTGAAAGGTTAGGCACAGAGGTTAGGTTAAGAGTCTAAAAATAAGGGACCCCTTAATAAGGATACTGTTCTGTGCTAATTGTGCAGCGATACTGCACGTTTTATTTCTACCTTAAACTGGCAGTTGACATTTCTAACCTCTGTGTCTAACGTCCGCGAAACATAACCCGGTTTCAGATACACGTGATTTTCAATTGAGAATTTTTTTGAATGAGAAATGCTCAAACAGCATCAAAAATCCAATAAAAAAGGTAAATAATACAAAGACAAGAACGTTAAATTCTGTAAGGTTAGGCACAGAGGTTAAGTTAAAGGTTAGAGTCTTTTAATACTGAAAGCAGTGAACTAGACATTCCAATAACTATCATTTCGTTAACGAAATAAAGCTAATGCAGTATTAAAATAAGGATTAACCTTATTACTGCATTACAGTATTTGCAATTTCCAATAACTCTCTAATGTTGTTAAACTTATTTTAATGTTCAGAGGCAGAAAACAATCGTTTCTGAACAATAAATTTGCGAATGGTTTTTGGGTTGATTAAAACAATTCGTTAATTACACGGCAGCTCTATCACGGGTACGTGAAAGCACAATAATTTCTATGAGCTTTATTACGTGCTGTCTTTATTAAGCTACTTCGGTAATTTTGAAAGCTGCGACGCCGACGCCGCGCTATATGAATCCGACGCTAAATCTATCCGTCAGAAAACAGCGCCATTATGTGACCTGCTGTACTGTATTTTCACTGCTACGGGCCTTTATTCCTTTATCTCGCCTTTCAGCGTTTTCAGAAACTTTCGCATTTGTTCAGGTTATTCATTAACGAACTTGTGTTCTGCCCGGCTTTATCAATCCTGAAAAGTTTAATAAAAGCACCGAATAGAGACGGACTTTTGTTCGTTCAACAGTGGCGTCTCCATTCAACGCCTGTACACCAACATTTTACTCAACTCTATTCATTTGCATGATAAGATTCGTTAAAACTTTTCATGTGTCTGCTGCATTTTTCTGGGGCTTTTTGCAATTTTTTTAGTGTTTGTATTCTTATTGTGTCTTTGCTGGCTCTGAATCGTTATATCGCTTAAGTTAATGTCTGGTTTTGTTTTGAAATTATTCATTATTTTATGATATACAAAACCACTGCAGTTTTTTCATCTTATCTTTGTATTGCGATCTTTACCATTTGACCACACACAACAACTCACCTCACGAACAAGAAAACAGCATGTCTCTTCATGGACACCAATAAGGCCTTTGACAGTGTCTGGCACAAAGGACTTTTATATAAACTTTTCCAGCTTAAAACCCCCAAATACATAATTCATGCAATCAGAAACCTACTCACAAACAGACACCTAGAAGTACGCATAGACAACACCCTCTCCTTTGCTTTCTCCCCTGAACAAGGACTCCCGCAAGGATCCCCGCTATCACCCCTTCTTTACAATATATACTGCCACGACATATACAATCACAGTCTCCACGACAAAAGACACATTGACAAATCTGCTTACATACTACAATACGCCGACGACACTGCATTGATCGTGCACGACAAAACTACAGTAAAAGCAGTAACAAAAACTTCAAACACTAACAGACAATACAATTGCTTGGTTCTACAAATGGAGACTTACACCAAACGCCACGAAAAACCAACTACTTTTACCAAACCACCAAATTAAAGACGACTCTCCATCAATAACAACAGACGGAAACAGAATTAGACCAAAACAAGAGGCAAAATATCTAGGAATGACACTGGACCAAAAACTAAAATTTACAAAACACGCACAGAACGTAAGAACAAAAATCATTCAACGGACAAAACTCTTCCGATCACTGACGTACAAAGACAAAGGAATCAGTACAAAGACCGCCACAAAAATTTACCAATCAATATGTAGACCTCTGCTTGACTACGGACATATACTGACAGCGAATGCATCTAGGAAAACTAAACAACACATTCAAACAACAGAACAGATTGCCCTGAGATCAATAACGAAAATAAGACATCCTCAAAACCAACTACTCTACGAACGAACACAAATAACGCGAATAACAGAAAGACAACTCCAATTGCAAACGAAATGGAAAAACAATCCCTACAACTGGACCCTACTGAATCCCTTTTGCCTCACGAGACAAACGAGACAATCCCGCTTCCGATTCCCAACAACAACACTACTTGAACACTTCCAACACGACTGAACCAACCTGCTAGACGATAAAAAGACATGACATAGAAGAGAGATTTTTTTGCTTTGTAATAATTTTAAGTTTACAGTTAAGACAGTTTAAGTTAGAAAATTAACACAATACATGTATAAATGCAAGGGCAGAAAGGCCGAGGGCCGATAGCCTATTGGGAAATAAAGTGTGTAATGAACTTCCACCAGGAGTTTAAATTTTTAGTTTTTTTCATTTTTATTGAAAAATTCCGCAATTTTTCGCGATACCTCGCAAAAGAAACGCCCCTGTCCCGATTGCTTTGGCTTTACAAAACTGTGGATTGTTGCTCGGACATAAAAGCCCCTGTCAGAGCGAGATTTATTAATATTGTGTTGCGCGCCTCATAAAAGCTCGCATTTTGTCCAAAAAACCCGAAAGCATATTGCTAATGAAATTGTGAGTAGCAGCAAAAAAATAGCAGCCAGTTTAACGGCCAATTGAAAGGGTGAAACCGTGATCTTCATTAAACTATTAGACCTAGATGAATAGAGAGGAAAAATTGCTAAAAAAATTAATGTAAAGAGACATCAGTTGGTTCGCATGAAATAACCGTTACTGTAAATGCGGGGAAAAAACACATTACAAAATAGCAACTCTTTAATCTAGATTTCGCGCTTTAACTGCGTGTTAAACCTGAGAAAAACACGAACTAAATAAACACAACCATGTAGTTTTTGTGGGTAGAACCGACGCAAAACTAGCCGCTATTCTTTCCTTTCTTCTGGCAACGGTCAATTAGTGTGACATACATTTCATCAGTTGTTAATACTAATTTAATTAATAATTTAGTCACTTCGAGCTAGTAAACAAAAAAGGGCAAGAAAACAGGTGGTTCATTGTAACACAGTTATGAATAATGTATTTAAACCAAATTTAAATTCTTTGGGTGCAAGCCGAACAAGAACCTGTTCTTCAACTTTCGTGAAAGACCGTAGGTATAATTTCATATATGTGTATGTGTGTGTGTGTGTGTGAGAGTGTTTATATAGTGGAAGAAGTTGGCCCCGGGGCTCCTTCACGGAGACAACTTCTGACTTAATTAATGGTTAGTTGGAGAAATTTATCGTCGATGAGGGACAATTAAAATCGATTTCAACTAGAGTGAAAAGACGAATGGAGACGAATTTGCTCGGAAATGAATAATTCCCCAAGTTAATCTTCAATTTCCTCACGTCTGAACAATCAAAAATGTCGGCCGTTATGTCAAAAAAGGAAATTCATACGACATAAATAAAGTCCCCAGACACGTTTCGAGAACATTGCCTGGGGAACAATGTACTGAACTGATAAATTATTCTGTTTGATCGTCGTCCCTTGAGGGCTGAAGGGATTGTCACCAACGACGCAAATACATCGTATTCGATTTGACAATTTGTCGAAACTCCAATCCCACTAAGCAGGATCATCTTTATTAATCTTATCGAATTTTAATCGAATCAATACACTTGTGCAGGTCCACATAATTAAGTCGAAAAATCCCTCTTCTTCGGAATTTAACCACTGTAAAGTCTAACTGTTTGAGAAATTCTCAATTTTCAATTCTTTGTAACACTCTGTGTATTCTTCTTCGTTTTCTTCCTGGCGGAAGAGCCGTGCGAGTCAGTTTTCGCCATTGGAGCGGTGACGAGCATTTGATGTTGCCCAGACCAGCTCGAATCTGGTCTGTTCATCTGGCTGGTGATCTGCCACGCCATGTGATCCTCCCCTGTATGACTATCCTCTCTAGACCCGTGTTAGATCTGGTCAGGTGGCCGAAACATTTAGCAATTCTCCAGAGCCCTATGCTGGACAGGGACGTTGTCCCACATGGACTTCAGGAAGTACGGAGATGTTAGTCCAAGGAGCATTCTTCTCCAGCGCCACAGCTCAAAGGCGTCTATTTTTTGCGGATGTTCTGCTTTAGGGTCCAAGTTTCGGCTGCATATAACATGATAGGGAAAACAGCCGTGACCCCAGACTTCCATCTAATAAGACCAGGCTCCCACAGCCTGGATACCGCGAGCCAGTTTTCGCCATCTGGAGAGGTGACGAGCATTTGATGTTGCCCAGACCAGCTCGAATCTGGTCTGTTCATCTGGCTGGTGATCTGCCACGCCATGTGATCCTCCCCTGGATGACTATCCTCTCTAGACCCGTGTTAGATCTGGTCAGGTGGCCGAAACATTTAGCAATTCTCCAGAGCCCTGTGCTGGACAGGGACGTTGTCCCACATGGACTTCAGGAAGTACGGAGATGTTAGTCCAAGGAGCATTCTTCTCCAGCGCCACAGCTCAAAGGCGTCTATTTTTTGCAGATGTTCTGCTTTAGGGTCCAAGTTTCGGCTGCATATAACATGATAGGAAAAACAGCCGTGACCCCTGACTTCCATCTAATAAGACCAGGCTCCCACAGCTTGGATACCGCGAGCCAGTTTTCGCCATCTGGAGAGGTGACGAGCATTTGATGTTGCCCAGACCAGCTCGAATCTGGTCTGTTCATCTGGCTGGTGATCTGCCACGCCATGTGATCCTCCCCTGGATGACTATCCTCTCTAGACCCGTGTTAGATCTGGTCAGGTGGCCGAAACATTTAGCAATTCTCCAGAGCCCTGTGCTGGACAGGGACGTTGTCCCACATGGACTTCAGGAAGTACGGAGATGTTAGTCCAAGGAGCATTCTTCTCCAGCGCCACAGCTCAAAGGCGTCTATTTTTTGCGGATGTTCTGCTTTAGGGTCCAAGTTTCGGCTGCATATAACATGATAGGGAAAACAGCCGTGACCCCAGACTTCCATCTAATAAGACCAGGCTCCCACAGCCTGGATACCGCGAGCCAGTTTTCGCCATCTGGAGAGGTGACGAGCATTTGATGTTGCCCAGACCAGCTCGAATCTGGTCTGTTCATCTGGCTGGTGATCTGCCACGCCATGTGATCCTCCCCTGTATGACTATCCTCTCTAGACCCGTGTTAGATCTGGTCAGGTGGCCGAAACATTTAGCAATTCTCCAGAGCCCTGTGCTGGACAGGGACGTTGTCCCACATGGACTTCAGGAAGTACGGAGATGTTAGTCCAAGGAGCATTCTTCTCCAGCGCCACAGCTCAAAGGCGTCTATTTTTTGCGGATGTTCTGCTTTAGGGTCCAAGCTTCGGCTGCATATAACATGACAGGGAAAACCAGAGTAGTGACGATTAACTTTTTTGTATTGATGGTTAAGCTGTTGTCCTGCCATGACTTCTTTAGCTTTGCCATTGCTGATCTTCCCATTTGTCCTCCGCAACCACCTTTGTTTGACACTGTAGACCCCAGATAGGTAAAGTGGAATGTATTACTACTCTATGTGTTACTACAGGTTAAAGAAGCCTTGAATGTTCTTTCTACCTGCTAATGAAGGCGAAATATTTCATATTCTGATTCCAGTAAACATTAGAAAACCTTGCCAAAAATGCAAACATGTTTAGAAATGTCGATTTTAAGACATCGAATCTCCTCCTACTGATCCCAAACTAACCCAAACATGTTTAGAAAAGTTCGATTTTAAGACATCGAATCTCCTCGAATTTAACTATTAGTTTCGTTCAGAAATTGGTTGCTTTCAATCAAACATCCTGTATATTATTACGCATTCACAGAACCATCTATATTCAATCTAACCGTTATCGGACTATAAGCAAAAGATCCAGATTCCGGTTTAGGTAGATCAAAAAGATCCGAAATTCGTACTGAAAATGCCCAAAATTATTTCGGAAAATGTTCAACTTTGGCAAACTAACAGTTTAGTTGGAAAAATGATTATTTTCGCGCAAACACCCTGTATATTAAATTATTATTATTTATTATTATTATTATTAATTAAATTAAATTAAAAAATTAAAAACCTGTTGTTTGCACCGTTCAACTTTAAGCCCCAAAATTCAATTTGAAATCGAAAGCAGGATTTTTATTGCCATTTTCCTTTTGCATTTTTTTATTTATTGGCTACAATTTTTTTATCAATACTGGAAAGTTTTCAACTTTTAGAAAAATTACAAATTCAGAAATTGAATTTATTAGCAAACTGTGTATTATTGCATATATTTTCTCTTCGTTTGCATACAGTTCCTCCAAGTGTTTTTCGTATATTCAGTTGCTTTATTTGGATTTATACTGTCTGCTTTATTTGGAAATTTTCCTTCTCTCTTTGAAGGATTTTTTGGAACGAAAAATTGTAAATTTTTCAATAGTAAATAGTAAAATGCCAATAAAATACTGTTGTCCAGTTTAAATTGAGTTTTGTTGCTTAAAAATATTCCCTAATATAACCGAGAACTGTCCATAAATTATAAATAATTCATTGTGTATATTTTCCTGACTGTATTTCAACTTAATTCAAAAGAAATTCCTGGGTTCCAGTCAATTTTATTGTTTATTATTTAAAATGTTACAAATACGTTTCGGTGTCTTTCTCCACCATCATCAGTTTGTATGTATGGCTGTTTCCACCTTCACCTTTGGCAAGCCAAGTGAAGGTGGAAACAGCCATACATACAAACTGATGATGGTGGAGAAAGACACCGAAACGTATTTGTAACATTTTAAATAATAAACAATAAAATTGACTGGAACTCAGGAATTTCTGGTTGAAATATAAATAATATCACAATTAAAAAGTGCCGTTGGCTGCACTCAAAATCACACCATAAATTGATTTAAACTATTTAATAGGTACGTTTTCGTGTGGCGGCCCAACACTATTAAGCGAAATATTTCAAAACCAACTATTAATTATTGTTAGTACATAACAAAACGGGTGTTAATCGTGGCAAGAGTTATGAGGTTCTCCAGCATTCATTATAATTCCGATAAGTCATTTGTAAATAATCTTTGCCCATTAGTTATGGTAAAATATGTAACAGGTTGTTTAATGGGCCCGCACTAGAATGAGGTGTTTCTCGATTTCTGCAAACAATATCTACCTAATGCTTCTTGCATCACGACCAGAGGTAGATAATACTGAAATGTCAGCAATTTCAATGCTAATTCTGGATAGTTTATGTCTTTTTTCATCAGTTCAGGGTGATTTGTAGGAACAACCCTTTTAGAGCTCTGTTTTTTGCTCAGCGGTTTTAAAAACACTGGCTCCCCTTCAGCCTTCACCATTTAACTGGCAGATGTTGGAGGGGTTTTGAAAATGATACTTTTAAGGCGTTTTCTTTTCAAATTTATTACTCACCCGATTATTGGAAATCATTGCGGCTGCCAGATCTCTCTTACCTGAAACAGAAAAATTGTTTAGAAATATTTCTATTTTCGAAATAATGCCGTCTCAGTCGGAGCAATGATTAGAAATGTTCAGTTGCTTTAATGGAAAAGACTGTATAACTTTCGTCGCACAAATATAAATTCCTCGTGTTAAATCACCGGCAATAATTAATGTTAGTTAAAAGCAGAGCAAGCAATTAGAGGCGACGAAACAGTTGAAAATATCCCCCAGCAAAAAGGTCAGTTTTATTGTTGTTAAAACGTCTTTTAAATACAACGGCGAAATGTGAAAGCGCAGAAGGACAAGTGGTTTGCTCATCGATCTGGGGGCATCATTAAAACTGGAAACTGGTTTCACAACATCTTCGACAATTACATTTTTTCACTGTTTTTATATTTATATTATGCAAATAAGAAGAAGCTGGTTTCCTAAGCAGGAAACACCACACTAATTCGACCAGTTGAGATTTTTAATTATGTTGATTGTTCGCTTTATCTGATCGAGCTAAACAATCTTAAAGGCATTTTTCAGCGATTATTGAGGCAAAAGAAACGCACCTTCAGGCTACCAGATTATTTTAATAAGATAGTTGGGAGTTTTACCATCGACCTAATCATGCAATGTTGATCAGCATCTTCTGAAAAACGCGTGGTTTCCAGTGCGAACACTGGCATTGCGAAATGAAGAAATGAAGAGCTCAAGTGTTGGCTGCTCTAATTAAATAAGGGAACGCCAAGAAGAAGATCAACCTGATTAACTCAGCTGGCACAAAAAACTCATGCCCAAGCAACTCGCTAAACAATAAACCGTTTCATCTAAGCTCAACTTCCTCGCCATTGATATCAGAAATAATTAAAACCGTAAATCCTCCTCTTTTATTTCAACCGAATGTCACAAAAGAACGTTGCGAGTGAAGAAGTGCCGACGACCAAGTATTTTTACCTTTGCTTTTTATGTCTATTTGTGAGGCGTAAGTAACAGGAGAGTGTCAGCTGTTAGAACACACTAAGTGGAAGCAGATCTCATAAATACTAAATATGAATCTCCGTTGAATAGGATAATGGATATTATGTTGTACCAGGACCGATCGCTGATAGCTTCAGAGTTAACCTCAGTCTCTTCACTGGCATGAACGGTTTTGCTGTGAACCTGCCTGGTAGAGTACAAAGAGGTAAAAATACTCGGTGGCACAATGCGGGAAACATAATTCATAACTCTTTTTATAAACAGCCTTATTCTCGCTTTTTGAATGTTTTGTATTTTAGCGATACGTTTAGATTTAGGCTGCATTTCAATTGCTTTGAAGACATCTTTATAAATTCGCTTCGGACGAGTTGGGCTTTGGAATTTAATGTTGGCATTAATTTTCCCCGAATACTTTCCAACCAGTTCAACTGCTTATTTGTCATAGTTATGTTTATTTATAAATACGTTTATTAAAAAGAAAAAACCGGGGGGAATGTGATGGTATGGATGATTTATTAAGTGTTTTCCACACATAGGGGGATTATGCGACAAAGGATGTTTTGGGATTAGGAGGAATTAGAGGATTGATTGCTTTAAGAATATACAGGGCGATTCAAAATTGGCGCAAAAGTTTTCAGCTTTTTTTGGTCAACAGCCTGAAAAAATCACCCTGTAAACCAAATGGTGAGAATGATGGGGTTTTCGGCCAATGGTTTGTTAAAAAAATCAAAGTTCGTGACTTTTTTTCGCCGGTTACTGAGGCTCACCTTTCTTTCTGCTAGTTTGGGTTAGTTTGAGTGAATTTGCGTTAGGTAAGTGGAAAGATGCGTTCAAAAGCCAAGCACAAGGAAAATCGCAAGTTTTTCGTTATAAAAATGTCTTTTCTCAATAAAAAGACTTTTTGACTTTGCCACATCGGCGTTGCAACAAGAGGAGTTTGTTTTAGAGAATAAAAAGTTTTCGTTTTGCTGCCACAAGCAGAAAAGTTTGGGGGAATTTTCAAGTTTGGGATTTTCGCTGAAAATAAGCAACTGGCGCAAATGGGGATTTGTCGAGTTTACCATTAAGTCGCTCACTGTTTGTCCTACAGATTTCTGTAGGACTCATTTTGGGGTAATTTTTACTATTAAGGAGTTTTATATCAACTTTACCAGCTTAAAACCCCCAAATACATAATTCACGCAATCAGAAACCTACTCACAAACAGACACCTAGAAGTACGCATAGACAACACCCTCTCCTTTGCTTTCTCCCCTGAACAAGGACTGCCTCAAGGATCCCCGCTATCACCCCTTCTTGCAATATATACTGCCACGACATATACAATCACAGTCTCCACGACAAAAGACACATTGACAAATCTGCTTACATACTACAATACGCCGACGACACTGCATTGATCGTGCACGACAAAACTACAGTGAAAGCAGTACAAAAACTTCAAACACTAACAGACAATACAATTGCTTGGTTCTACAAATGGAGACTTACACCAAACGCCACGAAAAACCAACTACTTTTACCAAACCACCAAATTAAAGACGACTCTCCATCGATAGCAACAGACGGAAACAGAACTAGACCATAACAAGAGGCAAAATATCTAGGAATGACACTGGACCAAAAACTAAAATTTACAAAACACGCACAGAACGTAAGAACAAAAATCATTCAACGGACAAAACACTTCCGATCACTGACGTACAAAGACAAAGGAATTAGTACAAAGACCGCCACAAAAATTTACCAATCAATATGTAGACCTCTGCTTTACTACGGACATATACTGACAGCGAATGCATCTGGGAAAACTAAACAACACATTCAAACAACAGAACAGACTGCCCTGAGATCAATAACGAAAATAAAACATCCTCAAAACCCACTACACAACCCCTCAAACCAACTACGCTACGAGCGAACAAAAATAGCGCGAATAACAGAAAGACAACTCCAATTGCAAACGAAATGGAAAACAATCCCCACAACTGGACCCTACTGAATCCCCTTTGCCTCACGAGACAAACGAGACAATCCCGCTTCCGCTCCCCAACAACAACACTACTTGAACACTTCCAACACGACTGAACCAACCTGCTAGACGATGAAAAGACATGACATAGAAGAGAGATTTTTTTTGCTTTGTAATAATTTTAAGTTTACAGTTCAGATAGTTTAAGTTAGAAAATTAACACAATACATGTATATATGCAAGGGCAGAAAGGCCGAGGGCCGATAGCCTATTGCGAAATAAAGATTATATACAGGGTGATTCAAAAGTGGCGTCATTCCTTTTAAGGGGTTATAGGGGCTCACTTGGACAGTACGAGAAAAATATTGGAAAAATTTTTTTCGAAAATTTCTACAAGTTATTAACAGTTGAAAATCGAATTTCAACCTTGTTATTAAATATTATTTTAAAATAGTTCCATGTGTGCTTGGTAGCCTTTTGGACTACTTAATCATTCGAAAAGAAAAAATACGATCTTTGCTTCAAATTACGAAAATTTTTGATATTAAAAAAGACATTTTCTACAATTTTTCCTTTCACAAAATGTACACCAACATCGAATTTGCTGATATGTGATTAGTTATGGGAAAATGCCACACTTACATAGCAGAAGGTGTAAGACCTTACACCAGCAAAGGGCCAGAGACACTTGACGATTGGCTCCAGGAATTGACGCAGATTGTGGACGATCTAGAGGTGCTCGGGTTCCAGACACAGAGGCACAAGTATTGGAGAGAATTGCAGCAGAGCCTTCCAGGAGTGCTCGGAGCATTGCAAAACCACTGACACTTTCCCAGGCACCGGATAATTGTCCCTATAACTCCCCAGAGGAAGGGCCGCATTCCTATCATGTATGTAAGATACACAGGACGCAAGGACACATTAAATCTCTGATCTTCCGAACACCGGTACAAATTGAGCAGGAGTTAATTAACCGAATACAAGAAGCTGCTCAAAATGTGACTCCAGTAATATTACGAAGAGTGCACAATAACATTATTAAACGCGCACAAACATGTTTGGATTTAAATGGGCAGAACTTCGAACACCTTTTGTGAGTTGTCCACATTTCAAAACGGTTCTTTTCAGAACCACAGATTTATATCTAAAATTTTGGTTTTACCACCGAGCACCGAAATGACTTTCGTAATTTAAAGGTTAATGACTGAATTTTTATAGGTTCTTCACTTACCGTAGGTTGGTTTCATTAAGCCATAACCTTATATTGGAGCTATTATTGAAATCAAATTGAATTTTCAAATTATTAAGCCGCGCCGTATTTAAAAAACATTCTTATTTAGTGAAAATTATTTTGTTTCGCATCATTTATTTTCCGAAATCTGGAATTGCATTGAAACATTAGTTAAATACAAAACGGTACTAGCAAATTAGTAGTCGCAAATGACGTCATCACTAGTATAAAATATTAATTTCCGAACAGGCCAATTGATAAAAAGAGGAAACTGTTTACAGGGTTGTCCTAACCCCAATCAAATATGATTTTCAGTTTCATTGTGACATTTGTAAATTTCAGTTGAATGTTTAGTTATGGTTAGCCGAGTTCTGGATCATTAATAAGCAACAGGTAATTATGTAATGTTAATTAGGCTTATTACCTTGCGAAGCATCGTTGCCCTAATTCTGATCTAGTTTTTTTCAAATATCTCAGTTTTTGATACTATTTTCCCTGTACTCCCAAAACACCCCCAAAGGAATGACGCCACTTTTGAATCACCCTGTTTATAGGCATTGTTTTGGAACTCAATTGATATTTGGAAGCCCTGAATTGTTTTCGTCTGATTGGAGTGACCAATTTTTGGTTCCATCAGTTGTTTTTCAACTGCAGCACAAGAAAACCCCTCATTTAAATGTGTTCACTTCGGTAAAATAACAATAAATCGCATCCAATTCGAAGTTGGTGAAGTCTTAAGCGGTCGGGGTCAAGTTTAGTGGCGTTCAGGTTGATGTGGAGTAACAAGAGAGGCCTCCCCGTCGCTCTAATTAGAGTTTCAAGTTAAAGCACAAAACGATATAACAGAACATCGCAATGTCTGGTAGATGCGAGGACTGCGGGAAAAAAAGACAAACTCCCACCATGCAGCAGCCATGTTCGCCCTTTGATCTTGTCGGTCATAAAGAGATATAACCATTAGGTTTTCATCAGTATATGCGGCCATCGCGGCAGCCCCGGTTTTCGTTTGTGCTCTCAGGGATTAAGGAAATATAAGTGGCAAACTAGGAGTCTACTCGTTCATTATGAATTAATGGACGACCTTTTACATCAAACGAGTATGTTCATTTTAGCAATGGACTCACACTCTGTTTTTTTTTTCAATTTATTGCGAAGCGCCTTGACCAGGGATGCTTTTCCTTCCAGTAGTTTTCAGGAAAATACTCAGCAATATTACGTAATCGATCCGTATCCCAATAGCGCTTTAGTTCAAGATAGGGCACCCAAATCCACGCACTGAAACCCCGATAAATTTGAATAATGATCGAAACCATTCTGCAAAATGCTTCATACGATTTAGTGGAACAGGTAAGGCACGCTCTCTCACGAACACGCAGTATTTCACGTCTGGCTGTATAATTTGTCTCTTATCGTGTAATTGTTTGAATAATTCATGGCGATTGCTTATTTGTTGTGACCACTGGAGCTTACGATTACTGTATAGTGCAAAAGTGTCAGCTTGATACTGTTTAAAGGTACTTTACTCATTATTATGGAGATTCGATTGCAATTAGCTGAGGTGGAAACTGCATATTAAAGCGGTACCAGTTATTTCTACTAATATTCACCAGGGTAGGGGTTTAAGAAGGAAAAGTCATATTTGAGACTCAAACGCCTGATGTGAAAGCGAGGAATCAAACGAACTCATGGAAAAACACACTGGAAACTTCAGATTTTGCTTCCAGTTTTTGCACATTCGCGATCTTTAACTGACAACAGTAGTAGTAGTAAACATCTTTATTTCTAAAAAAGGCTATCGACCTATCGGTCTTTCTGCCCTTGTTTAATACATGTAGTCTTAATCCAAATAAAAAACAAAGATGAAAATTCTCTTATTCTACGTTAACAATCTTATTAATAAACTTCCCAATTCCAATGACAAGAAAAAATTATTTTATTGTCCAGTAGTCAGTTGCGTTTGTAAGTGTTGGAGTAGTCTTGATGTAGGGAAACGGAAGCGGGATTGTCTGGTTGGTCTTGTAAGACAAAGGGGATTCAGTATGGTCCAGTTGTAGGGGTTGTTTGTCCATTTTGTCTGTAGATGTATGAGTCTTTCCGAAATCTTTGTCATGTTTGTGCGTTCGTATAGTAGTTGGGTGGAGGGGTTGTGTAGTGGGTTTTGGGGGTGTCTTATTCGTGTTATTAGTCTTAGTGCAATTTGTTCTGTTGTTTGTATATAACGTTTTGTCCTTTCTGTTCCGTTGGTCATGAGTATATGTCCATAGTCTAGCAAGGGTCTACAAATAGCTTTATATATTTTGGTGGCGGTGTTTGTGCTAATTCCTCTGTCTTTGTAGGTTAGTGATCGGAAGTGTTTTGTTCTCTTTATTGTTTCTGCCCTGATGTTTCGTATGTGTTTAGTGAATTTAAGTTTGTGGTCAATTGTGATTCCAAGGTATTTTACGTCGTTTTTTGGTTGTGTCGTTTGGCCGTCTGCAGTTATTGTAGGGGAGTCAGCGTTGAGTCTGTGGTTTGTGAGCAGAAGTTGGTTTTTTGACGCGTTTGGTGTTAGTCTCCATTTATAAAACCATGTCATTGTGTTGTTTGTTAGTGTTTGGAGTCTTTGAGCTGCTCTCTCAGTAGTTTTGTCATGTACAATAAGTGTCGTGTCGTCTGCGTATTGTAATATGTATGCCGATCTGTCGATTAACTGACAACATTTTCCTTATAACAGACACAAGCCCTATAAAAATGCATATAAAAAAACTTCCCTTCAAAAAACACTCCTTTGGCTGTTTCCATTTAAGCAAATGATCGATTACTGAATGCGTTTCATTCTAATAACAAAATAAAATATTGACGCCTATTCTGGATGAAAGTTTTTCGTTGTTGCAAGAGTGAGGGCGCATTTCTGAACTCGACAGTTCAGTTCAGAGCCGTCAATATGGGATAATAATGAATAAGGTGCCATTCAAAAGCGGGGATTACCGATATTACGTCGCCTGGATGTAATTGTGTATCCATCAATGGCAGTAGGGATAAGCATACAGCTTGGTAATCCTGGCCTTAGTCCAGGGACGCAGCGATGTCTGCAGATCGAAACATCAGGGTATTTTCCTTCCTGAGCATTTTTTTCTTGAAACATTCGACAAAGAGCCAATGTGGCAATGTGCAGGTTTGAGTTTTTCATAACAATCTAATCAGCAAAAAAATAGTTTAAAGAACCAACAAAGATTTTCATGCTACTTCACTGGCTGATTTTCCCTGAACAGATGAAATCTTTTGTATCCAGAGCCACTATACAAACGGTCTATTAGACGACACTTCCCCTTAAGTATACATTATTACTCCGGGTTATTACATGGGGCTTTCGTACGCCGATCGGGATTAATTTCCCGAAACTATTGTTCCATCTCCTTATTTTCTTCTCAGTAATATTGCGACACTTTTATGTGTTCCGACCGGATTAGTTCCTTTCAACCGGGGAAAATTTATAAGAAAAGTGACGGGCTTTGCACGGGAAAGCGTCTTTTAAAGCACCCACCGACCATTATGCCCGAAATATCGAGCTAACATTTCCAAAAAACCATTCGGTCATTAGTGGCCTGGTTGTTTCGGTTTTGCGCTTTGGCACCGATTCAATTCGACAATCTGAATGAACGGGAGTTTTTTCCCCGGCCGAAGAAGAGCAAGAAACTGGGAGCTATAAATACAAAAATTGCCACCATTACCGGTCGCAGAATCTGGGGAAATATTTAGGTGAACCAATTAAAGTGGTAAAATTAGCCGAAGGACAACAGCCGGGACATGTTGATTTTATCAGGGTTGAAGTTGATTAATCGGGTGAAAAAGCTTTAGCCGATTTATCCCCAGCAGTCGCCTTGTAATAACCGAAATTAAGTGCTTAGTTTTACCACAAAATCAGCATGCAGAAAACTTCTTATTTTGATCGCTTTAGAGCAACTTGCTCTATGGTAATGAGTTTTTGACAAAATTCGGGTGCCATTAAATAATAATTAATCGTAACACAAAAAGCCCAGAAGCTTTTAACAAGCTCCCCAAAGATAAACTTTAACTTAATAATGCCACGCTATTTACATAAAAAAGGAAAAAGTCCCAACCCTTTCAAGGCACCAAAAGTGTTATGTTAACGGAACGCCAGGATCGGATTCGAGTCCTCAATCTAAATAGATTAGTGAGTGTTTTTGTCCAGTTTTCTCTATTAAAGTTCAAGAATTAATCATGTCTTTTATAACCGGGAACAGAAGCCAAGCTTTTCATCATTAATGTAAAGGAAAAATCCAAGAAATTGATTTTTGAAAATTTGTTGTAAGTTTTCTTATTTTCTGGTGCTGTTCCTAACTTTACAGCTCTGATGAAATCAATATATTTCGCTTTTAATACCATAAATTTCCATACAAATTATTTTGGAAATATTCCTTTCCTTTCTACTCACTTTAACATAGAAAAGAGTTACTGAAATTAAAATATAATTGTGTGAAACAGTGAAGAACCAAACAAACGTAAATATTAACGAAAATAAAGAAATATACATTTTACGAGTTTGTTGGAATATACCCATAATTTTATGGAAATTTCGTTTAAAATTCCACGACCACAATCTTCAGAAGCGAGTGGAATTTGAATTATTTAAAATAAAAAAATGTTTTTTCCTCTTAATTCTTTATTCATTTTGCTAAATTTAATTGATTTTTGGTTGCTGTGTTTATTTTTTCTTTGTTTCTCAAATGTAGCTGATTTTTACTGCTTCGAACAAAGTTTCACTGAAAATGAATTTAAACAACTGTTAAAGAAATTAAGCACAAGCTGGCTAAATGCACGAAAAATTTACTTTGCTTAAAGAAAACAATAAAAAAAAAATCATGCTCTTGAGAGTACATTGTTGCATTTTCGAATTTAATGGGCGAGTTTATAGAAATTACTGAAAATTTGAGTTTTCTAAAGAGCGGGTCGAATTTGTATCGATTTTTTACAAATAGTTCACTTAATGTTTGTTGATTATTTGAATAATTTCTTACTTAATGCATTTGCTTCCTTGTTTCGTTGCAGTTTTAATTGTCATTTGTTCTTTTTTTACTGCTCTGAGAAAGTTTCACTAAAATAAAACTCGCATCTTCGCCTTTGAAGGCCCAATAAAATTTCATTTTTCTTTTCAGTTGCTCTGTTCAATTTTCCTCGTCAGTTCAATCTGCTTTTGCTGAAAAAAAGTGTATGCAGCATAATTTGTGCAACATTATTTCAAAAACTTCTACTATGCGATTAATACTTTCATATATTTCTGTGAAGGTTCGAGTGCTTGTCTTGATCGCTATTGAATATCGAAAGAAAAGAGTGGAATTTGTATTATTTAAAATAAAAAAATGTTTTTCCTCTTAATTCTTTATTCATTTTGCTAAACTTAATTGATTTTTGGTTGCTGTGTTTATTTTTTCTTTGTTTCTCAAATGTAGTGATTTTTTCTGCTTCAACAAAGTTTCACTGAAAATGAATTTAAACAACTGTTAAAGAAATTAAGCACAAGCTGGCTAAATGCACGAAAAATTTACTTTGCGTAAAGAAAACAATAAAAAAATAAATCATGCTCTTGAGAGTACATTGTTGCACTTTCGAATTTAATGGGCGAGTTTATAGAAATTACTCAAATTTGAGTTTTCTAAAGAGCGGGTCGAATTTGTATCGATTTTTTACAAATAGTTCACTTAATGTTTGTTGATTATTTGAATAATTTCTTACTTTAATGCATTTGCTTCCTTGTTTCGTTGCAGTTTTAATTGTCATTTGTTCTTATTTTACTGCTCTGAGAAAGTTTCACTTAAATAAAACTCGCATCTTCGCCTTTGAAGGCCCAATAAAATTTCATTTTTCTTTTCAGTTGCTCTGTTCAATTTTCCTCGTCAGTTCAATCTGCTTTTGCTGAAAAAAAGTGTATGCAGCATAATTTGTGCAACATTATTTCAAAAACTTCTACTATGCGATTAATACTTTCATATATTTCTGTGAAGGTTCGAGTGCTTGTCTTGATCGCTATTGAATATCGAAATAAAAGAGTGGAATTTGTATTATTTAAAATAAAAAAATGTTTTTCCTCTTAATTCTTTATTCATTTTGCTAAATTTAATTGATTTTTGGTTGCTGTGTTTATTTTTTCTTTGTTTCTCAAATGTAGTGATTTTTTCTGCTTCAACAAAGTTTCACTGAAAATGAATTTAAACAACTGTTAAAGAAATTAAGCACAAGCTGGCTAAATGCACGAAAAATTTACTTTGCTTAAAGAAAACAATAAAAAAATAAATCATGCTCTTGAGAGTACATAGTTGCATTTTCGAATTTAATGGGCGAGTTTATAGAAATTACTCAAATTTTGAGTTTTCTAAAGAGCGGGTCGAATTTGTATCGATTTTTTACCAATATTTCACTTAATGTTTGTTGATTATTTGAATAATTTCTTTCTTTAATGCATTTGCTTCTTTGTTTCGTTGCAGTCTTAATTGTCATTTGTTCTGATTTTACTGCTCTGAGAAAGTTTTACTTAAATAAAACCCGCCTCTTCGTCTTTGAAGGCCCAAAAAAAATGCATTTTTCTTTTCAGTTGCTCTGTTCAATTTTCCTCGTCATTTCAATCTGCTTTTGCTGAAAAAAAGTGAATGCAGCATAATTTGTGCAACATTATTTCAAAAACTTCTACTATGCGATTAATACTTTCATATATTTCTGTGAAGGTTCGAGTGCTTGTCTTGATCGCTATTGAATATCGAAAGAAAAGAGTGGAATTTGTATTATTTAAAATAAAAAAATGTTTTTCCTCTTAATTCTTTATTCATTTTGCTAAATTTAATTGATTTTTGGTTGCTGTGTTTATTTTTTCTTTGTTTCTCAAATGTAGCGACTTTTACTGCTCGAACAAAGTTTCACTGAAAATGAATTTAAACAACTGTTAAAGAAATTAAGCACAAGCTGGCTAAATGCACGAAAAATTTACTTTGCGTAAAGAAAACAATAAAAAAAATAAATCATGCTCTTGAGAGTACATAGTTGCATTTTCGAATTTAATGGGCGAGTTTATAGAAATTACTGAAAATTTGAGTTTTCTAAAGAGCGGGTCGAATTTGTATCGATTTTTTACAAATAGTTCACTTAATGTTTGTTGATTATTTGAATAATTTCTTACTTTAATGCATTTGCTTCCTTGTTTCGTTGCAGTTTTAATTGTCATTTGTTCTTTATTTTACTGCTCTGAGAAAGTTTCACTTAAATAAAACTCGCATCTTCGCCTTTGAAGGCCCAATAAAATTTCATTTTTCTTTTCAGTTGCTCTGTTCAATTTTCCTCTTCAGTTCAATCTGCTTTTGCTGAAAAAAAGTGTATGCAGCATAATTTGTGCAACATTATTTCAAAAACTGTGAACGTTCAATTGCTTGTCTTGATTGCTGTTGACTATCGAAAGAAAAACTCTAATGGAAAATCGCTTTTGCGGAGTTTTAGTCGGCTGTTTTTTGAGTTTTTCCTTGATCTCAAAAGGAAAATCCCTGCAAAAGTCCGTTCCTGTTAGTAAAGCGCAGTCTCGTGGTCATGATTATAAAAACATTAAAATCGGAGCTCGAAAGCTGGCCCGACAATCTCATTGATATGCAAGGCCGACCTCTTCGACCGGAGCACAAAAGGAAACTTACAAAAGGGATACGTCGAGGGATATAATGACATGCATAGTATAAAAGGACACCTTTGTGTGAGACGTCGATTCGATTTTTGCTGCCTCTTTGTGGATTTTCCGCAGAAGTTCGCTACTGTGTTATTTCCAGGATAAACCCATATCTGCTCGCACAATGCGGGATCTTTGACTTTCTGGATAAGGCCCTGGGGCTTTTGAAGCCGGGAAATTTCACGTCTTATTTCAGCCACATATGAAATGATTTTAGTTTTCCGGGCTGGCAACGAAGTTCGTTCTCGTTCCACTTAGCACAACCTCAGCTTAACATTAGCTCCATTATTGGAGCTTGGCCTAAGCTGGACATCAGGAAGTTGGGTAAACTACATAAAACTTAATGGAAAGATAATATTGACTGGCACTCGATCTTTAATACGCTGCAAGTATATAATAATTATGAGGCGGGAACATAAAACTTTCTTCGTCTAATCCCCTGGATGGCGGATGCACTGAGTCCCTGGCGATTTGCGCTAACGAGAAATTCGACCTACGACTAAAGTTTTCGTTAGGGATGGATATTATCTCCTGTTAAATGAAGACTTTTTATGAGACTTTCTTTCCAATTTATTCTCCTAATTCTGAGGAACAGCATTATTTCACTTGTAGTGATTCTTCAAATTTGATGTTTGCCGTTGATGAAAATGTAATGAAAAGACAAGTTTCTTAATTAAAACGATCGGTAAGAAAAAGGCTAAAGAGTATAATTGAGAAAAATTCCATGGCATCTCGTTAAGTACTGTTACACGGTTACGAGCGACCATTATTCGAAGGGATAATAAAAATTCCAAGACAGCCTCTTTGAGGCTGAAAGATCTTCAAAATCTCGGTGTTAATAAATTTTTATGTTTATGGAATACACTAGCCAGATCAAGACAGATTTGTAGATATGCGAGCCATAAATGCCCCGAATGTTTTACGCTACCGAGAATTTTATTACAATAACATTTAATATATATTTACTGGCAGGGCGTAAATATGGAGCAACCGTCTAATGCTATATTGTAGTTATAGTTATTGGGGCCCATATAAATTTTATCGGGATTTGTGCCGCGATTTATGTTAGTGGGTTCGAATCAAAATGTTTACGCTGCCCAACTTTGTTCCAGGGTTTATAACTGTTCGCCTAAACAATCCATTAAATAATTTCGGAGTGTTGAATGCCGATCCAGAAATATCTTCGCTAGATCTATTCGATCGCTGTCCGCAACTCTTCTAATAACAGCAGCAAAGTTTTTATTTCTTGAAGAGATTTTGGAAATTTGCGCTTCAAAGAAAGTTCATTTTTGAATGCAGACAGTTTCCGGAAAAGAAACTTTTTAAATTTTACTTTAAAGCTTTCAAGCGATTTTGCATTCAGATTCCCAATAAAATACAATAATTATAGACTTTGTTTCAACAAAAATTCCTTCCTCAAAACTCAAATGAGGGGGTTTCTACCAACTTCTCACGGAACTTTGCCGGATATTGTTTCGGCGGATGCACCAGCCAAGGCGACGGGTTTTTGATGCAGAGTTGAAGTCGCCGGCGATTCTCCCATAGAATGAGCTTGCGCAATATCACTGTTCTGGTGTCATCACGCTCACTTTTGCCGTGTTGTCATATCGTAGAGTAAATAAAATAAGGCAGGTGGCTGCAGTCACCTCACCTACGTGGTAAAACTTTTTTAGGTGTTAAAATTCTAGTCCCGGGCCTCGAAAAATTAAAATCCGCCCCTAGTTAAATGCCAAGCGTAATTCAAAGTGCGGCGCAGTGAGACGCGCTGAGTTGAACTCATTAGCGCACGGAGCGGCAACAACTCAAAAGCGCAACTCAACACAGTGTTACCCATGCCTATCCTTGATCACCGGATTTTAGTACCACATAAAGTAAATGGGTTTGCGTTTCACGGGCGGAAAAATACAATTCGAATCGAAATTTGCTCTAGTAAAACTCAAGCAAAAAAGTGAACAGTGGTGCTTAGCGAGCGGTTATTAGAGAGCAAAGGCACGCAGTAACTTTCTCGTTCGTTCATTAATGAAACTCATGGTAATCCGGCAAAATATATTACGGTAGCCAATTATTATCGGTGATCTAATCTACTTTTGTTCAGAAGTAATGGCTATAATTATTCCATCGGAGTCGGGCGCAAAAGGACGACGATGAAACAAGAACAGCAAGTCTGGTCTGAGAGAAATGCGTGTAAATGTAAAATAATCAAGTGGGCAGTAATAGAGATAGCGCGTAGCTCGCAGTCCTGATAGAGATACAGGCTGGTTGTGCAACTACCGAATAAATACAGCCCGATAGGATCACTTAAGAAACATGGTCCCGATTGCCAGTACCGAGAGAATTCACAAAGTTACCGCTGGAGCGCCACGAACTCGATCTTTGGCCATTGTAATGTTCTGGGGTGGTATTCATTAAGATATTCGTTCAGATTGTTGCCGGCTAACAGCCTCAGCTCGATTGAAGCTCACTTTTCATTAACCAACAACTTAATTTATTAAATTTTCCACTGGTCCTGTTTGGTCTGCAAATAGAAACATTGTTTCAAAAATAGACCTCGCTTTTGTGTCATGGCATGAAAAGTTACAACCATCACGAAGACAGAAGAGCAACGTTAACACTACTAGAAAGTTCACTAGGCAGGCTGCCTCTAAATCTGTCGTCCTCGCACAAGAACACGGACCTATAATGAGACTCAACTTGTATAAGCCTCTCATTAACCTTTAGAGTGTAAACTCTGGTTTCAGTTAACAATGATTTAACGGCCGAGATGTTTCTTGTATTGGGTTTGTTTGCTATAATTAGGATTTTTCGATGCGGTTTTTCCCTGCCTCTATTCGACGGGCTCCAAGCTTTTGTTAATTGCCGATCATTTCCAGCCAAAATTATTTGGGAAACAACAAATACCTTTAAGCTATTCACATTGACGCATCTAGCAGTTGCAATCCCGACCACTGGCATTTATTTATTTTCGCATAATCTCCCGGGTTAAATATAAAATGTAATTTAATGTGCTTAAGCCTATAAATAATTTTGATGAATACGTATCAAATCTGCAATTAAATCAACTGAGAGAGAGCGAGAGAGGTAGTGAGGAATCTGGACTGGAGTTTGCGTTTATTTGAAAATTCAGGGTTTCAAATTTCGTTTTTGCACCTGCAAATCAATACTGTTTGACTTCATAACCTCATTTCCCAACATCAGTTTTCTTTGGTTACAAAAGAGTTTGGATCTGATATAGCTCCTTGATGTTAAAACCAAGTTTTTGGTGAATACAGTTCACTAAACGGTAGAGACATTAGTCCTTCAAATTATTACTTTATATTATTTTTATTATAAGATTAAAACGGTTAAATAGACACGCGTTTCTTATAGTAGTAGTAAACATCTTTATTTCTAAAAAAAAAGGCTATCGACCTATCGGTCTTTCTGCCTTTGTTTAATACATGTAGTCTTAATCTGAATAAAAAATAAAAATGGAAATTCTCTTATTCTACGTTAACAATCTTATCAATAAACTTTCCAATTCCAATGACAAGAAAAAATTATTTTATTGTCCAGTAGTCAGTTGCGTTTGTAAGTGTTCGAGTAGCGTTGATGTAGGGAAACGGAAGCGGGATTGTCTGGTTGGTCTTGTAAGACAAAGGGGATTCAGTATGGTCCAGTTGTAGGGTTGTTTGTCCATTTTGTCTGTAGATGTATGAGTCTTTCCGAGATCTTTGTCATGTTTGTGCGTTCGTATAGTAGTTGGGTGGAGGGGTTGTGTAGTGGGTTTTGGGGGTGTCTTATTCGTGTTATTAGTCTTAGTGCAATTTGTTCTGTTGTTTGTATATAACGTTTTGTCCTTTCTGTTCCGTTGGTCATGAGTATATGTCCATAGTCTAGCAAGGGTCTACAAATAGCTTTATATATTTTGGTGGCGGTGTTTGTGCTAATTCCTCTGTCTTTGTAAGTTAGTGATCGGAAGCGTTTTGTTCTCTTTATTGTTTCTGCCCTTATGTTTCGTATGTGTTTAGTGAATTTAAGTTTGTGGTCAATTGTGATTCCAAGGTATTTTGCGTCGTTTTTTGGTTGTGTCGTTTGGCCGTCTGCAGTTATCGTAGGGGAGTCAGCGTTGAGTCTGTGGTTTGTGAGCAGAAGTTGGTTTTTTGACGCGTTTGGTGTTAGTCTCCAGTTATAAAACCATGTCATTGTGTTGTTTGTTAGTGTTTGGAGTCTTTGAGCTGCTCTCTCAGTAGTTTTGTCATGTACAATAAGTGTCGTGTCGTCTGCGTATTGTAATATGTATGCCGATCTGTCGATTTGATTTTTGTCTGGTAAGTTGTAATTGTATATGTCATGGCAGTATATATTGTAGAGAAACGGTGAGAGCGGGGATCCTTGAGGGAGCCCTTGTTCAGGGGAAAAAGAAAATGACAGTGTTTTGTCAATTCGTACTTGTAGTTGTCTGTTTTCTAGTAAGTTCTTTATGGTGTGTAGTCGATATGTTGGTGTGTGTAGTTTGTATAGTTTGTATAGTAAGCCTCTATGCCAGACACTATCAAAAGCTTTGTTAATGTCCATAAACAGGCAAGCTGTCTTTCTGTCAGTTAGGTGGGTAGTTTGTATATTGTTGGCCAAAATAAAGAGCGGATGAACAGTATATATTTCGTTTCTTATATTTTAGAACAGTGGACCTATTTAAAGTCTCCACACTGATGGTAAATTATATGCATGTTTGACATTGTTATACATTTCACAAGCTAATATCGCATAGTTGCCGTTGTGACTTTTAGATAAACATTTCTCGTATAAATACAAGATGACGCCCGGTTGGAATCGCTCCGTATAATATCTCAGCAAATGGTCTCGTATTTTCCGAGTGTTTGGTTTTATTTTCGTGGTTAAAACACGTTAGACCATAAGTAAAGCGCAAAGTATATGGCGCGTGCATAATGCATGTAACATAAAGCAGCAGTAGAGCCGGTCTGGAATTTGACACGAAGAAGCCCGAAATCCCAAAGCATCCTCTGCATCCTAACATCAACTACATTATACGAGTTGGAAACTGTAATTCATTTTCAACCGGACGCCAGTCAATTATTTAAAAATTGACGTCCCTGAGTGCATCATTTCTTTCGGGTTCGCGCATTCCCGAAACAGTCGTATTTTGCGGCGAACTGCGCTAAGCGGGCGTCCTGGACGAGACCCACGGGACTACTTTCTTCTTGTTTTACATCGTTTTGTTTCTAACAATCCGGCACATAAGTTTCGTATCGAACGCATCTAAACCTGCCTTTAAAAGCACTCACTTTTATTGAAAATTGAAATTCCGGCCGGCTTTTGACAGGCCGTTACTCAACCTTGAACGATAACGATTACCTTCATGGCCCGGATGGATTACAAAGAGGATTCTTCGATGGTTCGGTAATAATGGACCGCGGCCGGAGTATCCTTATTTTATTTATGGATCCATGCGGTTTTATATTTCCTAAATGTTTCAATAAAATCCCAATTTGAGAATCTTAAAATGTGAGCTTCTGGACCCTAAGAATTTTTTATAATAAAGTTTTGTAAATTTGGCTGAATTGCCACGTTTAATGAAACAGCACATTTATGTATGTATCGATATTATAAACTGTTTCTGAGATACGGGCTCAGATATGAGAAACTTTGCCGAAACATTTTTGATTCAGGCCTTGTAAAGGTTCGAATTGTGTGATGCGACCTCAGAAACTAACGTCACTAATAAAGGGAAATCCTTCTTTAAATTTTTGGTAAATTTTTCCAAAAAATTGAAGTCTCCCAAAATTCCTCGAACTCCATATCATTTTCACCGGCAAGAGGCGAGGAATCCAACGAGCTTACTAAAACGAAATGACGGACTCTTCAGATCCGAAATAGTCAACATTTTTTGTGTATTTTGAGCGATTTTAGAGCGGTCGCTATCTATCGATATCTTCCTTATTATGCACCCGAAAAATTCATATTCGTTATTGGGCAGCTTCTTAGGTCGGAAACAATCTAATGAACGCAAAAAACACAGTTGTGAAATTTCGATTTTTGGTCGAAAATTTCTTCAAAAGAGGAATATTTTTCCAAAAAATTCAAGTCTCCCAAAATACCTCGACCTCTATATCATTTTCACCGGAAAGAGGCGAGGAATGCAACGAGCTTATTAAAACAAATGACGGACTCTTCAGATCCGAAATAGTCAACATTTTTTGTGTATTTTGAGCGATTTTAGAGCGGTCGCTATCTATCGATATCTTCCTTATTATGCACCCGAAAAATTCATATTCGTTATTGGGCAGCTTCTTAGGTCGGAAACAATCTAATGAACGCAAAAAACACAGTTGTGAAATTTCGATTTTTGGTCGAAAATTTCTTCAAAAGAGGAATATTTTTCCAAAAAATTCAAGTCTCCCAAAATACCTCGAACGCTATATCATTTTCACCGGAAAGAGGCGAGGAATGCAACGAGCTTATTAAAAGAAATGACGGACTCTTCAGATCCGAAATAGTCAACATTTTTTGTGTATTTTGAGCGATTTTAGAGCGGTCGCTATCTATCGATATCTTCCTTATTATGCACCCGAAAAATTCATATTCGTTATTGGGCAGCTTCTTAGGTCGGAAACAATCTAATGAACGCAAAAAACACAGTTGTGAAATTTCGATTTTGGTCGAAAATTTCTTCAAAAGAGGAATATTTTTCCAAAAAATTCAAGTCTCCCAAAATACCTCGAACGCTATATCATTTTCACCGGAAAGAGGCGAGGAATGCAACGAGCTTATTAAAAGAAATGACGGACTCTTCAGATCCGAAATAGTCAACATTTTTTGTGTATTTTGAGCGATTTTAGAGCGGTCGCTATCTATCGATATCTTCCTTATTATGCACCCGAAAAATTCATATTCGTTATTGGGCAGCTTCTTAGGTCGGAAACAATCTAATGAACGCAAAAAACACAGTTGTGAAATTTCGATTTTTGGTCGAAAATTTCTTCAAAAGAGGAATATTTTTCCAAAAAATTCAAGTCTCCCAAAATACCTCGAACTCTATATCATTTTCACCGCAAAGAGGCGAGGAATGCAACGAGCTTATTAAAAGAAATGACGGACTCTTCAGATCCGAAATAATCAACATTTTTTGTGTATTTTGAGCGATTTTAGAGCGGTCGCTATCTATCGATATCTTCCTTATTATGCACCCGAAAAATTCATATTCGTTGTTGGGCAGCTTCTTAGGTCGGAAACAATCTAATGAACGCAAAAAACACAGTTGTGAAATTTCGATTTTTGGTCGAAAATTTCTTCAAAAGAGGAATATTTTTCCAAAAAATTCAAGTCTCCCAAAATACCTCGAACGCTATATCATTTTCACCCGAAAGAGGCGAGGAATGCAACGAGCTTATTAAAAGAAATGACGGACTCTTCAGATCCGAAATAGTTAAAATTTTTTGTGTATTTTGAGCGATTTTAGAGCGGTCGCTATCTATCGATATCTTCCTTATTATGCACCCGAAAACTTCATATTCGTTATTGGGCAGCTTCTTAGGTCGGAAACAATCCAATAAACGCAAAAAACACTGTTGTGAAATTTCGGTTTTTGGTCGAACTTTTAGAGCACATTCAGGGAACAAATCCTCCTTGCCATAGTTTAACAGGCGCAGTAAAAGTTGTTGCCATCGATTTTGAAGTATTTTCGTGCGAAAATTGTTCGAGTTCCTTTGTGGGCAAAGCATGTTTATTGCAATCAATCGTCTGGTAATCTTGGGTTTCAGGCATAAAAAATGGGAAATCACGTTTGAACATCCCCGTTTTTTAACAACAGCTGACAACCATGAGAATATCAGTTAATCCCCATTTCAGTATTCACAATATTACCAGATTTTTGGCTGAAAATTTCTAAAAACATGGTTAAATTGGTAAAAATGGTTAATACTGGTGGTGGTGCGCCCATGAACGAAATCACCTCCGATCCATCGAAGGTACGATTCCAAGAAAATAAAACAGTGGAAACGCGACAATGATATCGTCAGCCGATCGGATGTTAAATTATGCAGATGTATTCTCAAATCTCATGCAATTGTGCTGTAATTTAAGATGCGGAGGCCTCGGTCGATGGATTTTTACCCCGATTTAAACGAGCCAGAGTATTAAATTATCTCTCGGCTCAAAACCAGTTCACATACGTCCATCAGCTCGGATAACAATAAATGTTTAATTGAAATATCAATATCTGCGACAGTTTTACAATGGTTCTACTGGTAGGCCTGCGAAGAAACCCTTTGGCAGAATTTACACCTGACCCATATGAGGGTAATTGTCTCTTTTTTAATTATTAATCACTTTTTCCTGTTCTCCCCCTAATCAACGTTCCAATTAGACGCCGAACTTTCGCAGTTCATCTATTATCTTGCTTGACAGTTCGGCACGTCTAAGACCGAAAGCAATTTGTTTTCGCGTATTAAGAAGACACAAAAACTCAACTTCTAACTTTTCGGGTTATTATCGATTTTACTTCAGCTCAAACTCCTTGGGATTTCCACTAGTGGTGATAAGGACGCTCTAATTAAACCTTCTGGTAATTATTACTGTATTTCTTAATTTTTGATCTATCGTGACTCAGTGTCGCCAATCGAGTGCGAGAGAGATGCATCGACAAGGAGGAGGCTAGTGTGGGCCGAATACCCTCTTGGGATTTTTATTTTTTTTGCACTTTTGGGGGTTGAATTAATTTTTTTAGTTATTAATTGGAAAACGCCCGTATTGGGAAGAATGTGAATTCTTAAGCAATCAATCATCAAAGCTCGTAAAAACTGTCTAAAAAGTAAACCGAATTGCAATAGCAGATAAGAAGAATTTTCTTAAACAAACGTGTGTCGTTCACATGCATTGTCCATGTAATGCAATATTTGCCAAAAATATCTCGACTTTACACGCGATATCGGGGGATTAATTTACTTATTATATCAGGTGTAAGTACACTAAATGAAAAAAAAATGGTACTCGAGTTATGTATTTGCAGATATGATATTTTATGGATACTGTGCACAAATACTATAATTGAAAGTGTATGGAAATTTCCCGGTAAAACGTCTAGCAGTGGCGACTAAACGTTTGGATAACTGGTTTTTGCGAAATTTAGCCCCATTTTGTCTAGACTTGAGAGGGATGAAAATTAGACAAACTCAGGCAGGAACTTTGAAAAATCCTCTGGTCAACAAATGTGGAAATTATAACCTCAAACGTATTTTTTTGTGAGAAAACCGCAGTTTTTTAAGTTTGCCACTCCCCCCAATTGGGTCGTGAAATTACCACTGGAATCAGGGATATCTTAAGAACATGATGAACCCAAGCTGACTGCTCAGCACGTGGTCAAGTCAGCAAATTTCATTGAACATACCTCATGCTGTAATCAAGTGCTTCATCCATGTTAATTATTCAGTCAGTTGTCAAGGCACTTGAGTGAGCTCAGATGTGGTCAATGGAAACCCTCTGTCAGCAGGCAGATTAAGTCACAAACCGCGCTTATTTTATTACATCACTCATCGGAACCACTAAAATAACTAAGTCCCCAAACAACAAAATACAGATTACGAATTTGAATCCAACTCATAGCCGGGCTTCGGTAAATAATGTGAAAAAAACTGAAACACATTGAAGTTCAGGAATATTGGGAGTGCCTTATCAAAGAACAAATATTTTATTAGAGGTATTCGCGAAGAGATAAAATTGAAAATTCTATTTGTTCTTTCCTCTAGGTCGAAAAAGGAACCGTTGGGTCGTAATCTATGGTATTTTTTGCGATATCGCGCAATGTACACAACTGCTGAAAAATAAAGCTTTTCAATAATACGTACTTGTCAATGCAGTGAATGACCCTGAATTTATCCATTATAATTCAGCTAATTTTTAACCTGCAAGTGTCACATGTAGAAACTTGCACTAAGTAAAAGAGTTCTTCCCTAAAATCCGCATTAAAATCATTCTCAAGTCCATGCCAATTTTATTAGTTGCTAGAAAAATAATTTTAATAATAATTAGTAGTAGTAAACATCTTTATTTCTAAAAAAGGCTATCGACCTATCGGTCTTTCTGCCCTTGTTTAATACATGTAGTCTTAATCTAAATAAAAAACAAATATGAAAATTCTCTTATTCTAGGTTAACAATACTATTAAATAAATAAGATTTCAGTGGCAAGAAGAAATTATTTTATTGTCCACTAGTCCGTTGCGTTTGTAAGTGTTCGAGTAGCGTTAATGTAGGGAAACGGAAGCGGGATTGTCTGGTTGGTCTTGTAAGACAAAGGGGATTCAGTATGGTCCAGTTGTAGGGGTTGTTTGTCCATTTTGTCTGTAGCTGTATGAGTCTTTCCGAGATCTTTGTCATGTTTGTGCGTTCGTATAGTAGTTGGGTGGGGGGGTTGTGTAGTGGGTTTTGGGGGTGTCTTATTCGTGTTATTAGTCTTAGTGCAATTTGTTCTGTTGTTTGTGTATAACGTTTTGTCCTTTCTGTTCCGTTGGTCATGAGTACATGTCCAAAGTCTAGCAAGGGTCTACAAATAGCTTTATATATTTTGGTGGCGGTGTTTGTGCTAATTCCTCTGTCTTTGTAGGTTAGTGATCGGAAGTGTTTTTGTTCTCTTTATTGTTTCTGCCCTGATGTTTCGTATGTGCTTAGTGAATTTAAGTTTGTGGTCAATTGTGATTCCAAGGTATTTTACGTCGTTTTTTGGTTGTGTCGTTTGGCCGTCTGCAGTTATTGTAGGGGAGTCAGCGTTGAGTCTGTGGTTTGTGAGCAGAAGTTGGTTTTTTGACGCGTTTGGTGTTAGTCTCCATTTATAAAACCATGTCATTGTGTTGTTTGTTAGTGTTTGGAGTCTTTGCGCTGCTCTCTCAGTAGTTTTGTCATGTACAATAAGTGCCGTGTCGTCTGCGTATTGTAATATGTATGCCGATCTGTCGATTTGATTTTTGTCTGGTAAGTTGTAATTGTATATGTCATGGCAGTATATATTGTAGAGAAACGGTGAGATCGGGGATCCTTGAGGGAGCCTTTGTTCAGGGGAAAAAGAAAATGACAGTGTTTTGTAATAATAATTATTGTTGTCAATTTCCCAAATATTCTTCGAGCCTTTTGTTTGCTATTAGAAGTACTTTTCATGTTTGGTCTTGTTGAGCCTCAAGGGGACTGAATTTGGCCTTAACACGGTTGGAAATATTGCCAGCCGAAAAGTTGCGATTAAAACATCCCTTTAAGACAATGGAATTCCAAATTCAACCTCAACATTGTCTTTTTTTAAGCAAATGAATGGTTTATTAGGATTTCCATTGTCTTAGAAGATGTTTTTATCACAACGTTTCGGTTAGTACTATCTCCAACCGTTTTCAGTGGTCATCTGGAAATATTCGCTTCTGGTGTTCGTAAGTATGTGCGTAAGCGTTCAAGCAAACCACTTCTGAAGATGCAAGCCGCACGTGCTTGGGAAACGTCAAGAAGAAATTCTACCGAACGACGGCCTAAAAACCCGAAAAACCCACTTGCTTCAAGGAATGGCCTCGAAAGTCTATCTCTTTTGCTTCTGGTGTTGTTCAAAGAATTCGAATGGGGCACAAAAAATATCCATTAATACTTGTAAATTGTGTACAACAGCTCAGTCCTATAGTTCAAACGGTGGTCCCTTACATTTTACCAAAACAACTCAAAAGAAACTAAATTTTAGACACCCTGCATCTGGAAAACTCAAGCACGGACAGAAATACATTTTTTTTTCATGCGAAATCAGTGTTGTGCCAGACGGGCCAGGAACAACAATTACATCAGGAGTCTAATGTATTTGGTGTGCCGAGCCCTTCGAGCACGGGTTAATGTTAAAAAGCGCCAAAATTTGAATGAGGTTAATTGTTGTCCACAATTAAAGTCCGCCACAACCGGAATAGCGTAATAAAAGGTGCGGCGCAGTCGGGCGGGATGAGTTATAACTCATCAACTCCCAGAGCGGCAACAACTCAAAAGCGCAACTCAACTCAGTGTTACCCTTGCCTAATATATATTATGTATATATACTTTATTGAAAAACTTATAGGGTAAGCGAAAAATTTTTCCGTTTTTCTACCATCGACCAATGGACTAAAAACAATTGTCCATAAAGAATACGGAATAACTTCCAGGCCGTAGATTCCGAAAGATAATTGTTTGTTTGTTACGCAATTGAGCAGACAGGTACTTTGTTCGACCGTTCTCGCATTCACTTCTGATTAATAGATCTTAATGTTAAAGTAATGTGCTTTTTTAACATACGCAAAGTCAAAGAACCCGTAGGTTTTAATTATACCATTGTTCAACTTTCAATGACTTATGTGGTCAGTAGCTGACGATTGAAGGAGCAGGTTTTCGAGCTATAAAGGCATTTTCGTACCATCTGTTAGGCATTGTTTGAGGAGATAATTCAAGTAATAATGTTACTAATAATGGCCGCAAAAAGCCGCCTTTGTTTCTCAGGAAATACGGTTCTGGCCTTATACGACCAGGCGCAATAGTTGAGTTCGTTCTTTTTTTTTTTTTTTCATTTTCATAATCATCCAATGAACAATGATATTTCGATTGATCCGCCAAAGTGCAAGAGTGTCGGTCTTGCGCACCATCGATTCGCGCCCCTCATGTGAAAACTCATTTCCGGCGGAGAAAAGCGGATTTAATTTTCTGCAATCGACAAACAATATTGTGAAAGGGTGCAAAACACGGCGACTCAATATTCTTTCAATCAACACAAAACATGTCTCCTCTTCCATTGGGAAAAATGATTGGAAATAACTACGAAAAAATCGGTTTATTCTGATGGATGCCGGAAATGTGCAGGAAAACAACAATCTAAAATCCAGCACTCTTTTCGAAACAAAACGGAACGTTTGGTTGTTTCTTTCGTGTTTTCGTTCACTGATGAGTAGGCGAAATTCAATCAATCACTGATAAATTGACAATGGAAAACTTCTCGCGAAAGGAACAAGGTTTTTTCACATCAGAAATGCAACTTTTGCCTACGGATTATACGGGTATCCTCAGGCAACATCTCACAATTACTCATCAATCGTTGATGGAGAGCCGAGACTTTCATCTTGAGGTGGCCCCAGGTGAAATTTGCTTCACATTTTTCGACTGATTGACAGATTTACAATAAACTACGAATTGAATGGTCCTTGTTTTCCCATTAATTTCGGGGCAACAATGTGTGGAAATTAAACGCGTTTGAAACATCATCATTAATCAACATCCCATCCACACGGGTACTTTCCAAGTGGTCACGACTCTGATGCAGCCAATTGGAACCGAAACCCGCACGCACAGCAGGTTCAACAGACCAACGGCCAAATAAACCGCTTCATAAATGATTTACTTTCGTTGTCGCATTTTTCGTCGAACGCGAGCCTTGTGTAAATTGTAATTCAGTACAAGAATGGTACAATCGTCCACTTGCGACCAAACAGTTATATACGCAAGTTTTTGTGGCGCACGATCACCGCTCAAAACACTTTAACAAGTGTAGCTGCGGGATCCTTAACCAGCGCGAAAAAGATATTAAAGAGGGCTCTTCTACAGAAAACGATGAAGATCATCCTTTGAAACTAGATTCTCATCAATGTCTTCTGTTTCGTCTCATCTTCAACTTCCATGGGAAAGTTTATGCACGAGTTCCATAAAATCCGTCTCAGAACTGGTGAAATGCGTGAGGTCTTCTTACATGCACGTTGCTGGTGTATAATAATTTATTTCGTTCACGCCTTTCGCATTAACACTCCATTGTTATTTACGAGGACTATGCTTCAGCACTGTTCTGCCTCACATGTTATTATTGTTATTTCCATAAGCCCGCCATGCTTTCATGTGCATTTGAAATGAGGAAGTGGCAGAACTAAAATGTCCCACACTAGTCCAACCCACAGTTCACCATTTTTTTCAACTTGGTGAAGATGACGAACGGGAGCCGAATTTTCTTCGGATCCTTTACCAGCTGCATCCATTTTCGCTTGATTGCTAATTGGAATGGCTAATTTCGGTTAGGAATCGACGAAATCCAAATGAAGAGAACGTTCCAGCGTAACTAATCGGCCACACGAACATGATTAATATTCTTTTAACTACGGGACTCATCGTATTGGAGTGACGTGCCCTGACCTGACACCTGCTGGGCCTCCTGCTGAGTTTTTCTCTGTGTAAACTTGGCGAACGCATATGTAGGTACGTTTTCCCGTCACTTTTCGAACAGTTTGCACTGTTTCCTTGCTTTTGTTTGGCTCTCTCTTAGTGTAATTAGATTCCAAAGTTGCGTCCAAACACTGCAAAAATCTAGTGGGGACTCAATTAGTATAGAAAAATAGTTGCAATCAAAAAAATGTTTGCTTAAAATGTTCCTTACTGAGAACGCAGAGCAAGTAGCAATTGAAATAAATCATAATAACAGCTTCAAGAGCAGCGGGATGCTGCATTAAATTTTGCATCCAACTAATCAAACATGCCCCGTAGAGTTATTATTCTGCTCGCAAGCTCCGATCATCAAGTTCACTTTTTTTCTGCTCGTTTCATTAGGCTCCATCAGGCAGGATAAGGAAGCATGAAGATCACGGAAGGCAAATTTGCTTTTGGACGGTTTGCTCGAACTATGCGAAATAGCCGATTTGGATGATGCTTTAGAACACCCAGTCCATGCACTGTGGCGAAAGTTCACAGTAGAACGAAGCACGAAAGAAGAATTAAGGAAAATGTGAGCCTTGACTGATTTGAAGAGTGTTCTTCAAATTAGTGCGGTCAAGAACTACGATTTCTGATAATACCATGAGTGTTTGGGAGCTAATGAGAATGTTCACGAAAGCTTGAAATGAATCCACTAATTTCACTAATAATGTGGATTTATGGGACAGTTGTGGACTTTTTGTGGAATTCTGAAAGTTTTGGCTCCCAAATCTAGCTGCTCACAAAGAGGATGATTATCAAATTTGAGACACTAAACATTTGATGAATGTTTTGATGGTCTTCATTTCGGAAGACGGAAGGAAATCGACTAAGATCGTTAATAATGTGGGTTTGTGGGACAGTTTTGGAATTTATGTGGAATTTTGAAGGTTTTTGATGCCAAATTCACCGTCACAAAGTGAATGATTTCCAATTTGAAGCAATAAATATTTGATGAATGGTTGGATGTTTTTGCTACCGGAAGACTGAAATAAATCCACTAATTTCACTAATAATGTGGATTTAAGGGACAGTTGTGGACTTTTTGTGGAATTCTGAAAGTTTTGGCTCCCAAATCAGCTGCTCACAAAGAGGATGATTATCAAATTTGAGACACTAAACATTCGATGAATGTTTTGGTGGTCTTCATTTCGGACGACTGAAGGAAATCTACTAAGATCGTTAATAATGTGGGTTTATGGAACAGTTTTGGAATTTTTGTGGAATTTTGAAGGTTTCTTATCCCAAATCCACCCTCATAAAGTGGATAGCTTTCAAACGTGAGACAATAAACTTTTAACGAATGGTTTAATGTTCTTGAAATCGGAAAACTAAAGCAATTCTTCTATGTTCGTTAATAATGTGGATTTGTGGGACAGTTTTGGAATTTATGTGGAATTTTGAAGGTTTTTGATCCCAAATTCACCGTTATAAAATGGATAGCTTTCAAATGTGAGACAATAAACATTTGACGAATGATTTAATGTTCTTGAAATCGGAAAACTTAACCAATTCTTCTATGTTCGTTGATAATGTGGATTTGTGGGACAGTTTTGGAATTTATGTGGAATTTAAAGATTTTTGATCCCAAATTCACCGTCATAAAGTGGATAGCTTTCAAACGTGAGACAATAAACATTTGACGAATGGTTTAATGTTCTTGAAATCGGAAAACTGAAGCAATTCTTCTATGTTCGTTAATAATGTGGATTTGTGGGAAAGTTTTGGAATTTATGTGGAATTTTGAAGGTTTTTGATCCCAAATTCACCGTCATAAAGTGGACAGCTTTCAAACGTGAGACAATAAACATTTGACGAATGGTTTAGTGTTCTTGAAATCGGAAAACTGAAGCAATTCTTCTATGTTCGTTAATAATGTGGATTTGTGGGACAGTTTTGGAATTTATGTGGAATTTTGAAGGTTTTTGATCCCAAATTCACCGTCATAAAGTGGATAGCTTTCAAACGTGAGACAATAAACATTTGACGAATGGTTTAATGTTCTTGAAATCGGAAAACTGAAGCAATTCTTCTATGTTCGTTAATAATGTGGATTTGTGGGACAGTTTTGGAATTTATGTGGAATTTTGAAGGTTTTTGATCCCAAATTCACCGTCATGAAGTGGACAGCTTTCAAACGTGAGACAATAAACATTTGACGAATGGTTTAATGTTCTTGAAATCGGAAAACTGAAGCAATTCTTCTATGTTCGTTAATAATGTGGATTTGTGGGACAGTTTTGGAATTTATGTGGAATTTTGAAGGTTTTTGATCCCAAATTCACCGTCATGAAGTGGACTAGCTTTCAAACGTGAGACAATAAACATTTGACGAATGGTTTAATGTTCTTGAAATCGGAAAACTGAAGCAATTCTTCTATGTTCGTTAATAATGTGGATTTGTGGGAAAGTTTTGGAATTTATGTGGAATTTTGAAGGTTTTTGATCCCAAATTCACTGTCATAAAGTGGATAGCTTTCAAATGTGAGACAATAAACATTTGACGAATGATTTAATGTTCTTGAAATCGGAAAACTAAAGCACTTCTTCTATGTTCGTTAATAATGTGGATTTGTGGGAAAGTTTTGGAATTTATGTTGAATTTGAAGGTTTTTGATTCCAAATTCACCGTCATAAAGTGGACAGCTTTCAAACGTGAGACAATAAACATTTGACGAATGGTTTAGTGTTCTTGAAATCGGAAAACTGAAGCAATTCTTCTATGTTCGTTAATAATGTGGATTTGTGGGAAAGTTTTGGAATTTATGTGGAATTTTGAAGGTTTTTGATTCCAAATTCACCGTCATAAAGTGGATAACTTTCAAACGTGAGACAATAAACATTTCACAAATGGTTTAGTGTTCTTGAAATCGAAAAACTGAAGCAATTCTTTTATGTTCGTTAATAATGTGGATTGGTGGGAAAGTTTTGGAATTTATGTGGAATTTTGAAGGTTTTTGATCCCAAATTCAGCGTTATAAAGTGGATAGCTTTCAAATGTGAGACAATAAACATTTGACGAATGGTTTAATGTTCTTGAAATCGAAAAATTGAAGCAATTCTTCTATGTTCGTTAATAATGTGGATTTGTGGGAAAGTTTTGGAATTTATGTGGAATTTTGAACGTTCTTGATCCCAAATTCACCGTCACAAACTGGATGATTTCCAAATTTGAAGCAATAAATATATGATGTTTTTGCAAGCGGAAGACTGAAATAAATCTAATAATTTCGCAAATAATGTGGCTTTATGAGACTGCTTTGGAATTTCAATGGAATTTTGAGAGTTTTTGGTCTCAACATTCAACCTGACAAAGTGGATGAGTTTCAACTTCTGAGGCAAATAACCTATTCATGACTGTTTTGCAGCTCTTTAAATTGGGCGATTGAAATAAATCCACTTACATCGCAAATTATTTGAATTTGAGGGACAGTTATCGAACTTCCAGCAAATTTTCAAGGTTTCTCAACCTAGTTTTCAACTGATTTCACATGCAAAATGCAGTTATGGCTCAATTTTGGGATTTTTACGTCGTCTTATCTTTCAAAGTTGATGGTTTTGGACTTTTCAGGTAGTAACCATTCGAAAACTGTGCTGTTGCTGTTAAAATGGACAGCCTGAACTAAATCAACCTGTTTCGCGAATAATATGAATTTATGCTGAAATTTGAGCGTTTTCGGTCCCAACTTTCATTAATTAACTCAAAACTCTGAAACAGAAGGAAAACTCTGCGATTATGAAACGCTACAAGCGAAGAATTTATTGAATAAAAGAAAACTACTCTCTTAATTTGCATGAAAAGTTCAGTTGCGATTGATTTTAATTTGAAACAATCAGTCAATTAATTTTCGAATTTCGACATCGAGCCGAAATAATAAACCGTCTAGCCTTACCATCAACACCCATCAAACTACGGTAAAAGTTAACATTGACGTATGGTCGGGGCCCGTTCACAAGAAATGAAAGTATTTCCTTTATTTATACCTGTTGTAATCGTATAATATCTATTTGTTAAGTGCGATAAATTATCCGGCGTAAATGTTGGATCGTCTATTAGAGTTTTAATAGCATCAGGTGTTCTATATTCGAAATCTAGGCTTCGACAGACATAATAAAATATGGTAACTTATTGACGCAATAATGCCCATAAAACATAATGAACGCATTGATACTTTGTGGGTTATTTGATGAAAATAATCGACAATTATTGTTTCAGAAGTTATCATAAAAATATTTACAGGTTTCGAATCGTTGCCTGTTCGAGCCGTGACATTTCAATGGGAATTGCACATGGAATAATAACGATGCAGCAAAATCTCCTATGGGTAAGTGGGATTTTAAATAGTAGCTTTTTTTGCATGGTTTTGCTTGACATACTTAATGCTAAAGTTTTTCGAAAATGTTCAAATTAACTATTTATTAGTCGAAGAATCCTTAGTTGGGCAAGAGTTACATATAATTTTTATCTGTATATAATGTTTCATAAATTGAAGATTTTGACCCAAATTTTTCATGACAAAAGGCCATTTTTCTCCGAAATGGCACGAAACATAACGGTTTTGGACTGGATTAGCAGTTTGATAAGTTAGAGGCAAAACGAGTGCAAAATTTCGATAAATTTAATCCAACAATGCGGCTCATTAGTCGAACGTGTCAGTTCCATTTATAAAGCATGTTCGGTCGTTTGTTTACAAGTCGTGGTACCGTGTACCCTTACGAGGTGCCCCTGTGGTTCAAAGCCAGCCGCAGAACACGCGAGAAGCGACCGAAAACACAATGAGCCGTCATATTTCAATTTTATTCTGCTGTTGATCCAAGTACGGCCAACCGAATTATGGATTTTGAATTGTGGGCACGGAATTCTCTATTGATTTTTCGAAAACGCCTCGTGCTTGGCACGGTGGAACCATATCTCACGCGGCGGGTCGTCTTCAGCATTGGAAGACATGGACATTCTTGGAAGCTTTTAAGGCGCTAATTTGTTCTTTGTGGCCGCAATTTTGCTTTGTTGGACAGCCACCTATAAATTTACGCGTGAAACATCGCACGTCAGAAAGATTATGTTGATGATAAAACCACTTGGTCATATGGATGGATATGTGCGCGTAGGGGTTTATTATTGTTGGTTTTCTTCTGATTAATCTCCCAGATCGTAGCAGGTGATTTCCCGAAGAGTTTGTGCAGTTTGAGCGCTTCCTTCCATCAAACCACTCGCTGCCAATTGAATTTTAACTGTAAAATACACTCTTTGCCTTATCACAACAATAAGCTAGATAATTGCAAGCCATCTTCGACATAAATTAACTATAAAAGTTTACAGCCTCTCATGCGCTTTTAAATACAGTTATATTGTGCTCGTTTACGAGCCTAATAAAATTTCGATTTTATTGTCACCAGAGCCAATGCGGTTACAAATTAGAATGCAAAACATTTGATATCACTGTTCGACTCTGCGGTTACTCGATTTGTCCGGCCAGTTACGAGGTTATCCACCTAAGTCAAAGACACTTTTTAGTGCAGAAATTCACTACTTTGTTAAATTGACCGTCAATTGTTCGTTCTATTCCCAAACGCATGGTGTTCACGCGTTTGCTGCATTTATTTAGCGCGCTTATTTAGGTAGAACCAACATACCTATTTTCGCGTCTTCCTTACAGAGGAATCAAGAACACTAACACTCATTTATTTTTCTTCTTTATATTCTCTCAAGCATTTTGCGTTATTTTGTTCCTTCATTATATTCCTTGAGTATTCTTTCCTTGCTTTCACTTTTCACAAAACGTGACCATGTTCAGTGTAGTAATTGGTTGGATAATTCCTTGTCACACAGGAAAACCACTTCGGTTTAGCACAATTCCATTCAGTTGCCGTTTTTCAACTTCTGCCTCTTCAGATTAAAAAATGCATCAAGAATCAGTAAAGCTGGTGAAAGTATTTTTCCAGCTTTACCCGGTCAAGTTATATCCGATCTTAAAGAAAAATTCAATAATAACATAATACGAAAATGGGGGCTTCCGTCAAAGGCATAATTTTAAATTTATGTCACTCCTACGCTCGTCGATAGTAAAAAAACCATCAAACAAAGTTATCGAACAAAAACAAGACATTCGCCGGGCGAAGTCAATAAAGTAGGGTCGTTTTAAAAGGCCAGTCTGACCCCTCGTTCATTAATTTTTAATGCGATTGTGTGCAATGAATAAATAAAATGCATTATAAAAGGCCCTGTATTGGCGAAAAGCCCGAAGATCGAACGGAGCGGGTTTCGGACGATTTGCCGAAAAATGAAGACATGCAGACCACGTGCAACAGATCATATAAAATTGAAGCAAATTTTCCGAGCGCTGATGTGATTACTTGGCCGGATATTGTGCAACCCTTGCTGAGGTTATGTCTTCGGATTCTTTTATGGGGCCGATCTCGACGGTAATGGATCTAATTTTCGAACGAGTTTCCTCTTATTGCTGATGGAGAGTTTTAGGACGCCGAAAGAACCTTTACCTCAGTCAATACGGCTTTATTTGCTGGGGTTTGCCACATTTTCTTCTGTTCTTTACGCCAATTACAGTCAATAGATCATGACAATAATAAGGTTCGGTTGGAGGACTCTTGCTCTGTTAACATGGATTCGAATAGGAAGATAAATAGGCGAGTTTATGAAGATATCGAAGGTTTCTGATTAGTATTAAGGATATTTTTGATTGAGCGTTAAGAGGCTCAACTTCTCCCCTTTCGGTCTTCTGAAAATTCCTAATCTGTAAAGAGATAGAAGTCAAATTTATTGTATAATTCAAGACTTTCATAAATACGTCAGAATTTATGTGAAAATTTGGGAAAATCATAAGGATCTTGTCGATAGCATGCTTCTGAGCATGCTTCTGAGCCTTTGCTTGATTCAGTTTTACCTGAAAATTCTATCCTGGAAAATACAAAAAAGGCAAATTTTAAAAATACCTGAAGATTTCCATTATTCTGTTTGGCGTCGGTTTTCATATCCACAAAAAGTTTTAAAAATTGTGGTTTACTTGGCTTTATAAGTTTCTAAATTTTACGAATATAATAATAATAATAATAATATAACAAAAAACCGTAAATTCTAACCGAGAACAAGTAGGGAGCTGCAATTTTGACAAAGTACAGAAGATACTTCAATCTGAAACTTCTGAGAAACGCTTTAAAATCGCATTCAGTTCTGATATCTGGCAACGTCCTGAATGTGGGCTTAAAAATGAAAGTTTTAGCGAAACTACACCTGATTGTTCAAAAAATCGTAACTTTTATCTCAAAAGAAGTAGCGAGTTGCAATTCGGACAATCTACAGTAAACACCTCAATCTGAAACTCTTGAAAAACTCATTGAAATCGCTTTTAGTTCTGATCTCTGGCAACGTCTTGAGTGTGGGCTTAAAAATGAAAGTTATAGCGGAACTACACCTGATTGTTCAAAAAATCGTAACTTTTATCTCAAAAGAAGTAGCGAGTTGCAGTTCGGACAATCTACAGAAAACACCTTAGTCTGAAACTCCTGAAAAACTCATTGAAATCGCTTTCAGTTCTCATCTCTGGCAACGTCTTGAATGTGGGCTTAAAAATGAAAGTTTTAGCGAAACTACACCTGACTGTTCAAAAAACCGTAACTTTTATCTCAAAAGAAGTAGCGAGTTGCAGTTCGGACAATCTACCGAAAACACCTTAGTCTGAAACTCCTGAAAAATCATTGAAATCGCTTTCAGTTCTGATCTCTGGCAACGTCTTGAATGTGGGCTTAAAAATGAAAGTTTTAGTGAAACTACACGTGGCAGTTCAAAAAATCGTAACTTTTAAATCAAAAGAAGTAGCTAGTTGCAATTTGAACAATCTACAGAAAATACCTTAGTCTGAAACTCCTGAAAAACACATTGAAATCTCTTTCAGTTCTAATATCTGGCAACGTCTTGACTGTGGGCTTAAAAATGAAAGTTTTAGTGAAACTACACGTGGCAGTTCAAAAAATCGTAACTTTTAAATCAAAAGAAGTAGCGAGTTGCAATTTGGACAATCTAAAGTAAACACCTCAATCTGAAACTCCTGAAAAACTCATTGAAAGCGCTTTCAGTTCTAATATCTGGCGACGTCTTGAATGTGGGCTTAAAAATAAAAGTTTTAGTGAAACTACACGCAGCTGTTCAAAAAATCGTAACTTTTATCTCAAAAGAAGTCGCGAGTTGCAATTCTGACAATCTACAGAAAACGCCTTAATCTGAAACTACTGAAAAACTCATTGAAATCACTTTGAGTTCTGATCTCTGTCAACGTCTCGAATGTGGGCATAAAAATGAAAGTTTTAGTGAAGCTACAAGTGGCAGTTCAAAAAATCGTAACTTTTAAATCAAAAGAAGTAGCGAGTTGCAATTTGAACAATCTAAAGCAAACACCTCAATCTGAAACTCCTGAAAAATTCATTAAAAGCGCTTTCAGTTCTAATATCTGGCGACGTCTTGAATGTGGGCGTAAAAATAAAAGTTTTGGTGAAACTACACGCAGCTGTTCAAAAAATCGTAACTTTTATCTCAAAAGAAGTCGCGAGTTGCAATTCTGACAATCTACAGAAAACGCCTTAATCTGAAACTACTGAAAAACTCATTGAAATCACTTTTAGTTCTGATCTCTGTCAACGTCTCGAATGTGGGCATAAAAATGAAAGTTTTAGTGAAGCTACAAGTGGCAGTTCAAAAAATCGTAACTTTTAAATCAAAAGAAGTAGCGAGTTGCAATTTGAACAATCTAAAGCAAACACCTCAATCTGAAACTCCTGAAAAACTCATTGAAAGCGCTTTCAGTTCTAATATCTGGCGACGTCTTGAATGTGGGCGTAAAAATAAAAGTTTTGGTGAAACTACACGCAGCTGTTCAAAAAATCGTAACTTTTATCTCAATAGAAGTCGCGAGTTGCAATTCTGACAATCTACAGAAAACGCCTTAATCTGAAACTACTGAAAAACTCATTGAAATCACTTTGAGTTCTGATCTCTGTCAACGTCTCGAATGTGGGCATAAAAATGAAAGTTTTAGTGAAGCTACAAGTGGCAGTTCAAAAAATCGTAACTTTTAAATCAAAAGAAGTAGCGAGTTGCAATTTGAACAATCTAAAGCAAACATCTCAATTTGAAACTCCTGAAAAACTCATTGCAAGCGCTTTCAGTTCTAATATCTGGCGACGTCTTGAATGTGGGCTTAAAAATAAAAGTTTTAGTGAAACTACACGCAGCTGTTCAAAAAATCGTAACTTTTATCTCAAAAGAAGTCGCGAGTTGCAATTCTGACGATCTACAGAAAACGCCTTAATCTGAAACTCCTGAAAAACTCATTGAAATCACTTTGAGTTCTGATCTCTGGCAACGTCTCGAAAGTGGGCTTAAAAATGAATGATTTAGTGAAACTACACGTGGCAGTTCAAAAAATCGTAACTTTTATCCCAAAAGAATTAGCGAGTTGCAATTCGGACAGTCTACAGAAAACACCTCAATCTGAAACTCCTGAAAAACTCATTACAAGCGCTTTCAGTTCTAATATCTGGCGACGTCTTGAATGTGGGCTTAAAAATAAAAGTTTTAGTGAAACTACACGCAGCTGTTCAAAAAATCGTAACTTTTATCTCTAAAGAAGTCGCGAGTTGCAATTCTGACAATCTACAGAATACGCCTTATTCTGAAACGCCTGAAAAACTCATTGAAATCACTTTGAGTTCTGATCTCTGGCAACGTCTCGAAAGTGGGCTTAAAAATGAAAGTTTTAGTGAAACTACACGTAGCAGTTCAAAAAATCGCAACTTTTATCCCAAAAGAATTAGCGAGTTGCAATTCGGACAGTCTACAGAAAACACCTCAATCTGAAACTTCTGAAAAACTCATTGCAAGCGCTTTCAGTTCTAATATCTGGCGACGTCTTGAATGTGGGCGTAAAAATAAAAGTTTTGGTGAAACTACACGCAGCTGTTCAAAAAATCGTAACTTTTATCTCAAAAGAAGTCGCGAGTTGCAATTCTGACAATCTACAGAAAACGCCTTAATCTGAAACTACTGAAAAACTCATTGAAATCACTTTGAATTCTGATCTCTGGCAACGTCTCGAAAGTGGGCTTAAAAATGAAAGTTTTAGTGAAACTACACGTGGCAGTTCAAAAAATCGTAACTTTTAAATGAAAAGAAGTAGCGAGTTGCAATTTGAACAATCTAAAGCAAACACCTCAATCTGAAACTCCTGAAAAACTCATTGAAAGCGCTTTCAGTTCTAATATCTGGCGACGTCTTGAATGTGGGCGTAAAAATAAAAGTTTTGGTGAAACTACATGCAGCTGTTCAAAAAATCGTAACTTTTATCTCAAAAGAAGTCGCGAGATGCAATTCTGATAATCTACAGAAAACGCCTTAATCTGAAACTCCTGAAAAACTCATTGAGATCACTTTGAGTTCTGATCTCTGGAAACGTCTCGAAAGTGGGCTTAAAAATGAAAGTTTTAGTGAAACTACACGTGGCAGTTCAAAAAATCGTAACTTTTAAATCAAAAGAAGTAGCGAGTTGCAATTTGGACAATCTAAAGCAAACACCTCAATCTGAAACTTCTGAAAAACTCATTGAAAGCGCTTTCAGTTCTAATATCTGGCGACGTCTGGAATGTGGGCTTAAAAATAAAAGTTTTAGTGAAACTACACGCAGCTGTTCAAAAAATCGTAACTTTTATCTCAAAAGAAGTCGCGAGTTGCCATTCTGACAATCTACAGAAAACGCCTTAATCTGAAACTCCTGAAAAACTCATTAAGATCACGTTGAGTTCTGATCTCTGGCAACGTCTCGAAAGTGGGCTTAAAAATGAAAGTTTTAGTGAAACTACACGTGGCAGTTCAAAAAATCGTAACTTTTAAATCAAAAGAAGTAGCGAGTTGTAATTTGAACAATCTAAAGCAAACACCTCAATCTGAAACTCCTGAAAAACTCATTGAAAGCGTTTTCAGTTCTAATATCTGGCGACGTCTTGAATGTGGGCTTAAAAATAAAAGTTTTAGTGAAACTACACGCAGCTGTTCAAAAAATCGTAACTTTTATCTCAAAAGAAGTCGCGAGTTGCAATTCGGGCAATCGATAGTTAACACCTTAGTCTGAAACTCCTGAAAAACTCATTGAAATCGCTTTGAGTTCTGATCTCTGACAACGTCTTGAATGTGGGCTTAAAAATGCAAAGTTTTAGTGAAACTACACGTGACTGTTCAAAAAATCGTAACTTTTATCGCAAAAGAAGTAGCGAGTTGCAATTCGGACAATCTACAGAAAACACCTTAGTCTGAAACACCTGAAAAACTCATTGAAATCGCTTTCAGTTCTAATCTCTGGCAACGTCTTGAATGTGGGCTTAAAAATGAAAGTTTAGTGAAACTACACGCAGCTGTTCAAAAAAATCGTAATTTTTATCTCAAAAGAAGTAGCGAGTTTCAATTCGGACAATCCACAGTAAACACCTCAATCTGAAACTCCTGAAAAACTCATTGAAATCGCTTTCAGTTCTGATTCTCTGTCAACGTCCTTGACTGTGGGCTTAAAAATGAAAGTTTCAGTAAAACTACACGCATCTGTTCAAAAAATCGTACCTTTTGAATCAAAATAAGTAGCGAGTTGCAATTCGGACAATTCACAGTAAACACCTCAATCTGAAACTCCTGAAAAACTCATCGAAATCGCTATCAGTTCTGATCTCTGACAACGTCTTGAATGTGGGCTTAAAAATTAAAGTTTTAGTGAAACTAGACGTAGCTGTTCAAAAAATCGTAACTTTTATCCCAAAAGAAGAAGCGAGTTGCAATTCGGGCAATCGACAGAAAACACCTTAGTTCCTTACCTTTTCCTTTCCAACCTTTTAAATCTGGACGCTTCAAGTGCTCTTTTGCATTAGTGAAGCTTTAGCAAAAATGCCTAAGATTTAAGAGTCAAATGCAACAAACAGAGCTGATATGTGGGGGAATTCGGTTGACAATGTCCCACCTGAAAACAGTTGCGATTGCTTTGATCCAAAGGACTTCTTCGAGGAAAGTCTTCGCTACCGCATTTGCATATAAAGAGGCAAAACAAGCAGCTGATAAAATATGATTTCTCTCAATGTCTATATCGGTGCAAATCGGCAAGGACGTTACTGAGCTTCACATAGTGGGCAGTAATTGTGTTGTAGCCCATAGCAGGTCATTTGTCAAGACCATGCGAACGATTTATAAGGTGCGTCGACAATCTGCTTTCGGGGTTACCTGCTTACAACACGATATTTTGCATTTTGGACGAATTTCCCGCACACGGAAAGCGAAGCGAGAAAGTCGTATGAAAATTGGCCAGACTTTTAAGCACCAAAACTATTTATTAGAATGTCGTTAACAAAACGGCAATTGTATCGCAAAACGTGCAAAAGCAAATAAATCATCCTGACAGATCCGAACTTTCGTTGCCGAAAATTCAATTACCGTACTTGTTGTAAAGAAACGAGAAACTTTTAACTAATAAGTGGGTTGTAACAAACTTGATGAATTGCTATTTTAAGTACGTATTTGTTTTAAAGGAACTTTTACGGGTTAAAGATGATTTAGAGGTTCTGTGTGAAAGAGCCGACTGAGTGAAGTCTCGTTAATAGCCTAATGGTCTTTTAAAAGGCCACACCAAGTGAGGGTTTAAGTTAAATTAAATTTAAGTAATTTTGCATTGTTTCTTTGGTAAGTGAAATGGCATTTTGTTTTCCAACTTCCTGGCCTTTGTGGTAAAGACCGGGTAAACATTAAGATGCAAAAACGTTAACGAGACGCCATTAAAATGCTCCCATTTTGAAAAGAGCTTCAATTTTCTTGCGTTATTAACATCGCCTAACCGTACATTAACTCGATTTTAATTCCCATCGAGAAAATTGAAAACCAGTCGTCAATGCAATGCAGCAAAACTAAACAAAAACGCACATCCGCTCGCATTCTGCATCACATCGATCTCCGTAGGAAAAACAATAGAAAATCCTCACATATCTACTGAAGACAGACATACGAAGAAGAGGTATGATCAAAATTTTAAAGTGAAGAAATTGAAATTGATCAACTATTGCCAACTTTCATCGAGTGATTTATTGAAGGAAATTGGTCAAATTCCAGCAGCAGGAGAGCCAGATAGAAGATAGAAAGGCTGAAACTCCCATCATTCATACATTATGCATTTAGTATAACGTGCGTCTTTAGAAGAAGAATTGCATTCAGCCCGAACCGGAACAGTGCGGTTATTGGATTGCAATGTAATAGAATCGAAGCTGCGTGATGAGAATGCTTCTTATTAAGGCCTACGGCCCTTTTATGTCCTTATTCGTGGTTTATCGACGGTTTAGAGCATTTTCTTTTACTTCAGCTTTCTCTTCTTGACTGGAATCTATGCGTAAAAAGCCACTAACAGATACAGATGGCACATCGTGAACGTATCTAGTTGACGAAGAACAAGCACTATGTATAGTCTGTTCCAAGCTTTTTCGTCCACCGATCGAAACGAGCATTTGATGTTGTTGAAATTGAATTGAAGTCGGACAATTAGCGGAAATATGAAGAAATATGAAAGAGCATTACTTTCTAGTAATAAATAAGTTAAAATCGTGGCTTAAGTCCCCTTCGCTTACATGTAATCTAACAAAAACTAAGTTTACAAATCTTGCTATCAATAAGGTTGGCTGAAGAGGATCTCCGCAAGAAACTACAATCCCATAAATTGCTATAAAAAAAGCAGATAAGGGATTTAAAGGAGGCAAAAGCAAAAGTTTTCAACAGAGCTAAAGTAACGCAAAAAACAGATATGTCACAATGTAATTCTTCTGAAAATAAATTAAAAAATTTAGTGACCTTATAGACATCGTTTTCATGTTGCAGAATTCCGCAAATTTTCAGTTCAAGATTATGAGTTTCTGCATAAAATATCTGCCGCATAATATCGCAATGAAATTGAGACAAAAATCCCATTTAGACAGATAATTTCATAGCCATAAATCTTTATTTTTGCAGACTTGGTAAAGATGTGCATAAAAATGAACTTTTTTTCCGAGTGCACTCGCTGCTTTAAAAATTGGGAACTTGCAATCTAGAGCAAGTAGAGAGTTGCATCTTTCAGAATCGTTAGAAAACTCTTCAGTTAACACATTCGAAGAATCACATTTAAATCGCATTAATTCTAGATTTTTGCGGACTTAGTAAAGATGGGCATAAAAATTCACGTTTTTGCTCAAGTGCACTCGCTGCTTTAAAAACTTGTAGCTTTCAATCTAGCCCCTGTAGAGAGCTGCAACTTTCATAATCCATCAGGAACACTTATATTTGCAAGTGGGGCAACCTTTATTGAAATCGCAAAAAACCTTGATTTTTGAGGACTTGGTAAAGATGGGGCATAAAAATTCACGTTTTTGCTCAAGTGCGCTCGCTGATTTAAAAATCTGCCACTCACAATCTAGAGCCATTAGAGAGCTGCAACTTTCATAATCCATCAGAAACACTTAGATCTGCAAGTGGGGAAACCTTTATTAAAGTCGCAAAAAACCTTGATTTTGCGAACTTGGTAAAGATTGGCATAAAAATTCACGTTTCTGCTCAAGTGCACTCGCTGATTTAAAAATCTGCTACTCTCAATCTAGAGCCATTAGAGAGCTGCAACTTTCACAATCCATCAGGAACACTTAGATCTGCAAGTGGGGCAACCTTTATTGAAATAGCAAAAAACCTTGATTTTTTCGGACTTGGTAAAGATTGGCATACAAATTCACGTTTCCGCTCAAGTGCACTCGCTGATTTAAAAATCTGCTACTTTCAGTCTAGAGCCATTAGAGAGCTGCAACTTTCATAATCCATCAGAAACACTTTGATCTGCATGTGATAAGCAACCTTTATTGAAATCGCAAGAAACCTTGATTTTTGCGGACTTGGTGAAGATTGGCATAAAAATTCACGTTTTTGCTCAAGTGCACTGGCTGATTTAAAAATCTGCTACTCTCAATCTAGAGATATTAGAGAGCTGCAACTTTAATTATCCATCAGAAACACTTAGATCTGGAAGTGGGGCAACCTTTACTGAAATCGCAGAAAACCTTAATCTTTGCGGACTTGGTAAAGATGGGCATAAAAATTCACGTTTTTGCTCTAGTGCACACGCTGATTTAAAAATCTGCCACTCTCAATCTAGAGCTATTAGAGAGCTACAACTTTCATAATCCATTAGGAACACTTAGGTCTGCAAGTGGAGCAACCTTTATTGAAATCGCAAAAAACCTTGATTTTTTCGGACTTGGTAAAGATGGGCATAAAAATTCAGGCTTTGCTCAAGTGCACTGGCTGATTTAAAAATCTGCTACTCTCAATCTAGAGCCATTAGAGATCTGCAATTTTCATTATCCATCAGAAACACTTAGATCTGCAAGTGGGGCAACCTTTATTGAAATCGCAGAAAACCTTAATCTTTGCGGACTTGGTAAAGATGGGCATAAAAATTCACGTTTTTGTTCAAGTGCATTCGCTGATTTAAAAATCTGCCACTCTCAATATAGAGCCATTAGAGAGCTGCAACTTTCATAATCCATCAGGAACACTTAGATCTGCAAGTGGGGCAACCTTTATTGAAATCGCAAAAAACCTTGATTTGTGCGGACTTGGTAAAGATGGGCATAGAAATTCACGTTTTTGCTCAAGTGCACTTGATGCTTTAAAAATTCGTAACTATGAATCTGGAGCACGTAGAGAGTTACAGCTTTCAGAATCCATCTAAGACACTTCGGTCTGTAATTTTTAATAGTTTCATTGACATCTCAATAAATCCTGATTTTTGCGGACTTGTTAAAAATTGGCCTAAAATTAACGTCTTCGCCAAAGTACACTCGCTGAGCGTCGCGCTCAGGTGTCCATTGCGTTCATTGCCTAACATTGAAATTTTCACCTTTATTTTTTAAATTGGCATATTTCTTTTCAATTTTCTCTTGTGTTTGTGTTATTTTTTTAAACCGTTGTGTTTAGAAAATACTGCGATGATAAAGGAGAATGTCTTGAGAACGTGAAATAACTCTGTAATTGTTTAAGTTTATATATGAGAATAAATATTATATTATTAGTATTATAGTAAAATCTATTTCAGTCCGGTATCCCAAATATTGACGTCACTGCCAAATAGCTTGGGCCAGACTACCTTTCTTCGGCACATATCCTCAGTTTTGAGGAAGATTTAAACACGCTTGAACAAAATTCTCCATCTTCAGGTAACCATTCCAATTAAATGCCTTTCTCTTTCATGGGCTAAACCGAATCAAAATTAATAAAGTCTGAGATGCTTTTAACCGTTGTTGGTCGGTTCGTAATAATAAAACTGACAGCCGAACTCATCTCACAATCGATGTTTCGACCTCCTCCCATGTATGATGCGAAGCCCCGTTATTTTATACCTCCGATGATTATCCGTGATCGCCATGACCTTTGTGACGTCACAAGCTTCAAAACCTTTTTCCGGATGGCCTTGATCATCGGCTTCAATCTTCAGTTTCCTGTTATAGTTCCATTTGGCTTGATGCCGCCGCTTCGATTGAACAGGTGAAGAAGGCGCTACAGCCTTAAATCGAGCAGTGATTTTTTGCCATTTGGTTAAACCATCAACGGAACCAAAGGATGATAATTGATTAAAGGCCATAAACTACTAAAGTTTTAGTTAATTGTCCATCTCAAACGGTAGTAGACAATTTAACAGTCGCCATAAATTCCCACTGATGCTCTGGTATCTATTAATAAGCCAGCAGTTAAAATATGCCGAAAATGTTCTTAAAAATCCGAAAAAAGTCAACATTCATATACGGTATCTCTACGACAGATGGCTAAATGGTAGCAAATCGCCAAATTTGAATATTCATTTCATATTAACAGCCTTTTGATAAGTAACTTGTTGAATTTCACCCAAGAATACATTAAAATTATAATATACATACATAAATAATGCATTTTGGTATAGTTTCGCAAAAGCTGCTCTTGAGCTAATAGGGCAAGCTAATAAAATGCTGTTTTAGTATTTCAAAAAATGTTACGTGACTGCACGTCCCCAAAATTTTTTAATAGCGGTTGTAGTACTGGATTTAAACTGGACTTTTACTCTGTAAAAGTGGCCGACGTTTCCACCCTTTATTCGGTTTTTTATGTCGCTTGTTTGCGATGGATTCCAAAAGACTGTAGTATTTTATATTTATTTATATTGCATATGTTTTTGCAACCATGAGATAGACGAATAAATAAACAAACAATTAATAAAAAATGTAAAAACCCGAATAAATAATTGAGTGAATAAACAGTCAAACAAAGTTTGAAACCATTGTGGTATAGAATTTCTGCCGGACATTTTGCAAGAGCGAGTGGCCTGCATCCACAGGGATAATAAAACGGCAATGCCGCAAAAGTCTTGCTCTTTTGATGAGACAGGCCAATAAGAAAAAAACAACAATCAAAACAATAATAAAAATGATTAAAGCAGCAACTAAACTCGTTTGATCATGAAATTAAATTCGGATAATTAAATTGCCTCGATAAATTCGAGCAAATTGGCCGCAACAAATTGTTAATAAAACAATTTTCTGTTACATCTGAAAGAAAGTTCACACGCTCGAAGATATCGGGCACGATAAGGGGGCTTTGTGTTTTTATTTTAATCCATTGTTAAACCGTCCATCGGCCAATCGCAACAATCCATCATTAGAACACCAGATTTTTAAAGATTACTTAAGCTCGGGCCAATCACTTGTGTAAGTGCCTTCTTCGGTAATTGGGTAAATTTGATTGATTTTCTTGTACCGATTTATCGACGTGATTGTTCAATTTTGTGGACATTTGCTTCAAAAAATTTGGCGTTTAGTGGGTTATTTCAGTTGAGTTTTTACTTGAGGTTTACGTGAAGGACCGTGGAACAGAATTAAAATTTATTTGTTTTAAATCCGAAGAAATTGGCTGGAAAATTGGCCCTAAAAGGTCCATGTTTGGGTTTTTATATTCACTTCTTGTTTTGGCCCCCATAGTTTGCTGTGTTGTTCTGGCATATGGCCAGTTTATAAATTTGTAAACTAATCAAACACTAAACAGAATTATGTATTTTTCTTCATAATTAATTGCCGAAAAAGACACAAAACTGTCCATTTGCCTTCAGGTTTTTCCCTGGATCTGAATGCAGAAACTTTAGATAAAACACTTTAAATCGACTACTGTTTTTCCCCTAATGGATCATCAGGAAGTTGCTAATGTAAAAATCACATATTTGCGGAAGGCAAATAGAGGCTTTTAGTGGCAAGTTGTGCAATTTATCAACTCCATATAGGCAAAACGCACATGTTTACATGCATATTTAGCTTGCATAATTTTTCATGCCCGATACCTTGTGGTGTCTTTCAGTCTAATCATCTGCAAAGTTCAACAACTCACCTAAAACTTTATAGTCCTCGGTCGAAAGCCTGCATAACATCAAATTAATTTACATACAGTATTTGCACTAACGACTGAATATTTCATTCAAACACAGAACTTCATCATTCACCTGTGCTGTTTGTGGTTGAATTGGAAAATCAAAGTTAATTCCTTAGCACAACAACAGCAGCAGCAGCAACAATGTGATTTTTTCGGGCACTTTGAGTGGCGGTTTTTGTTAGAAATTCATAATTCTCACTGGCAGAAAGTTGGTCAGCGACATCACATCGGTGCGTGAGAGGGCCTCGCGAGCTCCAATCCATTCATGAGCATAAGAATTGTGTATCTCGCGTGTTAAGCCGAAGACTTCGCTCCGTACACTGCTGATCATTTATACATGATGGTGCGAATGGACCGGAGGGGGACACATGACTTACCTCAGATAGCTGGTCAAGCTGGTACCGCATCTTATTCTACGTGAATCTCATTAGAAGGGGATGAAGTTGTGTCCAGAAAATTCCTCAAGAATTAAGCGCTGGAACTCTACTAGGCGAGTTTAATTAAATTTAGTGAATGGATGTTGAAGTTCTGGCCTGGTTGGCATCAGGAGCCCCTAGATGAGAGAGTTGTGATCGACTGCTGAAGTAAAAACATGTAGGGAGAAGAAAATCCTTATAGGGAGAACATAAATCTATGGGCTAATCCAGCTCATTTGTGGCGTGAAAACCGATGATGTTAAACGGCATGACTTGCACTGTCACTCTTGAGAATAATCTTGGCTGCCATGGCTGGTTATCGGTCCTGTTTTTTTCTCGCGCTTTCCTCAATGAATTCCCGCAACATCAGATGACTCGGCCGAAACTCCAAATCGTTTAAATAAGCATTTGATAATGGGATCACTTTATAAAACAGGGGTTTTTGCTCCTGTGTTTGGTTGTGGCGGCCGACGGCTCTGCATTGTCAGGCCGAGGCTTATCTAGTTTGTTACACATCATCACCATCATCGGCCTGTTGTTAATGGTAATTTCGGCTGGGCGATGATTGTAGCCGATAACGTTGATTTGGATTATCATAGGCTTGTGCTAATGTTCACCAGATATAAATTGCCGATGTTTTTTGGGTAGTTTTTATTGCAAATTTAACAACATTAAGTCGCCTCTTCTGTACTCTGGTTTAAAGTCGTAACTTCGTTTTTTTTTTGGGTGGTTATTCTGAAAATATCTGATGTAGATACTTAAAATATTTACCGTTAGGTTTTTTTTGCTGACGAGCAAGATCTAGTATGTTCAAGCTATTTGGCAGTGACGTCATCCTTTGAGAGGCCACATTGAAATGTGGTTTCCAGCTTGAGCGTTTGTTCCCGGGGACTCCGGAAAACCACCCAGAATCATTTGTTTTTTAAATACAGACCCCCAATTTGATCCACCAACTAAAAAGTTCTGGTAGTTTTTGAACTAAGACACTCAAGAATTCAACACTTGCCCAAATCGGATCAACTTGACTTCTTCACCAATATAAGACGAAATTTACAGCAAGTTTCATTAAAATCCGCACAAAAACCATAACTTTTTGAAGAACTTTGACTATCAAGATTGAATCCCAAATTTCGAACAGTGAAGAAACCGCCATCCATTCAGCTGTCGCGCTTTGCTTTGTTTAAAAGAGGAAAAGCGCTTTTATGGGCCTGGGAAATTTTGTTTTCATAAGCATTTAGTTAGAGTTTTGGCAAATTTTCAAAACTGACTTCCAAACATTGATTAGACCACTATCCGTTCAGCTAAAGAATTGGGTTTGCCCTGCTTGGAAAGAAGAAAAGCTCCTTTATGCACTTTGAAATTTTTTTTTCAATTTTCTAAAACTGGTCAATTCACTCATGGTTTTATGAAATCTCACATTTGCCAGCTCACTTTCAAGCATTGATTAAGCCACCATCTATTAAGCCAAAAGGGTCAGTTTGCTTTTATTGCAAATTGGAAAAATCCTTTTAAAAATGTGGATAATTTTGTGGTGATACCCAGTTAGGTAGAGTTTTTGCGAATTTTCGAAACTGACCAAATTAACTTATCGTTATGAGGGAATCAATGAACAAGAAGAACTGCTTATAGAGTTCTGCGCCCATAACGAACTTAGGATGAATAATACGTACTTCGGTCATAAGATTCAACATAAAATAACAGTCAGAAGCAACAGGCAAACAACATCCATGATTGACTACATTATTACAAACAGATCTATGATGCCCGAACAGATTTTAGATGTTAGATCTTTGTCATCTGCTAACATAGGTTCAGACCACAGTCTTGTATTGGGAAAAATAACCTCCATTAGACCACTCTCCAGGAAAACCAAATACAACACGATGGAAAAGTTCAACATTGAATCTCTTAAGGATACGAGTACGCTAGATCTATATGTACGCCGTCTCGACGGGAAGCTACTAGAAGGGAATACTCGACGCTTGGACACAGTGGATGAACTGTGGGGAGGTTTGAAACAGAGTATAAATCAAGCGGCCGAGGAGGCTGTCGGAAAAAGAACTGTAAACACAAATGCTCACAAACAAAAAACATGGTTTACCCCTGAAATCAAGCTGATAGCCCAAGAGAAGAAGAAAGCTCATTTAAAGTTCAAAACAACTAAGAACCTACAGGACTATACTGAGTACATAAGAACAAGAAATAGAGTGAATATCAGGATAAGATAAATAAAAAGGGAGCACTGGGAAAAGTTTAGCAGGGAGATTGAAGGTGACATGTACGGAGCGCAGAAACGTGTCTGGAAGATGTTGAGAGCTGCAAAGAGGGAGGTGAATGATTCTGTTCAGTTGAACAGTATATCGGACGAAAGATGGAAACGTCATTTCGAGAGCTTTTCAGAATTTCAGAGCTCATCAAGAAATTGAGGAATGGACTGTGAAGGAAGTATGGTCGGAAATGAAAGAAATGAAAAATGGAAATGCTCCGGGGCCGGACAACATCCCAAATGAACTCTTGAACAATGGAGGGGAAAATTTGGCTGAAGAACTAACAAGACTCTTCAATGAAATACTGAAAAGGAGAAATATACCTGAAGAATGGAGAAGCAGCATTACCATACCAGTTTTCAAAAAAGGAAGTATCTCAGACCCCTCGAATTATAGAGGATTATCCCTTCTGAATACCACGATGAAGCTATTCACAAAAATACTGGGAAAACATATTTCCAAAAAAATTTGTATTTCCGAAGAACAGCAAGGATTTGGAAAGAACCGCAGTACCAACGATGCAGTATTTATAGTTCACCAGGTTATAGAAAAAGCTATCGAATTTGACAAGCCAGCTTTTATGTGTTTTGTGGACCGAACCCAGGCCTTCGATCGATTGAAGCTTGCAGACGTTCTCACTGAGCTCAGCGCAAAAGGAACACCAAAATATTTACAATGTAACTGAAATTAAAACAAAATCGACATCTACCGGTAAAATAAGAATAAAGTCCGGTGTGAGGCAAGGCGACAGCTTGAGTCCATTTCTGTTCAACCTCATTATGGACAGGATAAAAGAGAGGGTTCGGAAAGTAAAGCATGGCTATAGACTGGGAAGACGCCTCCTCAAAATCGTGTGCTTCGCAGACGATGCAGCGCTCCTCGCAGATACGGAGGACGGCTTACAATGGCTACTGCAGGCGTTCAAAAGTGAAGCCGAAGAACTCAACATGAAGATCTCTAATACAAAAACTAAAAGTATGGTAATATCGAGGGAGCCACGTCGATGCAAGCTGGTAGTTGATGACAAAATAATAGAGCAAGTTTCAGATTTCAGCTACTTGGGAATCAAAATATCGTCGTGGGGAAATCTGGCGGGTGTTGTCAGGGAGCAGGTGCAATAAATCTGCCAGGGTAGCAGGCGCCTTGAAGTCGTTAATATGGCTAAACCAATTTATGACCAGCCAATATAAGGTCAGAGTGTACAAAACTTGCGTACGCCCGATCATGACATATGCGGTTGAGACCAGAGCCGCATGAGATATGAGATGAGGACCTTAGAGCCATGACAGGTAATACCTTGAGAGATCACAGGAGGAGTGAGGACATCCGAGAGGAGTGTGGGATATTGGATGTGGTGAGATGGTCACGTGCACGAAGAAGATACTGGAACGAATATGTTTCCAGAATGGGCGATGGGAGACTTGCCAAGGATTGCACGGAATGGCAAGCCAGCTACTGGAAGACCACCAGGACGCCCTCCGAAGAGATGGAAGGATAGCTGGTCATCAGCTTCTCAAGAGATCACATGAGAGGGTAAACTAGCCTTTGGGTTTCGAAAAGATGAAGAAGAAGAAGAAGTTATGAGGGAATCTAAAATTTACAAGCTAACTTTCAAATCATGATTGAACTGGCATCTGTTGAGCCAAAGAGTTGAGTTTACATTTATCGCAAAGAAGAAAACCCTTTTATGCACCTGTGAAATTGTATTTTTTCATACAGCAGATTTTGATATTGAACCATCATAGTTGCGCCAGATCGTCTTCTTTTCAGCCAAATAATGTCGCAGTATTTTTTTTTTTGATCATTTGCCCACGGGAGCCTCATATATTTTCAGAATAATGGCAAAAAACTACTGTATAACATCTCCCCAACTATCCTGTATAGCATCTCCAGTTTCCCATTGTTAATGAATCACCCTGTATACATGCATACAGAGGCGCTTTCTAACTCGAAAACTGTGCACTGAACTTCAAAGGTTGGGTGTCTGAGGAGAGTTTTTTAACTTTTTGACCTTACGACTATCGCCTCAAATGATGAGCAATTTTCATCCCAAGGAACCGAGGAATACCTAGATCCAACTCATAGGAAAACACAATTTTCTGATCGGTCTTCTTAGGTCGCAAACGAAACTCTAAGCTCTATTGAGTTTTAACTTGCAAGCTGCAGGCTGCAGGATGATATCTCCTTCTACTCTGCAGAAAGGCCATCTTGAGGCAAAGCTCGGAGATCGACCACCGACTATAAGTGCTACCGATGCACTTTACAATAAAGTTTGAAGGTAAAGGAGCGAGTCAAGTGGGGTTTTGCCACATCCATTAGTACAGTGCTTTTCGAGGTGACCGCACCAATAATTCAATCCAGTGTCCTTCTGTTGTATTGATTGCTCTATTGTTCATGAAAGACGTCGCCCCGTCTGCTGGGGTGTCCGATTCTTGAAGGATCTAATTATTGTGAACTGTAACTGAGTTATTGCCTAATAAGGGGGCGACAAAAGCCTCTAATTTCGTTTGTTCCATCGATTTTCCAGCGCCAGTGCTGCTGACTAACCTAGTTTTCGATTGCGCTTTGTTTTCATCACTCTTAGTCGCAGGCGGCATTCTTTTTTCTTATTCCGTTTCCTACATTAACACCTCGAACATTAACTTGTTCTGTCCGGCACCTTTAGCAACTACCTTATCCTAATAAATTATTGGAAATTTATTGTCCACTGTCGGACGAGTCGTGTGGTTATGAAACACTGTGCGTTAATATTTTTATTTTATTTATTATCTCGGACACAAAATAACGTTTTTGATTTATAATCGCCGCCACTAGGAGTACTGTGGAGATTTGCATAAATGGACACTTGCGTTTATCTCTTTAGTAGTCAAAAATGCCGAGGTCGCAAAAGGTTTGCAAGATTCGAAAGTCGTTTCTTTGCCATTTCTTTCGTCGGTTTTCTTCATTCCTTTTATCACTCTTTTGAAGAACAGTTGCCAATTTTTCCGCTAACTCTGAGCTGAAACAATCTTTGAAGATTCACTGGAAATTTCCAGTTGAAATTCGGCACAACATATGACCGAGTAAATGTGAGTTGAATACCGATTATATTAAGAAACTTAATTATGAGGTCTGCAATGGAAATTGCGCCCAGCATGTGGCAGCGAGATTGTGGGGCATCAAGAGCAGACTGAAGGGAACAATAACTGTGATTTCCTAAGCAATAATACACAACCTGTCGGAATAATATCTCGAATCTACTACTAGACGCTACATGTAGAGCCGAAACGGCATGTAATTTGATTTTGCGAAATTTCGCCAACCGAACAATTTGATTTGCCGAATAAAGGATGTTGTTTATATAACAGTTTACGGGGCGCGCAACAGTCTGAATAACGAATAATCAAAGTTACGACGAGTAATGCATAGAAATTGGACAAAGTTTTGATTTTGCTCTATTAGTTTTCACCTAGCGGCTCTATGCTCTTTGTTGGTTTGAGCTGTGCTCAAACTTTGCTCTGTACGCAACAGTTTTTTTCCAGATGCCCTAAAAATTTACATGAAACAGTAGCTGTGGCGCTCGATTTAAATAATTATAAATCATGGCAATTTCATAAGTGCCGGTAAATAAACGCGTTTCATCCCGGACTACCAGCTGTAATCTTTGATTCATATCGCCAATGTACAGAACTTTATTAGAGTGAGGTTTTCTTTGGGAATTTAAATTCAACATTACACTGAGATAAAATCTACATATTTTTAATTAGAATTCAGAATGCCGTTGCAGGGAGAAATGAGATTTTACAGTTCACTATATACCTAAAATCGCCTCATACTTAGAGAAATTTTAGAGTGTCAGACTTCTCATTTGCACTAGTGGAAAGAGCAATAGAGCAGGCATTTTTTGCTGCTGCACATGTTTCAAAATATCTCAGGATGTTGTTTGTTTTTGCCTCATATTTTCGGAACTATTAGATTGGCAATCTTCTGGCTTTCACTGCTGGATAGAGCACTAAAGTATGCATATTTTTGCAGAAGTTTCTCATTTTCTCAGGAAATGTCAATGTGCCAAATTAGCCAATTTTGCAAAACCGCTCTTAGCCCTTGAGTCATTCTTAGAGAACTATTTCATATGTCATGAATGAAAATGAAAAATAATGAATATAAAACATGAATATTTCATATTGAGAACTAGTAATTTTTACCGGGAATGTGAATTTTAAAAAACTTCTAATTTTCTCAGAAAGTGTTAAATTGCAAACTTAGTCAATTTTCGGAAAACCGCTCTGGATTTTTTCTTCATAACTTGAGAACCGTTGAACTGGCAGATTTCTGGTTTCCACTTCTTAATAGAGCACTGAAGTGGGCAATTTTTTCCTTAAAAAACGTTAATTTGCCGACGTTTCTCACTTTCTCAGGAAATGTCAAAGTACCAAATGGCCAATTTTTTCAAAACCGCCCTTAGCTCTGGACTCATACTTAGAGAACTGTTAGAGTAGCAGACTGTTCGTTGTCACTAGTAGATAGAGAAATAAAGTAGGCATTTTTAGTCGAAATGTGAATTTTAAATAACTTCTAATTTTCTCAGAAAGTGTTAGATTGCAAACTTAGTCAATTTTCGAAAAACCGCTCTGGATTTTTTCTTCATAACTTGAGAACCGTTGAACTGGCAGATTTCTGGTTTCCACTTCTGAATAGAGCACTGAAGTGGGCATTTTTTTCCTTAAAAAACGTTAATTTGCCGACGTTTCTCACTTTCTCAGGAAACTGTCAAAGCTACCAAATGGCCAATTTTTTCAAAACCGCCCTTAGCTCTGGACTCATACTTAGAGAACTGTTAGAGTAGCAGACTGTTCGTTGTCACTAGTAGATAGATAAATAAAGTAGGACATTTTTAGTCGAAATGTGAATTTTAAAATAACTTCTAATTTTCTCAGAAAGTGTTAAATTGCAAACTTAGTCAATTTTCGAAAAACCGCTCTTAATTTTTTCCTCATAACTTGAGAACGGTTGAACTGGCAGCTTTCTGGTTTCCACTACTGAATGGACCACTGAAGTGGGCATTTTTTTCTTAAAAAAGTCAATTTGCAGACTTTTCTCACTTTCTCAGGAAATGACAAAGTACCCAATTGGCCAACTTTTGCATAACCGCTCCTAGGTCTTGGCCCATTCTTAGAGAACTGTTAGAGTCGCACTTTTTGTTTTTCTCTAGTAGATAGAGCAATAAACTAAGCATCTTTAGTGGAAATGTGGATTTTAAATAGCTTAAGATTTCCTGAAAAAGTGTCAAATTGTAAAATAAGCCAAATTTCAAAACCCGCTCTTAATTTTGCACTCATAATTTCAGAACTGTTCGACCATCAGATTTTTCCCTTTCACCATTGAATAGAGCATTAAAGTGTTTAATATAAAACATGAAAATTTGTGTGAAAAAAAAGTTTTAGTCAACGCGCAAAGTGAGTCTAATTTTTTAAAACCTTTTTGAGTAGTTGCCTTATAATTAAAGAACCGATAGAGCAGAAGATGTCCCGTCTTCCGTGTCGAATAGAGCATTGAAGACGGCATTTTACCTAAAAAGATCAAGTTTCAAGTGCTTCTGATTTCTTCGGAAAATGATAAAGAACCAAATTAGTCAATTTTTCAAAACCGCTCTTGATTTTTGGCTAATAATTAGAGAACGGTTAGAGCCACAGACATCCGGTTATCAGTACTGGATGGAGCAATAATGTAGGAATTTTTTAACAATAACTAATTCGCGAAAGTTTCTAGTTATCTCAGAAGAAGGCCAAAATTTGTCAATTATTTCCAAACCGCTCTTATTATTTTGAAACATGAAATTTATTTTATTTTAAATAGGTACATATTTTTTTCAAAACCGAGTTTTGGTTTATATTTAGAGAACCGCTAGAGATACATATTTCTCCTTGTCAGTGCTGACTAGAGCATGAAAACAGGTATATTTTCATATAAACATGATTTTTTTTAGACTGAATAGATTAACCAAATAATTTGGATTATCTCACGAAATCTGGTATCGCAAATTTAGATCATTTTTTCATAACCGTTTTTAGTTTTTGGCTCATTTTTATAGAACCATTAGAGCCACAGATTTATATTTGCCAGTACTGAATACAGCATTAAAACCTGTATTTTTTAATATTAAACAACAACTTTTTTGGATTGAGTAGATTTACCAAATAATTTTAATTTCCTCACGAAACCTTGAAGTGCAAGTTTAGATGACTTTTTCAAAACCGCTCTTAGCTTTCCGCTCATATTTAGAGCACCGCTAGAGCTATGATCTTCTACTTGCCAGTACGGGATAGAGCATTAAAGCAGGTATTTTTTCGTATAAATCATCAATATTTTCAGCTGGAATAGATTTACCAAATAATTTTATTTATCTCAAGAGACCTTGAAGTGCCAATTTAGGTCAGTTTTTCAAAACAGCTTTTGGTTTTTGACATACATTAAGAAAACTAATAGACCTACAGACTTCTACTTGTTAGTAGTGAATAGAGCATTAAGGTCTTCAGTCTTCTACACTTTAATCGCCCTTATCAATGCTGAAATTTCTGAAGATTTTAAAATAAATTGTGAAACTTGACAAACACCATCTAAGCAAACAAGAGCAGAAAGCCACTTTTGTTGCATCAAAACGTTGAATAAACCGGAGGAAATCCCACACAATACTCTAAATAAAACGATAAATGACTGCATTTGAAGAAAAAGCGGACGAACCGTCACGTAGCCAGCAACGAAACTCCAAAAACTACGAGCCATTATTCCTGCAGAAGAGTGTTGTACTGTAGGTTAGGAACTTGAGGAGCGAGCCTTATTCTCATGATTAACGATTGAATGCACTTTAGAAAAGCGGGGCGAAAACGTGGAAATTCTTTTCTGGCGAAGAAAATCGTAAAAAACGTCGTCGTTCAGTGCCTTTGTGGATTCGAATAGTGGGCATTTGTCAAGCGCCAGTCAATAGACAGAGCGTTAAGGGTAATGTATTGTGATTCCCATTAGGGTGGGCTTTGTAAACACGTCGAATTCGTTCAGATCTGTTCGGTGTTGTTCTCGCATGATTTGCCAAAAAAATGTGCACATTAACGTCGAAGCCCACTTGGCAAACAAATAATTTGCTCACCGCGCCTCAAATGTCGCATGCCGGTAAACCGGCCACATTTAAAACAGTTACCACCAAAGCATCCCGCTTTTACCACAGTAAATTCTGTATGATGCATTCCTTGCCATAAGTTGTTACTGATTTATCGTAATGAAATGTAAAACTTGATAAAGATGGCCATAAAGCATTGCGGGTATTCTCTGCGAGACGCTGCTTTATTCTTTATTGTTTATTGCTGGCTGCCTGAAACGGGTTGCCTGAAAAATCCATTGTGATGATTTAGGTAATTCTTCGGTTGTAAACTTGCACGAAAGGTGATCGGGTGCCGGTTGCATGACCAGAATGTGCGTTTTTTTTCGCAAATGAATGCTGGATGATCCATCTCAAAGGATTTATCGTGCGAACGGAAACTTTCGTCGAAAAACATTAGAGAACGTTTGAGAGATGAAAACACAGTTAATTGACTGTTAAAAACTACCTTTTTAAAGCTGTCGACTAGATTGCGTAAATCCGAATTTAATATTGAAATGAGTTAAAAACACGCATCGTCTATATGTATGTAGATTGACTGGCTGAAGTAATTAGAGGAAACCAGTTAATTTAGAAGAAGAAATATAATTCCCCCACTAAGACTATGGCAATTACCAGTCCTACGCATAAATCAAGAGGCGATTTTAAAACCAAATACATATTAATTGGGTAAAATAAAATAAGAGAGCGAACTGCTAAATATGCGGCGATGATAAAATATGCCCACCCAGTATGAGGCAAAATAATAACGCTGGTTATTAAAAATGGCGTTGCGCATTTCTTGACAAAACAACATACAAGAAGGACGCATGTAATCTATAGTTTACGCACAAGTGTCTTGGTACAAATTTACATCCAAAGGAATCGGTTGACATGGCTACTTATCTACAGACTAAAGAATGTCCTTATTCGTATTTAGATTTTCAAGCGCGCCATGGAAGAATGGGTTCTATACTACAAAGGATGCCGACCGATTTTTCTTGCTCTGAATAAAACAATGCTTTAGATAAATCTATAGTTGAATACTTCTTATGCCGATTATTCCATCTATTTGCTTGTTTAATTGTCTGCTTCTATTCCATTTTGTGGGAAATGTTTCGATTTTTGCACCATTTTCATCACAAGGAAGCGACGAGTCTAAAGAACTGGTGGAAAAACACGCTGGGAGCTTCAGATCCGAAAAAATCGGCAGTTTCGATCGTTTCAGGCAGTTTTTGGTCATTCACGATTTTTGACTGACGATAGTTTCCTTATTGTAGACCCAAACACTTAAAAAATGCACCCTGGAGAGCTCAAAAAACACGCAAGTGAAGATTTGAAGTTTCACCGAAAGTTAGGCGTCAATTTTTTGGAAATGCTTCGAATTTTACATCATTTTTATCTCAAGGAAGTGCGGAATCCAGCCAACTCATTGAAAAACACGCTGGAAGCTTCACATCCGAAAAAATCGACATTTTCCATCGATTCAGCCAGTTTTTGGTCATTCACGATTTTTGACTGACAATAGTTTCCTTATTGTAGACCCAAACACTTTAAAAATGCACCCTGGAGAGCTCAAAAAACACGCAAGTGAAGATTTGAAGTTTCACTGAAAGTTAGGCATCAATTTTTTGGAAATGCTTCGAATTTTACATCACTTTTATCTCAAGGAAGTGCGGAATCCAGCCAACTCATGGAAAAACACGCTGGAAACTTCAGATCCGAAAAAATCGGCAGTTTCGATCGTTTCAGCCAGTTTTTGGTCATTCACGATTTTTGACTGACGATAGTTTCCTTATTGTGGACCCCAATACTTTAAAAATGCACCCTGGAGAGCTCAAAAAACACGCAAGTGAAGATTTGAAGTTTCACCGAAAGTTAGGCGTCAATTTTTTGGAAATGCTTCGAATATTACATAATTTTTATCTCAAGGAAGTGCGGAATCCATCCGACTCATGGAAAAACCCGCTGGAAGCTTCAGATCCGAAAAAATCGACATTTTCGATCGTTTCGGGCAGTTTTTGGTCATTCACGATTCTTGACTGACGATAGTTTCCTTATTGTAGACCCAAACACGTTAAAAATGCACCCTGGAGAGCTCAAAAAACACGCAAGTGAAGATTTGAAGTTTCACCCAAAATTAGGCGTCAATTTTTTGGAAATGCTTCGAATTTTACATCACTTTTATCTCAAGGAAGTGCGGACTCCAGTCAACTCATGGAAAAACACGCTGGAAGCTTCAGATCCGAAAAAATCGACAGCTTCGATCGTTTCGGGAAGTTTTTGGTCATTCACGATGTTTGACTGACGATAGTTTCCTTATTGTAGACCCAAACACTTAAAAAATGCACCCTGGAGAGCGCAAAAAACACGCAAGTGAAGATTTGAAGTTACACCGAAAGTTAGGCGTCAATTTTTTAGAAATGATTCAAATTTTACATCACTTTTATCTTAGGGAAGTGCGGAATCCACCCAACTCATTGAAAAACACGCTGGAAGCTTCAGATCCGAAAAAATCGACAGTTTCGATCGTTTCAGGCAGTTTTTGGTCATTCACGATTTTTGACTGACGATAGTTTCCTTATTGTAGACCCAAACACTTAAAAAATGCACCCTGGAGAGCGCAAAAAACACGCAAGTGAAGATTTGAAGTTTCACCGAAAGTTAGGCGTCAATTTTTTAGAAATGATTCAAATTTTACATCACTTTTATCTTAAGGAAGTGCGGAATCCACCCAACTCATTGAAAAACACGCTGGAAGCTTCAGATCCGAAAAAATCGACAGTTTCGATCGTTTCAGGCAGTTTTTGGTCATTCACGATTTTTGACTGACGATAGTTTCCTTATTGTGACCCAAACACTTAAAATGCACCTGAGGAGCTCAAAAACACGCAAGTTAGATTTGAAGTTTCACCGAAGTTAGGCGTCAATTTTTTGGAAATGCTTCAAATTTTACATCATTTTTATCAGGAAGTGCGGAATCCACCCAACTCATTGGAAAAACACGCTGGAAGCTTCAGATCCGAAAAAATCGACATTTTCGATCGTTTCAGCAGTTTTGGTCATTCACGATTTTGACTGACGATAGTTTCCTTATTGTAGACCCAAACACTTAAAAATGCACCCTGGAGAGCTCAAAAAACACGCAAGTGAAGATTTGAAGTTTCACCGAAAGTTAGGCGTCAATTTTTTTGGAAATTCAAATTTTACACATTTTTATCTAAGGAAGTGCGAATCCAGCCAACTCATGGAAAAACACGCTGGAAGCTTCAGATCCGAAAAAATCGACATTTCGATCGTTTCAGCAGTTTTTGGTCATTCACGATTTTTGACTGACGATAGTTTCCTTATTGTAGACCCAAACACTTAAAAATGCACCCTGGAGAGCGCAAAAAACACGCAAGTGAAGATTTGAAGTTTACACCGAAAGTTAGGCGTCAATTTTTTGAGAAATGCTTCGAATTTTACATCACTTTTTATCTAAGGAAGTGCGGAATCCAGCCAACTCATGGAAAAACACGCTGGAAGCTTCAGATCCGAAAAAATCGACAGTTTCGATCGTTTCAGGCAGTTTTTGGTCATTCACGATTTTTGACTGACGATAGTTTTCTTATTGTAGACCCAAACACTTTAAAAATGCACCCTGGAGAGCTCAAAAAACACGCAAGTGAAGATTTGAAGTTTCACCGAAAGTTAGGCGTCAATTTTTTGGAAATGCTTCGAATTTTACATCACTTTTATCTCAAGGAAGTGCGGAATCCAGCCAACTCATGGAAAAACACGCTGGAAGCTTCAGATCCGAAAAAATCGACAGTTTCGATCGTTTCAGCAGTTTTTGGTCATTCACGATTTTTGACTGACGATAGTTTCCTTATTGTAGACCCAAACACTTTAAAAATGCACCCTGGAGAGCTCAAAAAACACGCAAGTGTAGATTTGAAGTTTCACCGAAAGTTAGGCGTCAATTTTTTGGAAATGCTTCGAATTTTACATCATTTTTATCTCAAGGAAGTGCGGAATCCAGCCAACTCATGGAAAAACACGCTGGAAGCTTCAGATCCGAAAAAATCGACAGTTTCGATCGTTTCAGGCAGTTTTTGGTCATTCACGATTTTTGACTGACGATAGTTTCCTTATTGTAGACCCAAACACTTTAAAAATGCACCCTGGAGAGCTCAAAAAACACGCAAGTGAAGATTTGAAGTTTCACCGAAAGTTAGGCGTCAATTTTTTGGAAATGCTTCGAATTTTACATCATTTTTATCTCAAGGAAGTGCGGAATCCATCCAACTCATGGAAAAACACGCTGGAAGCTTCAGATCCGAAAAAATCGACAGCTTCGATCGTTTCGGGAAGTTTTTGGTCATTCACGATGTTTGACTGACGATAGCTTCCTGATTGTAGACCCAAACACTTTAAAAATGCACCCTGGAGAGCTCAAAAAACACGCAAGTGAAGATTTGAAGTTTCACCGAAAGTTAGGCGTCAATTTTTTGGAAATGCTTCGAATTTTACATCACTTTTATCTCAAGGAAGTGCGGAATCCACCAACTCATGGAAAAACACGCTGGAAGCTTCAGATCCGAAAAAATCGACAGTTTTCGATCGTTTCAGGCAGTTTTTGGTCATTCACGATTTTTGACTGACGATAGTTTCCTTATTGTAGACCCAAACACTTAAAAATGCACCCTGGAGAGCTCAAAAACACGCAAGTGAAGATTTGAAGTTTCACCGAAAGTTAGGCGTCAATTTTTTGGAAATGCTTCAACTTTTACATCACTTTTATCTTAAGGAAGTGCGGAATCCACCCAACTCATTGAAAAACACGCTGGAAGCTTCAGATCCGAAAAAATCGACAGTTTCGATCGTTTCAGGCAGTTTTTGGTCATTCACGATTTTTCACTGACGATAGTTTCCTTATTGTGGACCCAAACACTTAAAAAATGCACCCTGGAGAGCTCAAAAAACACGCAAGTGAAGATTTGAAGTTTCACCGAAAGTTAGGCGTCAATTTTTTGGAAATGCTTCGAATTTTACATCATTTTTATCTCATGGAAGTGCGCAATCCAGCCAACTCATGGAAAAACACGATTCAGATCCAATATATTCGACATTTTCGATCATTTTAGGCACTTTTTGGACATTCTTGGACGATCTTTAACAGCGATATTTTCCATTTGACAGCAGAAGAAATCCATTGAGCTGAAAAATGGCGCAAGTTGAATTTTGGATTTTCAACACATTTAAGTGAAAAGTAGCAAAAAGTTCAATATTTGGACAATTGTTCCCACTAAATCGCCACCAGCCACTTCAAAATTGGTTCTTTTCTTGAAGATGATTATTGAGTGGCTGTTTATGCTGATAAACTGATTTCAGCGTGTTTCTTCACGTAATTTGCTGCATTTTAATGGAATAACACTGTTTCAAACGTGTTCATTGTTTATCTCGAATCGAATTTTGCGGTAAAACTTACACATTTCGGCCATTAGTCGATCTCACGCCTATCAATGAATGGAGACATCCATCATGCGAAGGCAACAACCAGAATAGGCCTCCCCTCATTCTCACAATAGCTGCAATATTTACTGATACTTTGTCCCTCTAATTACCAAGAGCGACAAAGATTGATCGGGTAAACTCGACAGTTGCCCAGACCCGGCCCGGCCCTGCAATTATATGATTATCCTGCCAGATCCTGCACAATACCCAATGATTTCCTGAGTTTTCATTACCCGTATTGTTGAGGCGCGTTCGTAGCACGAAATAATAGGTTTCCGAAAACTTTTCCTGCAACTTTTCGAGACTTCGTGCCGATGGAAAAAATAATTGATGATGGTCCAGATAGCCAAATTTAGCCGTTTAAAAGCGGCTTACTTATCTCCGGTTTTTTTCCTTCAAAAGCAAACAATAGCGAAATGCAAAAGAGACGATTCAGTGTCAAGCAGTGGACAATGGATTGGATCGTTAAATATTCCGCATCACATCCAATTTTGCAAAGGGAGCTATCCGGTAGATATAACAATAGGAGCTGGTTTGCAACGAGTTTTGATGTCAGTAAAACGATAAGAAAACGGACAATACGCACGTCACTCAATGATTAATTAGCTTGTTCTTATTCTCAACTTTTTACTATCTATACGGACAATTCTTTGCAACTGGTTTTACCATTGCTTTGTGACCATTCGGCATTCTAATCATGCGTCCAGCAGCAGCAGCACCAGAAAAACACCGTTCTAAAGATCGGATCCTTGTGTGGAAATCAGAATCCCAAAGGAAAACTGGGTCAGAATCGCTTAAATTCGCTCAATTCACGCAAAATCGTCAAGCGGGTACTTAGTATACGAATTTCGATGACAAACTCGAGAAATAATGAATATGGAAGCGTCGGAGATAAACCGTAAGCTGAAGGCGCGTGTTTTGAGGTTTTATTTAAACTAGCGTTTCAATCACAAACAGAAGCGTCTGGATGACAAGACACAATTTATAATTGTCAATCGGAGAGAAGGCTTGGCTTTATATCGGCGAGCTGGGAAATTCCACAAGAAAATTCCTTCAGATTCTCGAAGAATATTTCGATGTTTCAATTGTTTCGAAAAAACCGCAACTAAATGCCGTTGTCTCTGAGTAATTTTAGCATTTTTAACTTTGTTAGAAAAAGTGTTAAGTTTCTGAGCACCAAGTATTTGGTGGAAGCAATTGTCGCTCTTAGTACTCAGTTAACTTGGGAGAAACAATCATCATCTTTAAGATGCTCTGAACAATCTTTCTTCTTCTTCTTCATCTTTTCGAAAGCCAAAGGCTTGTTTACCCTCTCACGTTTACCTCTTGAGAAGCTGATGACCAGATACCCTTCCATCTCTTCGGAGGGCGTCCTGGTGGTCTTCCAGTAGCTGACTTGCCATTCCGTGCAATCTTGGCAAGTCTCCCATTGCCCATTCTGGAAACATGTTCGTTCCAGTATCTTCTTCTTGCACGTGACCATCGCACCACATCCAATATCCCACACTCCTCTCGGATGTCCTCACTTCTACTGTGAGGTCCTCTTCTCATTAAAACGCATCATCCTCTTTGTTTCGGATGTGTCGGCTCTGGTCTCAACCGCATATGTCATGATCGGGCGTACGCAAGTTTTGTAACCTCTGACCTTACATTGGCTGGTCATAAATTGGTTTCGCCAGATTAACGACTTCAAGGCGCCTGCTACCCTGGCAGATTTATTGACCTGCTCCCTGACAACACCCGCCAGGTTTCCCCACGACGATATTTTGACTCCCAAGTAGCTGAAATCCGAAACTTGCTCTATTATTTTGTCATCAACTACCAGCTTGCATCGACGTGGCTCCCTCGATATTACCATACTTTTAGTTTTTGTATTAGAGATCTTCATGTTGAGTTCTTCGGCTTCACTTTTGAACGCCTGCAGTAGCCATGTAAGCCGTCCTCCGTATCTGCGAGGAGCGCTGCATCGTCTGCGAAGCACACGATTTTGAGGAGGTGTCTTCCCAATCTATAGCCATGTTTTACTTTCCGAACCCTCTCTATTATCCTGTCCATAATGAGGTTGAACAGAAATGGACTCAAGCTGTCGCCTTGCCTCACACCGGACTTTATTCTTATTTTACCGGTGGATGTCGATTTTGTTTTTATTTCAGTTACATTGTCCGTGTTGAGTTGTTCTATGATGTTCGTTAAATATTTTGGTGTTCCTTTTGCGCTGAGCTCAGTGAGAACGTCTGCAACCTTCAATCGATCGGAGGCCTGGGTTCGGTCCACAAAACACATAAAAGGTGGCTTGTCAAATTCGATAGCTTTTTCTATAACCTGGCGAACTATAAATACTGGATCGTTGCGGTTCTTTCTAAATCCTTGCTGTTCTTCGGAAATACAATTTTTTTGGAAATATGTTTTCCCAGTATTTTTGTGAATAGCTTCATCGTGGTATTCAGAAGGGATAATCCTCTATAATTCGAGGGGACTGAGATACTTCCTTTTTTGAAAACTGGTATGGTAATGCTGCTTCTCCATTCTTCAGGTATATTTCTCCTTTTCAGTATTTCATTGAAGAGTCTTGTTAGTTCTTCGGCCAATTTTTCCCCTCCATTCTTCAAGAGTTCATTTGGGATGATGTCCGGCCCCGGAGCTTTTCCATTTTTCAGTTCTTTCATTTCCGACCATACTTCTTTCACAGTCCATTCCTCAATTTCCTCCTCATCCACAGCATTTTGTCTGGACAATAGTTTCCGTTCAGGAAGTTGATCTTCTTCTGCGTACAAGCTCTCCAAATGACTTTTCCATCTTTCGGCCGATATATTGTTCAACTGAACAGAATCATTCACCTCCCTCTTTGCAGCTCTCAACATCTTCCAGACACGTTTCTGCGCTCCGTACATGTCACCTTCAATCTCCTTGCTAAACTTTTCCCAGTGCTCCCTTTTTATTTCTCTTATCCTGATATTCACTCTATTTCTTGTTCTTATGTACTCAGTATAGTCCTGTAGGTTCTTAGTTGTTTTGAACTTTAAATGAGCTTTCTTCTCCTCTTGGGCTAGCAGCTTGATTTCAGGGGTAAACCATGTTTTTTGTTTGTGAGCATTTGTGTTTACAGTTCTTTTTCCGACAGCCTCCTCGGCCGCTTGATTTATACTCTGTTCCAAACCTCCCCACAGTTCATCCACTGTGTCCAAGCGTCGAGTATTCCCTTCCAGTAGCTTCCCGTCGAGACGGCGTACATATAGATCTAGCGTACTCGTATCCTTAAGAGATTCAATGTTGAACTTTTCCATAGTGTTGTATTTGGTTTTCCTGGAGAGTGGTCTAATGGAGGTTATTTTTCCCAATACAAGACTGTGGTCTGAACCTATGTTAGCAGATGGCAAAGATCTAACATCTAAAATCTGTTCCGGCATCATAGATCTGTTTGTAATAATGTAGTCAATCATGGATGTTGTTTGCCTGTTGCTTCTGAATGTTATTTTATGTTGAATCTTATGATCGAAGTACGTATTATTCATCCTAAGTTCGTTATGGGCACAGAACTCTATAAGCAGTTGACCTTGTTTATTGATGTCCGCTTCGTTGAATTTGCTCTTTATTCCAGGGTTTACTTCGTTTCCAACACGTGCATTCAGATCACCCATGATGACGATCTTCTCGCCATTGGGTATATCATCCACGGTAGACTGCAGCTGATCGTATAATTCCTCCAGTTCTTGTCTTGGTCTTCCAGAATCCGGAGCATATATCGATACAATATTTAGTTTCTCCTTTTCCGTTTACAAAAGGCAGGTGGCTAGCCTTACCTTGAAACCCTCCTCCTTCATCCGGGCTTGGGACCGGCAGAGTTGCGTTTGGTCTCAATCCACCCTCCCACAACTCAGCCGGAGTTGAACAATCTTTCGCTCTTCTTTTCCGTTTTGGCTTGCTGATTTCGAAAAAAAAAACTTTTTCATTACCAAAAGCCTTCGAAGCTTTTCCAAAGAAGATCCCATTGGCTGATCGTTATGAAAATCGGCATCCCAAAGGTGTAATCGTCAAGCTTAATACCGAAAAGAGAAAAAAAAAACAAATAAAAGTTTGCTTGTCACCGGGCAATTTTATTCGGGGGGTGATAAATTGTTCGATATAATTGAATTCCGGCCGATAATTTGACACAACCATTCGGGCCCGATTGATTATGCATTGAGGTCGTTTAGAGGATCCGAAACAATTATTGCGAAATCGACGCGGATTGTCGTTCGTTTCCACACTTTTTCCTGTTGGGGAAAATTGCATTTTCCTTTTTTTTTGTTTCGGCCAACAATCATTTCTTAGCCGTGATTTGAAACGAACAACAAAAGCGACCAAATTCAAGCGGGAACAAAGTTGGGCCCCACATAAATTATTCTTGCTGATTAAGTATATTGGTTTCGGGCAAGTTTGGGAGTTGTTTTCCCAACTCGCTAAGAAACAAAATAGAATCAGTATCCTCCTTGCTACCCATTTAAGTTTGGTAGTCAGAAGCGAGTAATAAGACCGACTAAGTCTCGCTTTGATGTCCCCTCGCACTAATTAACAAACGACAAAATTGTATTTAAACAATAGAGTAAGAGCTTACTTTGAGACATTAGACTGATATGAATGCCGTGATCCACGTCAAAGCATTAAGTTTACGAGTCGCTTTCCCCGAGCAAGATTATGCAAATAAGTGTGCACTTTAGCGGCAAATGAATTATTTAGGGGCGGTTTACGGGACGGAGTTCAATAGTGAATCGAATTGTTCGTTTTCCCGAATTTTCCTCACAACTCACTTGCACGCTGTCGCCGATTTTTTCTCCTGCTAAGCAGATTATTCCTGGAAAAAAATGAACGCGACCTCCCCCCGAGCCAAATTAACTTCCTTTTTGTCGCTTATTTTGTTTGATTTCCTTGTTCCACATATTTCTAATTATATTTTCCTTTAAAGGTCTTCTAAGGCTATTATCGCGCGAACGTACCGTGATTTTTCTCTTTATTCATTTGGGAAACAAATTTGCCTTTTGAATTTGTCTTGCATGTATCCTTTTATCATGGCACGACGTTCGTCTAGATAATGAACCTATCCCCTGTTTCCTGCCGTCAGGGCACAGGATTGGCTTAATCCTGCATTTGAATTTTATTTATTTCACTAAAATTTTAGAAGGCAGCGACCAGTTTTTCTATTTTCATCGCGAGAAAACATGGAAATTCTGTGATTAGCAAAACAGGTTTAGCCTGGACACTGGAAATTCTTTGATTAAACGTTTGTCCTTGTATTTGAACCAAAACTGATTTTTATTTTTCGCAAAATCCTCAACATTGAGGGCTGTTTTAGGCCGAGGCTGTACCGAAAGCATCGAGTACGCCACATTTTCACTAATTTCCTTCATTCAATATTTCGTCTACTTTTATGTAAAAACACGGTAGATACATTTAAATTGTCGCTAAAGTTTTGAAATCACGAGTTTTCAAAAATGGATTTTTTCACATTTTCACAACAAAAAAACATGTCCATTCCTTGGTCAACAGCATTTCTTTACATTTTATCCAGTGTCGTGCCCGTAGGGCTCGGCCCAACTTCAGCAAAACAGACTTACAGAGGCAAATTTCAAAAATTTTGCAAACTGAGCCGATCATTGGAAGTTAGCAAGACTTGCACAAAGTTTGGAGTGAAGTTTCGTTGAAAGTTTCCAAAGTTTTATCGTTTCATTGTCGAAGCTGGCGAAGTTATGCTCAACTGTGTATCAATGTAGGTGAAACAATCGATCTTCTTTAATCCTGCAGTCAATTTTAAAAAATTCTACACACTGCGCAGGTTGATGAAACTTGACGGAACTTTCACAGTGTTTCACGCGACGTTTTGTTGGAAGTTTTTGAAAGTTTCATAGTTTCATTATCTAAATTAACAAAGTTATGTTGCACTGAGTATTAAGGTGGAAGGAAAAACGCTTCTTTCTAAACCCGTAGACTAAATTTTAAAAAAATCTTCTAACTCAGCAGGTAGCTGGAACTGAACGAAACTTTGTCTTTGGTTTGAATAAAGTTTCATTCGAAATTCATCGTTCAGTTTCTTCGAGTTTCAATGTGGACGAAACAACCGATCTTCTTGGAAAATGCACAGTCAATTTTGAGAAATTCTCCAAACTGAGCAGGTCGATGAAAGTTGGCAAAAATTTTCCAATCCATCATATGAAGTTTCACTGAAAGTTTTCCAAAATTTTGTTGCCTCAATATCTGAACTGGCAAAGTTCTCTTCCATTAAGTATCAAGGTGGACAAAACAGTCGCTTTTCTTCAAACCAGCCGAGTAAATTTTGAAAAATTATCCAAACTGAGCAGGTCCATTAAAGTTGGCAAACATTTTGCAATGTAGGATGTGAAGTTTCACCAGAAGTTTTTTAAAGTTTCATCTTTTCGGTGTCAGGTTTTTTGGGAACTGAGGGACTGTTTTAGGCCGAGGTTGTAACCAAAACATCGAGGGCGGCCCACATTTGCAGTAATTTCCTTCAATCAACAATTCGTGTACTTTTAAACAAAAGCATCGAACATTTCTTCGGCTTCCTCCTGCCCGAGTTGTTTGGAAAAACTACTTTGATCCATTTTTTCCAAACCATCGAATCAGTTTTCAAATCAGGAAATTTCAAAAATTATTTTTTGGATTCCAGGGCTCCATATTTTCACACAGGAAGAACATGACAATTTCGTGATGATTAACAGATTTTCTTTACATTTTATCCAGTGTCGTGCCCGTAGGGCTCGGCACAACTTCAACAAAACCGAGTTTTTTTTTTAAACCACAAACATTAACATTCAGGGACTCTTTTAGACATAAGTCATGCTGAACACTTCAAGCCACAGTTCCAGAACAAACCTGGAACAGTTTTTTGTTGCATTTTGGCCAGTGTCGTGCCCGTAGAGCTCGGCCCAACTTCAGCAAAACAGACTTACAGAGGCAAATTTCAAAAATTTTGCAAACTGAGCCGATCATTGGAAGTTAGCAAGACTTGCACAAAGTTTGGAGTGAAGTTTCGTTGAAAGTTTCCAAAGTTTTATAGTTTCTTTGTCGAAACTGGCGAAGTTATGCTCAACTGTGTATCAATGTAGGTGAAACAATCGATCTTCTTTAATCCTGCAGTCAATTTTAAAAAATTCTACACACTGCGCAGGTTGATGAAACTTGACGGAACTTTCACAGTGTTTCACGCGACGTTTTGTTGGAAGTTTTTGAAAGTTTCATAGTTTCATTATCTAAATTAACAAAGTTATGTTGCACTGAGTATCAAGGAGGAAGGTAAAACGCTTCTTTCTAAACCCGTAGACTAAATTTTAAAAAAATCTTCTAACTCAGCAGGTAGCTGGAACTGAACGAAACTTTGTCTTTGGTTTGAATAAAGTTTCATTCGAAATTCATCGTTCAGTTTCTTCGAGTTTCAATGTGGACGAAACAACCGATCTTCTTGGAACATGCAGAGTCAATTTTGAGAAAAACTTCAAACTGAGCAGGTCGATGAAAGTTGGCAAAAATTTTCCAATCCATCATATGAAGTTTCACTGAAAGTTTTCCAAAATTTTGTTGCCTCAATATCTGAACTGGCAAAGTTCTCTTCCATTAAGTATCAAGGTGAACAAAACAGTCGCTTTTCTTCAAACCAGCAGAGTAAATTTTGAAAAATTATCCAAACTGAGCAGGTCCATTAAAGTTGGCAAACATTTTGCAATGTAGGATGTGAAGTTTCACTAGAAGTTTTTTAAAGTTTCATCTTTTCAGTGTCAGATTTTTTGGAAACTGAGGGACTGTTTTAGGCCGAGGTTGTACCCAAAACATCGAGGGCGGCCCACATTTTCAGTAATTTCCTTCATTCAACAATTCGTGTACTTTTAAACAAAAGCATCGAACATTTCTTCGGCTTCATCCTACCCGAGTTGTTTGAAAAAACTACTTTGATCCATTTTTTCCAAACCATCGAGTCAGTTTTCAAATCAGGAAATTTCAAAAATTATTTTTTAGATTCCAGGGCGCCGTATTTTCACACAGGAAAAACATGACAATTTCGTGATGATTAACGGATTTTCTTTACATTTTATCCAGTGTCGTGCCCGTAGGGCTCGGCACAACTTCAACAAAACAGAGTTTTTTTTAAACCACAAACATTAACGTTCAGGAACTCTTTTAGACACAAGTCATACTGAACACTTCAAGCCCCAGTTCCAGAACAAACCTGGAACAGTTTTTTGTTGCATTTTGGCCAGTGTCGTGCCCGTAGAGCTCGGCCCAACTTCAGCAAGAGAGACTTACAGAGGCAAATTTCAAAAATTTTGCAAACTGAGCCGATCATTGGAAGTTAGCAAGACTTGCACAAAGTTTGGAGTGAAGTTTCGTTGAAAGTTTCCAAAGTTTTATCGTTTCATTGTCGAAACTGGCGAAGTTATGCTCAACTGTGTATCAACGTAGGTGAAACAATCGATCTTCTTTAATACTGCAGTCAATTTGAAAAGTCATCAACTAGCCGTGGTCCGATCCGCTTGTGCGAAAAATTGTTCTCGTGCTATCGGATTGTTAACCACAGTTTGCTTGCGATAGTTTTTTTTTGCGTTACAAGTGTTCTCCGTTGTGGCGGAATCCACAAACATTTCAGAATCCGCCGACGAAGACGACAATGAGTCCGTAATCTCATTGTCGTCCTTAAGTTCGCTCGCCAGTAGCGCTGCATCAGCAGACGCTTTCCTCCATTTGGACGAGGAGCAAAGGCTCCAGAAATTGAAGCAGGTTGTCCGCTTGCTGAGGATAAACAAAGATTGCGACCGCTGCAAGGTGGTTACAGCGGACTTTACAGCTGCTTGCACAGCGGGCAAACCACCAAAGTGGTCGCTGGCGGTCAACCATCTGAGGGCCGAGCACCCGGCTGCACGGAGGAGGGCCCTGCTAACCACCCAGACCTCTACAGGGGCCGTACCCAAACGGAAGCTGGATAAGGTGAGCCCCCCTAACTTAACCAAAAAATCGAAACACCAGCCAGAAAAAGCCACGAACGAGATTGCCCCAGAACCACCAACGGACCAACCACAGCGAGCCACGAACTACCGGGGGGACAGAGAAGAGCGGGGAGCTGTTGCCATGGCTGAAAAAGAGCCAGCCGTGCGCCAAACAGTGGCCGATGACAAGTCGGGTCACAGCGGGGATGCCTTCATTCTGCCACGGAAAACGGTGCCGTGGAGCACACTCCTTACCACACCGGCAAAACCAGCAATAGCACTGGAAAACCGCTTTTCGCCAATACAACCGGCAACTGACCCCTTCGAGATCGAGCCTCAACCCTCCACCAGCGGGACCCAACCCATGCATGAGGAACTGGCTGCCAAAGCGGCTGCTTCTCTCAACAAATTGGCGAAGAAGCCCGAAAAACCGCCACCAATTGTCATCGTGGGAAAGCCCAGCAGCCACAGCGCGCTGGTGAATGGCCTAAAATCGATAACAAATAAGCCATTCACTTTAAAATACACGAAAGCGTCGCTGATAGTGTACTGCAGCTGCATATTAGACTGGGCGGCGGTCAAACGGTCACTGGAGGCAGAAAGCAGCCAGTTCCATACCTACGCACCTGCAAACCAGCGAACACACGCGTTTGTGTTAAGGGGGCTCGAGGGCAACGTGGAGACTTCGCACATCAAGGAGGACCTCGAGGAAAAGGGGTTCTCCATAAAAAACGTCTTCCGAATGAAGACCCAGTTTCGGCCCCTGTACCTGATTGTCACCGATGATTCGGTGACCCTGCGGAAACTCGCCACCACCGCCAAAGTGATCCGCGATGTCAGGGTCTCCTGGGAAACCAGGAAGAACCAACGAACCCTGACGCAGTGCCGCCGATGCCAGGGCTGGGGACACGTATCGGGCAACTGCAACAAACATTTCAAGTGCTCCAAGTGTGCGGGCCCCCACGAAATAACATCGTGCCCGCCGGGATCGGCGCTAAAATGCGCCAATTGCACTGGTCCCCACCGGAGCTTTGACGAAGCATGCCCAGTGTACGTGTTCAAACTGGCCCAACGCCCGGTCGAAAAACCGCAAAGGCAGTTCGTGGCGGCGCCACTTCCGTCCAGACCAGCGTGGGGGCAGACCTTCCGACCCGCAGGCCCGATCCCCCACCCAGAAACCAGCAGGACTAGGCAGCCCATCCCGAGCCCGAACGAGTTTCCGCCGCTCCCTGGCAGAAACGAAATGACCAGCAGGGCCACACAGCCAGGTCAAACCATCGCAGCTAATGGTCCCCAACCAAGACCCCCCACTAACCAAGGCATGAACGCTGGCGCAGTAGCCACTCTGGGCACCCTGCATCGGGAATTCGCCGATCTGGCATCGCAGGTGAACTTACAGGAGGTAATCAAAGCGGTTAGATTTTATAGCGCTGCGTTGAGGGGCTGCGAGACGAAAGCGGACAGGTTCCTCGTTTCCGCGCAGTTCTTCAACGAAGACATTAATAGCTTCGATTTCTAAGCCCTGATTTTGCCAACTGTGCCCTATGAGGATAGGAGAATGGAACTCATGCGGACTCCGGAGTCGTCTCGGTGAGTTTGTGCACTTCCTTCAGACCGAGGATATCGACGTGGCGTTGATTGTCGAAACATGGTTGCGCCCCGGGGATATACTTAGGATTCGGGGGTACAGGCTCGAACGTGCCGATAGGCCCGGTTTAAGGGGAGGGGTGGCCATAGCGGTCAAAATGTCAATTCCATACAGGAGACTGCCACACAGGCAGTCAGCAATAGAGAACGTCGGCGTTGAACTTCCTGATGGAGTTTTGATCTACTGTGGCTATTTCTCCACCGTACGCTTACAGGCCGCAGATGTCGATCCATTCTTCATAAACACCAATAGGGTGTTGCTAATGGGAGATTTCAACGCCCGCCATCCACTATTCAATAACCCTGGACATAAAAACGCAGCCGGCAATTTTCTAGCCGACTACGTTCGCGACAATGGCCTACTCGTTATGCCCACTTCATCCCCAACGCATTACCCGAACAGTGGAGGGAATCCATCCTACCTCGACTTCGGAATTGCCAAAGGACTCACCAATCTCACGGAGATGGTGGTTATAGACGCCCTCAGCAGTGACCATTTGCCCATTTACCTCGACATTAGGGATTTAAAGCGCACACAAACTAACGACTTTCGATATTCATACGAAAATTTCGATTTTCGCGAATATCGAAAACGACTACAAGACCTGACGTGTATTCCGGGCCAGATTGATACTGTCGAAGCTCTAGAGCATGCGGTAAAAGGTCTGACCAGGAATATACAACGGACACAGCAAGCTTTGGCCAAGAAAGTCCCGAACAGACCGCGGCGCGACAATCTTCCTGAGGAAATTCTGAACCTTATTAAGGCGAAAAATCGAATCAGGAAGCGTTGGCAGCGATTCAGGCAACCTGCCGATCGCATAATGGCAGCAGAGCTTGCACGAGACATACACCGCGAAATCTCCGCATACAGGAATTATACCTGGGCGGAGAAACTGCGAAATTTGACTCCCCGTGACAATTCCCTGTGGAAACTGTCGAGAAGTCTGCGAAAAGGCTATGAGCAAGTCCCCGCTCTTGAAAAAGAGGGGCGGAGTTATATTACCACCAGTGACAAGTGCGAGCTGCTCGCCGACTTTTTGGCAGAAGTACACAAGGTCCAACCAGCCCTTCAGGATAACGAAATTCAAAGACAGACCGCTGTTTTTGTAGAACGGAAGTATCCTATACCACCCTCGATTTTGCATTCCTATATAACAACCCCGTCGGAGATACAATCGTGTCTTCGGCGCCTCCCTAGCCGAAAAGCCCCCGGGCCAGACGGCATCCCTTATCTACTCCTCAAAAACTTACCGCGGAAAACTATTGTGCTAATAGTACAAATAGTCAACGCAGTCCTTAAATTGCAGCACTTCCCACAGGACTGGAAAAACGCTGTAATAATCCCCATCTTAAAGCCGGGCAAAAACCCGACCGAACCCGCCTCTTATAGGCCAATTTCCCTCTTGAACACCCTCGGCAAATTAACCGAGAAGGTCATCCATTCGAGATTACAGGCAGCAGCCGAGCTTCGAAGTTTAATCCCGGATGAGCAGTTTGGCTTCCGACCAAGACACAACACAACGCTGCAGACTGCTAGGATCGCAACGGATGCCTATGCAGCATTTAATAAGCTTCAAAGTACGGTTATGCTGCTTCTCGACATGCAAAGGGCCTTTGACACAGTCTGGCACACAGGCCTGCTGTACAAGTTGTTTGCCGTGCATTCACTGCCACTCTACCTAGTTTCCCTGATAGCGTCTTACCTAAAAAAACCGTTCCATCCAGGTGAAAGTGGAGAATTCCACTTCTGCCAAAAGACGCATCGCGGCAGGAGTACCACAAGGAACAGTGATTTCGCCGCTGCTGTATACATTGTACACAGCAGACATTCCAAAACTTCCCACTACAAAAATAGCACTATACGCTGATGATACGGCTATCTACGCATCGTCATTTTATGCTCAGGCTGCGAAATCTCGCATTGCACATCACCTGAGTTTATTGACGCCGTATTTTGACAAATGGAAACTTAAAGTGAATCCCAGGAAGACGGAACTTATTATCTTTTCGCGCAAATTCACTAACAACAAAATCTTATCACCACTCGTGGTCCAAAATACTCCTATCAAACCAACAAAAGAGGTGAAATACCTGGGATTCAAACTAGACGCCCGACTCCATTTCAATAAGCATGTTGACTATGCTATACAAAAGACTGCCATGGCCCGAAGAAAGTTGTACTCTCTTCTGGCGCCAAATTCTTTCCTATCACCTCGAAATAAACTTCTGCTCTACACCTCCACCATAAGGCCCATACTGACCTACGGATCCCCTGTCTGGCACTCTGTCTGTGATTCCACGAGACGACGTGTTCAAAGGACCCAAAATAGGTTCCTAAGAGGCGTCCTATCGGCTGACAGATACACCAGAATAACCGAAATGCACGAAGCTACAGGGATGGCCTATATAGCCGACTATATAGATACCATCGCTGAAAAATTTTATCATAGCGGAGTGCAAGGCTCAGTCCTCACGCGAAATATCACCCAAGTAAGAGCAAACGACCGCCCAACCCATGGTCCCCTGTATAAGAGACTTCCCATATTTTATGAGGATTTTGTCCCTGACAGTACGTGACGACAAACAAACATTGCCTGCCAGTTGCAGACAGTCGTTTCTAGCAGGCTGGAAACGCACAAATCCAACATAACGTGACTTGACGGGTTCGTCCTGCCTCGTCCTGGCTGGTGCTGGCTGGTCCTTGCACCGATCGGGGCGGGGGCGGAAGGATTTGGTCATCTAGTTGAGACTGCCGGCGGTTAACGCCACGGCTGACAGTATCAGGCTTAAAGGTCGAAGCAAAAGGGGTTTTTGGCTTCCCTTCAGGAAGACCTTTTTTCCTTAATGAATGCCCCTCGAATAAAACCAAAACCGCCACTTCAAGACTATCTCCTGACGTTGTCGTGCGTATGACTAGCTCGGGAATGTCCATGTTAGGGCACTGCCCAGGTAATGGACGACTTAGCGCGCCTATTTAGATCATGGGCAGAGAGCAACCGGCCGAACATCTGGCTAGACACGGGAGTTATGTTTGTTATCTTTGTTTGTGAATTTTGTTAATGGGAATGTTCAATAAATTTTATCTATCTATCTATCTATCTAGTCAATTTGAAAAAATTCTACAAACTGCACAGGTTAATGAAAGTTGACGAAACTTTCACAGTGTTTCATGTGACGTTTTGTTGGAAGTTTTTGAAAGTTTCATAGTTTCATTATCTAAATTAACAAAGTTATGTTGCACTGAGTATCAAGGTGGAAGGAAAAACGCTTCTTTCTAAACCCGTAGACCAAATTTTAAAAAAATCTTCTAATTCAGCAGGTGGCTGGAACTGAACGAAACTTTGTCTTTGGTTTGACTAAAGTTTCGATCGAAATTCTTCTTTCAGTTTCTTCGAGTTTCAATATGGACGAAACAACCCATCTTCTTGGAAAATGCACAGTCAATTTTGAGAAATTCTCCAAACTGAGCAGGTCGACGAAAGTTGGCAAAAATTTTGCAATGCATCATATGAAGTTTCACTGAAAGTTTTTCAAAATTTCGTTGCCTCAATATCTGAACTGGCAAAGTTCTCTTCCATTGAGTATCAAGGTGGACAAAACAGTCGCTTTTCTTCGAACCAGCCGAGTAAATTTTGAAAAATTATCCAAACTGAGCAGGTCCATTAAAGTTGGCAAACATTTTGCAATGTAGGACGTGAAGTTTCACTGGAAGTTTTTTAAAGTTTCATCTTTTCAGTGTCAGATTTTTAGGGAACTGAGGGACTGTTTTAGGCCGAGGTTGTCCCCAAAACATCGAGTGCGGCCCACATTTGCAGTAATTTCCTTCATTCAACAATGCGTGTATTGTTAAACATTTCTTCGGCTTCATCCTGCCCGAGTTGTTTGGAAAAACTACTTTGATCCATTTTTTCCAAACCATCGAGTCAGTTTTCAAATCAGGAAATTTCAAAAATTATTTTTTAGATTCCAGGGCGCCGTATTTTCACACAGGAAAAACATGACAATTTCGTGATGATTAACGGATTTTCTTTACATTTTAACCAGTGTGGTGCCCGTAGAGCTCAGCACAACTTCAGCAAAAGAGGGTTTATTTTAGAACAAAAACAGGAACATTTCGTCCTCCGGCTTCATCCTGGTGAAATTGGTTGAAAAAATTAGAACCATCCATATTTTTGAAACAGTTCAATCGTCGCTACAGTTTTAAAATCACAAATCTGGAAAATTTTCTTCCAAATTTGGCTCATATAAGAGCAAAGTATCCAAGTACGCTCCTGCTGGTTGTGCCCAAAGAACAAATTGCGTGTATTGTGACACAGTCGGGGGGTAAATAAAAACTCCTCGATTCTTGCCAGTAATTAGAGTGTCAAGAACAGTCCCCATCCAAGATATTGCGAGGAAACAATGTCGCTGTTTTTATATTGGCTTCTTTGAGACCGCGCCTGGCTCGCATTCACGACAACATTGTGGCCAAATTCATTAAACATTCAATCTTTGATACAAAGAATAAAAAAGTTTAAAGGACTAAATGGGCTTTTTTCCTGAAAAGTTGATCCAATAGTTTATAGAACTAGAGTTGTGCTGGCCAACAATTACGCAACTTTGCAATGGTCCCGACAACGGTTTAACGCCCAAACAATGCCATCCATAAGCAAGCAAGCGTTTGTTTGGCAGATTTAGGCAAGGGTTGACTCCATTGTTGCGCCTGTTCAGGCCTAAATTGTACATTGTTTCGCAAATCGGTTTTTAAATCCCTGCGACGCACTTGCCGGAAGTTCCATTGTTCCCATTGATGAGGTCCAGAAGTGGGTTTGAGGGTTTGCAAAAGACAGACTGTGAAAATGGCGACAGAGAAAAGTTGCCTTTATGGCAAGAGGTGTTGAAGGGAATCGTGCTGATGATGATCTTCATCCTAGAGCTGCTGGAAGAAGTGTGTTGGAAATGAGGTAATTTCAACGGGAAAAGCTGCTGATGCGTCCAAAACCAGCGCCTTATTCACGTCCGCCTAATGGATCAGCAGGAAATTGGTTATCTTATTGAAGACATACCAGCGGTAACGTCGTTGAGCAGCTACACACTGAGAATACAACGCGCAACTTTTTCCCACCATTGCTCATCTTATGGACATTTTATTTCTATTTGCACGCAAATGATTTAATGTACTTACAATCGCTACGTAAGCGGACATTATCTGAATGTCTGCTCGAGCTTTAACTTGGAACATTTAATTATGGTTGCGCGGCCAAACAGTCGCTGTTGATTGGCTATTCAAGACATTCATCCGCCGTTATTACAATATCGGATTGAACGGGAAATGGCATCAGAAATGACCAGTGAGTTGGAGAAGGAGTTTTGAATTTTTGCAAAAAATCGCCTGTTTGTTTGCTTGGCGGAATCTCGTTAAGGAATTAATTAGAAAAAAGTTGAGAGTTCCTATCAAGGAAAGTATCCGCTGGTTCAGCAGCGTCCATGTGATATAAAACCTTGTAAATGGACAGGCGCTCGCAAGAACACGACCCGGGTGACAATTGACAAACTTGAGCTGGTATTTTGCGTGTTCTTGCGTCCCGCTGAGCTATGCGTTACGTACTGCGAACAACATACCTTCCCCTTACATCTTGTTAGATATTTGTCTTTCTCCCATCCATGGGCTTTTTTCCATGTAAAAGACCATGTCGGAATTCTTTAGATAATGGAAAAGGTGTGTGAAGCAAACAATGCCCGTTTGCTATACGTACGTACGGTCTTCTTTTTGTGCGGGTTCGACCAACGTATATGGAAGAAATCGTAAGGATTCTTCACATCATGAACATTCCATCGTATCATATTCTGTAATTTGTGGTTGTGTTTGTTTAATATTCTCTCTCTTTGGGTTTTTCTTTGATAATGCTGCACATAAATAATACATGCACGTTCAGCCTTTCAGAAATAGTCCGAATAGTTTATGCCTAGTTTATTGAAACGAATATGGGGGATTTGGATTGTCTCTCGTTTTTCTGCCACATTTCCAATCACTATAACGGTAGCATATTCATACTAATATAGAGGCAATTATTTTCCTGCTTATTACTTCGGGCCTGCTGATTTCCACATTGGCACATGATCTTTGCAAGCCTGCTTGGCTTGTCCTGCCTTTGCAATGTCACTTCACCTTTTATGCCTGCCTTCTGGATGCATTTTTAATCACTTTTTTGCAACAAAGAACAGCATAAAATACATTAAACGAATTTCAAATAATATACCATTTGGATTCACCTTGACCGAACAGGTTTGCCCAGGCAAACTTTTTAATTGAGAAGTAATTCTTCGGATTAGGTCACATGACACGACAGGGCTCGAGGTCGCCACAATGGCCCCCATTGTATCTTCAACCCCTCGTGAAGAATCTGTTGGCCCCATCCTATTATGCGCCACACAATTGCGACCAGATTTCCAGTTGCTCTTCTGCTCATTGTGTTTCTATTTGCGAATTTACCAATACAGTCCACCTGTAGATCTAGTTTCTTCAGGGTTGTAGTGAAAACATCGCAGCCACCAATGAAATCACGTGAAAAGGACGTGGGAATTTATATTAAAGTCCCTAGTTTTGTCGCGGTGAAGTTTTGCCCAAAACTGTATCATACGGTTTTTTCCTCAAAAAAGTTGAGAACATATTTATTAAATCCACAAGTAAACGGTTAAAGGTAATTTAAAGAAATGTTTGAACACTAATTTAGGAGAATTTGGAAATTTTATTCAACTTTCTGATCAAATTTATTCAAAAATTTGTGTTGCATTTAAAGTTGCGTCTTAAAAAGCATGGATAATCTTAAAGGAAAAGGTTCAATAATCTATTTGGATAGTCAGACTAGGCATGGGTAACACTGAGTTGAGTTGCGCTGTTGAGTTGTGGCCGCTCCGTGCGCTAATGAGTTCAACTCATCGCGTCTCACTGCGCCACACTTTGAATTACGCTTAGCATTTAACTAGGCGCGGATTTTAATTTTTCGAGGCCCGGGACTAGAATTTTAACACCTAAAAAAAGTTTTACCAAGTAGGTGAGGTGACTGCAGCCACTTGCCTTATTTTATTTACTCTAAGATATGATAACACGGCAAAAGTGCGCGTGATGACACCAGAACAGTGATATTGCGCAAGCTCATTCTATGGGAGACTCTCCGGCGACTCAACTCTGCATCAAAAACCTGTCGCCTTGGCTCGTCCATCCGCCGAAACAATATCCGGCAAAGTGCCGTGAGAAATTGGTCGAAACCCCCTCATTTGAGTTTTTAGGGCGGAATTTTTGTTGAAACAGAAAAGTCTATATAATAGTAAAATAGTTTGCTAACAATAAATGTTTCCAAAGCTTTAAAGTAAATTTTAAAAAGTTTATTTTCCAGAGAAGTTTCACTGGAACTATCTGCATTCAAAAATGAACTTTCGTTGAAGCCCAAATTTCCAAAATTTCTTCGAGAAATAAAAATTTTAATGCTGTTATTGTGTGATCTGTGAGTTGATGAGTTATAACTCATCCCGTCTGACTGCGCCGCACCCTTTATTGCGCTATTACGCTTGTGACGGACTTCATCCACAAAGTCGCAGGTGGCAGCATCAACACTGGTTGCAACAATTATCCTCATTCAAATTTTGGCGTTTTTTTGGCCCGAAGGTCTCAGCACAACAAATAGATTAGACTCCTGATGTAATTGTTGTGCCGAGCCCGACGGGCACGACACTGATTTGAACATAAAAAACACTCGAAATTTGCGCTTTGTTCAGTTTTTGCCACCAAATCAGTGTCGTGCCCGAAGGTCTCAGCACAACAAATACATTAGACTCCTGATGTAATTGTTGTGCCTGGCCCGTCTGGCACAACACGGATTTTGCATGAAAAAAATGTATCTCTGTCCGTGCTTTCGCTTTCGAGATGCAGAGTGTCTAAAATTTAGTTTCTTTTGAGTTGTTTTGCAAAAATGTAAGGGACCGTTTGAACTATAGGACTGAGCTGTTGTACACACTTTACAAGTATTAATGACAATTTTTTTGCACCCCATTCGAATTCTTTGATCAACACCAGAAGCGAATATTTCCAGATGACCACTGAAAACGGTTGGAGATTGTATTAACCGAAACGTTGCGATAAAAATGTCGGTTGTGAGTCCATTGTCTTAAATGGATGACTTCGGATTGCAAGATAGTGAAGGCCTGGTGGTCACCATATGATTATTAATTATATTAATTATAATGCCACCCGTGCAATTGTGGAATTTTGAAGCCACAGAGAATAGGCACTACTTTGAGCAATCTGCATAATGCCGCACGCGTTAGTCAATCTGAGGGTCACATGTTTAATCTTCAGTTTAGTTTTGCTTGGGCCATCTGGTGTCTGGGCCTCTTTTTCCTGGGCCCCTCATCCTCTGGCGTATAGTCTACGGCTCTGCGTAGAGGTGTCTTTCGGCCTTTTCAAAGGTCGATGCTGCTTTCCTCTGGAGGAAGTCTCGAAGTGGCTCCCACTGCAAGTCCCTGTAAATTTGCCGATTCCGTACAAACCAGGGCGCATTTATGGCCATCCGCAAAAGTTTACTTTCTGAGGCCTGAAGCTGCTTCAGGTGGGTTTCTGCCTCATCCCCCCACACTGTGGAGGCATACGTCATCGCCGGCCCGACGACACTCTTGATGAGCAAGAGTTTGTTCCTCGTACTCATTTGACTTCTTCTGTTCAGTAGTGGGTGCAACTGGCTGGTTGTGGTCCTTGCTGTTGTCACGTGCTTCTACCAGGTGAGCTGGGTATCTAGAACAACACCCAAATACTTTATTTCGCTGAATGGGCATTCAACATCCTCTCCATCCAGGTTGGTTGGTGCCATCAACACTGTCACGTCTCCGACCAATAAGAATGGCCTGGCTCTTTGTTGCGTTAACCTTCACTTTCCATTGGATGAACCACTTTAGCAGTTCATCGGCGGCAAGCTGCAGTTGGTGACGAACACGTTTCTTGCGTCATGAAGATGGCACCAGGGCTGTGTCGTCCGCGAAAAGAGCCAGGGACGTATTGGCGGTTCTTGGGATGTCACTGGTGAAAATGTAGTAGAGCTTCAGGGAGAGTACAGCTCCTTGCGGTATTCCTGTTTCTGTGCTTTTGTCTTCTGACCTGATTTATGGTCTCGCGTGCGGCGTAATATATAAATGAGTTTACTGCAACATTAACTGCGCTGGTGGGTTGGGTTGGCGCACCAAGCCATTCCGCCGGCACTGCGCCGGCTCTTGAAAATTCATTGAGTTACCTATTCCCCTCTTCTGAAATTTTCGAGCAAAAATCGAAATTTCACAACCGTGTTTTTTGCGTTCATTGGATTGTTTCCGCCCTAAGAAGCTTCCCAATAACGAATACCTACCTTTTCAAGTTGGATTCTTACAACATCAGTTTTTTTCCCGAAATGTATGTTCAAATGAAGGTTTGTAAGGTACAATACCACTCAGGGCGATTTTCATTCTTGAACTTGAGTATTTTTGTATCTCCGGTCTTCATAAGTTTAATGTTCAGCCAGTCTGCGGCTACAGCTTTGAAATCAAGGATATTTGGGTTTTTTTCTCAGTAAACTCACCTATCCCCGTCCTGCATAAACAAATTCAGTCACTTTCCAGTAGAAGATCATGCATTATGAAAAACATATATTTTTTTGAGATGTAACCTTTTTTGACTAATATGACGTGACTATCACGTCATTTGCTGCAACTAGAGACTTATCACAGCCCATTTAGGCTTGAATCGCCATGCAAAATAGCAAAGAAAACTAGTGTTCTTAGGGATGATCTATGATTAAATGATGGGACCATCCGGCTGCAGCCCTTGGATAACGATTAAAAAATCCTTACAATCGGCGTTCCCCCCGAAAGGATTAAATGCGAATCAAGATTTTATTAATTGGGCATGTAATCGAGCCATGGCGACATTTGTGGTCGAGGTACATTCATCAAAAAATAAATACGGCCGCAATATATACATGGTAACATGCGGGCGATGTATAATTACAGGAACTATTACTCCTATGGATGCCGATTTGCGTTTTAATTATAACTGGATTAGAATGTGGCGATGTTTTTGTGAAATTGCTTAATTAGATCGGACAAGACCCTATTTTCCTTACAGCAGGATTTTGAGCTCTAACTCACTAAATTTATTTGCTTTCGTCCGCCACTGATTCCTCAAAGTTAACACATCGAACTCCCCGCGCCACCCGAATCCGATTTAATGATAAACAATCGAAATAACCAAAGCACTCTGTTTATTTGAATTGCTTTGGGTTTATGTCTTGGAAACTTTATAATAGTCCTAAGTTTCGAGTAATTTCCTAATTAATTATATCGGTCCGGAATAACAGAACGAACTTTGTGTATTCTGTTTACTTTGTGCTTGCGGTGTAAGTTGCCGAACCGAGGGGCGGCGGCAGATATCAAGCAAAGGCTCTTTATATAAGTTTCTGTTTGTTTCTGTAAGGCAAACCTCTTCTCTATGCTTTTGATTTTCTATTGCCAGCTTCATTTACTGAAATGTGTACTATCCTCAATTGCTAGGGAGCTTTCGCAACTTCGCCAAATCTTCTCAATTACCTTAAAACCTCCCGATATTGTTCCGGTTTCTATTCGGTTCTATTCTGTTTCATTGAATTGGAAAGTTCACGCTCTATTACTTTCTTGCTCTTACAGGGGGGATCATCAATATTAACAACATTTAAGATTGTTCACTGATGGTCGTTTGTGTTCGGCATGTGTGTGTTCCATGGAAGAATTATTAAAATTTAATTTAAAAAAGGTAAAACGTACTGAAAAAAAAATTAAAAAACTGTCACGATACAAAAAAAACATTATTACTGGTATAATAAATGAAAACGTTACAGAACTGTATACAGACAAGGCCAAAGCGGACGCATTTTCCAGGCATTTTCAACATGCCTTCACAACCTCCACTAACCCTAACTTTGACGACCAAAACTTTAACGCAATAAATGATTGGTACGAGACCTACTCCACAAACGAAACAAACAACGCACATCAACTAATTACTGAAGAAGAATACGACGAAGCACTCGCACACATTAAAAACACGGCGCCGGGAAAAGACAATATAAACGGCAAACTACTGAAAAATCTTACTACACAAACACACACACACATACTGAACCTATTCAACAACTGTATTGAAACTAACACGATACCAGATACCTGGAAAACAGGAATAATAATACCAATTCCTAAAACCGGACTAGACAATACACAAACACAAAACTACAGACCCAGTAGTCACTACTCCCTGTACTGAGTAAAATTTTTGAAACTATCATAAAATATAGACTGCAACAATCAGTTGGACACCACATACCACAATACCAAATCGGATTTAAACCTAAACACTCAACTGTTCACCCACTTTTTATACTAACCAACAACATACAAACAACTCACCTCACGAACAAGTAAACAGCATGTCTCTTCATGGACATCAATAAGGCCTTTGACAGTGTCTGGCACAAAGGACTTTTATATAAACTTTACCAGCTTAAAACCCCCAAATACATAATTCCCTCAATCAGAAACCTACTCACAAACAGACACCTAGAAGTACGCATAGACAACACCCTCTCCTTTGCTTTCTCCCCTGAACAAGGACTCCCGCAAGGATCCCCGCTATCACCAGTTCTTTACAATATATACTGCCACGACATATACAATCACAGTCTCCACGACAAAAGACACATTGACAAATCTGCTTACATACTACAATACGCCGACGACACTGCATTGATCGTGCACGACAAAACTACAGTAAAAGCAGTACAAAAACTTCAAACACTGACAGACAATACAATTGCTTGGTTCTACAAATGGAGACTTACACCAAACGCCACGAAAAACCAACTACTTTTACCAAACCACCAAATTAAAGACGACTCTCCATCAATAACAACAGACGGAAACAGAATTAGAACAAAACAAGAGGCAAAATATCTAGGAATGACACTGGACCAAAAACTAAAATTTACAAAACCCGCACAGAACGTAAGAACAAAAATCATTCAAGGGACAAAACACTTCCGATCACTGACGTACAAAGACAAAGGAATCAGTACAAAGACCACCACAAAAATTTGCCAATCAATATGTAGACCTCTGCTTGACTACGGACATATACTGACAGCGAATGCATCTAGGAAAACTAAACAACACATTCAAACAACAGAACAGATTGCCCTGAGATCAATAACGAAATTAAGACATCCTCAAAACCAACTGCACAACCCCTCAAACCAACTACTCTACGAACGAACAAAAATAACGCGAATAACAGAAAGACAACTCCAATTGCAAACGAAATGGAAAAACAATCCCCACAACTGGACCCTACTGAATCCCCTTTGCCTCACGAGACAAACGAGACAATCCCGCTTCCGCTTCCCAACAACAACACTACTTGAACACTTCCAACACGACTGATTACATTAAACATAGACATTACATTAAGATAGTTTATTTTAATCGTCTAATTTGACTTCATTTCCCTCTGATAATTTGCTGCTTAAACACACAAATCATTGAAAAGTAAAAAAGGAAATTTAGTTTGGGGGGTAATAGACACTTAGACAAACCGGACGAACACAAGCCAACTGACGCAAACAAGAACGAATGTTCGCTATCGAATATTTTCTATGATGCACGTAATTTGAGTCTTATTTTGAGAATTATTTAATCAAGGAAATTTTTTGGACATTTCATAGTGAATGCACCAAGAAAAAAATGCAAATTAGGAAGGTTATATATATTATACCTTCCCATAAATAGACAAACGACTAATATTCCAATTAGGGGCCGCTAAAAGTCTCTAGTTCTTAGCGTCTAACATCAATACTGTATAAACCGTCTCATTACTTTCTTGCGATTGGTTCGAAGCATATTATTCTCTTATCTGAATCTTATTTACATACCGGCAACTTTTGATCAAAGCAGCTTTTGAACTTTTTCTCTTCTGCAGCGCTCAAAATCCTTTTTCATTAGAAGTTTACTCGGATAATATGCGATTCGGTGGACAGGAATTACCCACTAGGAAAGTAGGAGGATTTCAATGGAACTAAATGTTATTTTTGGGGAAAATCGCAGTTTTCCACTCTGTAAATTGCAAAAATTTCAAATGTTGGACTTTTCAAAGTCCCTTCAGCTGATTGCAGATTTGTGGTTTAAATAGTTGTTGTTGCAAAAATAGCTGTTAATGAGGGGGATTTCAGAGGGATCTAATGCTGATTTAGTGTCGGAAACAACAACAACAACAATCTCAGCCTCCAAGTATAAATCCTTTGGAGGTGGAATGGACCTTACAAAGAGCTTTAAATTTTTAATAAACGTAACCGCGGAGTGCAACAATAGAATATTTTGTAGTATTGTTATTCGAGGTGATATAGTGTTACGGAATATGGCGATTACCTGGTTATTAATGACGCGTCAGATTGTACGCATTAATGTGCATCCATCTGCTTTGTTAGCGATTCTTTTGAGTAGCCAGCTACCGGGGCCGGTTACTTTATGAGTTACTAATGCTTTTGTGCCACGTCCCTTTTATAAAACCACTTTCTTTTTCTGTTTCGTTTCCTCCTTTTGGATTACATTATATAAATCTCCTATCAACGCTGAATACGCATTGTAATGCTAAAGTTGGATGCTTGATGGATGATCAGGCGTTTTATTGTTCCAATGTGCGCTCGTAATGATCATCTTGAAACAATTGCCGCTACCTATTCCCTAATGAATTATTCATCTGGTTCTGTTAAATCGACAAAACTATCATTGATTTGTTAGCTGAAGAGTGACTTTTTCTCAGTCAAAATATGCCGAAAACATGCGGGTAGTTTGTTGCTAGTTGCAACGTTTTTCACTGGTTGTTTTATGCAGTAGTAGTAAACATCTTTATTTCTAAAAAAGGCTATCGACCTATCGGTCTTTCTGCCCTTGTTTAATACATGTAGTCTTAATCTAAATAAAAAACAAATATGAAAATTCTCTTATTCTAGGTTAATAATCTTATTAAATAAACTTTTCAATTCTAATGACAAGAAAAAAATATTTTATTGTCCAGTAGTCAGTTGCGTTTGTAAGTGTTCGAGTAGCGTTGATGTAGGGAAACGGAAGCGGGATTGTCTGGTTGGTCTTGTAAGACAAAGGGGATTCAGTATGGTCCAGTTGTAGGGGTTGTTTGTCCATTTTGTCTGTAGTTGTATGAGTCTTTCCGAGATCTTTGTCATGTTTGTGCGTTCGTATAGTAGTTGGGTGGGGGGGTTGTGTAGTGGGTTTTGGGGGTGTCTTATTCGTGTTATTAGTCTTAGTGCAATTTGTTCTGTTGTTTGTATATAACGTTTTGTCCTTTCTGTTCCGTTGGTCATGAGTATATGTCCATAGTCTAGCAAGGGTCTACAAATAGCTTTATATATTTTGGTGGCGGTGTTTGTGCTAATTCCTCTGTCTTTGTAGGTTAGTGATCGGAAGTGTTTTGTTCTCTTTATTGTTTCTGCCCTGATGTTTCGTATGTGTTTAGTGAATTTAAGTTTGTGGTCAATTGTGATTCCAAGGTATTTTACGTCGTTTTTTTGGTTGTGTCGTTTGGCCGTCTGCAGTTATTGTAGGGGAGTCAGCGTTGAGTCTGTGGTTTGTGAGCAGAAGTTGGTTTTTTGACGCGTTTGGTGTTAGTCTCCATTTATAAAACCATGTCATTGTGTTGTTTGTTAGTGTTTGGAGTCTTTGAGCTGCTCTCTCAGTAGTTTTGTCATGTACAATAAGTGCCGTGTCGTCTGCGTATTGTAATATGTATGCCGATCTGTCGATTTGATTTTTGTCTGGTAAGTTGTAATTGTATACGTCATGGCAGTATATATTGTGGAGAAACGGTGAGAGCGGGCTTCCTTGAGGGAGCCCTTGTTCAGGGGAAAAAGAAAACCACAGTGTTTTGTCAATTCGTACTAGTAGTTGTCTGTTTTCTAGTAAGTTCTTTATGGTGTGTAGTAGACATGTTGGTGTGTGTAGTTTGTATAGTTTGTATAGTAAGCCTCTATGCCAGACACTATCAAAAGCTTTGTTAATGTCCATAAACAGGCAAGCTGTCTTTCTGTCAGTTAGGTGGGTTGTTTGTATATTGTTAGTCAGAGTGAAGAGTGGGTGAATAGTCGAGTGCTGATGTTTGAATCCGAACTGAATACGATGGTATGTTTTTTCCGACCAGTTTTCCCAGTCGCTGCCCTATTATGTACTCAAAAACCTTGCTAAGTACTGGTAGCAATGTAATTGGTCTGTAATTGCTCGGTGGTGTACTGTCCAGTCCATTTTTGGGTATAGGGATTATTAAGCCGTTTTTCCATGTTTTTGGAATTTTGTTATTTCTGATGCAGTTGTTCAATTCAGTTAGGATCAGTTTGTGTGTTTCTTGAGTTAGGCTTTTCAGACTTTTGCCTTAATTTTATCTTTCCCCGGTGCATGTGTTCTTGATATGCGCTAGGGCTTCATAGTACTCTGTGTCTGTGATCAGTTTGTAGGTGTAGTTTGGTGAGCTGTTGAAATAGTTCAAGTACCAGTCATTGATCAAGTTCCAGTTGTCATTGTCGAAGTTAGGGTTTGTCGATATGCTGAAGGCCCTTTGATAGTGTCTGGCGAACGCGTCAGCTTTCTCTTTGTCTGTGTACCGTTCTGTATGCACGTATGTTTTATGCATTTTCAGTAAGTTCTTGAATTAATTTTCCATAATTTGTCATCCATCGATTGAGGATATGGAAGTCAGTGAACGCCTACATCTGCGTGAATTCATTGGATTTTATTTCCCAGGAGCATCTACTTGAATATGTCGTTCACATGTTCTCACATCGGATATTTATGATTAGTAACTGAATAACAAGCCAAGTATTAAGAGATCGTTTGCTAGGGGAAATATTTCACTATTTTGAGCAATACAGAGTGTAAGAGATTTAGAATGAACGATATTTTCAACCACCAAGTGCAATTTTTTCTGAAAAAAATGACCTGCCGGCTTTTGTACGTATTTTGCATAAAGCATGAGAAAACTATGTACAAACGTTCAGTTTCCTGAACTCCGTTAACTACAATTTTAAAATGTTGAACCATGGGATGAAGAAGCTTGAAGGAGCGCCGGTACGGTTTGCAAAAAGAAAATCAGTTCTCATAGCAAACGGTGCGATGAGATAATTATTCCCGAAAGGAGGATGTTAATTCGAACGCCATTAAAATCGAATACTAAAACATTATAATGAACAAAGCGTTCGTTCTCACGCTTGGACGAGGCAACACAGGAAACAAAATCAATTACAATCTGTTGGTTTTTATTCATTGTCATTTTACTAATAGATTGCAATCCGTAAATAATTTCACGAGGCTCGTTTTTGTTTTTCCATAACGAGTTATAAAACATTAATAAATACACGTTGGCAATTATCGAGGAGCATAATAATAGACGAACATTTTTCAATGAAACCAGATTTTCAACTCTATTGTGAAGCAGTTTCCTCTGCAGGTTGTAGACCTGGATGAACAATTATTAATGTAGTTTATTAAAAACGGTCGAGATAAGTTTCTGGTTTAGGAACGGGTTTTTTGTTTTATTCAGAAGAAAGTTGTTTATCGGGTAATTGTGAGATTTATGTTGTTCCTTAGTATTAATTATTTGAAAAAGGAGGTAATGTATTCAGTAAAAAGCGATTTCAATTTTATATCGTATCATTATATATGAAAAAGCCATCTAGGAAGTAACAGGGCATGTTTGAAATAACTTATAAGCGCCAGCCAGTCAGTGGATCTTGTTTAAATCATTTTTGAAGAATTCAGTCCGCAATACCAGTGTTTACATTGTATAATTATCCAATGGCCGATACGTAACAAGAGTTTTTTCAGGTTGCGGAATCTCCGCACAACAACTAGATCCATATTTAGATACCGACAATAAATCCTACTGATCACCCAGTCCAGAATAATTTACTATCCATTCTGTGATAAGTTACCAACCTCAGACCAGTATCTTGCTACTGGTTCAATACATATAAATATTAATGCTAAAATATTACATTTTCTTGGCAACTGGAAGGTTATTTATCTTGTCGGGATAGAAGAATTTCGTTTTCGAGCATATATTGAATGGCATATTATAGACCAACGTGCCTGACACAGAAGCACTACGAATGGAATGCATATTGGATTATACAACATGGTCAGCGTTATGGGAATTTGAATTTCTAGTGATTCATTTTCTCGCTGAATGTCTTAGAATAAATGGGGATTGCATTGAGAGAAACAAGGTAGTGCTTTTGCTTCTTTAAGCTATTGGGATCAGTGCATAAAAGGAGTAAATGTGAGTGGGGGGCCGCCACACTCACCTGATCTGAATCCTTTGGATTATTTTGTTTCGGGACACTTAAGATCAATTGTTTATGAAGCGCCAGTAAATACTTGCTGTGAGAAACGGTTCTTCTGTAAACGGTGCCTCAAAACATTATGCAATTCCTCGAAAAACTCTTGAGAGAAAGACAAAGAATAATGTGTGCACCACTGGTAAAATGGGGCCATACAGCATGTTGGGAGAGGCAAATGAAAAAAATTAGTGCTGCATATTAAAAAGGCACAAAAACACGGTTTTCCTATGACGGTAACAGATGTTGGAAACTTGGCCTATAATTTCCCTGAAAGCCTAGGTTTTGATCAAAGTTTAACAAAGAAAAGGGAATTGCCGGTTCCGATTGGTTGAGATCTTTTTTCAGAAGACATTCCGACGTGTCAATCCGAAAAGATGAGGGAGTATCGCTTGGTCGAGGTCAGGGCATAAGACGCGTAGATGTGGGAAAATATTTTCAGCTTCTACAAGCTACCATAGAAGAAATTGAGCTTCTCCACAAACCAGGTTCCATTTACAGTGTCGATGAACCAGGACTCCAATATCACCCTGGAAGGAAACTAGGGCGTCTTCAGTTTGGTGAACTGCTAATGAAACGCTGGGGAAAGTCGGCGACCGTAGGAAAAGCAATTGCAGAGCTGCAAGATGTAGAGCTACGGGAATATTTCCTTTAAACCCTGATTGCATACCCGATCATTCCTACGCAATTTCTGAGCAAATAGCTAACGTCCCGATAGCAGACAATACACCAGTAACAAACACTGAACGTATAAACTCACAATCGAGAGAAGCTGAAGTAACACAAGAACCAAATACTCTGGTGAACCCGACATCCTCTTGTACATCTGTTTCAGCTTTGACTCCTGGAGAACTTCTTGATCAAACTAATCCTACACCCAAACTTGTTATCTTTGTTCAAAAATGAGCTAAGTCCGTTGCAACTCTACTAACATCTCCCGAACACATTGCGAGTGTCAAAAATAGAGCCGCCAAAAAAACTACACAAACCAAGAACAAAATTTGAAAAAAAACAATTGCTCGAAAGCGAAGACGCTCACCTTCTGATATTGATGATCTTAAAAGGCGAATTGCAGCAGAATGCCGGTCAATTTCCGGTGAAGTTTTCCGAAATGTTAGGGAAGGGGAGTTGTGTCCGTAAGGACAACAAACAAATTAATTAAGGACATGACATTTCCGTCCGAGGCGTTGGCCAAACTCAGAAAATCAGAAGCACCCCCACCAAGGCTCTACGGACTGCCCAAGATTCATAAATCAGATGTACCACTGAGACCCATTGTGAGCGCTATTGGAAGTCCGACCCATGATATTGCAAAATATCTAACAAGAATTTTACAGCCCAAAATAGGAAAAACCGACAGTTTTATAAAGGACTCATCCCATTTTGTTCAGAGGCTGCACTCGTTGTCATTAGCTCCCGGAGAAATCCTTGTGAGTTTTGATGTTGTTTGGTTGTTCACAATGGTACCAATCAAAGAGGCAATGGAACTTATTGAGAGAGAATTTCCACCTGGCATCGCCAAACTGTTCGAACACTGCTTAACCACAACTTACTTTCAGTGGAAAAACGAATTCTATGAACAGACGGATGGAGTAGCAATGGGTAGCCCCGTTAGTGCGGTGATAGCCAGCTACTTTATGGAGAAATTTGATATGGACGCTCTGGACACAGCCGCGAGGAAACCTAAGTGTTGGTTTCGATATGTTGATGACACTTTCGATGTTTGGGGCCATGGTTTGGTTGAACTTAAAGACTTCCTGAGGCACCTCAACTCAATCAACTCAAAAATACAGTTCACTATGGAAGTGGAGAAGGATGGGCGACTGCCATTTTTAGATGTCTTGGTAACCAGAAAAACCAACGGAAAGCTGGCCTACACGGTGTACAGAAAACCGACACATACCGACCGGTACCTGCACAGTGGATCAAACCATCATTCCAGTCAAAAGAGGGGAGTCATTAAAACCCTTACCGAAAGAGCCAGAAGAATTTGCGAACCATATGAGTTAGAAAGAGAATTGAAACACCTAGAAAGAGCCTTTGGTTGGAATGGATACAGCAAGAACGAGTTTAATAGAGCAGTTCGACCAAGAAACAGTGGAGGTCGTCCTGAGGAAACAGATACGCATGATGAGCGTAAGGGTTGGGCTTGCCTCCCATACATACATGGAGTCACTGACAGGATCGGCAGGATACTGGAGAAACACAGAGTGAAAACAGTCTTTAAACCAACTCGAACAATCCAACAGACTTTGAGATCGGCCAAGGACAAACGGGATCCTTTATCGGCACCAGGAGTCTACAGGGTTCCATGCAGTTGTGCCAGAGCATATATCGGCACCACAAAACGTAGTGTAAACACGAGGATCACTGAGCATAAAAGAAGTTGCAGATTAGGACAAACAGAAAAATCAGCAGTAGCGGAACACGCACTTCTAGACGGCCACCAAATACGTTTCGATGAAGTGGACATTTTGCACCAATCTCAACGGTATTATCCGAGACTAACCAGAGAGGCCGTTGAGATCTTCAAACATGACAACAATTTTAACAGGACAGAAGAAGTCACGGTCCTTAATCCAGATTGGAAACGCGTTTTGCGGCAAACAGCGTGTACGCTAAAACCAAGAAGCGCCTCCCACTCCTCACGCATGAGCTCACACGGCCGGACCGCATAAATACGACAAAGAATCCAGTAGTTGAACCAGTCTTAGTCGGAAAGCACGTGAGATCACTTCGCCCACTGCCTCATCGCCTTTGATAATGTCCACCGCAGTTGTGGACGAAACGTCAGGAAGAAATTCCCATGGACCACGGCTTCAAAGCCTCTAAATGTGATATGCCGGCCGTGAAAGCCTTCATAGTCTGATAAAAATTACAATAGTTGCTCAAAGTGCATTCCTCCAGCCTCAATAGATTTTTGGCATTGATGAACTAGTGTATTAACCGCAGCAGTTGTTTGAGTAAGCTGGAAACCAACATCGGAATGCGGAAAGTTTAATTGTTTCTGCAACTTTGAAACGCGATTAGTCGGAAGCCTCTGGACAAAAAGATAAAAAAAAAGAGAATTGAAGGCCCTTTTCAAACGATGCGCCACTTGACCCCCAATCCCATTTAAGATTCTAAGGGTGGCCCCTCTAGCTACCCCTCCTAGGGGGTTGAAACAAGAAGGCTAAAAATATTTATTTAAATCGTCCCCCTATTGGCGTGTCTTTCGGATGTTTCCTATTTCTAACTGCAAGAAAGATATTAAGGGTGGGAAGTTTTCAAATTGACACCCCGTATACTATAAATACTGCCGACTAAACGTGTGATATTACATCCCTCTTTGCATCAATAAACGCATATAACACTTTCTCAACTATCGTGTAATTCGAGACATTTTCAAAAATCAATTGAACAGTAGATATTTTTCTTAAGCGAAGAACTCGCGATTTTTCGCACTAATAAAAATCATGCAAAATCCACGTGTAGGTATCTCCTGACGCTTGCAGTGGAACTCAAACTCTTGATCAAAATTGATAGAAACCGAAAATGATCTTCATATGATCAAAAAAATGGAATCATCCATCGGTATTCTTTAAATTACTGCTATTCCTGCATTTGAACAAGAACTAGTCAATGAACCGGGACGGGATTCAGCTACCATTTGAGGCATCGCAACAGTTAATCGGAAGATGTAACGAGCCACAACACAATAGGAAAAACGTATCTTCTTGTCCCATCGGTTGTTATTTCAATCGGTCGCAGAGGAAGTCGCCGCTTGAGATCGAATCGATACCGAATCATTTCAAATTTAGATCGCTTTACACACTCGAGTGTTGTTTTGATTGCCATTTATTTTACTGCCAATCAAAGATTTCCTGCATGTTCTTGCATTGATCAGACCAGTGACATAATAAGAACGGACGAAAAAAATTCGCACCGACAAGCACGTCTCCCTAATTACCCTGCAGGAATCGAAACAATTCTCTCGCTATAGCTGTACATCAGCCAGCAGAAAACAATCGTAAAGACAAAAGAAGTTAAAGCAAGTCCATCAGAATGTATATAAGGCAGGCTTTATGGCAGCGCATTGTCCATACGGAGCTATTTACCTATTCTTACCTATTCCAATTAAAGATTGACGAATGGTTATTGTTCGGAAAACAATTCCAACTTTCACCCGTCTGTTCGCTGGCTAATGGACCATTGACCGGGCAATAAAATCCTTATGTCGATCGTAAAAAAATATTTACATATGCCGCGTTTCGGCTCGTTTTCTTATGAAATATGTGATGAGATTTCGATTGTTACTAAACAAGCTGTCCAGGCGCTGCGCCAACAGATGGACTCATAAGAAGATATAAAGAAAACATACAGAGAGAAAAATTTTAATGAAGAAACAAACTACTAATGGAAGAAAAACAATGCTTGCAACACTTGGTGAGAAAACCCTGTATATGAAAGGAGTAATCTAGATAAGGCCTCAGAAAATCTCGTTGTCACAACTGCCTACACCGGCCAGTGTCATCGACTTGCCATATTAATATCGCGTGTCGAAGGATATATAGGCAGTTCATTCTTAATGAAAAGCTGCTTTAATAGTTCTACTTATATAGAAGAGGGCCCTAATTAAAAGAAAATAAATAACCGACAATAAAAAGGATTAAGTTACCGATATGGCCGGTCTTCTAATAGAAATTTCAAGATTGCTCTTGATTTTTACAAATAGTGAAAATGACGCTTCGCAATAATTATCGGGCTTGTTTCGATAGGACGATATTTCAATATGAAATTCTAATCGGATGCCTTCGGTAATTTGTGTTGTCAATTTGTTCCATTTAAGGAAATCGAACGGAAAAACCAGATTAATTTCTGCGCTCAGCTATTCGGACTTGTGGCATTCATCATTATTCCAATGTATTCCTGGGTTTCAGTCAATTTTATTGTTTATTATTTAAAATGTTACAAATACGTTTCGGTGTCTTTATCCACCATCATCAGTTTGTCTAAAATCTTGCAACAACGGCCGAGCACCATTTATATATGGCCTGCCAAAGCTTCACAAAGCAGGCCACCCATTAAGACCGATAGTTAGCAACATAAATGCCCCAACTTACCAATTGTCTAAATACCTGTCTTTCCCTTCATCCAAAAAACTTTTTGGATATGACGGTTATGTATGACAATAATGCGGAAATAAAAACAAACTGGTACACAAAGGATGTGTGGTCTGGTAGATACTTGAATTACCAATCATATGCACCTATACAATATAAAAAAAGTGTGGTAACAGCTCTTACTGATAGAGCGATAAAATTAGCACATTGTGGATACAGACAAAAAAATCTTGAAAAATAAAAAAGGTACTAATAATGAACAACTATCCCAAAGAATTCTTCGAACCAATTATAAAACAAAGAATTAATAAAATATACACAAACTACACACACCAACATATCTACTACACACCATAAAGAACTTACTAGAAAACAGACAACTACAAGTACGAATTGACAAAACACTGTCATTTTCTTTTCCCCCTGAACAAGGGCTCCCTCAAGGATCCCCGCTCTCACCGTTTCTCTACAATATATACTGCCATGACGTATACAATTACAACTTACCAGACAAAAATCAAATCGACAGATCGGCATACATATTACAATACGCAGACGACACGGCACTTATTGTACATGACAAAACTACTGAGAGAGCAGCGCAAAGACTCCAAACACTAACAAACAACACAATGACATGGTTTTATAAATGGAGACTAACACCAAACGCGTCAAAAAACCAACTTCTGCTCACAAACCACAGACTCAACGCTGACTCCCCTACAATAACTGCAGACGGCCAAACGACACAACCAAAAAACGACGTAAAATACCTTGGAATCACAATTGACCACAAACTTAAATTCACTAAACACATACGAAACATCAGGGCAGAAACAATAAAGAGAACAAAACACTTCCGATCACTAACCTACAAAGACAGAGGAATTAGCACAAACACCGCCACCAAAATATATAAAGCTATTTGTAGACCCCTGCTAGACTATGGACATATACTCATGACCAACGGAACAGAAAGGACAAAACGTTATACACAAACAACAGAACAAATTGCACTAAGACTAATAACACGAATAAGACACCCCCAAAACCCATTACACAACCCCCCCACCCAACTACTATACGAACGCACAAACATGACAAAGATCTCGGAAAGACTCATACAGCTACAGACAAAATGGACAAACAACCCCTACAACTGGACCATACTGAATCCCCTTTGTCTTACAAGACCAACCAGACAATCCCGCTTCCGTTTCCCTACATTAACGCTACTCGAACACTTACAAACGCTACGGACTAGTGGACAATAAAATAATTTCTTCTTGCCACTGAAATCTTATTTATTTAATAGTATTGTTAACCTAGAATAAGAGAATTTTCATATTTGTTTTTCATTTAGATTAAGACTGCATGTATTAAACAAGGGCAGAAAGACCGATAGGTCGATAGCCTTTTTTAGAAATAAAGATGTTTACTACTACTACTAAAATATACAATGCAAATAAATGGAACAACATAAATAATATAAAAAAGAAAAAAGAGGGTGAAATCAAGTATGTATCATTACCACACATACGATAAATCAACACAAAAATAAAAAATGTTTTAAAACAGCATAATACTACTATAGCGGAAAAAACTAAAAACAACTTGGCAAAAGAGTGTTTTACAAAATTTAAGCCTAGAAGCGATAAGTTGGACACACCTAACGTAATATACAAGATTGACTGTTTGAACTGTGACAACACATACATAGGACAAACAGGGCAATATTTAAAGAAAAGAATATACGAACATAAGTATAGCTTAAGAAAGGTTAACGAAAATGCAACAGCATTAGCACAACATGCACAACAAAAGTTGCATGATTTTGATTTCGATAACACACAAATATTGATCAATGAGGACAACTATAATAAGAGAAGAATCCATGAAATGATACAAATTAAGAAACATCAGAATGCAATAAATTTCAGATCAGATACAGACAATCTTAGCTCTGTGTATCATACGCTAATTAGATGATCGCATGTATGAACCCGATTGGACCAGGTAAATGAAATGTAAACATCTGATATTGAAGAATTGCCAAGCATTCCTAGAATGCAAAGAAAAGACGAAAGATAAACAGTTTTCTTTTTGTTTCGCTCGCTTGATATCGAATAAAATATGGAAAATTCAGTGACCAGTCAAATGTGAGGTTGAAGGCAACTATATACGTAAGTTGAATTTAGATCTCTAAAACAAGAGATTCTAGTCTTTTCCCAGACATGTTTGTCCTGACTCATCACCTGAAAACCAATGTTCTGGATGTACTTTTTAATATGTGTGTGATTTGTATTTTAATATGTGAATTTTGGTGAAAGTTTTCTATTTAAATTGATGATAACTGTAAATATATATTTTAGACAAACTGATGATGGTGGCTAAAGACACCGAAACGTATTGGTAACATTTTAAATAATAAACAATAAAATTGACTGAAACCCAGGAATACATTGGAATGAATTAAGTACAGTCAGGAAAATATACGAAATTCATCATTATAATGGTTCAGAATTTTAGCCAAAAGTCAAGAAATTTCCCAAAATGTCCACGTTCTTTATGCTTTTATGGTTATTGTAAATACACTTGAGGACAAATATCAGGTGTAAACTATCCAATATTAGCATAAAATAATTAATCGAGTTTTGCATACTAGATGGACAACCGTAACAATAGCTGGGTAAACAAGTAAAATTGCTCAATTAAACAATTTCCTGTCGAGGACACGTTTCGAAAGCCAACGTCAGTCCACAAGCAAATAATTGGTGGCTTCACGACTAGATCTTGAAAATTGCTCGAAGGAAGAATTGCTGTTGCGTGACGTTTTTAACTCCCGTATAATTGGTCATAATCGGGACGGTTATGTGCTTACTTTTGCAGTTCAGAGGCGTGTCGAAAATCGAATTTAAATTAATTGAATGCCGCGAATTAAATCGACATTCATCGCAACACCTAAATCTTCCATTTGTTTAATTGATTCAATCTGTGACTTCCTATATTATTTTTATTTAATTTCATCCATTATTATTGCGCCAAACGTAATGGCCTTAGGATGTTTTTTGTTATCCTACTTTGTACTGAGCTGATTTTTTGGTATATAGGGGTTTTTGAGCATTAGAAATTCAAATCTGCCATCAGTTTTTGAACAATTCATCACAAAATCTTCGGCGATCTGTGGGCAAGGAAATGACTGCAACTTTTTGGTCACCCTGTATGCCGACTTCTAAAATGACTGGATCTAATTACCTAGTAATTCTACACATAAAAGGTACTCTTGGTCGATGTCTCAACAAGTCTTCGTTTTCCAAATATTTGCGATATATATACAGGGTGATTCAAAAGTGGCGTCATTCCTCTGGGGGTGTTTTGGGAGTACAGGAAAAATAGTAAAAAAAATTAATTCTTACCAAAAACTGAGATATTTGCCAAAAACTAGATCAGAATTACGGCAACGATGCTTTTCAAGGTAATCTGCCTAATTAACATAAAGTGAAATACCTGTTACTTCTTAATTATTGAAAATTGTAGTAACCATGGATAAATACAAAACGAAGAAACAGAAAGCAATAGAAATATTTTGAGGTTAGGATAACCCTGTCTATTTGCCGTCAGTGCTGCCATCCTTTTTGGGGCAGATGAGTGATATACCTAAATCCCCCATATCTGTCAACCAAAACCTCCTGTTGAAATTATGTACCTATGATCAATATTAATCAAATAACATACAATTAAGTTGTTACATCACAAGAGGTAGGGGAAGTTCTGCCCGTTTAACTCCAAACATGTTTGTTCCCCAATCACTTCATTGTGCACTCTTCGCCGCAGTCTGGGATCATCTTTTGATCAGCTTCTCGTATTCGGTTAATTAACTCCTGCTCAATTTTTACCGGTGTTCGGAAGATCAGAGAGTTAATGTGTCCTTGTGTCCTGTGTATCTTACATACATGGTAGGAATGTGGCCCTTCCTCTGGGGAGTTATAGGGACAATTATCCGGTGCCTGGGAAAGTGTCAGTGGTTGTGCAATGCTCCGAGCACTCCTGGAAGGCTCTGCTGCAATTATCTCCAATACTTGTGCCTCTGTGTCTGGAACCCGAGCACCTCTAGATCGTCCACAATCTGCATCAATTCCTGGAGTCAATCGTCCAGCGTCTCTAGCCCTTTGCTGGTGTAAGGTCTTACACCTTCTGCTATGTTAGTGTGGCATTTTCCCATAACTAATCACATATCCGCAAATTCGATGTTGGTGTACATTTTGTGAAAGGAGCATCAAAGGAAGTCACAGAGGACACAAGAGGACTTTTGATTTTTTTTTTGACATTTTTTGACACAAGACAAAAACGAAGCTTTTGCCCTATGTATATTTGGATTTTTTCACATTTGAGCAACGTCTATTTACCCCTGAATTTACGGTACTTATTCTAAAACACCCTGTATATTTTCCCTTAGATTAGAACTTTTGTGGCTTTGGTAACTAATGCATTTAGCGGTTCGATCGCAAATATCTCGGAAACGCAACCTCGTTGGGACATCGACTAAGAATACCTTTTTTGTGTAAAATTAATCGGGGACTAAACCCAGCCATTTTAAAAGTCCACATACAGGGCGGCCAAAAAGTTGTAGCCATTTTGCTGTCCGAATATCCCCGCAGGCTGCTTGTACAACGACTTGGGCAAAACTCAAACACCCCGGCGTGCCAAATTTCGAAAAATATTCAACTCCCTTCAAAGAAGAACTGCAAAAAGCCTGACTGAAAATGCAAATTTGACCCCTATATAGATGAAGATGAGCTGAAAGCGCCAGCAGAACTAGCACGGGCAATTATGTAGGTTTGATTGGTTGAAACGGCTAAAATGGTTCCGAAGCACGTACCCATCCGACGAAAAGACTTTGCCGATCAGATATTCCGTGATAAGTAGAATCCGAAAGACATTTGTTGCAATCGGCATTATTGTGCGATCGTCAAGGCGGCTTCTAATGGAGCCGAACAAAGCGTGGCTGTCGACCTGTTGCATTGTGAACTAACTAGATGTCTTCTAATTGACAATTGTTTACAGCAGTTATCATTCATGTACTGCAAATTCCTTGTAGAGAACCGCTAGATGCAGATAAACGTTCAGCGCTTTCGAACGGCCTCACTCGTCGTGATGGTTTCGTCTAATGAACGCCATAAAGTGTTCGATCAAATTACCCTCAGATGTTCGCAATCGAATGCCCGATGTTGTAAACTGGACCGGTCAATAAACACTAACTACAACCGCGTCAAGGCACTAAAATAACTTGCAACAAATAGGGCATAAATCACTGGAACAATTACGAATTTGCCATCTGCTTTCGATCGAGAGCTTTCGTTACTACAAGTTTAATTAAAAATTGTCTTGATGATGATGATGCTACAATTTTTACTCTGTCTTCAACGGACTCTAATTTACTAATGTTGCATTGCAATTGTCCTGATGATTTACGAGCGTTTTGTGTACTTTTCACCATATTGAGCCGGTCCAAAATCCAGATTGACTGTCAAGCGATTTACATTTTCTCCTCGTCCCAACAATGAGCATTGTTACATCCATGTCGGTCGTATTTCCCTTAAACGAACCCATTGCCATTATGGGACCGGCACCATAACTCGCCCGGACAATGTAGTTTATCGATTTTATTTGATCCAATCTTGTTATTGTTAACTTGCAGGAATTTATTAAATATTTCATTTGTGGATGAGGTTTTTCGTTCTGAGAGACTTTAACTGTAAATTATCTCATCACAGTTAATAAATCTGCATAAGTAATAAGCGAGTGGAGCAGCGGCGAATTGGAATACGCAAGATGTAATGATGACATAATCAAGCAAAGAACCAACCGAATGGATTATCACCCGAAGACACGAGGGTATTAATTGTATTTTGCTTACGACGATGCTCATTAACGATTAGTTTCAAAATCCCAACCAGTTGCCGATTTGAAAACGCCGGCCTACGGCCAAACACCAGAAGTATCAATTTAGTTTTGATTTGCTGCTACCTGTTTTCCTATTGTAACAAGACCTTAGTCAGTAGCGTGACTAGAATTAACAAAAACTAGAGCGAAAAGTTCAGTTAGTTTGCAATTTCTCTGCTTATTTCTAGACAGAACGTGCGTTTTAATCAGCTTCTTAGGGCCGGTCGATTCACTTTCGGATAAAGTTGCGGGTAATGATATCTGACGGCTAACAAGACAATGAGATTTGGCTGATATACTGCTTATCGGACCGATTAATTTATTTCATTTCAATCGTACTTCATCTTTAAAGTCTTCTCGTCCCTGTAAAACTTTGTTATTCTATTTTCTGTAAACAACAGAAATTTTCATCTGCTACTAGATAATTTTTTCCTAATGGCAGTTATGAACAGGCTTATCGGAACGTACATAAACCGGCCCTAAATTTAATGGTTTATATGTCAGTTTTTGCTTTTGCATTGAAATACTTTTGAAAATTTGTGGTGGTTTTTGGGCAATTTTGAGTTTTTTCCGTGAGGAAACTAAAGATTCCAGATACTTCCTGTCCTCGGTTTCTAGTTGTGTTGTTTTTAGCTCTTGAAGATCCAGAATCACATTTAGCAGCTTTACCACTTAATTGTGGTTAGTTCCCTTATCGTGCCCTTCAAAACTTAAAATGTATAACCATGTCAAACATGCATAAAGTTTACCTTTCTTCTGAAATCTTGTGGAAGAAAGGAACCGTAAAAGGGAGGAAAATCGAGAATTCAAAAATGCAATTGAATGCTGAATGGAAGTTTTGGTGCATTGATCGAACCGACACTGGCATTCTGCCACATTCTATTAGCAAATAGAGTGAAGTATATAAAATGGTTAATTAAGGTGGCCGCCTCTACAAGTCGCGCAAGCAAAGTGCTACTGTATCTGGATCGTAATTTGTAACCGATTGCATGGCCGCGAGCTTGCATACATTTCCGTTTATTATTGTCTGAATTCGATGTCAATAAGCTCTCTAAATGCACTTGTCTTAAATACCACGCAACCTCCTCCGGGGTCTCGCGGTTTTGCGTAATGACAGTTTATTGTTGCATTTTTCGTTTGTTACTTTCTCTTTTGCGCATAAATATCGGTTTTGCCATGGCTGCACACTTACGCGCTCTGTTATTAAACCGAATCGCTTCGGGTCGTTGCCTTTTGTTTTCATAGGAATGCATTTGTTTTTGCAAATTACCGGTTGCACTCATATGCGTTATCACATTGCAACTATTTGTTGCTATTTGGACAATTTCCGATACCAATAAAATTAGTTTGGGTTAGTTTGAGTTAGTTTGGGTTAGTCTGCGTTAGCTTGGGCTAAACTTGGGTTAGTTTCGGTTAGTTTTGGATATAGACAAGGACTTGAAATCCTACTTATCCAACCGCAACATAATAAGCCCTACCAACGAAACTCTCCCCATAACCTGCGGAGTACCATAGGCTAGATACTAGGCCCAACACTTTGGAACCTTTTCTACGGCAAGACTCTAAAGGCAAAGCTCGAGCATGGTGTCGAGATAAACGGTTATGCGGACGATCTCGGAATCCCGGTAAAGGCATGAAGCAAAGAGGAAATTGTCTCAAAATCAGAAGCTGCGGTCCATACAATCATACACGGACTAAGGGAGATGGGACTAGAGATTGCGGCCGCAAAGACTGAGGCTCTCTTGCTGGCAGCACCCACAAAAACCAAGCACATCACAATAAGCATAGAAGGACAAGCAATCAAGAGCTCAGAGGCGGGAGGAAAATACCTCGGGGTTATGCTAGACCGAAACCATAAAATGACCACCCATATTAAACTCGCCGAAGAGGAGGCAAACAGGATGACCACTCTTCTATATAGGTTGATGTCCAGAGTGGGAGGCCCCAGATCCAAGGAAACGGAAAACAATTGCCTCAGCCGTTCTATCAGCCACCTTGTATGGCGCGCCAGTATGGCATGGAGCCTTGAGACACAGACACTATGTTGACCTTTTAACATGCATAAACAGAAGTCTCTCCCTACTAATTACATCTGCATACAGAACGGCGCCCACAACGGCAATAGAGGTAATTGCAGGCATGATCCCAATTGCCCTACTGACCAAGCAAAGGGTAGAAATCGACCAGAAAGGCATTGGCTTTAAGAGCGAAGCCAGAGTCGCAACGATGAACCAGTAGCAGAAGAGATGGGACCAATACACTGGATGGACAAAGTTTTTTATAAGGGACATCATGTCGTGGACGGAAAGCAGCCCAGGAGAAACGGACTTCTACCTAACTCAGGCGTTTACAGGCCCCGGGGTCGTTGGCACCTATCTGAAGAAAATCAGGAAGCAAGAGAATGATGACTGCTGGTTCTGTGGGAAGCAGGACGACCGCGAGCACACACTCTTTCACTGTGAAAGATTTGAGAACATCAGACTCCAGGGTGAAAAGAGGAAAGAGTTTTAGCCGGGCGATGTTTCCTGGACAGGAACGTCATCCCGGCACACCCCCAGGCGCCAGAACACCAGTCTGGGGCAGTCTGTCCAACAGATTTCTCAAACCTCGTTTAAAATAAGGGTTAGTTTGTGTAAGTCTGGGTTAGCTTGGGTTAACTTGGGTTAACTCATCATGCATAGAGTCCATTTAATCAAACACATTGGATGTGAAACAAACTGAACTGAAACTGAACAGGTGTTTATGGGACAAAAATGGTCATAATTTTGGTTCTTTTTTTGTTAATTTTTAGCCCAATTTCTCCAGCTTATCTGAAGCTTATCGATAATAGCGCATCTTTAGCTTCTTTTAGGTCGTCGGTAATTAGTAGAAGATCACCAGCACAGGGTAGGTGCTTTGGCCTTTCTGTGTCTATATTCATTCCAAAATTTTCCCAGTTCAGCTTCTTGAACATGTATTGTAGACGTACGTGGAGCGGTATTTCCGCTGTAGCTTGGTCATATATGTGTTTCATAATTTGAGTATATCTGGAGTCTATTCGGCTGGTGCTTTTAGCACTTCATCCTGGTCTATGGAATCAAACGCCTTTTCACAGTCAATAAAGATGAGCATTCGTGTGTCTTAATTACCTGTAAATGGTCATTCGTCCCCCCGAATTCTGCTCTAAACCCAGCTTGCTCCCTTTGCTGTTAAAATCCTAATTTGTCGGTTAGGCGTTTGTTAGTTTTTTATTCTTGAAAAAGTTTATAAATGTGAGACAGCAGTGTATGGGTTTCCTTTTTTATGACAGCGTTATTCCAGATAGTGGCGATTTTACATTCGGTGAGACATTTGTTGTAAAGCTTTGTTAATGCATTTATCAGATTATCTCCACTCTCTTTTACGGCTTCGATTACGAGTTCATCCTCTCCTGGAGGATTGTTTTTCATCCCTCTAAAGGCTGCATTCACTTCCGCGGTTCTTCAGATCCTTCATTCGTGATTCTTTGTACTTCCTCATGCACTCTCTTATAACTTTCTTCATACAGATTCGTATAAAAGGTTTCAACACAAGTGAGTATTTCGTCTTTGTTTGTTCTTTCCTGATTATCCTGTCTCTTTAGTTTTTGGATCACACACTTCCATTCCTTTGTTCTCTTCTGTGTCCCTTCTGGGTTGTATTTTTTTACATCTTGTTTCACTTCTTTCGCTGTGTCTTTGTTAAGTTGCTTTTGTGCGTGCCTGTTTACTGGGTTTCTTTATTGCTATTTCTCGCCTCTGTTTCATCAGTTTCCTTGTTCTGTCGCTCAGCTCACATGTTCAAAAAAAGATGTTTTGGACCCCCTGATGCTCCAGTGATTTTGCAAAATAGCATGAAGCTGAAAATGGGTTCGAAAAACTGTTAAAAAAAGTCCTCTACATGTCAAATATATGTATAAACAAGAGAGATAATTTTTCAAATATCAAATGTGTGCATGATCATCATTAAACGACAGGAAAAAATAAAGAAAAAGAGAGAAATTGTCTCAAAATCAGAAGCTGCGGTCCAAACAATCATACACGGACTAAGGGAGATGGGACTAGAGATTGCGGCCGCAAAGACTGAGACTCTCTTGCTGGCAGCACCCACAAAAACCAAGCACATCACAATAAGCATGGATGGACAAGCAATCAAGAGCTCAGAGGCGGGAGGAAAATACCTCGGGGTTATGCTAGACCGAAACCTAAAAATGACCACCCATATTAAACTCGCCGAAGAGAAGGCAAACAGGATGACCACTCTCCTATATAGGTTGATGCCCAGAGTGGGAGGCCCGAGATCCAGGAAACGTAAAACAATTGCCTCAGCCGTTCTATCAGCGACCTTGTATGGCATGGAGCCTTGAGACACAGACACTCTGTTGACCTTTTAACGGGCATAAACAGAAGTCTCTCCCTACTAATTACATCGGCATACAGAACGGCGCCCACAACGGCAATAGAGGTAATTGCAGTCATGATCCCAATTGACCTACTGGCCAAGCAAAGGGTAGAAATCGACCAGAAAGGCATTGGCTTTAAGAGCGAAGCCAGAGTCGCCACGATGAACCAGTGGCAGAAGAGATGGGACCAATACACTGGATGGACAAAGTTTTTTATAAGGGACATCGTGTCGTGGACGGAAAGCAGCCCAGGAGAAACGGACTTCTACCTAACTCAGGCGTTTACAGGCCACGGGGTCGTTGGCACCTATCTGAAGAAAATCAGGAAGCAAGAGAATGATGACTGCTGGTTCTGTGGGAAGCAGGACGACCGCGAGCACACACTCTTTCACTGTGAAAGATTTGAGAACATCAGACTCCAGGGTGAAAAGAGGGAAGAGTTTTAGCCGGTCGATGTTTCCTGGACAGGAACGTCATCCCGGCACACCCCCAAGCGCCAGAACACCAGCCTGGGGCAGTCTGTCCTACAGATTTCTCAAACCTCGTTTAAAATAAGGGTTAGTTTGGGTTAGTTTGTGTAAGTCTGGGTTAGGTTGAGTTAACTTGGGTTAACTCATCATGCATAGAGTCCATTTAATCACACACATTGGATGTGTAACAACCTGAACTGAAACTGAAAAGGTGTTGATGGGACAAAAATGGTCATAATTTTGGTTCTTTTTTTGTTAATTTTTAGCCCAATTTCTCCAGCTTATCTGAAGCTTATAGATAATTGCTCATTTTTAGCTTCTTTTAGGTCGTCGGTAATTATTACAAGATCACCAGCACAGGGTAGGTGCTTTGGCCTTTCTGTGTCTATATTCATTCCAAAATTTTCCCAGTTCAGCTTCTTGAACATGTATTGTAGACGTACGTGGAGCGGTGTTTCTGCTGTAGCCTGGTCATATATGTGTTTCATAATTTGAGAATATCTGGAGTCTATTCGGCTGGTGCTTTTAGCACTTCATCCTGGTCTTTGGAATCAAACGCCTTTTCACAGTCAATAAAGATGAGCATTCGTGTGTCTTAATTACCTGTAAATGGTCATTCGTCCACCCGAATCCTGCTCTAAAGCCAGCTTGCTCCCTGGGCTGTTAAAATCCTAATTTGTCGGTTAGGCGTTTGTTAGTTTTTTATTCTTGAAAAAGTTTATGAATGTGAGACAGCAGTGTATGGGTTTCCTTTTTTATGACAGCGTTATTCCAGATAGGGGCGATTTTACATTCGGTGAGACATTTGTTGTAAAGCTTTGTTAATGCATTTATCAGATTATCTCCACTCTCTTTTACGGCTTCGATTACGAGTTCCTCCTCTCCTGGAGGATTGTTTTTCATCCCTCTAAAGGCTGCTTCCACTTCTGCGGTTCTTCAGATCCTTCATTCGTGATTCTTTGTACTTCCTCATGCACTCTCTTATAACTTTCTTCATACAGATTCGTATTAAAGGTTTCAACACGAGTGAGTATTTCGTCTTTGTTTGTTCTTTCCTGATTATCCTGTCTCTTTAGTTTTTGGATCACACACTTCCATTCTTTTGTTCTCTTCTGTGTCCCTTCTGGGTTGTATTTTTTTCATCTTGTTTCACTTCTTTCGCTGTGTCTTTGTTAAGTTGCTTTTGTGCGTGCCTGTTTACTGGGTTTCTTTATTGCTATTTCTCGCCTCTGTTTCATCATTTTCAATGTTCTGTCGCTCAGCCCACATGTTCAAAAAAAGATGTTTTAGACCCCCTGATGCTCCAGTGATTTTGCAAAATAGCATGAAGCTGAAAATGGGTTCGAAAAACTGTTAAAAAAAGTCCTCTACATGTCAAATCTATGTATAAACTAGAGAGATAATCTTTCGAATATCAAATGTGTGCATCATCATCATTAAACGACAGGAAAAAATAAAGAAAAACACAGAAAAGTCACTTATTCCTGAAACTTTTTGTTGTTTCCTTCGGCCATAAACATTCAAGACAGGGGCGTTTCATTGAACTCAACTTCTAAACTTCAAGCACTATGTGGGGAGGATGTGAAAAACTAGGATTATGAACAAAATGAGCAGGAATTTAATTTGGAATGGCAACAAATCCATTTCCCACACTTCTCATGTCTGGTTAAAGGATATGAACCTTTTTACATGCGATTATCTCGCTTATAATACCCCCAGCATGGTATGAGCCACTTTCTGGCCGAGAACACCGTTCAACGACGCAAAGAAAAACCACATCGACTATTCGACTACCTACACCTAATATTATCCGACTTATCATAATCACATCTCCGTTCTCCTCGTTCCTACCGTTTTACACGAGTTATTGTTTTATATTGCATTCTAATAAACCAGAAATGACAGCCAGAATCAATCATATCTGCTCTCTTGGCATTGCTGAGGCGCCACAAATATGCGTGTGCATCCAACGGCGGTCTGTTGTTCTTCGGCTTTTTGCATGTGAAACCCGCATGACGATTTCTGGGTTTCACTTCGTTTTAGCCAACATCAGTGTCGAACTTGCCCAGTTATGGTTTCAGGACCGAACTTGTTCAGTTTCATAACTCCTTGCCAAAAATAAGGTCCAACAATTGATATATTTGAGCAAACTTGTTCATTTCTATTTTTGGTTTAGTATCGTTATCTAACTTCTTTTGCATATGGGTGTCGTTGGGCTTAACAGTAGCTTATGTCAAAATGTGCAACTTTCTATTTGACACACTTTATCTGGCCTTTCAATGGTAGTCCGAGCTTGCTTGCTTTCGAAATGCAGAAAATGTTGAAAAAGGCATTTAAAGAATTCGCTTTTAACATGAAAAAACGCTCTTTTCGTTATTGACAGTAATTTGACAAAATTTCCTCACTTTTGATCGTGAATATTCTCGGTGGTGAAGAAGCTACATTTTTCGCCATTTGACCACCGAAAACTCGGCTTTATCGCCCACAGAAAACGTGCGATAAAACCACTAAAACACTGTTAAACAATAAGCATGTTAACATGTATTCAGTATCGGCCCTGTATAGTTATTGTGGTTTTTTTTAAATATATTGTCCGGTCCAAGGAATTAATAGTCGCGAGATTCCTTAAGCGTTTACTGCCAGCGCGCATCAGATTAGAGACATTAACGGTCCAGGCCCAAACATTAATTTCACTGTTTATGGAGAAGAGAAGATACTTGTTACCAGCTCGAGCAAAGTCCCCGCGAAATGAAGAGTCGAAATTTTTCGGTTTATAGGTTTCGGAGAATCGCTTTTGTTCAGATCGGATCGCATTTGGCCGGCCTTTTGTTTTAGTAGCAATTAATAAACGTTACCGAGGTATGGATTCGTGGAATTGCTCAGATTCTGAGGCATTTACCCAAGTCAGTCAGGCCAAAGTCTCGTGCTGTTGAATCAGGAGATTTAGGTGGCCAAACATTAAACTCCTAATTAATACGCCTGGCAATAACTCCGCTTGCCTGCTGTACCTACTGCTATAAGCAGGTACATTAAATGATTGTTTAGATTAAGGAAAAAATTTAATGAAACCCCCCGAAGCCATTTGTTCGATTAGACTGGCGGATCTCAAACACACAACGCCCAAATCCGAAATTATTATTCTCGGAGGTTGTTTGCGTTCCAGGGTTTCGCAGCAAAGGAAGTAAGAAAAATACGTACGGTTTTTATCGAGATAAATTTTCAGGAAAGCGTAATGGGCTTACTTGGCGGAATGTTTGCGAAAGGAAATTTCTAAAGTTATTTTTAAAAGATTAAAAACTTGGTATTTCGTTTAAAATTTCCTTTAGGGGCGCTGGAAAATAATGTGAATCGCTGGCTCGATCGCGAATATTGACACACATTCGTTTATTTCAGCGATTTAAAAACGGGAAAGTTAAATAAATAGAGTTCGAGAGTCGATATTGTTTTGCCTAAAATTCCCGCTGTCCAATTGGGCAACGGAAAGCTATTCAAACAATTAATCTGTTACAATCCTATTGTTTGTGAAACACTAAAGCATGATTTACAAAGTCCTACTGACGTAAAGACCGAAACGATTATGCTGTAACGTGAACTGAATAAAACTTTATTTATTTAGGAGCCAGTTTTACGTACTCAATCATCGCTTGGAACCTAAATAATTCCAACTGTTCAAAGCGATTTATTAACTGCTTTATGCTGCCTCTTTCAACGAAACCATTAAAACACACACACACACTCTCTTTTCTCAATTCTACTCGGCCCAGAATTTGGGGGAAAGTCTACCATAGATTGTTTTATTGAATTTGGAGATATTTATGTATGAGCGCCCTCAATATTTTCCAGGCCTTTTTAGGGCAAGTATGAGTGTTACCTAGTCATAATCTGCTTTGATGATCAGTAGTAGTAGTAAACATCTTTATTTCTAAAAAAGGCTATCGACCTATCGGTCTTTCTGCCCTTGTTTAATACATACAGTCTTAATCTAAATGAAAAACAAATATGAAAATTCTCTTATTCTAGGTTAACAATACTATTAGATAAATAAGATTTCAGTGGCAAGAAGGAATTATTTTATTGTCCACTAGTCCGTAGCGTTTGTAAGTGTTCGAGTAGCGTTAATGTAGGGAAACGAAAGCGGGATTGTCTGGTTGGTCTTGTAAGACAAAGGGGATTCAGTATGGTCCAGTTGTAGGGGTTGTTTGTCCATTTTGTCTGTAGCTGTATGAGTCTTTCCGAGATCTTTGTCATGTTTGTGCGTTCGTATAGTAGTTGGGTGGGGGGGTTGTGTAGTGGGTTTTGGGGGTGTCTTATTCGTGTTATTAGTCTTAGTGCAATTTGTTCTGTTGTTTGTATATAATGTTTCGTCCTTTCTGTTCCGTTGGTCATGAGTATGTGTCCATAGTCTAGCAAGGGTCTACAAATAGCTTTATATATTTTGGTGGCGGTGTTTGTGCTAATTCCTCTGTCTTTGTAGGTTAGTGATCGGAAGTGTTTTGTTCTCTTTATTGTTTCTGCCGTGATGTTTCGTATGTGTTTAGTGAATTTAAGTTTGTGGTCAATTGTGATTCCAAGGTATTTTACGTCGTTTTTTGGTTGTGTCGTTTGGCCGTCTGCAGTTATTGTAGGGGAGTCAGCGTTGAGTCTGTGGTTTGTGAGCAGAAGTTGGTTTTTTGACGCGTTTGGTGTTAGTCTCCATTTATAAAACCATGTCATTGTGTTGTTTGTTAGTGTTTGGAGTCTTTGAGCTGGTCTCTCAGTAGTTTTGTCATGTACAATAAGTGCCGTGTCGTCTGCGTATTGTAATATGTATGCCGATCTGTCGATTTGATTTTTGTCTGGTAAGTTGTAATTGTATATGTCATGGCAGTATGTATTGTAGAGAAACGGTGAGAGCGGGGATCCTTGAGGGAGCCCTTGTTCAGGGGAAAAAGAAAATGACAGTGTTTTGTCAATTCGTACTTGTAGTTGTCTGTTTTCTAGTAAGTTCTTTATGGTGTGTAGTAGATATGTTGGTGTGTGTAGTTTGTATAGTTTGTATAGTAAGCCTCTATGCCAGACACTGTCAAAAGCCTTGTTAAAGTCCATAAACAAGCAAGATGTCTTTCTGTCAGTTAGGTGGGTAGTTTGTATATTGTTGGCCAAAATAAAGAGCGGATGAACGGTCGAGTGATGCTGTTTTTGATGATCATTAGGAGTGGGACTGTATGAAACCCTTGATGCGCTAAGTCGACGTTATAACGAGCAATTTTGATGTTTTTGACCTCTGCAATTATGCAATATAAATCAAAGAGCTGTTAAAGTGTTGGTTGGTTTTGGAAAAAGATGAATTTTAAACACTTCCGAGGCAACATTAGGGAAATGTTAATAGCACGAAATAACTCACATTAGCATCCTCTCGGTGTACGCACAAATCACTTAAGCAACTATCATTTAATCAAACGGAGAGGAGTATATTATTTAGGTAAGCGGACTTAAAAATGACCGCTTGCTGTTCAACAAAAGGTATGTAGCACGGCTCCGAGCCGGAATAATGCCGCTATAAATTATATTATTACCTTGTCTGCCGTGTATAATATAAATTGATTGGAATTTCATACCGTGTTTCAGAGCAATTGCAGCTAAAACCTGCATCTCTTCCATAGGAAAAGCGCACGCATATGTAAATAAAAATGCTGCGATCAAGAAATATGGCTAGTCAATTATGATTTGTGTTCAGATTCTCCGGGCCTCGATTTTTTTCTTTGCCACCATATTGGATGGCTCATGATTAGAATGACCAGCTCTTGTTATAATTTATAAACGTGTTTAGCTAACTATACGTTGGCAAATACGTCGATTCTCACTTGGGCCGACCATTAATCAATCTGCGTTGGACTTTTCTTTTATTCAACGCCAATGGTTCGTTATTGAATGAAATTCGTAACTGTTTCTCAAATGTGGGTCAAATCAGTCTTATTGTGGAAATTATTCGTTTTCCTGCTTACTGCGTTCACTTCTTTTGCTCAAGAAGCAAGTCATGCCCAGCAAACACACCTCGGTCCCTGAGACCATATAAGCATGGTCCCTCGGACGTCCTGCTACGTCCCCATACTTAGGTGGGACGTCCGTGTGACATACTTTTGGGACTGTTCGGGCCATGTATGGGATGATCATGTAAAGGTCGTTTGGGACATCACTGGGATTATAGATGGGTTGCTTAGGGAACATCTGTGAAACGTTCTTAGTGGAAGCAATTTAAAAGAAACAAAATACTGAACCAATAACCTATATTTAAAAACAAACAAAAAACGTTTACGTATGACAAACTAAACTTATTTTTGCTATGAATCGAAATTTGCTCTTCTCTCCGAAACCGGTAAAGTGTTAATTGCTATTTGTTTCTCTTTTGAGTCTTTCCGGCGCGTGCCTGACTTTTTTCCTGGTTGCTATAAATAGCGGATTTTTCAGCAAGCCATCTGTAATAAAAAATATATATTATCATTTATAAGTCCAACTAAAAGTGTATTTTACCAATAAATCCCTTGCAAATAACAAGTTCTTGAAAACTTGTTTTTCCTTTTTTGAAGCTATATAACACGCCGACTCCAGTTGTTATAATTTGGCGGAGTGCTCTGCCCACCGCCTCACCTTTGTGGCTCCCACCAATTAATTGTATGAAGTTAACCTGCAACATAATATTAATAAAAAATCTCGTGCGAATAAATACATGATTTTCAGTTGGTTTGTGCTGGCTTCAGCAACTTCTACTTCAGGCCCTTCAGGCCTCGCCACCGATGTTAGAACTTGTTCACTAACTCTATTCGGATCACATCGAGGGTCAGGCAAAATCAGAGTCTTTAATAATGTACTTGTTCTTTCATTTATTTCACGGTAATATGAAGATTTTGCTCTATTTTTAGGCGTTTTAGGCATGTCTTTACATTCGAAAGCATGGAAATTATAACATTCTTCTATACATATAAACGGTGATCATGTACTTTATATCAGGCGGATTTCGTCGTTCTTTTTAATTTTCCCTTAAAGTACACTTTAAATAAGGCACATTCACGAAATATAAATATATAATAGCTACTTACTTTGCCTGTAATAACACGAAGGTACCGGAACCCAAAGCACTTGTAACTAAAATCACAGATCACAGAGGTTATCTGCAGCTAAAATGTGCAAGAAACCTAACCTAAGTTAATCGCCTCTTTGGTGCCTTTAAGAGCCAAAAAAAGAATAAAGAAAAAAGCATAGGAAATTGGTTTCGTCTGGTCTAAAGTGTTATATATTCGCCTTTTGTAATAAATATATTTATTATTTTGGTTTTTGCCTTATTTTTGCAACTAAACTTTGAAAGAAAACTGCATTGGAAACCGAAAAACTCCATTCAACGTTCCTGCTTGGAAATTGTTTAGGCCCCCATGCAAGTGATGAAAAATTTTGCCACTGCCCAAAAGAGGATTTACTGTTTGTTTTGCTGCAAAAAGTGACGTTGCTTTTTGCCTTATTTTTGCCACTAAACTTTGAAAGAAAACTGCATTAGAAACCGAAAAACTCCATTCAACGTTCGTGTTTGGAAATTGTTTAAGCCCCTATGCAAGTGATTGAAAATTTGGCCACTGCCCTAAAGAGGATTTACGTTTTGTATCGCTGCAAAAACTGACGTTGGTTTTTGCCTTATTTTTGCCACTAAACTTTGAAACAAAACTGCATTAGAAACCGAAAAACTCCATTCAACGTTCCTGCTTGGAAATTGTTTAGGCCCCTAAGCAAGTGCTGGAAAATTTTGCCACTGTCCAAAAGAGGATTTACTGTTTGTTTCGTTGCAAAAACCGAGGTTGGTTTTTGCCTTATTTTTGCCACTAAACTTTGAAAGAAAACTGCATTAGAAACCGAAAAACTCAATTCAACGTTCCTGATTGGAAATTGTTTAGGCCCCTATGCAAGTGATGGAAACTTTTGCCACTGCCCTAAAGAGGATTTACTGTTTGTTTCGTTGCAAAAACCGAGGTTGGTTTTTGCCTTATTTTTGCCACTAAAATTTGAAAGAAAACTGCATTAGAAACCGAAAAACTCCATTCAACGTTCCTGATTGGAAATTGTTTAGGACCCTAACTATCAGGTAGTGGAGAAACGTTGCAAAATCAACCGGCTAAACTTTAAAAGAAAACTGCATTAGAAACCAAAAAACTCCCTTCAATGTTCCTACTTGTAAATTGTTTAGGCCCCTTAGCAAGTGATGGAAATTTTTTCCACTGCCCAAAAGAGGATTTACTGTTTGCTTCGTTGCAAAAACCGAGGTTGATTTTTGCCTTATTTTTGCCACTAAACTTTGAAAGAAAACTGCATTAGAAACCGAAAAACTCCATTCAACGTTTCTGATTGGAAATTGTTTAGGCCCCTAAGCAAGTGATGGAAAATTTTGCCACTGCCCAAAAGAGGATTTACTGTTTGTTGAAGTAGTAGTAGTTGAAGCTAGTCAAACTATCAGGCAGTGGGGAAACGTTGCAAAATCAACTGGCAAAATTGCCAAAAATAATCACATTTCTATGGAGGGTTAAAAGATGATTTTTAAGCGGGTTTACATAAAAATCCCTGCCGTTTTTCGATGCAATTTAGATGGTTTCTTTTTGTATGTAATACAGCATTATTTGTTTATTTAACACTCTTTTTACGATCCTGCTGTTTGGCGGACTCGTCTAGTTTAGCAGGATTTCATTCTGGAAACCTTTTAAGACAGTTTTCGCAAATGTGCAAATTTTTGGTCAATTCCCTGAGGATGGACCAGAAACGAAACTTTCACTCTTTCCAGTGCTGTCGGGCTCAGTCTTCTGCGTTGTTTAGTTCGGCAGCATATAATTTTTTTAACCCAGATAACCTGACTGTACTGAGATTTGACACAATTTTCTCAAATTTTGAAATGTTTCCCTAATCGCTTGAGAACCAAATGCTCTAGAACCAAAACTTTTACACACAGTTTTCTCAGATTTGATTTTTTAAAAATTCCCAGTCCAGAAACAAAACTTTCAGTCTGGATCGAGCGCACTATGAACTTTTCAGTAATGGAATTTCCAAATTTCTGCTTTTGACACACTGTTTTTGGATGTGCGAATTTTTCTTTCAACTCCTGAAGACCGCTCAGAAACGAAGTTCTCGCCCTGTAGAGAATCCGAATCAATAAAGTTAAGAAAACCGGTTTCTATTTGAATTTTTCACATATTGAGTCAATTGAGATAATCAATTCTCAGTTTGTATTTGCGTTTATTCGGCGTTTTTTCTATTCATGTTTTGTGCTTTAGACGAATTAACCCCCATTTTTAATGTAATAAAACCTCTAAAGCAGCAGGCGATTGGAATAATTTTTGAAAAATCAGCGATATAAATTTAGACGCAATTTTGCCAAGCAAATCGTTTAAAATTGTGCAAGAATGGCCTATTTTACCTGACTGACTGGCAAATCTTTTTTAATTTTTCCACTTTACATCATACAGGTTTCACTTTTTAGCTTTATTTATTTAATCGTTATTTTTACTACCTACAGAATTTAATAATGCAATCGCATATAATGTGTGCCACAAAAAGTAGGTTTGACATGCAACACTCCTTATACCTAGCTGAAGCTAATCTGGCCTGAAAAATCAGCAGTTTGCTCCCAAGATAAATTCTCCAATAAGCCACCCTGTAGATTTCTGAAGAAAACTCAGTCTAAAATGTATTTCCTGTTGTCTTTTTGATCAGAAACCCGTTTAGAGCGTTAGTTTAATCGCAAAAACGATGTTCGTATGAAAACACTAATCAATCGGCTTTGTTGGTTCGTGCAAGTTCAGCAACCCTTCAGCAAGGCTTTCGTGAATTTTTCATTTAAATTTTACCGGTCCAATCTGAGTCCGTAACTAATAAAAACAGATGATTGTTCGTTTTTCCCCCCGTTGCTTAACTAACCCTTTGTTTTACGGTGCTTTTGTAACGCTTAAGAGTTGAACTGATGAGATTACTTCTGTAAACAAACCGAACAATTTGATTGATTGTCTGCATTACGACTGAAGAAATCAGTCCCTCTGGCTTGCAAGCACCAATTAATAATTCGTGAGTAATTAACGTATTGAGGTTTACTACCAAAAGGAAAAATTTCAGGATGTTTCAACTGAAGAAATTTGAATATAAAATGCCATTTGATGCTATGTCGAGATTGGACTGAGATTTAAGATAGGCATAAAATAGAGACCGTTACAGTTCTCAACTAGTTAATGGCTTGTAGTAAATTAACGATGAAACGGAACAAAATCCTTTTGTCGTAAAGATTAGTCGACACCACAACTGTGTTTTCTAAGCTGTTCGGGTTCGGTGTTCGTGTTACTTCTCTTTGCGTCATTTTTTATTCTCCTGTGAAATATCGGTGATCTTGATTTCTATTTGTTCAACTAGAGATTGAGAGCCATTTTCTACAATAGCACGAAGTACGACGCGAAATCTGCATCGATGTTTAAAAAAAAGCAAACTGCACTTTCAACATACCATTAAACCGATAAAATGGCGACTACAGCTCCGTATATAATTCACATTTTAGACTTGATATTTTTTCATTCTTAATTTATCCTTATCTCTAAACGGTTTGAAAAGGCTCCCCGGCCTTAACATCAGATAGCATCTTTAATTATCTTTTGTTACAATTTATTGCGAGACGCTCTGTAATTACCGCCGAAATTAGCAGGATGCTTTTAGCCTGGCTGAGTTTTGCAAAATTGTTATTTATGTCTTAATTTTTCCAACAAATACCATAGGTGAGCGCTTAAATTTGCTACCGACATCAGTTCTCACTGAGGTAGCATCTGAAGTGTTTGTAGGTTTTCCACTAAGTTCGTCCATCAAGGACACAGTTTCCAATTAAGACCGTAAAAGGCTCTCTTCTGCTCAGCTGCATCATCATAATTTTGAGCAAAACTAATTAGTGCTCGGCGATTAAAATAGCCAATAATTATCTATTTTTCACAATTAATCGGACTGTTCGAGCCTTGACAATGAGAGAATACCGCTTTAATCAATAAATAAAAATTAATTGACGGAAGTCCTGCTGTTTTGAGACTTTGTTAAAGGACGCGGTCGTTCATAACTCAGTTAATTTTATGTAAATAAACCAACAAGTCGATTCGTTTCTCGCACCAGGATATTGCAGGATTCTTTGAAATTGGGACATAAAATGTGAAGTTTTCTATGCAAAGAATGGATTCTTTTGCTGATTAACTTGAAGCAATTGTAAAAACCTGCTCTCAACAGGTGTCCATTTTTTGATCTTCATGGCCAATAATTAGGCTTCGAACCTAAATAACTGTTGCCGCAAAAACAATCGCCAAAAACTCACGAGGCGCATTTTAATGCTAATGTCCCAATTAAATTACTTCTTAATTAAGTGCTTTAACCACTTGTCACACCCGAATAAATACCCATTTAAGCCAGCGAAAAAATCGCCTGGAAATACGCAAACTTCCACTGCCCAAATGAGGATTTACTGTTTGTTTCGTTGCAAAAACCGAGGTTGGTTTTTACCTTATTTTTGCCACTAAACTTTGAAAGAAAACTGCATTAGAAACCGAAAAACTCCATTCAACGTTCCTGCTTGGAAATTGTTTAGGCCCCTATGCAAGTGATGGATAATTTTGCCACTGCCCAAAAGAGGATTTACTGTTTGTTTCCTTGCAAAAACCCAGGTTGGTTTTTGCCTTATTTTTGCCACTAAATTTTGAAAGGAAACTGCATTAGAAACCGAAAAACTCCATTCAACGTTCCTGCTTGGAAACTGTTTAGGCCCCTATGCAAGTGATGGAAAATTTTGCCACTGTCCAAAAGAGAATTTACTGTTTGTTTCGTTGCAAAAACCGAGGTTGGTTTTTGCCTTATTTTTGCCACTAAACTTTGAAAGAAAACTACATTAGAACCCGAAAAACTCCATTCAACGTTCCTGCTTGGAAATTGTTTAGGCCCCTAAGCAAGTGGTGGAAAATTTTGCCACTGCCCTAAAGAGGATTTACTGTTTGTTTCGTTGCAAAAACCCTGGTTGGTTTTTGCCTTATTTTTGCCACTAAACTTTGAAAGAAAACTGCATTAGAAACCGAAAAACTCCATTCAACGTTCCTACTCGAAAATTGTTTACGCCTCTATGCAAGTGATGAAAAATTTTGCCACTGTCCAAAAGAGAATTTACTGTTTGTTTCGTTGCAAAAACCGAGGTTGGTTTTTGCCTTATTTTTGCCACTAAACTTTGAAAGAAAACTACATTAGAACCCGAAAAACTCCATTCAACGTTCCTGCTTGGAAATTGTTTAGGCCCCCATGCAAGTGATGGAAAATTTTGCCACTGCCCAAAAGAAGATTTACTGTTTGTTTCGTTGCAAAAACCGAAGTTGGTTTTTGCCTTATTTTTGCCACTAAACTTTGAAAGAAAACTACATTAGAAACCGAAAAAGTCCATTCAACGTTCCTGCTTGGAAATTGTTTAGGCCCCTATACTAGTGATGGAAAATTTTTGCAAATTTCCGACAAATTAACAAAAAAAAGCGCTTGCTTGCAATCAACTGAGCAAGCGAAACAATGGAGCGCTAACACTGAATTGCGATGGGTGTGTTTATTAATACCGGGGTCAAAGAAGCTAGTCAAACTATCAGGCAGTGGGGAAACGTTGCAAAATCAACTGGCAAAATTGCCAAAAATAATCAAATTTATATGGAGGGTTAAAAAATGATTTTTAGTGGGTTTACATAAAAATCCCTGCTGTTTATTCGATGCAATTTAAATGGCTGCTTTTAGTATGTAATATAGTATTATTTGTGTATTTAACACTCTAAACACTTTATCATCAACTCCACACTTTCCGTTAACATATTTTGAACAATCTGTCCAAATCCAATTTTAGTTTCGATAAGAATGGCCATAAAATTGACTATTTTTTCCTTAGGAACCGTCCTGGAATGCCTGAATACACTCAAAAACGAACTTCCATAATCATAAATGGTAAAAAGGAATAGATTTTTGGCAAAAACACGCAAAAACTCAACTACACTGCTTAAAACCTTAGGACTTTCTAGCCAACGTTAGCTCTGTTCTTTCCTCTTACTCTATACTCTTTGTAGCACTCGATTCAAGTCAGTAGTTCAACACACTGGGTTCAAGTTCGAAAAAAAAACGCTCAAAAGAGAAATTACACAATCACAGAGGGTAGAGAGAATAGATTTTTGACAAAAACACAGAAAAACTAAACTGCACTGCTCAAAATCTTAGGACCTTTTAGCCCACATTAGCTCCGCCTTTTTCTCTCACTCTGTACTCTTTGTGGCTCTCATTTGAAATATTCAGTTTGTCGGTTGTTTCCCTACTAAGGCTTACCGATGTTTTCCTTATGACTTTGCAATTATTTCTAGTAGTAGTAAACATCTTTATTTCTAAAAAAGGCTATCGACCTATCGGTCTTTCTGCCCTTGTTTAATACATGTAGTCTTAATCTAAATAAAAAACAAGTATGAAAATTTTCTTATTCTAGGTTAACAATATTATTAAATAAAATTCTAATGACAAGAAAAAATTATTTTATTGTTTACTAGTCAGTTGCGTTTGTAAGTGTTCGAGTAGCGTTGATGTAGGGAAACAGAAGCGGGATTGTCTGGTTGGTCTTGTAAGACAAAGGGGATTCAGTATGGTCCAGTTGTAGGGGTTGTTTGTCCATTTTGTCTGTAGGTGTATGAGTCTTTCCGAAATCTTTGTCATGTTTGTGCGTTCGTATAGTAGTTGGGTGGGGGGGTTGTGTAGTGGGTTTTGGGGGTGTCTTATTCGTGTTATTAGTCTTAGTGCAATTTGTTCTGTTGTTTGTATATAACGTTTTGTCCTTTCTGTTCCGTTGGTCATGAGTATATGTCCATAGTCAAGCAAGGGTCTACAAATAGCTTTATATATTTTGGTGGCGGTGTTTGTGCTAATTCCTCTGTCTTTGTAGGTTAGTGATCGGAAGTGTTTTGTTCTCTTTATTGTTTCTGCCCTGATGTTTCGTATGTGTTTAGTGAATTTAATCAATTGTGATTCCAAGGTATTTTACGTCGTTTTTTGGTTGTGTCGTTTGGCCGTCTGCAGTTATTGTAGGGGAGTCAGCGTTGAGTCTGTGGTTTGTGAGCAGAAGTTGGTTTTTTGACGCGTTTGGTGTTAGTCTTCATTTATAAAACCATGTCATTGTGTTGTTTGTTAGTGTTTGGAGTCTTTGAGCTGCTCTCTCAGTAGTTTTGTCATGTACAATAAGTGCCGTGTCGTAATTATTTCTATTTATCTATATTTCTATGATCGACACTTTAATGAGACTGATGTCGCACTTCTATGGGAAAAAAAGGAGTGTAAATTCAAATAGCGCGATTAAAAAGCTCCATAGAAAACCCTCGAAAAACTTAAACATTTTTTTTCTTTTTTAGCAAATGATCCCCAGGTTTTCCCATTTCATTTTGTAGTAGAAAATGGTTTTTTATCAATCAACTTGTCCACCTGATATCCGCTCCACTGTCCATGGTGTGTATTAATAATACGGAATGTCCGAGTACAAGCGTCTCGCGCATCCACTGATTGTGTTCGTGTAATTACATATTCGTGGGTTATAATTAACGTGCAGAGAGCGGAGTCAATGATCCATACGAACCGTTGTCAGCCTTTTTCGTAAACTTCTAATGCTACTCCACGTATGCGAAAACACACCCCCTTCGTAATTAAATCTTCCGCAAAGAAAATTAAATTTTCGTGCTTCTATAAAACCGCTTAAACCATTCTCAAATTGCCCATGTAATTATTGCGTTGTTCCGAAGCGAGCGCGGTACCACAATGGTGTGGAATCCACTAACTGGTAAATAATCGTTCTGCTGATGCGGAATCTAATGCCCGCTAATCAACGTGGCAAATGGATAAAGCGGATCCTCTCCTCCCTGGTTTGCTCGAAAAATTGTCGAAAACCCATAGTAAATTTTTAGTTTTTTACAAAACAATCACAATAGAAGCTTCATTTCTTCCTAACTGGACATATTTTTTTGGATGTTGGAATCTGTATACCTAGAATGATGATATGATGATTCTTTCGATATCGTCACGGTCATATGAACAGTGCTTAAGTCCAGGAAGGTAAATTTTTCAGGAGACTGGAAAACGAGCTTACTAAAATTGTTATAAGCAAAACTAAGAAGAAAATTGGTTTTTAGAAAAATCACTGGACTTGGGCAAATTTCACGCGTTTTTAATTTTTCAATATAATATTGATACTTTTTCCCCTACAATAACTGCAGACGGCCAAACGACACAACCAAAAAACGACGTAAAATACCTAGGAACCACAATTGACCACAAACTTAAATTCACTAAACACATACGAAACATCAGGGCAGAAACAATAAAGAGAACAAAACACTTCCGATCACTAACTTACAAAGACAGAGGAATTAGAACAAACACCGCCACCAAAATATATAAAGCTATTTGTAGACCCTTGGTAGACTATGGACATATACTCATGACCAACGGAACAGAAAGGACAAAACGTTATATACAAACAACAGAACAAATTGCACTAAGACTAATAACGCGAATAAGACACCCCCAAAACCCACTACACAACCCCTCCACCCAACTACTGTACGAACGCACAAACATGACAAAGATTTCGGAAAGACTCATACACCTACAGACAAAATGGACAAACAACCCCTACAACTGGACCATACTGAATCCCCTTTGTCTTACAAGACCAACCAGACAATCCCACTTCCGTTTCCCTACATCAACGCTACTCGAACACTTACAAACGCAACTGACTACTGGACAATAAAATAATTTTTTCTTGTCATTGGAATTGGAAACTTTATTAATAAGATTGTTAACGTAGAATAAGAGAATTTTCATATTTATTTTTTATTCAGATTAAGACTACATGTATTAAACAAAGGCAGAAAGACCGATAGGTCGATAGCCTTTTTTTTTAGAAATAAAGATGTTTACTACTACTACTAAAAAATGGAAACGTATTTGTTTCTAATCAAAACCAGAAAAAAATAATACGAATAATATTTAGGTTTCTGCTATTTTATTCAAGCGTATAATAGGAAATAAAACTCAAAAAAAATTGGATTAAAACAGCCCCGTTGGAAAGCTTTTATTCCAATCTAATGATGCTAAAGATGATCAAAAAATGCATATTATTATTATTTATTATGGTAACTGGTAAATTTTTTCTGGTGTTATTTTTAATTTCTCTTCATATCGACTGAGAAGATTTTCCGTTTTTGTAAATTTTATATTTTTTCGGAAAATAATTCCTCAGAATGTCCCAGTTGAAATTCTGTCGAACCTTTTGGTAGATATTTTATCTGAACGGTAGGATCGCCCATTTTTTTTAGCTCAGGACTGATTTAATCCACAAAATTAAACTTGGAAAATTTTTTTAAACAAGTGCGTTGTACATATTAAACCTCGAATGGATTTGGTGTTTTTACGACACGCCCACAGTGTTCAAAAAACGCATAAAACAGGGATCGTTGTTTTCTTCATTATTTCTGCCGGTAGTTAACGAATGGAGATTTTCTACGTTTGAAATTATAGCCAAAGAATTAAGCTGTAAACTGCAAAAAAAATTATGGAAATTGGTTAATTCGTATCGAAGTTAGAAAGTTTTAAATTTTACCAGAAAATCTGGTGGGCCATTTTTTTATATATATATTTTTCTATCTTTAACGGGTCTCAAACCGGCGATAAAAAATGTTGTCTAGAAATACAAACACGATTTTGGAAGAAATAAAGAATAGGAATGAAATTACAAAAGGGCATTGCATAAAAAAAAATATTAAGCAATAATTTCACAATTTGGGAGCATTTTGAGGGCATGAAGAAAATTGATGAAAATTTTAGTTGATTTGCAAGGTCAAGACCAAGATCAAGACTGTTTTTTTGGTTTGCAAGACCAAGACTTTTGCAAAAGTGGTGCGAGACTCTTGCAGGTAAAATCATATGATAAGAAAATTCTACAGTTTGGAACGCTTAAAATACCAACGATTCACTTTAAGTGAGTAAACACACAATGAAGAACCAAAGCTTTGAACAAGTGAGACATAAATAAAACAGGAATAAATTTCAGATGTAATTGGTTCCAGATGTTCTTCCTTCTCTTCTATTTTTTTCTTTTATTCTCAACTAAGACAATTACAAATTTGTGTTTATCCTTCTTCGTTGTTTTCAATAGAAAAACTATGTTTTTTTCGGTCTAGATACGTTCGAATTATTGGTTTAGAGAAGAGCACCCACTGTGAAACTACGTGAAGATGCAAATCGTCCAAAGAGGACATTTAAGAAAAAGCCAAAGCAACAGGCAACCAAACACAGTTGCTAGTGAAATTGGCGTTCACCATTGGCCGTTTTCTAACTCTAACAGAAAATTTTCTTTCGACAGAAAGCGATTCTTGTGGTCAGTTTGGTTTTTGTTCTCGATTTTTTTTATTTGTATACCAAATTCTGAAGGTTCTTCAGCTTCAGGTTTTTAATCATTTTGTTTCGTTGCATTAAATTTTCGGTTTGAATCTGATTTTCAGGGCATTTTTAAAGTGTAGCAGAAGATTGTTTTACAAACTCTGACTGTTTTTTATGCATTCAAAAAAAGTTGCTGGATGTCGTTCTTCTGCTTGCACTGTCATCTGTTCTGTTCCTCGCGTTGTCTTTCTTCCCGCGTTAATTTTACAGCATTCAAATGCATAATTTTTTTCCTTTGAACATAGGCAACGTTTCTTTATACTCCTGCAGTCTTTTAATGCAAATCTAGTGCTTTTTCTGTCCAAATACATGCCTCCTTTTGCTCTTTTTTTCTTATTACTATTATGTGCCCAGTGGTCTCTTTTACTTAGTCTGTTATTTGCGTTTGCATTTTGTTATTTGGTTATCCAGAAATTTCGTCTTCCTCTTGGTTCTCATCTCAATCGTTTGCATCTATCACATGTGGTAAATCACTTCGGTAATTTTTTTCTTCTAAACTGTATTGACTTTCATATCTTTTGTTCAATTGCTTCACTTGAATTCTTTTTGCGCTGATGCTGAACTTCTTGAAGTTCGATTCACTGTAAAAAACTTCCACTTTCTCGGTTTTATCACAAATAAAAATTAAACTAACTTTTTTAACGTTTTTTTAACGCTGTTTTAAGAAAAAGCTGTCAACAGTTCATTAGCATTGAATGCTCGGACTTATTTTTCTGAAAAAAGTGAACTTAAGCACGTTCCATTTAACTTAATTCAAAATAAAATTCCTGGGTTTCAGTCAATTATTTGTTTATTATTTTATTTTAAAAACGTTTCGGTGTCGTTCGTGTAGTTGTTGCTACCTTCAGTCTTGGCATTAAATTGTAATTACATTCAAAGGAAATTCCTGGGTTCCAGTCAATTTTATTGTTTATTACTTAAAATATTTTACAAATACGTTTCGGTGTCTTTCTCCACCATCATCAGTTTGTATGTATGGCTGTTTCTACCTTCACCTTTGGCAAGCCATTGGTGAAGGTAGAAACAGCCATACATACAAACTGATGATGGTGGAGAAAGACACCGAAACGTATTTGTAAAATATTTTAAGTAATAAACAATAAAATTGACTGGAACCCAGGAATTTCTTTTGATTTCAGTTGAAATACAGTCAGGACAATATACACAATGATTGTAATTACAGTCAGGAAAGTATACACAATTTGTACAACTTCAATGCTCTCCAAATAATTCACGCCTGCTCTTTAAAGTCACTTTCTAAAGGCCCCCTCAAATCCGAGGTAAAATATCCAAATAAAAGATTTTCCAACTCGAAAATGAAGATATCCTGAAATTCCGCATCGAATACCATTATTGGCCCGTTCTAGGAGGAAACAAGGCGACATCCGTCAAGTGTATATCAATGAGAGGTGAGTATGGTAAGAAGCGAGGTGTCCCGTAAGTGGCGAAGTCCTTCGACCGTAGCTGCGCTCACTACAGGCGCCAGTTCGCTCTAATGTTGTATTCACCATATACAGTAGATAAATTGCGTCGAGTTTTGATTTACATCCCGCATTCTTCAGGTAACAAACGTGTTTTCATTTTTCATGCTTTCCTCGGAAGATCCAACGCAACCACTCTTCGCGGGCTCGACAAAGCTGCTGCTGGCCGCACCTCGGGTATTATTCAATCAGAGACGGATTAGCCAATCAATTTACTAATGGTAAAAAATCGGTATCAACACTGCAACCCCGCGAAGAAACTAGAAAGCGCCCAAAGGGCCAATGGATGAGTGCTAGTAGATATAGGAAATTTCAAATCAACGGGTTTTCAATTACAAAACGAATTATTCACCTGACCAAACAATATCACTTTCTGTTTTTACACTTGTGGCTAGTCGTGACACCTTATACGGCCTTGCTGCGGCCAACAAGCTTGCACTTAGAGAGATGCAGTTGATGCTCCCACACCTGCAAGCATCTGGTGCAGCCAGTATTTGCCAAATTTTATCCAGTGTCCAGTCCACCAAGATGATTTCGATAGGCAAAATGAGTTTTGCGACAGCATGCCAAATATGTGCAATCTGGATGGTAATTAATTGTTGAAATTGGACAAAAGAATCCGCATTGGATGATGGAGGATCACCCCCCAAGCCAGTACCCCCAAAAAATAAATGTGTGGTGTGGAATAGTGGGCGGAAGAGAAAGAGTACCATTTTTCTTTGGATAGTCTTTAACATGGATTTCTCCAACTTGGATTACTCCATTAAAGCGTCCATCTTCTGACGAAGAAACATCCATACGTGTTTGGATGAACCCTTTTCCAATCGGTGGATAGGAAGGAAAGGAGCTATTGAATGGCCTCCTAGATCGCCAGACCTAACTCCGATAGATTTTTCTTTTAGGGGTGTTACCTTAAATCGAAAGTGTTGGGTAACAGGCCCAATAATATGCAGGTTTGAAAAAGGAGATCCCAAAAAGAAGTGCGTGCCATAATTGGGGAAATGGTTGAAAGAGTACAAGAGCTAACGCTCTTCTTGCAATCTTGATCCAGTGCAAACTCAAAAAGCTTAACTCTTCCAGTTTAGACTCGACGCATTCAGCAGGTCGCTTTCCTATGAATACAATTAATTTCAGCAAATGGCCATCGCCTTATAAGGATTCAGCTGTTCCGAGAAATTCTCACACATTCTCAGTATAATCCATTGTTGTCTAGAGATGCGTTTTCTAGGCCCGAAACTGTGCATACAGGGTGATCAAGTAAAGATGGCTTTCGACCATTTATCAAAGAGTCGGTCAAGAGAGACTGCAAAAAAATGCCAGGCTTTGAAGTATTTAGGAAAAAAAATTGAAAACAATGTCCCTTTTCTTGACCGATTTGTTACCAAAATGTTCGCCCAAGTATGGCTTGAGCGATCCTCAGCTGATGGCGCAGTAGATTTGAATATAATTTTCCTGCTGCTGGCTGAAAACAGCAAACGATTCAATCGGAAGCAACTGACTTGTTCCGATGATTAGATTAAATTGTAAACTCAGGCACATAGAAGGGAAATAAAGGCGCATTGTGAGGGCCGCTGTATGATAATAGCCGCCCAACAATAGACAAACATCTTTGGCACACAATTCAGAGGACGAGGCCTTTTCAATGCTGCATTGTGTCGTCATTATTCGGGAGCTTATTGTATTACTGCAGATAAAAAGCAGTTTTTTTTTACTTGCTTGTTCTTCCACCCTCGATGCTCCTTCGGGACACCGTTGGAATTTTTATTAGGCCTTAACAGCCCAGGCTGGTTTAAGCAGATCGAGGTGTCTAACCAGCCTAGGATGGATCTATTCGATTAAGGGTGTAATCTGCCAAAAAAAAAGACACTATCAATGAGGTTCAATTAGAGGAGAGGAACAGCTTGTTCATGCCTTAAATGCATAGCCATTACTGAACGGATTCTATGTGATAAAATCGAAATTATTCGGAATTCCTGCGACGTTCAATCAGTCTCAAGTCGCATTAGGGCCGGCACTGATTAACAGGTGTCTGATTTAAGACGAAAATATTAATCAGATTATCAAGCTGAGCCGGACAGCCAATAAAAATATGTCTTTATTAACTGAATGCCCGCATATTAGAATGGGCCATTATTACTTAATCCTTACGTAAATTTCGTTTCCCATGACTAGAGCCCCATTGTTTATTCATGCCCACTCATTAGCGGGACCAGTTTCAAACAAATTTGATAAACTGTAAATAAAATTAATATTAATCGGTTCATTCGGTAGATTTCGTTCGTTCCAACCTGTTTACATATTATTTGGTTATTTTGTTGTTTGAACGCACAGCTTGCATGAATGGCATGACTGGAATTCGAACTGAAAATGTTGAAAATTATCAAAATCCTGCAAACCTCAAAAACGCGCAAGCTTTTGGGTTTTGAGAACCAAATTGAGTTAATCTGAGCAGCAAAATTAACACTTAAAACTCTAAAGCGACGAGTGACTTCAAACGAGTGCGTAGAAGAGAGGTAGAGTGAGAGAAAGTGATAGAGCTAATGGGGGCAGAAACGTCCAAAAGTTTTGAGCAATATACCCTTATTTCCATCTGTTTTTTTTTTGTTTTTAGACAGATTTTGTGGCTTGTTTTGTTGCCTAAAATATTGCAATTAAATTTTTTTTTTTGGTAATTTTGTTTCAAAATTGTTTAGTGCGTTTGTTTATAGTGGTACTGTTCTTTTTGAAATAGTAAATTTCTCTTTTGATGGTCAATCGCAGCATAAATTATTCAGAATTTGATAACCGATGGTAACAGGATCAGAATTTATCCAGTTCCACAGTGGTCCAAATTTGTCAGTGTAGCGTTTATTTTGTTGATCAGTTTAAATTTATTTTTTTATATGGCACCAAATTTATATTTTGTTTGCTATCCGGAAAAAGGGCAGCCATTTAAGGACACATTTCTATATATTCTTCGAATAAGAGAGTATTTGAATACTCACGTTAAAAAGCTTAGTACCTATGAGGTGGCCACCACGATCACCGGTTCTAACACCTCCAGATTTTTGTATAAATACATCGTCTAGGAATCCAATTTCATTCATGATGTGTTATATTATTTAAAAAGATAATTCACAATACTATCTTACGTTAAAATATACAGGGTGTTCTATTTAAAAAAAAATGAACTCAGGTCCAATAACTTTTTGCCCAACCCCGTATACTTATTCTGCAACCGACGGATTATTCAGCGATCATTATGAAGACACTTTTATTTAAAACCTTTTTCTGTATAGGATCATTTTGAAAATGACAATTTTTCGATGTTCCCCTGTTACTCTGAAGCGAATAAAAATGTTGATTTTGCCATGTTTTTTAAATTGCCGACGTTTTGGCATATTTATTTTGGCTTCCTCAGGGGTGTGAGTGACACTTTCAAAGTGGAATTTCTCGAAAATGTTGGAAAAATGTGATAAAGTGATTGAGTGAGTAATTGGTCGTTTCCATCCATGCAAACCGTTCCAAGTCGATTCAAGATGCTGCAGGCAACAGCTATGAGTACATAGGTGACCCGAGGCCAGCAGGTGCAGCGGGTTTATTGACTTCTCTTGAGCAGCACACAAACACACACGCATCGAAGACGTCGCCTTGTGTCCAGCGGCATTGTAAACCGCATCACTTCAATCAATGAGTCGACTTAATCCGATAATATGTGGTAGAGGAGGCCGCTATGTGTTACCATTCTTCGGCCCGATATTTGCATGAGCCTCTCGGTAATTATTATTGAGCACTGAAGCGTTTGGCGTAATCTTTTCGGCTCGAAATCGCATCAGTTCAGCGTCGGATTGGCTCATAAACAGCCGGCGGTTTTCTGAGACACCACCCAATTAAAAAACCCTGCACTCTCAGAAGCAAAAACGGTGAAAATCGCGCGTTTCTTGCGAAAAAACGGGGGAAACTCCTGCTGGGAAAATCCTGAGCATTGTTGTGTTCAATTGGAGGTTAAACGTCGCCGCCCTGAAGCGTGGGATTGGGACGCTATCAGACAATGCCAAGTGAAAACTCATTGTTTGGCAGGGCGCAAGCCCAGCAGGAACAATAGAGTTCGCAGACAACGGCAGGCGGAGTCTCCTGCTAACAGTATTGTTCATTTGTCAGCCTTGCAAGCCTCCCTGACCAATAAGTATCACCAACTTGCATAAATATTACTGTCTTTCCGCGCCAGCCGTTCTTCTCAAAATCTTCAAACTGACGCAAAATGTACGACGATTCCTTCTTCAAATAAGCGCAATTTCTTCCATTTTAAAGCCCCAGAGTACGGAAAACACCTGGAAAGCGGATAATTTAGTTGAACTGTGCCTAAATTTATATATATTTTTTAATTTCCCAGTTGTTGAGTGAAAATTCTGTTTATGATTTTCAACTTTCTGTTCACATTTTTCCTAGTCGGGTAAACGAGTTTTTTGTAAGACCTGCATTGTTTTCTACAAAAAAATTTTTTGTGCAATTTATGTATACAGAGTGTCTCAGAAAATCGTCTACCAAATACCTTTAAAATAATGTGGCATCAGATGAAGAAATTTGATTTTTTAACACATTTTTAAAGCCTATTATATGGCGAGTTTTCATAAAGATATTTTTTTACTTAGGCAAGATTGAGTTAAATTCGACTTTGAGACAGGATGTTCCAAGGAAAATTGTTCAAAATTAAGAGCGGTTCGGAAAACATTGCTTAATTCCGCAATTCGAGATTATCCGAAAAAGTGGAGAAACATTCGTGAATTGACGGTTTAGGAACAATATTCTATCTAGTGGTAAAAGCTAGAAATTTTTCGGTCGACTGGCTTTCTAAGTACAAACCAAAAACTATGAGCGGTTTTGACCAAATCGGCTCATTTTGAATTTTCAGTTTTCTGAGAAAGTTAGAAAAGAATGTAAATGGGTACTTGATATGACAAAATGCCTACTTTAATGCTCTATCTATAAGTGGCAACAATAAGACTGCTGCTCTATTGGTTCTCTAAATTTGACCCAACCACTTAGAGCGGTTTCAAAAAAATTCACATTTTCTGAGAAAAAAAAATTGAAAATTACAAATAGATGTTTTAAAGAAAGAAAATGTTTTATGAGAAATGTTTATTTTGGTGCTTTATTCATTAATGGCAACCAGAAGTTTGTAGCTCCATTGGTGCTTTAAAGACGAACCAAAATTAACAGCGGTTTAAAAAAATTGCAATTTTTCATTTTTTAGTTTGCTGAAAAAAACTGGATAAAAATTCAAATTGTTGTTCGATATGGAAACATGCCTACTTTGGTACTCTATCCACTAACAGCAAGTAGAAATCTGTAGCTCTATCGATTCCTCAAGTATGAGCCAAAACTTAAAAGTGGTTTTGAAAAATTGGCCTAATTTTGCACACGTTTAAATTTGCTGAGAAACTTAGAGCAAGTTCATGGAAATCTTGCTTTAATGCTCTATCTACTAGCTGCAACGAGAAACATTTTGCTCTACTGGTTCCTTAAGTAAAAACTAAAAAGTAAAGCGGTTTTGAAAAAATGGCCAAATGTTGCAGGTTTAGATTTCTTGAGAAAATTAGAAAAATTGCAGATATTTCTTATAAAAAAATGCCCCCTTTGCTGCTCTATTCATTAATGGCAACGAGAAAGCAGTAGCTCTATTAGTTTTCCTCGTCTGACCAAAAAAACTAGAGCGGTTTTGAAAAAATTGACTTAATTTGCACATTTGTCTTTTTTGAGAAAATGCGGAAAATTACAAATTAATATTTTATTTATTTTGCCTTTGCTCTATTGGTACCCTTGGTATGAGCAAAAAACAGAGCGGTTTTAAAGAAAAGATCTAATTTGCACATTTACATTTTCTAAAAGCAAGAAGAAGAAAATGACAAAATGTTTTATAAAATAAAATATAAAATAAACTTAATGCGCTCTATCCACTAATGGCAACGGGAAGTTTCTAACTTCACTGGTTCTGTAAATATGAGCTGAAAACTAAGAGCGGTTTTGAAAAAATGGACGCACTTTGAACAATTAGATTTTTTGAGTGCATTGGAGAAAAATACACATCGATGTTTTGTATGAGAAAACTAAAAAAAAACTGTTTAATATGGAAATATGTCTACTTTGGGGCTCAATCCACTAATGGCAATAATAAGTTTGTGGATCTATTGGTTCTCTAAGGATGAGCGAAAAACTAACAGCGGGTTTAAAAAAATTGCAATTTTTCATTTTTTAGTTTGCTGAGAAAAACTGGATAAAAATTCAAATTGTTGTTTGATATGGAAACATGCCTACTTTAGTACTCTATCCACTAACAGCAAGTAGAAATCTGTAGCTCTATCGATTCCTCAAGCATGAGCCAAAACCTAAAAGCGGTTTTGAAAAATTGGCCTAATTTTGCACACGTTTAAATTTGCTGAGAAACTTAGAAGCAATTTCATGGAAATCTTGCTTTAATGCTCTATCCACTAGCGGCAACGAGAAACATTTTGCTCTACTGGTTCCTTGAGTAAAAACTAAAAAGGAAAGCGGTTTTGAAAAAATGGCCAAATGTTGCAGGGTTAGATTTCTTGAGAAAATTAGAAAAAATTGCAGATATTTCTTATAAAAAAATGCCCCCTTTGCTTCTCTATTCATTAATGGCAACGGGAAAGCAGTAGCTCTATTAGTTTTCCTCGTCTGAACAAAAAACCTAGAGCGGTTTTGAAAAAATTGACTTAATTTGCACATTTGTCTTTTTTGAGAAAATGCGGAAAATTACAAATTAATATTTTATTTATTTTGCCTTTGCTCTATTGGTACCCTTGGTATGAGCAAAAAACAGAGCGGTTTTAAAGAAATGATCTAATTTTGCACATTTACATTTTCTAAAAGCAAGAAGAAGAAAATGACAAAATGTTTTATAAAATAAAATATAAAATAAACTTAATGCGCTCTATCCACTAATGGCAACGAGAAGTTTCTAACTTCACTGGTTCTGTAAATATGAGCTGAAAACTAAGAGCGGTTTTGAAAAAATGGACGCACTTTGAACAATTAGATTTTTTGAGTGCATTGGAGAAAAATACACATCGATGTTTTGTATGAGAAAACTAAAAAAAAAACTGTTTAATATGGAAATATGTCTACTTTGGGGCTCAATCCACTAATGGCAATAATAAGTTTGTGGATCTATTGGTTCTCTAAGGATGAGCGAAAAACTAACAGCGGGTTTAAAAAAATTGTCATTTCACCTTTTTTAAGTTGCAGAGAAAAGTTGGGCAAAAGAGCAAAAGAATGTTTTATTTGGATAAAACCTATGATAATTCTCTGTCTAATAATGACTAGAGACACACATTGTCTCTACTAGTTTTCTCAGTTTGACTCAAAAACATGGCGATTTTCTGAGAAAAACAGAAAAAATTGCATCAAAAATCTGTGGCAAAAAAATGGCATAATAAGGACAAGCATTGAAAAAACTCTTTGAGTTGCTGAACACTTTCTATAGGCAGAAATGTGACGATCCCAGTAATGGAAATTCTTTTAAGAAAGCTGCTGCAACTGTACTTAGACGATAACCCTAAACAGTGGGCGAAGATAATTCGAAAATGAGTAGAAACGGAATTAATGAGACCAGACCAGCATATTTGCCATAACATCCATTGCAGGAATTTCAAGTTTTCCTGCAAATTTCCGGGCAAATGTTGATTTTTGCACGATTAAAACTAAGTAATGTTACTACCGAATACTGGGCTTTGTTATAAAGAATATCAGCTAATGATGAGAAAATATTGGGCCATATTGAGCGTTTTGGGTCAAAATTACTAGGTTTTTGAGGGTTTATCTTTTGACATTTTAAGCGTCTTTTTTGGCGAATTTTTTATGTTTTTATTTTATTGATTAAAAAAAATTTCTATGGTAAAACATGAATTTGTTTTTGTTGTTTCAGTGTTGCAACACGCAGCCGAGGTAAGTGAAGCATGGCCCATTAAAACCCATCGGGACAAACATGTAAAACAGACATAACAGGTAATATTTTATTTTATAAAAGCAAGCAAGTACCTACCTACTACAGGTAGCAATATGTGGTATTAGTGGTGTAATAATTAACGCTGCCTAAAACCTTTTACTTAGGGATTTACGAGAGTAGATATCGACGGGGGGTAATTAATTCTTACTTTTGATAAAGTCTCTCTTTCCACTGTTTGCTGTCCAATCTGGGCAGACACGCAACCCAGTAGAAATCTTCTTGCATGGAAATTGGAACTCTTTTATTTTGCATTTAGTGCAAAATGCATGATTTCTTTGTCGGTTATTTTTGCGAATTCGAGAAGATTTTATGTAGGAAACCCACATTTTTGCAGAAGCGTTTAGCGTATGTTTTTGCGGAATCAATATGTTTTTCGCATCTTTTTTAGTCCATTTTAAAGTGACACTTTTCCGCAAAAAGCAGTAGGTTTCAAAGCATAAAGTAGTTCCAAATTTAGAAAGTTTTTTCAGTGGATAAGAACGAGTGTATCGATGCGTTATGGTTTTAGCTCAAGCGCCCCCTTTTTCCTAGTGTTGGGAACAGTGCAATATCGACAGGCGTTTTTTTTAAAGCAATCTAGTTTAATAGTTTTTTTGTAGTTTTTATTAGCAAACACCTCATTTATTTATTGATTCAATTATTTTACAAAATAGTTATTTGAATGTTTAAAAAACTTTTAAAACATTTTCGAGCTCCATTTACGTCCCACCTGCCCTCTATAGGGCTGCAAAAGCAACGGGTGAATCGGTCGGTCTGTGGTGAATCGGAAGGGCTGCAAAAATGCCCAGTTGATCGATAAAACGCGTAATTCTTCATCGAGTTGTTGGGGAAAATCAGCCCTTAGTGAATAGCCCACCAGCCTAACAGATGTCGGGTGAAGTGCTAGTGCGGATTTAACACTCTGCAACCAGTTGAGCAGAGGCGTTTTCTAGAAACGATTAGTGCGAAGTTTTTCCTTGAAAACTGATGATGAAAGTGTTTTTTTGGAGCAGAAAAATCATTCTACGGCAAATAGGCCCAGAGTTCTGCCATCTACCCGGCATCGGCTCACCTTTTTGCTGTTCAATAACTACAGCTTTCAGTGTGCGGAATAACACAGCCAGTCCTCGGCAAAGCAGATCGGAAACAGGCTGAAAGGTGGCGTTGAGTGTGTGTTTTAGTGCCGGATTTAGAAGAGTTTCTTAAAAGAAGCGATTGGTTCTGTTAAGTTTAATATAATTGAAAAAACGGAACTGGAAAGAGTGCAAATTGCAAAGGTTTTTCGGCAAAGGTTCTGCACATCTCTAGTTCTTCGTGCTGGAAATTTTCGTGCTTTACTGGAAAAATGTGGAAAAGTTTTCAAAATTCTCAAATATCCACTAATTGTTTAGCTCATTGGATGGTGCTCAGTTTTTTCCAGTTGATCCAGGAACAAAATGAATGTCTTCTTCTTCTTCCTCGAACGTTAGGACTCAGAGTCCTGTGTTTTTCTTCAACTTCCTAGTCCTGGGATGCTGATGTCCAGCTTTCGTACCATCGCTTCGGTGGTCCTCCTGGGAGTCTTGAGCTGTTAGGTTTTTGGTCTTTGGCGATTTTTGCCATTCGGTCGTCGGCCATTCTCTCTACATGGTCTCTCCACGCTCTTCTCCTTGCTCTGGTCCATCTTACAACATCCGAAACCTTACAGGTATCTCTAATTTCCTCACTCCTTTTCATATCGTATAGTGTGTGTCCTGCTATGGATCTTAGGACCCGCATTTCTGTTGTTCTTAGCAAGCGTTTGGTTGTTGTGTTTTCCGCTCTTGTTTCTGCGGCGTATGTCATCACTGGTCTCACGCACGTTTTGTAGATTCTGACTTTACTCCCTATACTCATGTGCTTGTTTCTCCAGATGATGTCTCGTAAGTACCCCGATATCAGAGCGGCTTTTGATGTGTGATTCCTTACTTCCTCCTTTAGATTCCTGTTACTCGTGATGTTTGCTCCAAGATATTTAAAGGTCATCACCTGCTCTACACTTTGATTGTAAACGGCGAGTTTGCATCTTCGGGTCTCTTTGGATATAGTGAGTGATTGTGTTTTCCGGGTAGATATGAAAAGAAAGGAAAATGAATTTAAAAATTCTAATCGGTCAGCACAATGAGAATAACCGGCCGAAAAACTGATGTGCAGCTGAATGGCCAATCTGCCAATCCAAAGGACGATTCTGGAAATGTTAAATACTGGAAAAGCCCGAAGAATTTCGCAATGCTTTTGAATTATTGCTAACTTGCTCATGCAACTAACTCCCTCCCGTTCTAAAGCGCTTTGAAACCGTTCCCCCGCCCTGACGTATTCAAACCTCCATCCCAATAAAATATTTAAATTTTATTCGGGCAGAGTCTTTTAAAAACCAGCTAGGCCAATAAAAGAACCTCCGAAATGATTCCATATATATCCGCACAGCAATGGGCAAGTGCCCAATATCAGGGCATATATGCGCGGAAGCGGATGGCGAATGCTAAATGTACTGGAACTTTCTCCCAGCCGTAAGTGATTGATGGGCAAATGCCCTCATACCTACTAGTGCAATATGTGTTATTGAAATATGAGATATATGGCCATGTTGTTGTACAATCAATTATAATATTACGCTACCAATATTTGCCTGCTGCACGTTCGTTGCTGTTGTTGTGAACGCACGCACTTGTCGGTTTAATCAATCGAAACGCCCTGGGATTTTCATCATCATGATGATGATGGTGGTGGTGGTGACAGATTTTTCTATGCAGTGCAACACTGAGGATTTTCTATAAATGATCCTGCCATCAAATTAGAGGATTTAATTAGGGGCGACTTTAATGAAGACACCATGAAACGTTTTATAGATTTTTGGCTCCCGCAGTATCAAGAACCTCAAAGAGGGTTTATGTTATAAGGTTTTGAGTCCAGCTCAACTTTCCTTGGCTCAAAGGATTGAGCAATTGCCAGTTTTTCGTTAATTTTTCCAGTTACCTTGACTGAAGTGCAATTTGAATTTTTGGTTTAGAGGTTTACATTTTTATTACTAAAATTAGCAAGCAACTCATTTTGGAACAATATGAAAACCTAAATAATGAGTGTTTTTTTTTTCTGAAATCGGCTAAAATAAGGGTTTCCTTAGGGACTGATGGCCACGAGCTTATTACTCGCAAAACCACAAATTTAACCCTCAGAATCGTGCACTTGATACTTGTTACAGGGTCTGTAAAAATTCTCTGGGGTACGTTCAAGTGTCCCGAACGCCAGACAAACGCAACGAATTATAAAACATTGCAATAATGACAATAAACTTACATTTTATATCATTACGAGAAGGGTTCTCGAATTGGGCCCTTTATATAAAGCGAGTGTTGTTGCCTAAGCTGATAAAAACATCACAGGGCCGCATTGTGCGACCGATTTCTATTCAATTAATTTTTTTAAATTACTTTGGAATTACTATTTTGTTTTCGGCTCCAAAATTTTGACACTTTATATCGTCGACAAGTAATGCTTGGAAAAGGAGCTGAAAAATATTTGCTGAAAACTTAAGAAGAACAAAGAGAAAATAATACAAATATAACTTTGTCTTTAGTCAATAAGTTGGTTTAAGTTGCAAGCAAAAACTTAAAGTCAAATTCAAGTTTGTATGCATTTTTTATACTTTAAAGCGTCGAATGTTAAGAAGAGGCTATTTTTTAATGGAATTTGCGATTTAGTTATTGGCATTTATTTTTTTTTGAAAATAGTAGTAGTAGTAAACATCTTTATTTCTAAAAAAAAAGGCTATCGACCTATCGGTCTTTCTGCCCTTGTTTAATAAATGTAGTCTAAATCTAAATAAAAAACAAATATGAAAATTCTCTTATTCTAGGTTAACAATATTATTAAATAAACTTTCCAATTCTAATGACAAAAAAAAATTATTTTATTGTCCAGTAGTCAGTTGCGTTTGTAAGTGTTCGAGTAGCGTTGATGTAGGGAAACGGAAGCGGGATTGTCTGATTGGTCTTGTAAGACAAAGGGGATTCAGTATGGTCCAGTTGTAGGGGTTGTTTGTCCATTTTGTCTGTAGCTGTATGAGTCTTTCCGAGATCTTTGTCATGTTTGTGCGTTCGTATAGTAGTTGGGTGGGGGGGTTGTGTAGTGGGTTTTTGGGGGTGTCTTATTCGTGTTATTAGTCTTAGTGCAATTTGTTCTGTTGTTTGTATATAACGTTTTGTCCTTTCTGTTCCGTTGGTCATGAGTATATGTCCAAAGTCTAGCAAGGGTCTACAAATAGCTTTATATATTTTGGTGGCGGTGTTTGTGCTAATTCCTCTGTCTTTGTAGGTTAGTGATCGGAAGTGTTTTGTTCTCTTTATTGTTTCTGCCCTGATGTTTCGTATGTGTTTAGTGAATTTAAGTTTGTGGTCAATTGTGATTCCAAGGTATTTTACGTCGTTTTTTGGTTGTGTCGTTTGGCCTTCTGCAGTTATTGTAGGGGAGTCGGCGTTGAGTCTGTGGTTTGGGAGCAGAAGTTGGCTTTTGACGCGTTTGGTGTTGGTCTCCATTTATAAAACCATGTCATTGTGTTGTTTGTTAGTGTTTGGAGTCTTTGAGCTGCTCTCTCAGTAGTTTTGTCATGTACAATAAGTGTCGTGTCGTCTGCGTATTGTAATATGTATGCCGATCTGTCGATTTGATTTTTGTCTGGTAAGTTGTAATTGTATATGTCATGGCAGTATATATTGTAGAGAAACGGTGAGAGCGGGGATCCATGAGGGAGCCCTTGTTCAGGGGAAAAAGAAAATGACAGTGTTTTGTCAATTCGTACTTGTAGTTGTCTGTTTTCTAGTAAGTTCTTTATGGTGTGCTAGATATGTTGGTGTGTGTAGTTTGTATAGTTTGTATAGTAAGCCTCTATGCCACACACTATCAAAAGCCTTGTTAATGTCCATAAACAGGCAAGCTCTCTTTCTGTCAGTTAGGTGGGTAGTTTTGTAAATATTTGGTCGAAACTTGGTATTTGTGGGTTTTGTGACACGAAAAACTGAAATTTGATCTTGGTTTTGCTCTTGCAATCTAGAGGACCTTACCTACATGTTTTTTCTTCTTTTGAAGAGTCATAACTTTTTCGTGCATGCTTGTATCGCATTTTTTGGCAACACACTCACTTCCTCCATCATTTCTACGTAGAAAATGTATTCTTATCAAAAGTCGCTACGAACAACCGTTTTCGAGATATCTTGCTTGATGATGAGAAAGAGTGGAAAACATGTAGGTAGCGCCCTCCCCATGTAAGAGCAAGGATAAAATTTAAGTTTCTCCTGCTACAGAACCCCCAATTAGCAAGTCACAAAAAATACTACCCCAAGGAGAAAAATTAAAGTTAATTTTAAAAAATATTTCTATTAAAAAACACTCAATATAATCTTGTTCTTAAACCCTATGTTTTAGACAAAGAAGATGTTTTGTTATAGAAACTGATAATGTGTTCTGTTAAATTTATGTTCAAACAAAGTCTACCAAAAAGGCAACAATGGAATCTTTTAATGCATTCTTTTTCTTCTACAAAAGCCGGAGGTTTAAGTGTTATTTTATTATATAAAGGCTATCGACCTATCGGTCTTTCTGCCCTTGTTTAATACATGTAGTCTTAGTCTAAATAAAAAACAAAGATGAAAATTCTCTTATTCTAGGTTAATAATCTTATTAGAGAAAGGACAAAACGTTATACACAAACAACAGAACAAATTGCACTAAGACTAATAACACGAATAAGACACCTTGGGGGTGTCTTATTCACACACTACACAACCCCCCCACCCAACTACTAACGCACAAACATGACAAAGATCTCGGAAAGACTCATACATCTACATACAAAATGGACAAACAACCCCTACAACTGGACCATACTGAATCCCCTTTGTCTTACAAGACCAACCAGACAATCCCGCTTCCGTTTCCCTACATCGACGCTACTCGAACACTTACAAACGCAACTGACTACTGGACAATAAAATAATTTTTTCTTGTCATTGGAATTTTATTTAATAATATTGTTAACTTAGAATAAGAGAATTTTCATATTTGTTTTTTATTTAGATTAAGACTACATGTATTAAACAAGGGCAGAAAGACCGATAGGTCGATAGCCTTTTTTAGAAATAAAGATGTTTACTACTACTAATCTTATTAAATAAACTTTCCAATTCTAATGACACGAAAAAATTATTTTATTGTCCAGTAGTCAGTTGCGTTTGTAAGTGTTCGAGTAGCGTTGATGTAGGGAAACGGAAGCGGGATTGTCTGATTGGTCTTGTGAGACAAAGGGGATTCAGTATGGTCCAGTTGTAGGGGTTGTTTGTCCATTTTGTCTGTAGATGTTTGAGTCTTTCCGAAATCTTTGTCATGTTTGTGCGTTCGTATAGTAGTTGGGTGGAGGGGTTGTGTAGTGGGTTTTGGGGGTGTCTTATTCGTGTTATTAGTCTTAGTGCAATTTGTTCTGTTGTTTGTGTATAACGTTTTGTCCTTTCTGTTCCGTTGGTCATGAGTATATGTCCATAGTCTAGCAAGGGTCTACAAATAGCTTTATATATTTTGGTGGCGGTGTTTGTGCTAATTCCTCTGTCTTTGTAGGTTAGTGATCGGAAGTGTTTTGTTCTCTTTATTGTTTCTGCCCTGATGTTTCGTATGTGTTTAGTGAATTTAAGTTTGTGGTCAATTGTGATTCCAAGATATTTTACGTCGTTTTTTGGTTGTGTCGTTTGGCCGTCTTGAGTTATTGTAGGGGAGTCAGTGTTGAGTCTGTGGTTTGTGAGCAGAAGTTGGTTTTTTGACGCGTTTGGTGTTAGTCTCCATTTATAAAACCATGTCATTGTGTTGTTTGTTAGTGTTTGGAGTCTTTGAGCTGCTCTCTCAGTAGTTTTGTCAAGTACAATAAGTGCCGTGTCGTCTGCGTATTGTAATATGTATGCCGATCTGTCGATTTGATTTTTGTCTGGTAAGTTGTAATTGTATATGTCATGGCAGTATATATTGTAGAGAAACGGTGAGAGCGGGGACCCTTGAGGGAGCCCTTGTTCAGGGGAAAAAGAAAATGACAGTGTTTTGTCAATTCGTACTTGTAGTTGTCTGTTTTCTAGTAAGTTCTTTATGATGTGTAGTAGATATGTTGGTGTGTGCGTTTATCGGGTATTTCTATCTTTGAGCATATTCGAGTTTTCTTTGGATCCATGTCTGTGATTCTATTCTCCTCTGATTCTCCTAATTGCAAAATTTTCTCGGATTCGTCTTTCTCAATAGTTAATGCAACTTTCCTCCCTGGGCCTCATTTTACATTTCAATATATTTTGCTCGCTCTCTGCGTATTTTTCTTTGTCCAATTGATCGCTTTTTTATTTGATTTTTCTGTCCACATTTTCCAGTTAATCCGTTTTTGATTGATGATATTTGATGCCAACAACTGAACTCGTTTTGTACATGAACAAATCAAAATACTTCATGAATTGAAATGCGTTTATAAAAAAGGAGAAGCTCGGGAGAAATAAAAAAAAATCAAACAAACAGCAAATTTGCATTATTCCATTATTCCTGTAGTTTTTTTTGAGTTGAAAAAAAATGTAATTGCATAATAAATCGTTATTTATTTAGGTTCGGGAATCCATCCCTGGAACATTTCAGATATAAATTGAAGGAGAATGACTAAAGTTTTGCATACATCGAATGAAAGGGGGGTGAAAACATTGAAAACAACATCATTATACAATGGGATATAACAAGTTATTTCTCCTGTATTTGATTTATGATTCCCAGTAGCGCTGCCTATGCTAATAGCAACATTTATATCCGTCCGAAATTCGAGTAAGTTATGGCTTTTTGAAGTTAATTTGTTAGTTTGATTTACGGCCGGTCTTAAAAATGGAAAGAAGTTTCGAATAAAAATAAAGCTCGAGCTCGAGCCTTTTATGTATGATTTTTCTTCGGGAAACGATTCGAATTTATGGAAAATGCTAACTAGAGAAAAGCACCAATCGTATGCTGCGAGTGATTGATGTGTCTGTTACTTTTTTTGTTTCGATTTAACTGCAAACCAATGGCCATCGGTATTGCATAATGAGGAAAAAGGATTATCAACCGCAGTTTGCATGAGCTAACCCGAATTCCACATCTGCCATTGATATTACTGTGACTGTTGGGCGAATTAAGTAAACTATGGGCAGCCTTAAACGTGTTAGCATTCAAACGCTTCTGAGCGGAAAGGACTTTTGTATTAAAAGAGGGCGGCAAACTGCTAAGGGTGGTATACGCAATTCCTTTCTCCATGTGTTAGATTACATGCTGGATTAGAGCTTGTTTTATTGAACAATCAGAAAAAGGCTTCAATTTCGCTTTTTTATACCTACGCGACATTGAAGAAGCGCAGCCTGAAGAAATGGCTTTTTAGGGGGTTTTTTAGTGTTCCTTTTCGGTAGAAAGTTTGGAAGTGTGTTCGCTGAAAACCGCTAAAACATCAATTCTTCAATACTGGGCTTCTGCAATTCTGTGCAAAAGAGGACGAAATGGAATTGGTCCATTTTTGGAATTTTTGAGCTGTTTTTTTCGACGGTTTTAAAACGCCAAAAACACTAATAGGCTTATTTGAATTGTAGGTAAATGTGTGTTTTTTCTAAACGAGCTTATATTGCTTTCGATAGAATCATTCAAAATCCAAACCTTTGCACTTTTTTGCACTCTTAAAGCAATATCAAACGATCTTCTAAATACGAAATTTGAACGCAAACCGGCCTTTTTGTCCTGTGAACTCTTTAAAGTTCAATAATTTATTTGCAAAAAATCGGGCAAGTAGCCTGGACTTAGCGACAAATCTTTTGAACTTTTGGAGAAAAAAGTGTGTTACTTGCTGGGTTAAAAACGTATTTATATAATGAAAAATGACAGTGTTTCGTGTGCATCTCATAAGAAGAAACTGAATTTTTACAGGAAGTGAACCAAAGGGTAAAAAACGGTGAGAATCAACAGATAGTAGCCAAAAAGTCTGATAAAATAGATGAAGAAATTGGGGTAAATAGAGTAGGCAAAATAATGAAAGGAAAATAATTGAATTTAAAATGAAGAATCGGAACATGTCAGGTTTAAAAATATCATCCAATTGCAAATTATATTGTTTTATTTTTTTTCTCTGATGGTTTAGGGGAAATTAATTTTTTGAAGACAGTTGCTAGAAGGATCTTGTCCACATTTGTTGCAGAAAATTATCGTAATTTTTTTCCGTGTTTTATTGGGGAAAATTCAAACTTAAAAAGATCACTTGCACTTAAATTTGCAGAAACCACGGCGAAACTATTGTAAATTTCCACTTTTTCAAGACAAGACACAATATAATTTTTTTTAAAATCCTTTGTCAATTGTTTGGAAGAAAACTGCCACAGTTTTCAGACTCTATTCATTGCAGAAAATCGCGATTTTTTTTTTTTTGATTTTCAAGAAATTAATGTTTTGACAAAATTTGGAAAAATTGCAGAAATGGCGTTGGAAGTTCTTTAAAAAAATTTAATCCAAGAGCTTGAAGCCAAAGTTTAAAGTAGTTTTCAGAGAAAGTTTTCCTGTACTTATGCAGGAAATCATGATACAGTCCCTGTGTCGATTTGAGAGAAATATAAGTTTTCCTGATAAATTCTTTGAGCTGAAACTTGCACACTTTTTAAATAAATATGTTTTCTATTTATTGCAAAAAAACGCGAATTTCTGCCTCTGTTGGTTTTGGAAAAATTTATATTCTTGAAGAGGCGAGCGTATTTTTTGGAGACTGCGGTTTGAAGAATTTAAAAAAATCTTAACAAAACGCTTGAAGCCAAAATTTAGAGAAGTTTTTAGAAGGATTCTCTCTGCATTTATTGCAGGAAATCATAATTTTGATGTTGCGTTGGTTAAAGAGAAATATTTTATTTTAAAGGCGCTTGCATTTCATTTTGCAGAAAACGTATAGACACTGAAATTGAGAATTATTTTAAAAACTCTCTGACGAATTACTTGCAGCAACGCTTTCCAATTTTTTAGGCAGAAACTTTATTGATTGCATAGAAAAACTTTTGTTGCCCTGTGTTGGTTTGGGAGAACTTCATATTCTTGAAGACTCGTGCGTATTTTTTGGTGAAACCGCAGCCACTGCGGTGGGAAGTTCTATGAAAAAAAATTCCAATAAAGTTTTTAATCCAGTTTTTAGAAAGATCTTCTCTCAATTTAATGCAGAAAACACATTTTTTTTGTGTTGGATTGAGAAAAATTTCACTCTTTACATGTCACTAGTACTTGAATTTACGGAAGACACACAGACACCCAATTTAATGTTATACTTAAATCCCCTATGAATATTTTGAAATTAAACCACTAGAGTTTTCAGATGGATGTTTCCTTTATTAATTGCAGAAAAACGCGACTTTTTTTCTTATTTGGTTTTGGAGAAATTAATTTTTGTAAAGTGCCAAAAAAGTGCCTAAACTTCTGCGGTTGGAAGGTCTTAAAAAAAGTTTGTTAAGGCGCTTGGAGCCAAACTTTCCTTAGTTCTTAAAGGAATTTTATCTGTATGTATTACAGGAAATCATGATTTAGTCTTTATGTCGATTTTAGCAAAATATATTGTTTTAAAAACAAATTTTGACCTTTTTTCAGAAAACGTACACTCAACTTGAGAATTATTTTTGAATTTTTCTGTTAAATTTTCTTGAATTTCTGTTGAACCAAATTTTTCAGATAAACGTTTTCTCTATTTATTTCAAAAATAGCGAATTTTTTTCTGTTGGTTTGGGAGAAATTGATATTTTTCAAAACTTGTATTGGGTATTTTTTGGCGAAATCACAGTCACTGCTGTTAAGTTATTTTTAAAAAAATTTCAATAAAGTTTTTAATCCAGTTTTTAGAAAGATCTTCTCTCTATTTAATGCAGAAAACTGCAAAATGACGATGAGAAACTACTTCCTTCAGGACACAATAACAATTTAAAAAAATACCAGCTTTTTTGAGTCAAAAAGTTATTTTGTGCGATTCTTTTTCGGTTTCAGCCACTCTCATTATGGCAAAACGTGTATATTTCAATCATTTTTATTTTTTTTAAATATTTGGTCGAAACTTGTTATTTGGGGGTTTTGTGACACGAAAAACTGAAATTTGATCTTGGTTTTGCTCTTGCAATGTAGAGGACGGTACCTACATGTTTTTTCTTCTTTTGAAGAGTCATAACTTTTTCGTGCATGCTTGTATTGGATTTTTTGTCAACGCTCTGAATTCCTCCATCATTTCTACGTAGAAAATGTATCTTATCAAAAATCGCTACGAACAACCGTTTTCGAGATATTTCGCTTGATGATGAGAAAGAGTGGAAAACATGTAGGTAGCGCCCTCCCCATGTAAGAGCAAAGATAAAATTTCTGACGAATTATTTGCAGCAACGGTTTCCAATTTTTTAGGCAGGAACTGTCTTTATTTATTGCATAGAAAAACTAGTTTTGTCCTGTGTTGGTTTGGGAGAACTTCATATTCTTGGAGACTCGTGCGTATTTTTTGGCGAAACCGCAGCCAATGCGGTGGGAAGTTCTATGAAAAAATATTCCAATAAAGTTTTTAATCCAGTTTTTAGAAAGATCTTCTCTCAATTTAATGCAGAAAACACATTTTTTTTGTGTTGGATTGAGAAAAATTTCACTCTTTACATGTCACTAGTACTTGAATTTACGGAAGACACACAGACACCCAATTTAATGTTATACTTAAATCCCCTATGAATATTTTGAAATTAAACCACTAGAGTTTTCAGATGGATGTTTCCTTTATTAATTGCAGAAAAACGCGACTTTTTTTCTTATTTGGTTTTGGAGAAATTAATTTTCGTAAAGTGCCAAAAAGTGCCTAAACTTCTGCGGTTGGAAGGTCTTAAAAAAAAGTTTGATAAGGCGCTTGGAGCCAAAATTTCCTTAGTTCTTAAAGCAATTTTCTCTGTATGTATTGCAGGAAATCATGATTTAGTCTCTATGTCGATTGTAGCAAAATATATTGTTTTAATAATAAATTTTGATCTTTTTCGAGAAAACGTACACCCAACTTGAGAATTATTTTTGAATTTTTCTGTTAAATTTTCTTGAATTTCTGTTGAACCAAATTTTTCAGATAAACGTTTTCTCTATTTATTTCAAAAATAGCGAATTTTTTTTCTGTTGGTTTGGGAGAAATTGATATTTTTGAAAACTTGTATTGGGTATTTTTTGGCGAAATCACAGTCACTGCTGTTAAGTTATTTTTAAAAAATGTTCAATGAAGTTTTTAATCCAGTTTTTAGAAAGATCTTCTCTCTATTTAATGCAGAAAACTGCAAAATGACGATGAGAAACTACTTCCTTCAGGACACAAAAACAATTAAAAAAAATACCAACTTCTTTGAGTCAAAAAGTGGTTGAAATAGTGGTTTTGATTTATATTAAATCCTGCTAAAGGGCTGTAAGGTCAAACCAACTAAACTCCTCAAAAAAATTAATTTTACATGGCTCATTTTGGAACTGGATTTCTGTTTGAAGCGTTATTTTGTGCGATTCTTTTTCGGTTTCAGCCACTCTCATTATGGCAAAACGTATACATTTCAATCATTTTATACAAAAAATTAGCATTAAAAGTGGTAGTTTATCATTAATAATAATAATTCTGCTTGTACACACATTTATTCCTAAAAAAAAGACAAAATAAGAACACTTTGTAGTCGTTAAAATAGTGCAATTAAGAGTGAGAAACAACCCGCAATCGCAACTGTTCACTTTGGCCAAGCGGCAAGCAACAATCACGCTTTTTGTCGCTATATATTTAGGGCACGAGCAGGCTGTTCCTCTATTCAGAGCCCTGAAAAATTAGACAAATTTTCCAAAAAAAAACCCACAAATTTGCCTTTGAAATCTTTTTTCGTATTGATTCAGTCAGTTTTTTCTGCGAGGAGAAAAATCGTTTATCCCAATGAATAGGGCGGATCAGATGGACGAAACCACTTTTCGCACGTGCACCCTCGAAGAAAATATCTTATCTAGGTAGCGAGCGAAACGCGGGTTGTTTTGATATTCAGTTGGCAAGAAAAAGATGAGAAATATGCTCAATACTTTTAAAGGATTTCGCATTTACTCATGATTGCACTTGAACCGAGGGCCCACCAGATCGGGCAGGGGGCTGCATTGTACGTCCATCTGCTTCGGCTTCTCGATTTCGGGCACCAGGTTACTTCCGCCTCGTGCACTCGAAAAGTCGCGTCAGCCTGATCGCTTTACAGCAGCAAGATGATGCTCGATGTAACACCGGCTGTTGGCTGCTTACCAACAAGGAAATCCATCTTAAAAAATGTTTTTAAAAAACAACGTTTTTATCTGGGAACTTTCAAGTTCTTCTTCAACTCTTCAAACGATAGTGTTTAAGTGAGATTTTCTGTTGCGTTTTTACTGACTTAATATGTGTTCCACTATACATAGTCCTAGAGGTCCTGAAAAGGACCGGTTTATTTCAAGAAACAGAACTATAATCAAATTAAATGTTCAAAAACTGTGCCATTTTATGACTTTTTCTCCTTCCTCTCCTGCAGATTGTGTGGCTTGTCAACAAATACTTTTCGATTTGAGGTAATCCTACAAAAAGAAATCTATCGGAGTTAAATCTGGCGATCTAGGAGGCCATTCAATATGTCCTCTCCTTCCTATCCACCGATTGGGAAAGGGTTCATCCAAAATGTACGCATAGTGTGGAGGCGCACCATCTTCATTGTTCATTTCCACCTGGAACAAAACGTCCAGGTTTAGTCAAATCTCTTACATGACTTCTAGGACTCACCGTGCATCCCGACTGCCTTTTGACTCCTTCTGTCCAAATCTGCAAGGACTTTAAAGAGATAGGAATTATTGCAAGGAGGAAAAGAAAAAAATTGCGTTGACTGGCGAAAAACGGGCATTTCACTCCTACCACCCTCGCTCAGACAAGGGGCCCTTCTGAAGGGTCTGTCAGAGAGAAAGTACAGTTCCGGATTATACTTTAATTGATTTGGGCATGCAGTCTGAGGTCGCTCGCGCGTGAAGCTTTATCATTGTGCCCGAATATCCCCAATCATTATCTCTTCCCATTCGCTCGTTAATTGTACATCGTTCAAAGAAACATCACTTTGTCCCGTTCAGAAAAATGGGATTTTTTCCCAAACACTTCATTGCTGGAAACTTTTGCAAAATCCACTTAATTTCCAATAAATCTGGACCGGAAACTGCCTGCTCCCAGCATTCAAGCTGGGATGGTTAGTTGCGCGTCATTAGCTCACCAATGCGGTTTCTAAATAGTTTCCTTACGTCGGATCCAACAGATATTATGGGGTACGAAGTTCTGCGTTCTATGACTTTTTGTGTCCGTAATGTTCGTGCCATTGACGTAATAGCTTGTCTTGTTGCGGTGAATTATAGCCTCGACTTTTCCCATCCGGAGTTTGCCATATCCGGAAGAAAATGCGAACTTATGTCCAGACACACTCTACTAAATCGATTTGCTACCGGCGAAAAGTGGCGGCATTTACTCGAAAAACCGTCATAAATATTAATAAAGGATTTGTTTCGCAATTAGTATTTCTGTGGCAAAGTTTCGGCCAAGTTTAATATTTGCAAAGCTCGCCGCCTTGGGGCAGAAGTTTGCCTAAGCAAAAGTCCGGGGTATTTAAAATTTCGGTTTGTTCCGGCTAAAATAATTATGTTTCAAAACGCCAAACGTGACCCCAAGAGTTTCCCACTCAAAGTCAAATTATTAAATTATTTCGACTACGTTCCCGTCCTAACATAGAGTGGGAGGTTTTATTATGTAGCGCACACACACTTTACATTATTCAAGAAACCAGGCAAAATCAGTTTGAAGTAAAAAGGCACATAATCAATTTGAAAATTTGCATTTCCAGACAAAATCGCTTTTGCCCTTTTGTGCCCTTATGCAATGCACACCTTGCTTACCTGGTAAGCCATCGGGGTCTTTGTGAAACAGCCACAGTCATCACCGATGCGTATTTGATCGAGATTAGTTTTTTCTTCTTCTACACCTTAATGGTGCGATTCTTTTCCTTGAAAGCCTCTTCTTGTCGCCTTTTGTTATCTGCGCCTCACTTTCCTGGGAGTTTTCAGGTATGTTTTTCAGTTGCAACTGCAACTCAATTGAGCCAGTTCGCATTGAAACTGAAAAATTATAATTTGATAAATCCGATATCCCATTGCCAGCCCGGAAGTGCGAAAAATGCAGCACGTGGCAATGATGAGTCCGGAAGTCGTTTTAATGGCCTGGATGATCAAAGCCCGATTTCATATTTCATCATGCGCCTTTATTTCCCTTTGTTAAAGTGATAGTTATCAAATATGGCCCTTTTGGGTATTCGGCAAAATGCCCTCAACTAGGGTCAGTCAATTGTAGGTTTTTCTATTCATAAAAATGATTAGTTTTAGTTTGGAAGGTTTTCGTTTCTAGCTGCTTTTTCGGGTTTGCTTTAACAATTATATTGATAGTTGCATTTTATCTTTGGGTTTTATTTTTTTATTTTTTGCACAACCAACTGCTTTTTCCTCAATTTGCAATCAAAGTACGAGAAAATTGCCAATTTATTTGCTTAGTTTTTGCTCGTTTTCATCAGTTTTTTTCATTTTTATGTTAAATTTTCATTTTTCGCTTCTAGAAAAATCGGCATTTTCAGATTAGCACTTTTATTTGCAAGGCATAATTCTATTGTCTTCTTCATAAACTGCTTTGCTTGCACGTTTTCTTTTTTATTCATTCAAACGATTAGAGTTTAGATGGAAGTTTTTCGTTTATTGCGACTCTTTCTGGTTTGTTTTATAAATTATATGCAGAGTTACATTTTATCCTTGAGTTTTAATTTTTTTGCATGACGAAAAGTAGAAAGAGAGTAAATTTTCATGCAAAAAACGAGAAATTTGTAAATCTATTTGCTTAGGTCGAATTTGGTTGAAGATTTTATTGCTTATTTGTTTCGTAATTCCCAATTTACAAAAATATAAGACATTTTGTAGTATTTAGGTACGTTTTGTGTCCCGATGTAAAATGACTTAAATGAACTTTCAAAAAGTCCAATGCCTGATTTTTTTCTTTTCAAAAAAAGCTGGCAAAAACGAGCGTTTGCCTGATTTTTACGCAAAATTTTCATTTTTCTGATCGTTCATTTGCAAGGCATAATTCTAGTGTTTTACTTCATAAAAGGGTTTCCACTCAAATTTTCAGTTAGTTTCAGTTGGTTTTTCTATTCAGATAAATCGATACTTGAGTTTTAAATTTTATTTCGTATAACTTTTTTATTTTTTGCTTTAACAGACCTGGAAAGGTTTTAGGTCGACCTTAATTGAAGATTTTGTTGCTCCGTAGATGCAAAAATTACTAAAATATAAAAACGAATTTTTTAATACCAGCGTTTTATTTTTTAACATAAAATGGAACGTGATACGTTTCATAAAGGAATTATTAACAAGTTCGTTTTTCTTTTTTTTTATTCTTGGGTTTCGCATTTTATTCCAATTGCTTTTTTTAGCTTTTGAATGAAGAAAAGTCAACAAAGGTTCAATTTGCATGCAAAACACGAGAAAACTGCAAATTTATTGCTTGATTCAACTTGACTGAAGTTTTAGTTGCTTTGTTAGTTTCGTAGATGCAATATTTGCTAAAATAGTAAATTCCTTTTGGATTATTTGCGTTTTACATAGTTTTCTGACGCGGATGAAACTATATCAGTTAAAGAAAATATAAAAAAATGTCCAATTTTTCTTTTCAAATGCTTTTTTTGTCAGTTTTCTAATTTTTTCGATACAGATTTTCAGGTTTCTCAACTTACTTCAAAATTAGCAAAATTTCCAGATTCAGACCAGCAATTTTTAGTGTAACAAGGCGTAATTCTATTGTTTCCTTCATAAACTGGTTTGCATTCAAATGTTTAGACAGTTTCCTTCACAAAATTGCAGTAATTTAGTATTAAAATGAGTTTTAGGCCCCAGAAAACCTAGAAGATCCACTTTAACGTGGCAATAATTTTATGGTCTGTTTTTGTATTTTTCTGTTTTCTACATTACGTTATTTTTAGATGTTTCTTCAAAATATAATTCAAAAATTCCTCATTTCAAAAGTGCAAAAGACATAAATTGAGGTAAATTATTACAAATTGAAAATAAAAATGTATGAATTTAAATTGCTGTAACTTTTAAACAAGTTATTGGATTTCAGTCATCTAAAGTGTGATTGGAAGCGCAAATCTTTGAAGTTTTAATTATCGCGTCAAGTTAATTGCTAAAAAAATTCTAATGCGCACAATTTGCCACTAAAGCAGTTGTTCTTTGGCAAAATTACAGAAAGTCGAATCATGCGGGTCTAATTCGAAAGAAAACTCAATTTGCATGAGGAAAAGTGAAAACAGCGGCAGAGTTTTCGAAAAATCTATATTTTTTTGCACTTGACAAAGTATTTTGTCTTGAAGTTTTCCTTTTTTGTAGGTCGTAGACTAAAAACTTAAATAAATATTGGAAACAGAATTCAACACTCTACTTTTTTTGGTTTTCTGCCTTCCTGGTTCCAGTTTCTCAAATGGCGCATTTTCTGATGAGAATTGAAATAAAATTTTATTTAAAAATAGAAAAAAAAAACAGTTTTCAGATTTCCTTCATCAATTAATTTACATTGCAATTTACAGTCGATTTTATTGCTTATTTGTTTCGTAATTCCCAATTTACAAAAATATAAGATATTTTGTAGTATTTAGGTACGTTTTGTGTCCCGATGTAAAATGACTTAAATGAACTTTCAAAAAGTCCAATGCCTGATTTTTTTCTTTTCAAAAAAAGCTGGCAAAAACGAGCGTTTGCCTGATTTTTACGCAAAATTTTCATTTTTTAGATCGTTTATTTGCAAGGACATAATTCTAGTGTTTTACTTCATAAAAGGGTTTCCACTCAAATTTTCAGTTAGTTTCAGTTGGTTTTTCTATTCAGATAAATCGATACTTGAGTTTTAAATTTTATTTCGTATAACTTTTTTATTTTTTGCTTTAACAGAACTGGAAAGGTTTTAGGTCGACCTTAATTGAAGATTTTGTTGCTTCGTAGATGCAAAATTTACTAAAATATAAAAATGAATTTTTTAATATCAGCGTTTTATTTTTTGACCTAAAATGGAACGTGATACGTTTCATAAAGGAATTATCAACAAGTTCGTTTTTCTTTTTTTTATTCTTGGGTTTCGCATTTTATTTCGATTGATTTTTTTAGTTTTTGAATGAAGAAAAGTCAACAAAGGTTCAATTTGCATGCAAAACACGAGAAAACTGCAAATTTATTGCTTGATTCAACTTGGCTGAAGTTTTAGTTGCTTTGTTAGTTTCGTAGATGCAAGATTTGCTAAAATAGTAAATTCCTTTTGGATTATTTGCGTTTTACATCGTTTTCTGACGCGGATGAAACTATATCAGTTAAAGAAAATGTAAAAAAATGTCCAATTTTTTTTCCAAATGCTTTTTTTGTCAGTTTTCTAATTTTTTCGATACAGATTTTCAGGTTTCTCAACTTCCTTCAAAATTAGCAAAATTTCCAGATTCAGACCAGCAATTTTAAGTGTAACAAGGCGTAATTCTATTGTTTCCTTCATAAACTGGTTTGCATTCAAATGTTTAGACAGTTTCCTTTACAAAATTACAGTAATTTAATATTAAAATGAGTTTTAGGCCCCAGAAAACCTAGAAGATCCACTTTAACGTGGCAATAATTTTATGGCCTGTTTTTGTATTTTTCTGTTTTCTACATTACGTTATTTTTAGATGTTTCTTCAAAATATAATTCAAAAATTCCTCATTTCAAAAGTGCAAAAGACATAAATTGAGGTAAATTATTACAAATTGAAAATAAATAATGTATGAATTTAAATTGCTGTAACTTTTAAACAAGTTATTGGATTTCAGTCATCTAAAGTGTGATTGGAAGCGCAAACTTTTGAGTTTTAATTATCGCGTCAAGTTAATTGCTAAAAAAATTCCAATGCGCTCAATTTGCCACTAAAGCAGTTGTTCTTTGGCAAAATTACAGAAAGACGAATCATGCGGTCTAATTCGAAAGGAAACGCAATTTGCATGAGGAAAAGTGAAAACAGCGGCAGAGTTTTCGAAGAATCTATATTTTTTTTGCACTTGAGAAAGTATTTTGTCTTGAAGTTTTCCGTTTTTGTAGGTCGTAGATTAAAAACTTAAATTAATATTGGAAACAGAATTCAACACTCTACTTTTTTTGGTTTTCTGCCTTCCTGGTTCCAATTTCTCAAATGGCGCATGTTCTGATGAGAATTGAAATAAAATTTTATTTAAAAATAGAAAAAAAAACAGTTTTCAGATTTCCTTCATCAATTAATTTACATTGCAATTTACAGTCGATTTTTTAGGAAACTCATGATCATGACCGGATAAAAATCAAAGACAAAATACAATTTTCCAGATAAAGGGACAAAGGAGAATAGTAAAGAAAGATGTTCGTTGAAAAAATTAAAACAAGGAACTAGTTCTCCCCTCAAATAAAATTGCCCAACGTATTCGCAGCGATGAAGAGGGAACTTGACTATGTAATATTTTCATAAACCTTCAAAGTGCTCTTAAACCTGATTAAGAGCTCTAACGCAGATCGCCACAATAATACGTAATCTGTTTATAAAACAATTTGTCCGGTCAGTGATGCGTGCATATTGTATAGAGATTCGATTAATAATTGTATATCTGTGCCACTCCACTCTGTTTATCCTAATATAATTACGAATCGCTGTAGGAGGGTGATGGGACTTTGGATGAACAAGGCTGTATGATGATGATGATGATTGTGAAGTTTTTTAGATGGAAATCATCAAAAAAAGTATGTCGGTCTGAGCAGGAAGACTCCTCACGGCCAATAGAAATCGCAGGTCTTTATCCATCTTATTCGTAGCCAATTAGGGAACATGGCGTGTATATATAGGGTGAATTGACCACGGATCGCTAAAGCTGAATTGTGACGAATCTTGGCTGCATTCACGGCTGCTCTCTTTGGTAATTCCGCTGCACGCTAATTCCCTTGATTGCCTGCCTATCCTGCTTTATCTTTGTGCAGTTCTCGGGATGACGAGCATACCTGCTGGCCTCAGCCGATCTCGAATAGGCATAAACTTCAATTAACCTGCGACTACTTGACTGCCGCATTATCCGCCATAATCCTTAAATGGGATCCTCTTATGTTTACGTTGAAAGGACTGCGAATCGGAATTGCGGGGAAATATTTCAATTAGTAGGAAACGCAGGTCTGCTTTTGTCAGCAGGAACGGCTACTCGTATTTACAAATTTTATAGATGAATTCGTTGACTTGTTGAGGACTTGTATTCATTTGAAGTCATTAATATTCAGGTTTCAATTTCCATGCATTTAATTCGGTTATTTTATGCAATTTTATCAAAAATTCACACAATAGCTAACTATGTGTTAACTAACCATCGCAGGCAGAAATTTTGCTTCATTTTTATTCATTCATATTTGACTTTATTGTGTTTCATTTGTTTTTAATTTTTTTTTGATATGAACAAAAACAACTTCCTTTGCATTGTGTCTACACATTCATTCTTTCAGTTTTTTAATAAATCGAAAAAACCGCTTGCTTTTGCAGGTTTTTTTGGTTTTGTTGCTTGTGTTATTATCTGAATTTTTCCAGAGAAATGTGACATGTTTATGCTTTTTTAAATTTATCCAGGTATTTAGTCACAGTTTTCTCATTAAGTCTTTCTAGTAGTAGTAAACATCTTTATTTCTAAAAAAGGTTATCGACCTATCGGTCTTATGCCCTTGTTTAATACATGTAGTCTTAGTCTAAATAAAAAACAAAGATGAAAATTCTCTTATTCAAGGTTAATAATCTTATTAAATAAACTTTCCAATTCTAATGACAAGAAAAAATTATTTTATTGTCCAGTAGTCAGTTGCGTTTGTAAGTGTTCGAGTAGCGTTGATGTAGGGAAACGGAAGCGGGATTGTCTGGGTGGTCTTGTAAGACAAAGGGGATTCAGTATGGTCCAGTTGTAGGGGTTGTTTGTCCATTTTGTCTGTAGATGTATGAGTCTTTCCGAAATCTTTGTCATGTTTGTGCGTTCGTATAGTAGTTGGGTGGAGGGGTTGTGTAGTGGGTTTTGGGGGTGTCTTATTCGTGTTATTAGTCTTAGTGCAATTTGTTCTGTTGTTTGTATATAACGTTTTGTCCTTTCTGTTCCGTTGGTCATGAGTATATGTCCATAGTCTAGCAAGGGTCTACAAATCGCTTTATATATTTTGGTGGCGGTGTTTGTGCTAATTCCTCTGTCTTTGTAGGTTAGTGATCGGAAGTGTTTTGTTCTCTTTATTGTTTCTGCCCTGATGTTTCGTATGTGTTTAGTGAATTTAAGTTTGTGGTCAATTGTGATTCCAAGGTATTTTACGTCGTTTTTTGGTTGTGTCGTTTGGCCGTCTGCAGTTATTGTAGGGGAGTCAGCGTTGAGTCTGTGGTTTGTGAGCAGAAGTTGGTTTTTTGACGCGTTTGGTGTTAGTCTCCATTTATAAAACCATGTCATTGTGTTGTTTGTTAGTGTTTGGAGTCTTTGAGCTGCTCTCTCAGTAGTTTTGTCATGTACAATAAGTGCCGTGTCGTCTGCGTATTGTAATATGTATGCCGATCTGTCGATATAGGGATTATTAAGCCGTTTTTCCATGTTTTTAGATTTTGTTATTTCTGATGCAGTTGTTCAATTAAGTTAGGATCAGTTTGTGTGTTTCTTGGGTTAGGCTTTTCAAGAGTTTTGCCTTTATTTTATCTTTTCCCGGTGCTGTTTTTGATATGCGCTAGGGCTTCATCGTACACTGTGTCTGTGATCAGTTTGTATATATAGTTTGGTGAGCTGTTGAAATAGTTCAAGTACCAGTCGTTGATCAAGTTCCAGTTATCATTGTCGAAGTTAGGATTTGTCGATATGCTGAAGGCCCATTGATAGTGTCTGGGGAACGCGTCAGCTTTCTCTTTGTCTGTGTACCGTTCTATTCCGTTTTCGTCAATTGTGTCAGTAGTGTTAGTTTTTTTATATTGCGCTAGTTTCTTAATTTTTCGCCAGTATGTTTTGCCTTTGTCTTTTTGTATTTCTTTACATGTTTCTAGCCATTTGTCTTGTCGGTATTGTCCAATCAAGGTTTTAATGTTTCTGTTGAGTTGGTTCAGTGTCTTTTTTAGGTCGTTATTTTGAGTGTTTGTATATAGTCTGTACAGTTCTCCCTTTTGTTTTATGAGTCTCTAAGTCTTTCTATTAACTCCATAAAATCGTTTATACTTGCAATTATTTAGATGCTACTTTGAGTCGTAAGGAAACCTTCTAGTTTTTGACCCTATTAGAGACTTTATTTTGCCATAAACCTCGACTTGGATCAACAGTAGGTACGGAGAAACTAGTTTTTCGAAAACAATCCTGCAAAATCTCTACTAGCTAGAAATTCAAATTAAAATACATTTAAATGTTAATTAAATAATATTCCCAATTGAACTTGGCCTGTCTAATTTTCACTGTTCAATTGGGAATATTATTTAATTAACATTTAAATGTATTTTAATTTGAATTTCTAGCTAGTAGAGATTTTGCAGGATGGTTTTCGAAAAACTAGTTTCTCCGTACCTACTGTTGTTCCAAGTCGAGATTTATGGCAAAATAAAGTCTCTAATAGGGCACGTATCCACAAACAGTGACCGCGAAAGTCTTAATCAATCTATATGAAGAATTCAGTATATCTTTAATAGCCGATAATGTTTTCTACGCAAAATGTTGAGTCAAAAAAGATCAATTTAACTGGCAACAAAATTGCCTTTATTCCAACCACAAAGCGCGAGGGAGAAAATAAAAAAAAACACCCCATTTCCATGGAACGTATGTATATCCGTTCGGTTTACGCATTGAAAGCCACATTCGCTCTTGCTTCTTAATCTCAAACAACCCCTCTACCTACCTTCCCACATTAAGAAGTGCATCCCTATAAAGGCGACTGTTTCGTTTTGTATAAAGATATGAAAGCAGGGCGGTTCGGAGGGCGGTTTGTGTCGGTTAGAAACGCATCACTGGAATGAAAATAGCGAAGGCGGAGTCCCATTCTTCCGATCTCCGATTCCGAAGAAACGGGAATTGCATAGTAATAACCCGGAATACAATAATTGCAATCGGCCACAATACTGGTAAGAGATGGAGAAATTTCAATAAAAATTCCAGCAAAAAATCGATTCTCCTTTAACTGAAGACTATTAAATTCTACTCTGAATATAAATTACAATTTCGACTAGAGCCCAGTCACCCCCTTGTCGGTTGACATTATAAAATCATAACTGACATCATAAGTAGTTGGGGCAAACAAAAGAGCGACAAAAGCCTTTAACGCCCCAAGTTTTTAAAGATAGTATCCATGACAGTTAATTCTCTAACTCTGCAGGCTGCGGCCGCCCCACGCAGGAAGTTTCGGCGCTATTTCGTCCTGCTGCCCCATTATCTTTTCATCCAATTTATCATAACTGACATCGAGAGGGTGTTTAATATGGATAGGGATGAACAATTCCATTTTTTTCTCATAGTTTTTATCACTTTAATAGGAATTTATTGGCAATTTATCCGGAAAGTGCCACGTGTGATGTGAAAAAGAAACGTACGCGTGCTTAAGACAGTGAAACGGCCAAAGGCAGAAAGAATCTCTCACGAACAATCAAAAGTAGGGAAAAAGCAGATGATTTTTCACTGGCAATATGGAAAGACTTTTTTTTTCAAGACGCAGAGTGCGTTTTCCCCATTTTTCTTCGCTGTTTTATCCCACGGTCAAAAAGCTAAAACAAAATATGCCACGTGGCCGTTATTTAACAAATATTTACGGCATCGTGTAACGATTTAATTCATATCAAATCGGGCTACAAAGTAATTTGACGGGTCTTAGTCGTCAAATCGATGCACCCTCGGATTTTAGTAGATTTGCGACGGCAACGTTAATATCGTTGGCACGTGCCGTGCGCGTGTCTTTGACTTGCCTGTGCTTTTGATATCTTCATTTGTTTGCAGGATGATATGACAGATTTGACACTATCAGTGTTTGCGCCCTTATTGAACTCAAATGCCCACTTTGCACTGCCAATTTTGCCATTGTCTTTCAGTGTTTTCAACACGTTTAGTGTAGGTGTGATCACGTTATTGTGCACTCTTCGCAGCATTACTGGGTTCACATTTTGAGCAGCTTCTCGTATTCGGTTAATTTACTCATGCTCAATTTGTATCAGTGTTCGATAGACCCGAGATTTAAGGTGTTCTTGCGTCTTGTGTATCTCACCTATGTGGTAGGGATGTAAGAGTAGATACAGATAACAGAGGCAGATAGTGGGCGGCCAAGAGGTGTTCGGGTTGCAGATATAGAGGAATAGTTATTGGAGATAATGGCAGTAGAGCCTTCCAGGAGTACTTGGAGCATTGTGCAACAACTGACACTTTCCCAGGCAACTGTGCACCGAATAATTACCGAGGAAGGACTCTATTTCTACCATGTTCTACAAGTACGAATTGACAAAACACTGTCATTTTCTTTTTCCCCTGAACAAGGGCTCCCTCAAGGATCCCCGCTCTCACCGTTTCTCTACAATATATACTGCCATGACATATACAATTACAACTTACCAGACAAAAATCAAATCGACAGATCGGCATACATATTACAATACGCAGACGACACGGCACTTATTGTACATGACAAAACTACTGAGAGAGCAGCTCAAAGACTCCAAACACTAACAAACAACACAATGACATGGTTTTATAAATGGAGACTAACACCAAACGCGTCAAAAAACCAACTTCTGCTCACAAACCACAGACTCAACGCTGACTCCCCTACAATAACTGCAGACGGCCAAACGACACAACCAAAAAACGACGTAAAATACCTTGGAATCACAATTGACCACAAACTTAAATTCACTAAACACATACGAAACATCAGGGCAGAAACAATAAAGAGAACAAAACACTTCCGATCACTAACCTACAAAGACAGAGGAATTAGCACAAACACCGCCACCAAAATATATAAAGCTATTTGTAGACCCTTGCTAGACTATGGACATATACTCATGACCAACGGAACAGAAAGGACAAAACGTTATATACAAAGAACAGAACAAATTGCACTAAGACTAATAACACGAATAAGACACCCCCAAAACCCACTACACAACCCCTCCACCCAACTACTATACGAACGCACAAACATGACAAAGATTTCGGAAAGACTCATACATCTACAGACAAAATGGACAAACAACCCCTACAACTGGACCATACTGAATCCCCTTTGTCTTACAAGACCAACCAGACAATCCCGCTTCCGTTTCCCTACATCAACGCTACTCGAACACTTACAAACGCAACTGACTACTGGACAATAAAATAATTTTTTCATGTCATTAGAATTGGAAAGTTTATTTAATAATATTGTTAACCTAGAATAAGAGAATTTTCATATTTGTTTTTTTATTTAGATTAAGACTACATGTATTAAACAAGGGCAGAAAGACCGATAGGTCGATAGCCTTTTTTTAGAAATAAAGATGTTTACTACTACTCTACCATGTTTGCAAGATACACAGGACACAAGGACACACTCCTTTTCCACATTTTAAAAGGGCTCTTTTCCCAAAACCCACAGACTCATATCTAAGAGATTCGTTTCACTGCCAATCACCAAAATGTTTTTCTTATTTTCTTATTTGCTTTCTTATTTATTGCATATTGTTTTTCTTATTTTCTTATTGACTTTCTTCTTCTTCACTTACCGATCCATAACTTTTTATAGGAGAATTTTGTGGATTCGCAAGCTGAAGCAGGAATTAAAATAAATTGCGAAAGCTTGGTAGCAGCAAAGTGCAGACTGTCATTTGAGCCCTCCTCAAGACCGATACCCTAAGAACTACAACTCTCCCTTTTCAGTATTTTTAAGCAAAAGAAAACTGTTTTGAAAAAATGAATTCGCCCCAAGCATAGAGAACTTATCTGCAACGACTACTGGGCGCCAAAGCGATAACTAAATAAAAATGTTATTGCAGTGGCCAATAAAATCGCCCATAAACCCGTTGAGTTGTTGAGTTAATGAGCAATAAAGACCGATTGGAAGGTTCTAGATTTTATTGGCTTCGAGAGCCGATAATAACTGCGGGTAGATTTGATGGACATGCTGCGGATTAAGTAGCATTTCGGAAGTAAATCTCTTGACATTTCTGACAAATGCACAAAACCGACGAAGATATTGGTTTGCACAGAGTGGCTCGACCACCCACAATAGGTCGAATTCGGGCCTCGTAGCCGTACAATATGCAGCCGAATCTATGCGGTCTCCGACATAGACCTGACAGAGATCTCATTACAGATAGGGCAGATAAGCCCAAACAAAGGCAATACCGATTCTATATAAACAGTGGGTATAGCGGCGATATGCGTCAGGGAAATTACACACAATCCCAAAATCCGCCTCTATATTTATGGGGCTTTGTACTTATCTGATTTCGGAGCAAATTGATTTTACATGCTGACCTCTATTAGATTCACAAAAACGCCATGATTGCCACCGATATTGCTTTCATTTCATTTTCTGGTTGCTTTTTCAATACCACATCTGAGCCGTTTTCTTTCAAAGTGGTGTAAGTGTATTTGTGTATGTAACCTTTTTTAAATTGTGATATTGTGATAAATTGTTGAAGAAGACTTCCGATCACTAACTTACAAAGACAGAGGAATTAGCACAAACACCGCCACCAAAATATATAAAGCTATTTGTAGACCCTTGCTAGACTATGGACATATACTCATGACCAACGGAACAGAAAGGACAAAACGTTATATACAAACAACAGAACAAATTGCACTAAGACTAATAACACGAATAAGACACCCCCAAAACCCACTACACAACCCCTCCACCCAACTACTATACGAACGCACAAACATGACAAAGATTTCGGAAAGACTCATACATCTACAGACAAAATGGACAAACAACCCCTACAACTGGACCATACTGAATCCCCTTTGTCTTACAAGACCAACCAGACAATCCCGCTTCCGTTTCCCTACATCAACGCTACTCGAACACTTACAAACGCAACTGACTACTGGACAATAAAATAATTTTTTCTTGTCATTAGAATTGGAAAGTTTATTAATAAGATTGTTAACGTAGAATAAGAGAATTTTCATATTTATTTTTTATTCAGATTAAGACTACATGTATTAAACAAGGGCAGAAAGACCGATAGGTCGATAGCCTTTTTTTTAGAAATAAAGATGTTTTCTACTACTGTTGAAGAAGAAAGAAAACTTTCCTTTTCCTTTTTTTCTTCCAAGAAAACTAATGGCGTCTAAAGTTTTTCTTGGTAGCTTGTTCTTCTTGCCAATAAAAGCCGAATTTCTCTCCCTCGTCCACGAGTTCGTTACTGTCACCAATTGTCCCCTTTGAAAATCGAGCAATTTTGTGGTATTTGCATACGGTTCCTCGTTAGCCCAACCGGCAAACTATCAATTTTTATTAACGTCCTTTCCACGTCGGGTGCTAAAAAACGTTCATTTCTCGTCTGGTTGACGCTTTTGTGTCCACGTGGCAATCGAAGAGTCACGTGTCGCCTTATTGTGCGTTCGGACTTTGATGTGTTGAAGCGGCGCCGCTCAAAAATGGCGACGCCACGCGACGCCGGAATCCGGCGTCGAAACTGGCCATTTTTATATTTGGCAAAATTAGCAATAAATTGCGGCAAATCGGCCGTGAGGTCGCGTGTTGCGGCTTTTGGAAATCGTTGAAAAACGTAAGCTGGTGTAATTGAGGGATTTGCATACCGTTCTTGGGAGCGTTATTTATTATCCAAGGGCGGCTTAGATCGGCTTTAAATGTTGCCTAGAACTTGTTCATTGTTTTATGGAAAATGCGAATTCAAACTCCATCCAGGACTCTAGTCCCTTTGAGTGAGAATTCCGGCAATTCGCCAGCCGTGAATGAAGGTTAATCGGATTGATTTACATTGCGGAAATGCCCTTGATTAATGGCTTTGTGTAATTGCAAATTCTTTATGTTGACAACGATAAATTTCACGCTGGATGCGGTGATTATTCAGATGCGCTTTTTCTGTTTCGAATAATGCCGCTCGTGCTCGCACATAGTCGTAAGTTTCAAATAATATCACTTCCCTGCGGTATTTAAAGCGATCAGAATGCTGTGCTCTATGGAAAGATAATTAGAGCGCATTTTGAGATTATGCGATCTTTAATCTTCCTTATTAGGGATTCAAATACTCTTCAGGCCTACACATTCCTCGAAAACAACTTGTTTAGCGCCAACATAGGGTGTCAAAGTGTGTAAATCTTTGCTAATAATTCGTTACAAAAAGTAACTTTTCGCATAAAACTCAGTCTTTTGGGGTGATTTCGGATTCGAGAACATTTTTTGCAAGTAAGTCGAAAACTGAAAGTTGACGGAAAAAAAGTTTAATTTTTCATTATTTCTTCAAAACATGAGGAAATATATTTTTTTTAGCGAAGAATAGTTTATGGTTATTAATTAAATTAGTGGCACAGTAAAGTAGGCAAATTAAGGCAAAATAATTTAAATAGCAAAAACATACATTTTCATAATTTAAGTGTATATGATGATCATGTTTTATGTAATAATAATTTTTTCATCATATGCACTGAAATTATGTAAACTTATGTTTTTGCTATTTAAATTATTTATTTGGAAAGCTCCTAACTTTCAAAATTGGTTTAGTGCTTTAATGAATAACAAAATCTAAATTTGGTTGCAAACATTTGCACTTGAAATGCTCCCAACTTTGAGCCCACATTAGATCCGGCCTTTTCCAGTAGCCTCTCTCACTCTTCGGAGGACTCATTTTGCAACATTTATTTGCAGTATGTGTGCCTTTGTTGCCACTAATCGAGACTATTTGATTAATCACTATGAACTATTTTTCGCCAAAAAAGTTATTATTACATAAAACATGATCATCATATGCACTTAAATTATGAAAACGTATATTTTTGCTATTTAAATTATTCATTTGGAAAGCTCCTAACTTTCAAAATTGGTTTAGTGCTTTAATGAATAACAAAGTCTAAATTTCGTTGCAAACATTTGCCCTTGAAATGCTCCTAACTTTGAGCCCACATTAGATCCGGCCTTTTCCAATAGCCTCTCTCACTCTTCGGAGGAGTAATTTTGCAACATTTATTTGCAGTATGTGTGCCTTTGTTGCCACCAATCGAGACTATTTCATTAATCACTATAAACTATTTTTCGCCAAAAAAGTTATTATTACATAAAACATGATCATCATATGCACTTAAATTATGAAAACGTATGTTTTTGCTATTTAAATTATTTATTTGGAAAGCTCCTAACTTTCAAAATTGGTTTAGTGCTTTAATGAATAACAAAATCTAAATTTCGTGGCAAATATTTGCACTTGAAATGCTTCCAACTGTGAGCCCACATTAGATCCGGCCTTTTCCAATAGCCTCTCTCACTCTTCGGAGGACTCAGTTTGCAACATTTATTTCCAGTATGTGTGCCTTTGTTGCCACTAATCGAGACTATTTGATTAATCACTATGAACTATTTTTCGCTAAAAAAGTTATTATTACATATAACATGATCATCATATGCACTTAAATTATGTAAACGTATGTTTTTGCTATTTAAATTATTTATTTGGAAAACTCCTAACATTCAAAATTGGTTTAGTGCTTTAATGCATAACAAAATCTAAATTTCGTGGCAAACATTTGCACCTGAAATGCTCCCAACTTTGAGCCCACATTAGATCCGGCCTTTTCCGGTAGCCTCTCTCACTCTTCGGAGGAGTAATTTTGCAACATTTATTTGCAGTATGTGTGCCTTTGTTGCCACTAATCGAGACTATTTGATTAATCACCATGAACTATTTTTCGCTAAAAAATTATTATTACATATAACATGATCATCATATGCACTTAAATTATGAAAACGCATATTTTTGCTATTTAAATTATTTATTTGGAAAGCTCCTAACTTTCAAAATTGGTTTAGTGCTTTAATGAATAACAAAATCTAAATTTCGGTGCAAACATTTGCACTTGAAATGCTCCCAACTTTGAGCCCACATTAGATTCGCCCTTTTCCAGTAGCCTCTCTCACTCTTCGGAGGAGTAATTTTGCAACATTTATTTGCAGTATGTGTGCCTTTGTTGCCACTAATCGAGACTATTTGATTAATCACCATGAACTATTTTTCGCTAAAAAATTATTATTACATATAACATGATCATCATATGCACTTAAATTATGAAAACGCATATTTTTGCTATTTAAATTATTTATTTGGAAAGCTCCTAACTTTCAAAATTGGTTTAGTGCTTTAATGAATAACAAAATCTAAATTTCGTGGCAAACATTTGCACTTGAAATGCTCCCAACTTTGAGCCCACATTAGATCCGGCCTTTTCCAGTAGCCTCTCTCACTCTTCGGAGGAGTAATTTTGCAACATTTATTCGCAGTATATGTGCCTTTGTTGCCACTAATCGAGACTATTTGATTAATCACTATGAACTATTTTTCGCCAAAAAAGTTATTATTACATAAAACATGATCATCATATGCACTTAAATTATGAAAACGTATGTTTTTGCTATTTAAATTATTTATTTGGAAAGCTCCTAACTTTCAAAATTGGTTTAGTGCTTTAATGAATAACAAAATCTAAATTTCGTGGCAAACATTTGCACTTGAAATGCTCCCAACTTTGAGCCCACATTAGATCCGGCCTTTTCCAATAGCCTCTCTCACTCTTCGGAGGACTAATTTTGCAACATTTATTTGCAGTATGTGTGCCTTTGTTGCCACTAATCGAAACTATTTGATTAATCACCATGAACTATTTTTCGCCAAAAAAGTTATTATTACATAAAACATGATCATCATATGCACTGAAATTATGAAAACGTATGTTTTTGCTATTTAAATTATTTGTTTGGAAAGCTCCTAACTTTCAAAATTGGTTTAGTGCTTTAATGAATAACAAAATCTAAATTTCGTGGCAAACATTTGCACTTGAAATGCTCCCAACTTTGAGCCCACATTAGATCCGGCCTTTTCCAATAGCCTCTCTCACTCTTCGGAGGACTCATTTTGCAACATTTATTTCCAGTATGTGTGCCTTTGTTGCCACTAATCGAGACTATTTGATTAATCGCTGAACTATTTTTCGCCAAAAAAGTTATTATTACATAAAACATGATCATCATATGCACTTAAATTATGAAAACGTATATTTTTGCTATTTAAATTATTTAGTTTGGAAAGCTCCTAACTTTCAAAATTGGTTTAGTGCTTTAATGAATAACAAAATCTAAATTTCGTTGCAAACATTTGCACTTGAAATGCTCCCAACTTTGAGCCCACATTAGATCCGGCCTTTTCCGGTAGCCTCACTCACTCTTCGGAGGACTCATTTTGCAACATTTATTTGCAGTATGTGTGCCTTTGTTGCCACTAATCGAGACTATTTGATTAATCACCATGAACTATTTTTCGCCTAAAAAATTATTATTACATATAACATGATCATCATATGCACTTAAATTATGAAAACGCATATTTTTGCTATTTAAATTATTTATTTGGAAAGCTCCTAACTTTCAAAATTGGTTTAGTGCTTTAATGAATAACAAAATCTAAATTTCGGTGCAAACATTTGCACTTGAAATGCTCCCAACTTTGAGCCCACATTAGATTCGGCCTTTTCCAATAACCTCTCTCACTCTTCGGAGGACTCATTTTGCAACATTTATTTCCAGTATGTGTGCCTTTGTTGCCACTAATCGAGACTATTTGATTAATCGCTGAACTATTTTTCGCCAAAAAAGTATTATTACATAAACATGATCATCATATGCACTTAAATTATGAAAACGTATATTTTTGCTGTTTAAATGATTTATTTGGAAAGCTCCTAACTTTCAAAATTGGTTTAGTGCTTTAATGAATAACAAAATCTAAATTTCGTGGCAATCATTTGCACTTGAAATGCTCCCAACTTTGAGCCCACATTAGATCCGGCCTTTCCAATAGCCTCTCTCACTCTTCGGAGGACTCATTTTGCAACATTTATTTCCAGTATGTGTGCCTTTGTTGCCACTAATCGAGACTATTTGATTAATCGCTGAACTATTTTTCGCCAAAAAAGTTATTATTACATAAAACATGATCATCATATGCACTGAAATTATGAAAACGTATGTTTTTGCTATTTAAATTATTTGTTTGGAAAGCTCCTAACTTTCAAAATTGGTTTAGTGCTTTAATGAATAACAAAATCTAAATTTCGTGGCAATCATTTGCACTTGAAATGCTCCCAACTTGAGCCCACATTAGATCCGGCCTTTTCCAATAGCCTCTCTCACTCTTCGGAGGACTCATTTTGCAACATTTATTTCCAGTATGTGTGCCTTTGTTGCCACTAATCGAGACTATTTGATTAATCGCTGAACTATTTTTCGCCAAAAAAGTTATTATTACATAAAACATGATCATCATATGCACTTAAATTATGAAAACGTATATTTTTGCTGTTTAAATGATTTATTTGGAAAGCTCCTAACTTTCAAAATTGGTTTAGTGCTTTAATGAATAACAAAATCTAAATTTCGTGGCAATCATTTGCACTTGAAATGCTCCCAACTTTGAGCCCACATTAGATCCGGCCTTTTCCAATAGCCTCTCTCACTCTTCGGAGGACTCATTTTGCAACATTTATTTCCAGTATGTGTGCCTTTGTTGCCACTAATCGAGACTATTTGATTAATCGCTGAACTATTTTTCGCCAAAAAAGTTATTATTACATAAAACATGATCATCATATGCACTGAAATTATGAAAACGTATGTTTTTGCTATTTAAATTATTTGTTTGGAAAGCTCCTAACTTTCAAAATTGGTTTCGTGCTTTAATGAATAACAAAATCTAAATTTCGTTGCAAACATTTGCACTTGAAATGCTCCCAACTTTGAGCCCACATTAGATTCGGCCTTTTCCAATAACCTCTCTCACTCTTCGGAGGACTCATTTTGCAACATTTATTTCCAGTATGTGTGCCTTTGTTGCCACTAATCGAGACTATTTGATTAATCGCTGAACTATTTTTTCGCCAAAAAAGTTATTATTACATAAAACATGATCATCATATGCACTTAAATTATGAAAACGTATATTTTTGCTGTTTAAATGATTTATTTGGAAAGCTCCTAACTTTCAAAATTGGTTTAGTGCTTTAATGAATAACAAAATCTAAATTTCGTGGCAATCATTTGCACTTGAAATGCTCCCAACTTTGAGCCCACATTAGATCCGGCCTTTTCCAATAGCCTCTCTCACTCTTCGGAGGACTCATTTTGCAACATTTATTTCCAGTATGTGTGCCTTTGTTGCCACTAATCGAGACTATTTGATTAATCGCTGAACTATTTTTCGCCAAAAAAGTTATTATTACATAAAACATGATCATCATATGCACTGAAATTATGAAAACGTATGTTTTTGCTATTTAAATTATTTGTTTGGAAAGCTCCTAACTTTCAAAATTGGTTTAGTGCTTTAATGAATAACAAAAATCTAAATTCGTGGCAAACATTTGCACTTGAAATGCTCCCAACTTTGAGCCCACATTAGATCCGGCCTTTTCCAATAGCCTCTCTCACTCTTCGGAGGACTCATTTTGCAACATTTATTTCCAGTATGTGTGCCTTTGTTGCCACTAATCGAGACTATTTGATTAATCGCTGAACTATTTTTCGCCAAAAAAGTTATTATTACATAAAACATGATCATCATATGCACTTAAATTATGAAAACGTATGTTTTTGCTATTTAAATTATTTGTTTGGAAAGCTCCTAACTTTCAAAATTGGTTTCGTGCTTTAATGAATAACAAAATCTAAATTTCGTTGCAAACATTTGCACTTGAAATGCTCCCAACTTTGAGCCCACATTAGATTCGGCCTTTTCCAATAACCTCTCTCACTCTTCGGAGGACTCATTTTGCAACATTTATTTCCAGTATGTGTGCCTTTGTTGCCACTAATCGAGACTATTTGATTAATCGCTGAACTATTTTTCGCCAAAAAAGTTATTATTACATAAAACATGATCATCATATGCACTTAAATTATGAAAACGTATATTTTTGCTGTTTAAATGATTTATTTGGAAAGCTCCTAACTTTCAAAATTGGTTTAGTGCTTTAATGAATAACAAAATCTAAATTTCGTGGCAATCATTTGCACTTGAAATGCTCCCAACTTTGAGCCCACATTAGATCCGGCCTTTTCCAATAGCCTCTCTCACTCTTCGGAGGACCTCATTTTGCAAACATTTATTTCCAGTATGTGTGCCTTTGTGCCACTAATCGAGACTATTTGATTAATCGCTGAACTATTTTTCGCCAAAAAAGTTATTATTACATAAAACATGATCATCAATATGCACTGAAAATTATGAAAACGTATGTTTTGCTATTTAAATTATTTGTTTGGAAAGCTCCTAACTTTCAAAATTGGTTTCGTGCTTTTAATGAATAACAAAATCTAAATTTCGTTGCAAACATTTGCACTTGAAATGCTCCCAACTTTGAGCCCACATTAGATTCGGCCTTTTCCAATAACCTCTCTCACTCTTCGGAGGACTCATTTTGCACATTTATTTCCAGTATGTGTGCCTTTGTTGCCACTAATCGAGACTATTTGATTAATCGCATGAACTATTTTCGCCAAAAAGTTATTATTACATATAAACATGATCATCATATGCACTTAAATTATGAAAACGATATTTTTGCTGTTTAAATGATTTATTTGGAAAGCTCCTAACTTTCAAAATTGGTTTAGTGCTTTAATGAATAACAAAATCTAAATTTCGTGGCAAATCATTTTGCACTTGAAATGCTCCCAACTTTGAGCCCACATTAGATCCGGCCTTTTCCAATAGCCTCTCTCACTCTTCGGAGGACTCATTTTGCAACATTTATTTCCAGTATGTGTGCCTTTGTTGCCACTAATCGAGACTATTTGATTAATCGCTGAACTATTTTTCGCCAAAAAAGTTATTATTACATAAAACATGATCATCATATGCACTGAAATTATGAAAACGTATGTTTTTGCTATTTAAATTATTTGTTTGGAAAGCTCCTAACTTTCAAAATTGGTTTCGTGCTTTAATGAATAACAAAATCTAAATTTCGTTGCAAACATTTGCACTTGAAATGCTCCCAACTTTGAGCCCACATTAGATTCGGCCTTTTCCAATAACCTCTCTCACTCTTCGGAGGACTCATTTTGCAACATTTATTTCCAATATGTGTGCCTTTGTTGCCACTAATCGAGACTATTTGATTAATCGCTGAACTATTTTTCGCCAAAAAAGTTATTATTACATAAAACATGATCATCATATGCACTTAAATTATGAAAACGTATATTTTTGCTGTTTAAATGATTTATTTGGAAAGCTCCTAACTTTCAAAATTGGTTTAGTGCTTTAATGAATAACAAATCTAAATTTCGTGGCAATCATTTGCACTTGAAATGCTCCCAACTTTGAGCCCACATTAGATCCGGCCCTTTTCCAATAGCCTCTCTCACTCTTCGAGGACTCATTTTGCAACATTTATTTCCAGTATGTGTGCCTTTGTTGCCACTAATCGAGACTATTTGATTAATCGCTGAACTATTTTTCGCCAAAAAAGTTATTATTACATAAAACATGATCATCATATGCACTTAAATTATGAAAACGTATGTTTTTGCTATTTAAATTATTTGTTTGGAAAGCTCCTAACTTTCAAAATTGGTTTCGTGCTTTAATGAATAACAAAATCTAAATTTCGTTGCAAACATTTGCACTTGAAATGCTCCCAACTTTGAGCCCACATTAGATCCGGCCTTTTCCAATAACCTCTCTCACTCTTCGGAGGACTCATTTTGCAACATTTATTTCCAGTATTGTGTGCCTTTGTTGCCACTAATCGAGACTATTTTGATTATCGCTGAACTATTTTTCGCCAAAAAAGTTATTATTACATAAAACATGATCATCATATGCACTTAAATTATGAAAACGTATATTTTTGCTGTTTAAATGATTTATTTGGAAAGCTCCTAACTTTCAAAATTGGTTTAGTGCTTTATGAATAACAAAATCTAAATTTCGTGGCAATCATTTGCACTTGAAATGCTCCCAACTTTGAGCCCACATTAGATCCGGCCTTTTCCAATAGCCTCTCTCACTCTTCGGAGGACTCATTTTGCAACATTTATTTCCAGTATGTGTGCCTTGTTGCCACTAATCGAGACTATTTGATTAATCGCTGAACTATTTTTCGCCAAAAAAGTTATTATTACATAAAACATGATCATCATATGCACTGAAATTATGAAAACGTATGTTTTTGCTATTTAAATTATTTGTTTGGAAAGCTCCTAACTTTCAAAATTGGTTTAGTGCTTTAATGAATAACAAAATCTAAATTTCGTGGCAAACATTTGCACTTGAAATGCTCCCAACTTTGAGCCAACATTAGATCCGGCCTTTTCCAATAGCCTCTCTCACTCTTCGGAGGACTCATTTTGCAACATTTATTTCCAGTATGTGTGCCTTTGTTGCCACTAATCGAGACGATTTGATTAATCGCTGAACTATTTTTCGCCAAAAAAAGTTATTATTACATAAAACATGATCATCAGATGCACTTAAATTATGAAAACGTATGTTTTTGCTATTTAAATTATTTGTTTGGAAAGCTCCTAACTTTCAAAATTGGTTTCGTGCTTTAATGAATAACAAAATCTAAATTTCGTTGCAAACATTTGCACTTGAAATGCTCCCACTTGAGCCCACATTAGATCCGGCCTTTTCCAATAACCTCTCTCACTCTTCGGAGGACTCATTTTGCAACATTTATTTCCAGTATGTGTGCCTTTGTTGCCACTAATCGAGACTATTTGATTAATCGCTGAACTATTTTTCGCCAAAAAAGTTATTATTACATAAAACATGATCATCATATGCACTTAAATTATGAAAACGTATATTTTGCTGTTTAAATGATTATTTGGAAAGCTCCTAACTTTCAAAATTGGTTTAGTGCTTTAATGAATAACAAAATCTAAATTTCGTGGCAATCATTTGCACTTGAAATGCTCCCAACTTTGAGGCCCACATTAGATCCGGCCTTTTCCAATAGCCTCTCTCACTCTTCGGAGGACTCATTTTGCAACATTTATTTCCAGTATGTGTGCCTTTGTTGCCACTAATCGAGACTATTTGATTAATCGCTGAACTATTTTTCGCCAAAAAAGTTATTATTACATAAAACATGATCATCATATGCACTGAAATTATGAAAACGTATGTTTTTGCTATTTAAATTATTTGTTTGGAAAGCTCCTAACTTCAAAATTGGTTTCGTGCTTTAATGAATAACAAAATCTAAATTTGGTTGCAAACATTTGCACTTGAAATGCTCCCAACTTTGAGCCACATTAGATCCGGCCTTTTCCAATAGCCTCTCTCACTCTTCGGAGGACTCATTTTGCACATTTATTTCCAGTAGTGTGCCTTTGTTGCCACTAATCGAGACTATTTGATTAATCGCTGAACTATTTTTCGCCAAAAAAGTTATTATTACATAAAACATGATCATCATATGCACTGAAATTATGAAAACGTATGTTTTTGCTATTTAAATTATTTGTTTAGAAAGCTCCTAACTTTCAAAATTGGTTTAGTGCTTTAATGAATAACAAAATCTAAATTTCGTGGCAATCATTTGCACTTGAAATGCTCCCAACTTTGAGCCCACATTAGATCCGGCCTTTTCCAATAGCCTCTCTCACTCTTCGGAGGACTCATTTTGCAACATTTATTTCCAGTATGTGTGCCTTTGTTGCCACTAATCGAGACTATTTGATTAATCGCTGAACTATTTTTCGCCAAAAAAGTTATTATTACATAAAACATGATCATCATATGCACTGAAATTATGAAAACGTATGTTTTTGCTATTTAAATTATTTGTTTGGAAAGCTCCTAACTTTCAAAATTGGTTTAGTGCTTTAATGAATAACAAAATCTAAATTTCGTGGCAAACATTTGCACTTGAAATGCTCCCAACTTTGAGCCCACATTAGATCCGGCCTTTTCCAATAGCCTCTCTCACTCTTCGGAGGACTCATTTTGCAACATTTATTTCCAGTATGTGTGCCTTTGTTGCCACTAATCGAGACTATTTGATTAATCGCTGAACTATTTTTCGCCAAAAAGTTATTATTACATAAAACATGATCATCATATGCACTGAAATTATGAAAACGTATGTTTTTGCTATTTAAATTATTTGTTTGGAAAGCTCCTAACTTTCAAAATTGGTTTCGTGCTTTAATGAATAACAAAATCTAAATTTCGTTGCAAACATTTGCACTTGAAATGCTCCCAACTTTGAGCCCACATTAGATTCGGCCTTTTCCAATAACCTCTCTCACTCTTCGGAGGACTCATTTTGCAACATTTATTTCCAGTATGTGTGCCTTTGTTGCCACTAATCGAGACTATTTGATTAATCGCTGAACTATTTTTCGCCAAAAAAGTTATTATTACATAAAACATGATCATCATATGCACTTAAATTATGAAAACGTATGTTTTTGCTATTTAAATTATTTGTTTGGAAAGCTCCTAACTTTCAAAATTGGTTTCGTGCTTTAATGAATAACAAAATCTAAATTTCGTTGCAAACATTTGCACTTGAAATGCTCCCAACTTTGAGCCCACATTAGATCCGGCCTTTTCCATAACCTCTCTCACTCTTCGGAGGACTCATTTTGCAACATTTATTTCCAGTATGTGTGCCTTTGTTGCCACTAATCGAGACTATTTGATTAATCGCTGAACTATTTTTCGCCAAAAAAGTTATTATTACATAAAAACATGATCATCATATTCACTTAAATTATGAAAACGTATATTTTTGCTGTTTAAATGATTTATTTGGAAAGCTCCTAACTTTCAAAATTGGTTTAGTGCTTTAATGAAATAACAAAATCTAAATTTCGTGGCAATCATTTGCACTTGAAATGCTCCAACTTTGAGCCCACATTAGATCCGGCCCTTTTTCCAATAGCCTCTCTCACTTCTTCGGAGGACTCATTTTGCAACATTTATTTCCAGTATGTGTGCCTTTGTTGCCACTAATCGAGACTATTTGATTAATCGCTGAACTATTTTTCGCCACAAAAGGTTATTATTACACTAAAACATGATCATCATATGCACTGAAATTATGAAAACGTATGTTTTGCTATTTAAAATTATTGTTTGGAAAGCTCCCTAACTTTCAAAATTGGTTTCGTGCTTTAATGAATAACAAAATCTAAATTTCGTTGCAAACATTTGCACTTGAAATGCTCCCAACTTTGAGCCCACATTAGATTCGGCCTTTTCCAATAACTCTCTCACTCTTCGGAGGACTCATTTTGCAACATTTATTTCCAGTATGTGTGCCTTTGTTGCCACTAATCGAGACTATTTGATTAATCGCTGAACTATTTTTCGCCAAAAAAGTTATTATTACATAAAACATGATCATCATATGCACTTAAATTATGAAACGTATATTTTTGCTGTTTAAATGATTATTTTGGAAGCTCCTAACTTTCAAAATTGGGTTAGTGCTTTAATGAATAACAAAATCTAAATTTCGTGGCAATCATTTGCACTTGAAATGCTCCCAACTTTGAGCCCACATTAGATCCGGCCTTTTCCAATAGCCTCTCTCACTCTTCGGAGGACTCATTTTGCAACATTTATTTCCAGTATGTGTGCCTTTGTTGCCACTAATCGAGACTATTTGATTAATCGCTGAACTATTTTTCGCCAAAAAAGTTATTATTACATAAAACATGATCATCATATGCACTGAATTATGAAAACGTATGTTTTTGCTATTTAAATTATTTGTTTAGAAAGCTCCTAACTTTCAAAATTGGTTTAGTGCTTTAATGAAGTAACAAAATCTAAATTTCGTGGCAAATCATTTGCACTTGAAATGCTCCCAACTTTGAGCCCACATTAGATCCGGCCTTTTCCAATAGCCTCTCTCACTCTTCGGAGGACTCATTTTGCAACATTTATTTCCAGTATGTGTGCCTTTGTTGCCACTAATCGAGACTATTTGATTAATCGCTGAACTATTTTTCGCCAAAAAAGTTATTATTACATAAAACATGATCATCATATGCACTGAAATTATGAAAACGTATGTTTTTGCTATTTAAATTATTTGTTTAGAAAGCTCCTAACTTTCAAAATTGGTTTAGTGCTTTAATGAATAACAAAATCTAAATTTCGTGGCAAACATTTGCACTTGAAATGCTCCCAACTTTGAGCCCACATTAGATCCGGCCTTTTCCAATAGCCTCTCTCACTCTTCGGAGGACTCATTTTGCAACATTTATTTGCAGTATGTGTGCCTTTGTTGCCACTAATCGAGACTATTTGATTAATCGCATGAACTATTTTTCGCCAAAAAAGTTATTATTACATAAAACATGATCATCATATGCACTTAAATTATGAAAACGTATGTTTTTGCTATTTAAATTATTTATTTGGAAAGCTCCTAACTTTCAAAATTGGTTTCGTGCTTTAATGAATAACAAAATCTAAATTTCGTTGCAAACATTTGCACTTGAAATGCTCCCAACTTTGAGCCCACATTAGATTCGGCCTTTTCCAATAGACCTCTCTCACTCTTCGGAAGGAGCTCATTTTGCAACATTTATTTCCAGTATGTGTGCCTTTGTTGCCACTAATCGAGACTATTTGATTAATCACATGAACTATTTTTCGCCAAAAAAGTTATTATTACATAAACATGATCATCATATGCACTTAAATTATGAAAACGTATGTTTTTGCTATTTAAATTATTTATTTGGAAAGCTCCTAACTTTCAAAATTGGTTTAGTGCTTTAATGAATAACAAATCTAAATTTCGTGGCAAATCATTTGCACTTGAAATGCTCCCAACTTTGAGCCCACATTAGATCCGGCCTTTTCCAATAGCCTCTCTCACTCTTCGGAGGACTCATTTGCAACATTTATTTCCAGTATGTGTGCCTTTGTTGCCACTAATCGAGACTATTTGATTAATCGCTGAACTATTTTTCGCCAAAAAAGTTATTATTACATAAAACATGATCATCATATGCACTTAAATTATGAAAACGTATGTTTTTGCTATTTAAATTATTTATTTGGAAAGCTCCTAACTTTCAAAATTGGTTTAGTGCTTTAATGAATAGCAAAATCTAAATTTCGTGGCAAACATTTGCACTTGAAATGCTCCCAACTTTGAGCCCACATTAGATCCGGCCTTTTCCAATAGCCTCTCTCACTCTTCGGAGGACTCATTTTGCAACATTTATTTCCAGTATGTGTGCCTTTGTTGCCACTAATCGAGACTATTTGATTAATCGCTGAACTATTTTTCGCCAAAAAAGTTATTATTACATAAACATGATCATCATATGCACTTAAATTATGAAAACGTATATTTTTGCTAGTTTAAATTATTTATTTGGAAAGCTCCTAACTTTCAAAATTGGTTTAGTGCTTTAATGAATAACAAAATCTAAATTTCGTGGCAATCATTTGCACTTGAAATGCTCCCAACTTTGAGCCCACATTAGATCCGGCCTTTTCCAATAGCCTCTCTCACTCTTCGGAGGACTCATTTTGCAACATTTATTTCCAGTATGTGTGCCTTTGTTGCCACTAATCGAGACTATTTGATTAATCGCTATGAACTATTTTTCGCCAAAAAAGTTATTATTACATAAAACATGATCATCATATGCACTTAAATTATGAAAACGTATGTTTTTGCTATTTAAATTATTTGTTTGGAAAGCTCCTAACTTTCAAAATTGGTTTCGTGCTTTAATGAATAACAAAATCTAAATTTCGTTGCAAACATTTGCACTTGAAATGCTCCCAACTTTGAGCCCACATTAGATTCGGCCTTTTCCAATAGCCTCTCTCACTCTTCGGAGGACTCATTTTGCAACATTTATTTCCAGTATGTGTGCCTTTGTTGCCACTAATCGAGACTATTTGATTAATCGCTGAACTATTTTTCGCCAAAAAAGTTATTATTACATAAAACATGATCATCATATGCACTTAAATTATGAAAACGTATATTTTTGCTGTTTAAATGATTTATTTGGAAAGCTCCTAACTTTCAAAATTGGTTTAGTGCTTTAATGAATAACAAAATCTAAATTTCGTGGCAATCATTTGCACTTGAAATGCTCCCAACTTTGAGCCCACATTAGATCCGGCCTTTTCCAATAGCCTCTCTCACTCTTCGGAGGACTCATTTTGCAACATTTATTTCCAGTATGTGTGCCTTTGTTGCCACTAATCGAGACTATTTGATTAATCAGCATGAACTATTTTTCGCCAAAAAAGTTATTATTACATATAACATGATCATCATATGCACTGAAATTATGAAAACGTATGTTTTTGCTATTTAAATTATTTGTTTGGAAAGCTCCTAACTTTCAAAATTGGTTTCGTGCTTTAATGAATAACAAAATCTAAATTTCGTTGCAAACATTTGCACTTGAAATGCTCCCAACTTTGAGCCCACATTAGATCCGGCCTTTTCCAATAGCCTCTCTCACTCTTCGGAGGACTCATTTTGCAACATTTATTTCCAGTATGTGTGCCTTTGTTGCCACTAATCGAGACTATTTGATTAATCACCATGAACTATTATTCGCCAAAAAAGTTATTATTACATAAAACATGATCATCATATGCACTTAAATTATGAAAACGTATATTTTTGCTATTTAAATTATTTATTTGGAAAGCTCCTAACTTTCAAAATTGGTTTAGTGCTTTAATGAATAACAAAATCTAAATTTCGTTGCAAACATTTGCACTTGAAATGCTCCCAACTTTGAGCCCACATTAGATCCGGCCTTTTCCAATAGCCTCTCTCACTCTTCGGAGGAGTAATTTTGCAACATTTACTTGCAGTATTAGTGCCTTTATTGCCACTAATCGAGACTATTTGATTAACTGTCAGTTAACAGATTAACAGTAAAGTCACTATTTGTGGATACGGAGACAACGTTTCGCTAATATTGATTTTTGCAAAGGAACGTTTCCAATTTTTCTATTTTTTTTGCATTTTTCCTCTTATCCTTGTCCTTCGTTTGTACCTGCTCAGATTTCGTAATTGGTTTCGTTGAGTCAACATTTTTATGATAGTTTTATTGACTTGTTCGTAGATTCGGCTTTGCCAAATTAAATTGTTCAATTTTTTACTGTAGTTTAGGCTTTTTTCTCCTTGTTTCTTTCCATTTTAATATATGCAATTTTTGTAAATATTTGCGTGTAATTTAAATTAAATTAAATTTTTTGAGCGATTTAATTTTGCGCGTTTAATTGTCAAATTTGTTGTTTGACTTTGAATTTGTTGACCATTTCCATTTCGTCGTCCTTCTTCGTTTGTATCTGAGCTGATATCTTGAGAGAATTCTTCTTACTGGTAATTTTTCTGTTAAATATTGTGCAAAATATGCCAAAACAAAGAAATTATCGCCAAAATAGAATACAGATGAAAAGAAGAAGGATTGAAAGCTGAAATAAGCGTCTTACGTAATTAACGATTCATTTTGTTGCTTTTGCTTTATGTGTTGTCGTGTGCTTTGTTGCTTGTATTTTCCCTATTTTCGATGGTAATTTTTTTGTTTCATTATCCCTGTCCATACTGTTTATTTTTCCAGCAAAAATGTTTCTGGATTTTCACATTTTAATTTTTTTTTGCTCCCAAATGAGGCTCCAAAATGTATGTATTTTCCTCTTGTTTCGTTCCATTTCAAACTTGCGAGTTTTAGAAATTGTTGCGTGTAACTTTATGAAATTTTTTGAGACATTTCAGTACCCAGATCTTCGGTCAGCAACAAATTTGTGCTTTGTCACGTCAACTTTTCTTCCATATTTATTCTCAAGTTGCCTTTTTCCTTTCATCTTCATTCTGTGTCTGAGCTGATATTTTGAGATAAATCTGCTTACTGCAATTTTTCATGATAAACTCGGCAAGATACGTGAAAAGAAGCCAATTATTGCTAAAATAAAAGACAGATAAGAAACAGGACGATTGAGCACGGAAATACAATAAGCAACTTGAGTAATTCATGATTATTGTTGTTGCTGTGTTGTCGTGTGTTTTGCCTCTGTTTTTGTTTGCCATTTGTACTTTTTTGTGTGTGTTCTTTTCTTTACGTTTTAAAGTTTACCTCGATTTTCATATTTTAATTTTTTTCTCCCAAACAAGGGGGAAAAAGCCAAAAAGTATTCTCATATAGAAAACACTGGAGTGTTAAAACTCTGAAAATGTCTTCAGACCTATTGACTTTCGAAAATTCCTCTCGTCAAGACTAGAGCAAGCAGCGACTTGTTTCTCTGTGCATTTATAGAAGACTCTTGCCTGCTAAAATGCTGAAAATTTGAAGCAGATCGGACAAACAGGAAGATTTTTCAGCAATTAACAAACGTTAATTCGATGAAGTGAAGAATTCGTCCCGTCCATACTGCGACAGGTAGAAACTTGTTTCTTTGTCGATATATGAAAGACACTTCAATAATCAAATGTTGAAAATTTCAACCTGATCATAACGCATGTAGTTTTTTGAGGAGTTTTTACACGTTTTTTGGCCGAACTAACACTCTGAAGCAGATTACTGGTTTTCAAGAATTCCTCTCATTTACACTAGGACGGGCAGAAACTTGTTTCTTTGTGCATTTATAGAAGACGCTTGTCCGCTAAAATGCTGAAAAATTTCAAGAGCGTTCCCTGATTTCGAATTTGGGCGTAGCAACTCCAAACGAAGCTAGTTGGGCAGCAAAAAAACAGTATTCCTGAAAAAATTTCAAAACTGTTCAAACTGTTTTGAAAAATACTCCAAAATCGTAGTTTGAAAAAATTGACAATATTTCAGAAGTCAAAATCGATGGACCCAAAAAAATTAATTTGCCCTTGACTGCGCCCCAATTAAGGCAGAAACAGGCCGAAAAATGGTCCTTCGAGCCGGATTGTGATTCGAGCGTGGTTGGAATGTGATTTTTCGAGCGTCTATTTAACATTTTTTCGAAAAGTTTAGACTGCGACTTTTATTGTAACGTTTCAATTGAAAAGTCAATTTTTAGCTAGTTCTTCACTTGGATTGAGTTTTTACCCAGCTAATATCGTATTGACCGTCCTCAATATAAAGAATCGAGCTATAGCCGGCCGATGGCGATTTCCAACGAGAGAAAAAGAGGTAATAATTCATTCAAATCCGAGTGGAAGGAAAAGTATTACGTGTCGTTCGGTTAAAGCCATAGACATGTGACGTTCCGAGGATTTGCCCAACGGTCTGTGAATGAAGAACAGTCTCGATCGTCCCATTTCTGGCTTAATACCGGTCAATCTCAGAACGCCGTGCCATCGGATAGCTTGTTTAAGTCCAGTTTATCGTACCAAATTTATCGCCGATATTCCCTAAACCAATCGTGTCTCGTTGGCCAGACTGGATCCGTGCAGAAAACAAGAAATTGAAACATTTGCTTGCCCCAAAACCACCCAGCCCATCCTAGCAAGCCAAACAAATCCCTCCCTCATGGTAAAATGAACATCTTAAAGCAATGAAGCGACCAAACCGTTGTATATTTAGCACCCAATTTGGATACTTTTTAGAGGGCCACATTGTTTGGACACATCAAATGGTACCGACAGATCAAGGCGGGTCGTTTTATATAGAGCGGCGTTGAAAAATATCTTTTACACAATCTAACAATGAGACCACAGGGGCTGCTTTGTTCATTGCAACTATATGCTGATCTTCATCGAGCCCAGAATGTGCTTATTAGACCGCAAATTTGAAGCGAAAAAGGTTTTTTTTTGGGCCGCAGATGCTTTTTAAGTGCATGTAAACGGTGGTTCGCTAATCGGCAATTTTTCTGACTAGCAGCCGAATTTAGCAAATTGCTCTTAATGTTGGCGATTTGCGTGCCAAATGCACGGAAATTTCCAAGCACTGTTGATAACAAGCCTTCAAGTCGCATATAAAGGCAAACATTTCTTAAAAGTGGACAAACGTGCCAAATAAGTCAAGATGTTCAAACTTGCCCTGTTCCAGCTGGTTCTTGCCACGGTTTTCCTCACTGTTACTGCGGTAAGTAATAATTTCCTCAAGTAGATAGAAAAACGGCTTCTCGGAAATTTTCTGAAGGCTTTTTGTAATGGACAACTTCAATAGGCACTCAATAAATAAGGGAAATGTCCGATATTTTCCAGAGACCTCAGGAGGAACCTGAAAAGCTGAATGATGTTTCCAAACTCCAGCTAAACAATGAGGCAAATGGAACTGAACCCAAACAGCTTCCAGCTCTGAATGAAGACTTAAATGACAACTTGCTCAATGATCCTTCCGCTGAGGCCATCCTGGGTTTAAACAATCTTATCCAAAAGGGCAAAGAAACCAAAAAAGGTCTTTTAAACAGATTGAATGCACAATGGGAGCCGAAGCCATTGCTCAAAAACTCACGCAAGTTGAATTCTTTGGGACTGAACAATTACTTGAATGTCCAAAGGAATCTTGCAAACGTTGAATCTGAAGAAGAACTTCTGGGCAAACAGAGCCTTAACTCTCTGCTATCCAAACTGGGCGCCAGCTCTTCAAAACCCGTGGTTGGCATTTCTTCAGTATTTTCCAGTGTGCATATATCGAACCTCAATGCAGAACGCAAACCGCAAGCAGAAGAAGCTTTGAATCTTGCCCGCAAAGAGGAGGAAGCTGTTCAAGTACCTCCCGCATAGAGAAGAAGTTCAATGGGAAAAGTTGGAGGTCTTTAGATCTTCACTTGACATGTAGCAATTGCTAATACAAAGTTTGTTCTTTAAATCGTCATTTTCTAACGCAAGCAATGGAAAACCCCGTCGATATTAACCCGATAATTAGCAAATAAATGCGAGAATCCATGTAAAACGCGAACTTCAAGCGCAATCAGCATTTTTACGGGGCGTTGAAAAAAATAAGAGTTTAGCAGCAATTTCAAACGCATTAGTAACGCTCGAATGCCATTGGCTGAGCTTGTTTTGGGGGAATAAAGGGTGGGTAAGGGTGCGTTGGGCTCGACGTGTGTCAAGAACAGGCAAGACGCCACTTCCAATACGACGTTTCACGGTAATTGGATTAAAATTTTAATTAATCCGAACATTTTCACCATATTTATTCAGCGAAACAATCGCGCATTTGATTGGGGCGTTCGGATTTTGTCAATTAGTTTGCCTTGTTTTCACCAATTTTACCGATAAGCTAATGAGGCCGCACTGAACGCACAAATTTGGCCTTTAATTAAACCCAAAAATGTTTACCCGATTGCTGTGTGAAAGAAGACATTAAAGAATGAAGAAGAGAATTAAAACATGTTTCATCCATCAAGGGATTGTTGTTATCAATGAGATGCAAATGCGCCCGATCGATTACGCCCATGATCTTTTAACGACATCCGAGTAAAAACTTCCAATCTCATTAATTTTCCGGTGCTCACTCCAGACGAGATGTGGATGATGCAGACAGAAGGACTGAGGACCTACAAGGGTCGCCAGTCAAGCACTTAATACAAGCAAATAACGCGCGACCAAATTGAGTTAATAGCAATCGCAAGTCATGAAGGCCTAATTGCAATTGGGGGACGAATTTGCTCCTGATGGCTCACATAGGCGCCCTTGGTGCGGATTGAAAAATACGCGAAAATTGCTGTTGCAACACCAAAGGCCCGCTTAGTTTCCAGACTTTGGTCCGTTTGAATACGCGCTTGAAGAAGATGAACGATCAGTACTCATAACTGCGAGCTATTGAGAACACCTGACTGTAAAAGGAAGTTTTTCTTCAGCAGGCTACTCGCAGTCAAAAATTTCTCACTGCCAGAACAGGGCAGGTAGAAACTTGTTTCTCTGTCGAGGTATAGAAAAGTTAGTTAGTTTTAGCCTGATCAAATGCTTAACATTTCAAGTCGATCAGACAACAGACAGATTTTTCAGAAATAAACTAATGTTTATTCGAGAAACTAACACTCTCAAGCAGACTACTGAGATTCGAAAATTACTCACGCCCAGACTAGAACAGGTAGAAACTTGTTTTTAGTTGATATACAGACGGGACTTGAATGAAAATTTCAAGCGGATCATGCTGCAGCTATATTTTCCACTTGGTCGAACTATCTCAAGCAGGGTAGTGGCTTTCGAAAATTCCTCTCCGACTTGTTTCTTTGTGCATTGCTAGAAAATACTTCAGGATTAAAATTTAAAAATTTCCAAGAGAAACGAACTGCAGGAAGATTTTCCAGGAATTAGCAGACGTTAATTCGATGAAGTAACACTCTCGAGCAGACTGCTGCATTTCAAAAATTCGTCCCGTCCAGACTAGGTCAAGTAGAAACTTGTTTCTCTGTAGATCTCTAGAAGACACTTGTCTGTTAAAGTGCTGAAAATTGCAAGCGGATCATTGTGCATGAAAATTTTTCAGGAGTTAACAAACGTTGATTTGATCGAACTAACACTCTCAAGCAGACTATTGGCTTTGAAAATTTCGCATGTCCAAATTAGGGCAACAAGAAACTTGTTTTTTGCCCAGTTAAAGATAGAAGGCACTTCACTATTAACATGTTGAAAATTGCGAGCAGATCAGTCTGCAGGAATCATATTTAGAAATAATCAAACTTTCATTCGAGCAAAGTAACACTCTCGAGCAGACTGCTGCATTTCAAAAATTCGTCCCGTCCAGACTAGGACAAGTAGAAACTTGTTTCTCCCGTAGATCTCTAGAAGACACTTGCCTGTTAAAGTGCTGAAAATTGCAAGCGGATCATTGTGCATGAAAAATTTTCAGGAGTTAACAAACGTTGATTTGATCGAACTAACACTCTCAAGCAGACTATTGGCTTTGAAAATTTCGCATGTCCAAATTAGGGCAACAAGAAACTTGTTTTTTGCCCAGTTAAAGATAGAAGGCACTTCACTATTAACATGTTGAAAATTGCGAGCAGATCAGTCTGCAGGAATCATGTTTAGAAATAATCAAACTTTCATTCGAGCAAAGTAACACTCTCGAGCAGACTGCTGCATTTCAAAAATTCGTCCCGTCCATACTAGGACAAGTAGAAACTTGTTTCTCCCGTAGATCTCTAGAAGACACTTGCCTGTTCAAGTGCTGAAAATTGCAAGCGGATCATTGTGCATGAAAATTTTTCGGGAGTTAACAAACGTTGATTTGATCGAACTAACACTCTCAAGCAGACTATTGGCTTTGAAAATTTCGCATGTCCAAATTAGGGCAACAAGAAACTTGTTTTTTGCCCAGTTATAGATAGAAGGCACTTCACTATTAACATGTTGAAAATTGCGAGCAGATCAGTCTGCAGGAATCATGTTTAGAAATAATCAAACTTTCATTCGAGCAAAGTAACACTCTCGAGCAGACTGCTGCATTTCAAAAATTCGTCCCGTCCAGACTAGGACAAGTAGAAACTTGTTTCTCCGTAGATCTCTAGAAGACACTTGCCTGTTCAAGTGCTGAAAATTGCAAGCGGATCATTGTGCCTGAAAAATTTTTCAGGAGTTAACAAACGTTGATTTGATCGAACTAACACTCTCAAGCAGACTATTGGCTTTGAAAATTTCGCATGTCCAAATTAGGGCAACAAGAAACTTGTTTTTTGCCCAGTTATAGATAGAAGGCACTTCACTATTAACATGTTGAAAATTGCGAGCAGATCAGTCTGCAGGAATCATGTTTAGAAATAATCAAACTTTCATTCGAGCAAAGTAACACTCTCGAGCAGACTGCTGCATTTCAAAAATTCGTCCCGTCCAGACTAGGACAAGTAGAAACTTGTTTCTCCGTAGATCTCTAGAAGACACTTGCCTGTTCAAGTGCTGAAAATTGCAAGCGGATCATTGTGCCTGAAAAATTTTCAGGAGTTAACAAATGTTGTTTTGATCGAACTAACACTCTCAAGCAGACTATTGGCTTTGAAAATTTCGCATGTCCAAATTAGGGCAACAAGAAACTTGTTTTTTGCCCAGTTAAAGATAGAAGGCACTTCACTATTAACATGTTGAAAATTGCGAGCAGATCAGTCTGCAGGAATCATGTTTAGAAATAATCAAACTTTCATTCGAGCAAAGTAACACTCTCGAGCAGACTGCTGCATTTCAAAAATTCGTCCCGTCCAGACTAGGACAAGTAGAAACTTGTTTCTCCGTAGATCTCTAGAAGACACTTGCCTGTTCAAGTGCTGAAAATTGCAAGCGGATCATTGTGCCTAAAAATTTTCAGGAGTTAACAAATGTTGTTTTGATCGAACTAACACTCTCAAGCAGACTATTGGCTTTGAAAATTTCGCATGTCCAAATTAGGGCAACAAGAAACTTGTTTTTTGCCCAGTTAAAGATAGAAGGCACTTCACTATTAACATGTTGAAAATTGCGAGCAGATCAGTCTGCAGGAATCATGTTTAGAAATAATCAAACTTTCATTCGAGCAAAGTAACACTCTCGAGTAGACTGCTGCATTTCAAAAATTCGTCCCATCCAGACTAGGACAAGTAGAAACTTGTTTCTCCGTAGATCTCTAGAAGACACTTGCCTGTTCAAGTGCTGAAAATTGCAAGCGGATCATTGTGCATGAAAAATTTTCAGGAGTTAACAAACGTTGATTTGATCGAACTAACACTCTCAAGCAGACTATTGGCTTTGAAATTTCGCATGTCCAAATTAGGGCAACAAGAAACTTGTTTTTTGCCCAGTTAAGATAGAAGGCACTTCACTATTAACATGTTGAAAATTGCGAGCAGATCAGTCTGCAGGAATCATGTTTAGAAATAATCAAACTTTCATTCGAGCAAAGTAACACTCTCGAGCAGACTGCTGCATTTCAAAATTCGTCCCGTCCAGACTAGGACAAGTAGAAACTTGTTTCTCCCGTAGATCTCTAGAAGACACTTGCCTGTTCAAGTGCTGAAAATTGCAAGCGGATCATTGTGCCTGAAAAATTTTCAGGAGTTAACAAACTGTTGATTTGATCGAACTAACACTCTCAAGCAGACTATTGGCTTTGAAAATTTCGCATGTCCAAATTAGGGCAACAAGAAACTTGTTTTTTGCCCAGTTATAGATAGAAGGCACTTCACTATTAACATGTTGAAAATTGCGAGCAGATCAGTCTGCAGGAATCATGTTTAGAAATAATCAAACTTTCATTCGAGCAAAGTAACACTCTCGAGCAGACTGCTGCATTTCAAAAATTCGTCCCATCCATACTAGGACAAGTAGAAACTTGTTTCTCCGTAGATCTCTAGAAGACACTTGCCTGTTCAAGTGCTGAAAATTGCAAGCGGATCATTGTGCATGAAAAATTTTCAGGAGTTAACAAACGTTGATTTGATCGAACTAACACTCTCAAGCAGACTATTGGCTTTGAAAATTTCGCATGTCCAAATTAGGGCAACAAGAAACTTGTTTTTTGCCCAGTTAAAGATAGAAGGCACTTCACTATTAACATGTTGAAAATTGCGAGCAGATCAGTCGGCAGGAATCATATTTAGAAATATTCAAACTTTCATTCGAGCAAAGTAACACTCTCATGCAGACTACTGAGTTTCGAAAATTCCTGACATCCAAACTAGGGCAGGCAAAAACTTGTTTTTTTTGCCCAAATATAGAGCACACTTTCCTGTTCATATAGTACAATTTTCACGCAGCTCCAATAACAGAAAGATTTGTGGAAAATAATTATCGCGCATTTGATGAAGCAGATGAACAAAGCAGACTACTGGCTTACTAAAATTCCTCACGTCCAAACTAGGACAAGTAGAGACTTGTCTGTTGGCTCGTTTATAAATGACACTCGACGGTTTAAATGATGACAATTTCAAGACGATTGGACAGCAATAAGATTTTTCAGGAATTACTGGATCGAATAAGACTATCAAGCAAACTATTGACTCTTGAACATGCCGTGTCCAAATTAGGGCAGCACGAAACTTGTTTCTTTGCTGAGATAGAAGACACTCTACTGTTAACATGTTGAAAATTTAGAGCAGAACAGTCTGCAGGAATAATTTTTAGAAATTATCAAACTTTGGATCGAAGTAACACTCTCACGCAGACTACTGAGTTTCGAAAAGCCCACGCATCCAAACTAGGGCAGGCAGAAACTTGTTTTTTCTCCATTTATAGAACACACTCGCGTGTTTAAATGAGGCAAACTTCAAGCAGGTGGGGAAAGTTGAAACTTGTTTGTAAAGAAGCAATTTTTACTGTTTGAAATATGAAAATTTCAGGATCAGAGAGCAGGATGATTTTTCGGGAATCAACAGGAAAGTAATTGTAACTGAATAAAAAGTTGTTTTATTTTTTGAAAATCCCAATAATTGATTTTCAACTTTTCACCCTCGATTTTAAAGCCCCATAAAACTTATTCCGAGTTCCGCCCCTGCTTTGCCATACGCTGTCGAGTGTAATTCAGCAGATTTCCATTATCCAGCCTAAATTATGTTGATCGTAAAGGGCAATTGTTTTCTTTTCAAGGCCCTCGCTAATTTATTTTCGCGATCAAGCGCTCTTGGCAGTCGACCCTGAGCCCACTAGGGATAATTACGCCGATTTTGATTAAAATATCCGAAAAACTGATTGAATTAGGCAACTTGCGTGGATTTCGGCCGCAAAATCTAAAACGCCTAATGAACATCTGCCAAAACCGCACCAGTTAGGGGGAAGTTCTCCAGCCATTTTGTGCCCCGCAACACAACAATGGCATCTGGTTAATAAAAAGCGCCGTTTTACCACATTGGTTATGAGTTTGAATTTAACCGGCAATAAACAAATACTTTGACTCGTCTCTATCTGTTTCCCCCTAGCCAGTAGATAGGGATCCACCCCGTGTTATCTCACCTGCCCTAAGGGTGCACTTTTCAATCAGTTTAATCCAGGGGTGCTTTCGAATGTCGAATGTCTTGTGCCGGCTTTATATTATGTAAACCGAATGTGCTGCAGGGACCGATTTCGATTCCCATTTAAATCCACTTTCATTCAACAAATGGGGTAAAAAAAGCTTCAAGTTCTGCCAAAAATAAAACACTCAGTTCAGTTTTACCATGTATTCATTAAAATATGTCTTGGGGGTGTGTTTTTTTTTTGCAAGATTTTGCATACTACAATGTGAAAAATTGTGACAATTTTATTTATTTTTCTGCCCCTGTAGTATGCAATAATTTGCTAAAACATCTGAATAAATACAGTCAATATAAAGCCAGAATGAAGAACACATCGCATGAGTGGAATAAGGCGACACTTTAAGTGCTCGAGTTGGAAAAGGACGAAACCAGTTTTGGAGGCGTGGCTTTGGCGGCGTTGGCTAGACTGAGTCCAACTGAAATGTTTTGCTTTATTCGGGCTTTTATTGATTTATTCAACTTTAACTAAATGAGTGGAGGTTATAACAAGTAAAAATCTGGATAGCAAGTGGTTATTAATGACGATTAAAATTATTAAACGAATTGAGAACTCTCCAAAGGCGATTTTTAAATTTTTAGCAACTTTTTATATATCATATATCATATAATAGATTTTACACCAAAATTCTAGTAATATGCAACTTTAGACCCTGCTAATCATAAACTTTGAAGCATCTAATAACCATGGCTCTATATACGTGGATGAATGTTATTTTACACAATCATAATTCATAGAATGATCGAATGATAGGAGAGTGGTAGTTACGTTTTAATCACATACGTTTTCTGGAATTGGAGACTTTGGTTCTCTTACAACCCTTGCATGAAGACAGCCATTAACACGAAACAAAGATATACTAAAGTACATTAACAGTAATGTAACACCTAAGCTAAATGGAACGTAAATATAATATTGCTCCCAATTCTTGGATGTGTTGAGCATATAGTTGAGTATGAAAATTGGAAAAACTGCTCTTTGCCCTTCCTCCGTTATTGCAGCCTTATTTACAATGTTCAAGCGAAATTACCGTATATAACAAATTTGGCAGTATACTTAATAGTAAATAGTGTCGAGGAGGACTCGCATTATATAACAGACCAGACGAATCCGTTATACAATCCGGTCCAGGTCGCTTGTTATAGAAATACACCATTTTTTAAATAAGTCATAAATATTATTCACTTACATATTATACTCCTTTTGCAGCTGCAAGGCTTAATTTAATGAACATTGCCCACAACATCAACATGTATACATACATAAATACGCAGGCAGTGTCTTATTTCTTTAACCATCTGATAGTCCGTATGAAGACAATGATTTTCTGCAGGATCAACCAGTTAGTGTGCAGCTTTAAAGCGATCTAAACACCCCCAGATCTTTTATTTCAAAAAAAAATTCTGAAGGGAAAAGTTAATTATTATTGCTCTGAAATCTGAAGTTAAAATTAAAAAATAAACGCGTAGGTTCGATAGGATTTTTGTTCTGATTTGGCCTCCCAATATGCCCGACTTAACCCCTTTTGATTATTTCCTCTGGGGTTATTTAAAGAATATTGTGTAAAAATTACCTCTAGCAAAAACTTTATTAAATGTTTAATTGTCAATAAAAACAATAAACAACTGTTTTGACCACAACCTAGGTCCTCAGCCGGTTTCGAAGTGGCCTCCTTGCACGTCTCGGCAGAGCACCAAACGCTTCCGAAAACTTTCAGCCGCGCCACGCACCTCTTCCGGCGACAATCGCGCCCATTCCCGACTAGACGCAGCGGCCGCTTCAACGACTCCAAAGTTTTGTGGCGTGTCGCACAGGTCCTGGCCTCCAAAATAGACCACACACTGTAGTCTACCGGATTGAGTGAGATGAAACCCGGAAAATGGGTGAGAAATGTGTCCTGAGGCGCTTTCGAGGATGTCACGGCGGTAGACGTCCTTGTTGATTTTGACCCCCTGTTCACGAAAACGCCCGATGGCCGATGTGCCGGGGGCCTCCGCGGACCAGCTCCTATCGTTCTGGTGATTGTGGGCTTGTTCAACGGTGAACAGCTTCTCATCTGTGAAGAGGATTTTGTCCCACTGAAGGAGTCGTTTGCATCTTTCAACCGTACGCGCTTGTTGTCGTCGGTGAGGAGCTGAACCTTTTGGAGCTTGCAGGGCTTGAGATGGAGAGCCTCTTTGGGTATGTGACGTATACCAGCGATTGATACCAGTCTCACGCGCGAATTTCCTCATGGAGACTTTCGCCTGACACGTTTTCGGACGAGCTCTGCCACTTCTTGGACGGCGACCAGTTCGGCCGAGCTCTTTAAACCGCTTGATGGATGGTTCGTCGGACGTTAGATTTGGTCGATGGCCGAGTTTCGCGCAATATCGATCGATCGCACGCTTTTTCAACTCATCTAACGCCAAAAATTTTTCTCTTTGGTTTCACATCTAATAAAGTACCTTAAAAGTGCGTTTATGTAGTACTTTTAACGGAGATTCGAATAAAAACAATAAACAACTGTTTTGACCACAACCTAGGTCCTCAGCCGGATTCGAAGTGGCCTCCTTACGCGTCTCGGCAGAGCACCAAACGCTTCCGAAAACTTTCTGCCGCGCCACGCACCTCTTCCGCCGACAATCGCGCCCATTCCCGACTAGACGCAGCGGCCGCTTCAACGACTCCAAAGTTTTGTGGCGTGTCGCACAGGTCCTGGCCTCCAAAATAGACCACACACTGTAGTCTACCGGATTGAGTGAGATGAAACCCGGAAAATGGGTGAGAAATGTGTCCTGAGGCGCTTTCGAGGATGTCACGGCGGTAGACGTCCTTGTTGATTTTGACCCCCTGTTCACGAAAACGCCCTCAGGTGCAAATTCCAGCCCAAACCATAACGGCCGGGGCTTTTTGGCGATATACGACGATGGCCGATGTGCCGGGGGCCTCCGCGGACCAGCTCCTATCGTTCTGGTGATTGTGGGCTTGTTCAACGGTGAACAGCTTCTGGTCTGTGAAGAGGATTTTGTACCACTGAAGGAGTCGTTTGCATCTTTCAACCGTACGCGCTTGTTGTCGTCGGTGAGGAGCTGAACCTTTTGGAGCTTGCAGGGCTTGAGATGGAGAGCCTCTTTGGGTATGTGACGTATACCAGCGATTGATACCAGTCTCACGCGCGAATTTCCTCATGGAGACTTTCGCCTGACACGTTTTCGGACGAGCTCTGCCACTTCTTGGACGGCGACCAGTTCGGCCGAGCTCTTTAAACCGCTTGATGGATGGTTCGTCGGACGTTAGATTTGTCGATGCCGAGTTTCGCGCAATATCGATCGATCGCACGCTTTTTCAACTCATGTAACGCCAAAAATTTTTCTCTTTGGTTTCACATCTTAATAAAGTACCTTAAAAGTGTGTTTATGTAGTACTTTTAACGGAGATTCGAATAAAACAATAAACAACTGTTTTGACCACAACCTAGGTCCTCAGCCGGTTTCAAGTGGCCTCCTTACGCGTCTCGGCAGAGCACCAAACGCTTCCGAAAACTTTCTGCCGCGCCACGCACCTCTTCCGCCGACAATCGCGCCCATTCCCGACTAGACGCAGCGGCCGCTTCAACGACTCCAAAGTTTTGTGGCGTGTCGCACAGGTCCTGGCCTCCAAAATAGACCACACACTGTAGTCTACCGGATTGAGTGAGATGAAACCCGGAAAATGGGTGAGAAATGTGTCCTGAGACGCTTTCGAGGATGTCACGGTGGTAGACGTCCTTGTTGATTTTGACCCCCTGTTCACGAAAACGCCCGATGGCCGATGTGCCGGGGGCCTCCGCGGACCAGCTCCTATCGTTCTGGTGATTGTGGGCTTGTTCAACGGTGAACAGCTTCTGATCTGTGAAGAGGATTTACCGTACGCGCTTGTTGTCGTCGGTGAGGAGCTGAACCTTTAGGAGCTTGCAGGGCTTGAGGTGGAGAGCCTCTTTGGGTATGTGACGGATACCAGCGATTGATACCAGTCTCACGCGCGAATTTCCTCATGGAGACTTTCGCCTGACACGTTTTCGGACGAGCTCTGCCACTTCTTGGACGGCGACCAGTTCGGCCGAGCTCTTTAAACCGCTTGATGGATGGTTCGTCGGACGTTAGACTTGTCGATGCCGAGTTTCGCGCAATATCGATCGATCGCACGCTTTTTCAACTCATGTAACGCCAAAAATTTTTCTCTTTGGTTTCACATCTTAATAAAGTACCTTAAAAGTGTGTTTATGTAGTACTTTTAACGGAGATTCGAATAAAAACAATAAACAACTGTTTTGACCACAACCTAGGTCCTCAGCCGGTTTCGAAGTGGCCTCCTTGCACGTCTCGGCAGAGCTCCAAACGCTTCCGAAAACTTTCTGCCGCGCCACGCACCTCTTCCGCCGACAATCGCTCCCATTCCCGACTAGACGCAGCGGCCGCTTCAACGACTCCAAAGTTTTGTGGCGTGTCGCACAGGTCCTGGCCTCCAAAATAGACCACACACTGTAGTCTACCGGATTGAGTGAGATGAAACCCGGAAAATGGGTGAGAAATGTGTCCTGAGGCGCTTTCGAGGATGTCACGGCGGTAGACGTCCTTGTTGATTTTGACCCCCTGTTCACGAAACGCCCGATGGCCGATGTGCCGGGGGCCTCCGCGGACCAGCTCCTATCGTTCTGGTGATTGTGGGCTTGTTCAACTGTGAACAGCTTCTCATCTGTGAAGAGGATTTTGTCCCACTGAAGGAGTCGTTTGCATCTTTCAACCGTACGCGCTTGTTGTCGTCGGTGAGGAGCTGAACCTTTTGGAGCTTGCAGGGCTTGAGATGGAGATCCTCTTTGGGTATGTGACGGATACCAGCGATTGATACCAGTCTCACGCGCGAATTTCCTCATGGAGACTTTCGCCTGACACGTTTTCGGACGAGCTCTGCCACTTCTTGGACGGCGACCAGTTCGGCCGAGCTCTTTAAACCGCTTGCTGGATGGTTCGTCGGACGTTAGATTTGTCGATGCCGAGTTTCGCGCAATATCGATCGATCGCACGCTTTTTCAACACCAAATTTTTTTCTCTTTGGTTTCACATCTTAATAAAGTACCTTAAAAGTGTGTTTATAGTAGTACTTTTAACGGAGATTCGAATAAAAACAATAAAAACTTTGAAACTTAATAAACATTCATCGCAGTTACGTTCGTTATAATTTGGTTGTCATTTTTTCATTGTCACCCGGTACAGTGGATGCAGTGGAGGCATATATAAATTTTAATACTAAAAATATATTTTAGAGCCGTATTTTATGTCCAAAAATAAGGATAAAGGTGTCAACGTTTGAAATTACATTGACAAAATCGTAGAAAAAAAAGGCGTTTTTTTTTTCTGATATTTTTGCAAATAACTCCAGAACGGTGGCAGATACGAAACTACATGTAAGAGACAAAAAAGTTTCGAAATTAAACAAGAAATTTGAAAGAATGTCTGTAGTCACACTTCAGTGGCGCACCGAAGAAAAGTTTGAGTTGGTAAAGGAGGATGACCCTAGAAAAATTAACACCTTGTAATTAACAGCCGGTTATATGAATAACTCTGGCAACTCCAAAGAAAAAAGTGCGAAATTTTGAATCTTTAACACACTGTGCTTTGAAAACGGAGCGTTTGTTTATATAAATTTTTGGACGTAAAACACGGCCTTAAAATTAATGCTCTCGATTTTGATCACCCTGTATATTTCTGAAATCCGAAAAAAAATCCTATCGATCTCGCAAAAAATATATACGGAGTGTTCCATTAAAAAAATTACTGCATGTCCAATTTTGAAATTTATGTTTTTATTTTATTTTTTTTTAATTTCAAACTTTTGAGTTTAACACTTTTCACAATTTTTTTAAAATAAATGATCTAAAGATCTATCGACTTATGAGGAAACACCCTGTACCAAGGATTTTCAAAATTTTAAAAATAATGAATGAAATGCACTAAAAGTCGAAAAATAAATTCCAAAAATTGATAAGAATTTAATGAAGGAAAACTGACAGGTAAAAACCCAAAAATTGCTTTGTTGCAGGAAAATCCAACCTGATTCAAGCATTAAAACTTTCAAACAATCAAGCATTAAAAATTTAATTTAAATACAGAAATATTGGAGCCAAGTAGTTTACACCCTTTCTGAAGAGTTTTTGGACATTTTTGAACACCCTGTATATGAGTGAGTAGCAAGCTAGTGACAAACCAAATTCCACATTGATTATTTATCAGGTTTCGCATTTTAAACTATCATCACGTAGATTTTTTCTTCAGGCAAAGTAAAAATTAATCAAATGTTGGTTTAAACAACCGAAAGGTTGCAAATTTGCGTTTTAATTGAGTGAAAACCCAGAACTTTTTTAAATAGAGATACCAAACTAACTGTTGAATAAAATGGAAAAAATAAACAGTCAAAAGTGAAAATTATGCAGTCAAAATTGGATCGAGTAGGTGAAAAAAAGGAGGTTTTTGTAGTCAACTTGATGCTAGCTTGATCTTTTCCCATTGGAGATCGCTTTAACCTGCACATCAAAACAAAAATCCTGTAGATACTGTTTTTTTTTCGGTAGCATTTGTGCGTTTCAGCTGAAAAACCTTCCTTCCACCTCAATTTTACCTCGCAATACAAAAAAAATCCTTTGCTACCACTTACGCACCAATGTCAGTACTTACGACTTTAGTTGGTGTTTTGTTTTGGCCAGCCTGATTCAATGAGGCGGAAGACGTGCCAGGTTCGGCCGCTATGGATAGAGTTAGAGGCATTATTTTCAATGGATGGCCATTGAGCTTCATGTCGGCAGTTTTGGTGGAATCCTGAAGGAATCGGCCTTAAGGATTGGATATCAACAAGAATCGACCTTTTTTTACCTTAAAATCCCGACTGGATCCGGGACTAACGGCTGGCTTGTGAGGCTCCACGCGACTGTAATCCGTCTTTGATTTGCACTTGTTGGTCACGTGGTCCCTCAACGCCATCTGATAGGCCAGTTCGAAGGCCTGGCCCAGAGTTAGGACGATTTCCGTTGCATGTTCCTGTCAAATGTTAACCCCCCCATTGAAAAAACTAACTGAAGCTAAACAAGCAAGTAAAATGGAGATTTGCAAGGCGTTTAACAATAAACCTCTTCATCTATACTTGTTGCGTGGCTTGTGCAGCTTACCGGACTGGAAGCTTGGAAGACGTGGCAGTAATGAAGATCGTTGTCCTTTGTGATGTACGCAAAGTACGATTGATGTTCGTCGTCCTGACAGGCGCAGTTCATGTTGACGATTTCGTGCTCGCAAATGGTGCTCTGGAACAGGGATTTTCCGACTTCCAAAGCCCCAATCCAGAAGGATTTTTTGAAATCTAACCTGGTTTGAAGGGTTGATGAACTTCACCCCCTTATAGGAAATGCTGAGGACAATCTCTTCCAAAAAGTGGTCCTTGGACTTGACGACTTTTTGAATGGACTTCTTCGTTGACTCGGTGCCCTTGGACTCCTTGATGGAAGTTGAGCCCCAATACTGCAAGAATTAAAACGATCTGGCTATTTAGGCTACGCCACTGGCACCCATGCGTACATTGGCGGAGTATTTCACCGTTCCGGTGATGAGGAGCATGGGCTGGTGCCGCCACTGGCTCTTAATGGAGTTGCTGCCGCCCACAAACATCTCGGAGTTTTTCTTTTCCGGCTTTTGCTGGACGGGCGGCTGGGGCGCCGGCCTGGACTTTTTATGCCTATGCCGGATGGTTCCGGTGTTGACACTCGAAGACGAATGGTTGCTTTGAGACGGCGAAGGCATTTCCGAGCTCGATTGGCTTGCAGGCTTCTGAAAATCGCAACCTTGCACCATCAGGCCCCTCGCATCTGCAGCAGTTTTACCAGCAAGGCAGCTTCAAGACTGATGTCTTCCATTTTTGGACCAGAAGCGATGCTTTCACCGCTACTGACGCTGGCCAGCATCCGCTTCCGGTGTCCAGTTTTATCAATGTCCAGCACAGCGGACAGTTCGACGTCCCAAATGCGTTTGATCCTGTCCATGTCGTGGTACAGATGCTTGTTGAACGTATCGAAGTACTGGTCCAAGCGAATTCTCTTCAGCCACAATTTTACTGTGCTTTGCTCGCCCCCGGGGGTCTGAATGTGGATTTTCAGGGGCAGCTGCTTAACAGCCTCCAGTATGGACAGTCTGTCCTCTTTGCTGGCTATGCCAATGTCCACAAGATCGTTTTCTTCTAGCACGCCGTTCTAGAAACTCCAATATTACAGGGGAGCGGAATTGGGGATGTATTTTGTAAAGAGAGTAGAAGCAAGTTTTCACTGTGACTTTTTCCGTGATAATTGGTGACTGATGTACATTTTGTTGGCTGGGAAATGCAGTAAACTTACCAAAAAGCCAACATCGTCAAAGCCATTAGATACGAGCCGGTCAGCATAGTCGGCTAAACCTATGCCATCCAGCCACTTTTCCACAGTCATCTCGGCCGCATTAGTCAAACTATTTTGCGAACAAGAAATGGTCATTAGTCGGTTCTGGAACTCTTTTTCCAGTTCGGCAACAAAGACCGATTCCCGCACGATGCCCGTGCCAAAAGAAGCCATAATTTCCTGGATTTTGGCCCACTCTTCCTGCTCATCGAACGGGCTGAGGGCCGACATTCGGTCGCCTTTGTTGTCTCTATTCTCCTTGTTATCCGACTCCTTCTCCGAGCTGGAGGAGATTTCATTGTCGCTCTTCAGATCGTCGCTCGTCGAATTGTCGTAGACGCGTTTCAGTTTTTTTAGGGTTTTCGGACGCACGGCCGGTATGTTCATGTTGAGGCTTTCCAGCACGCCACTGGCCGCGCTCTTTATCAAACCTGGAAAATTTACGCTCCAGGTACTTGTCCCCCGATTACATTAAGGTGGTTTACCAGAATAGGGGGTGTCCGAATGGTATTCTTCCAGAATATTATCCACGCTTCTATCCGATAAAGAAACACTGCTGGAAAAACTACCGCTTGATTCCAGATCGCCAATTAGTAGATATTCTTCTTCGGTTTCGGTCTCCATATCTCGGGATCTTCTCTTATATTCCTGCATCAAACAGGAATCGCACACAAATATTTACTTGCTTAATTAGGTTTTGCTATACAAGACCATTAAGTTCTCTTAAGAAAATGTGTTGAAAAATGATAAAAATCGCCCCCAAAACTAAACATTGCGGAATATTTTTTAATTGGACAAGAGTGTTGCTGTTGCACTTGAAAGAAGAGTTTAGAGCCTATTTTTCTCCGACGTCTACCGCGTGTTTAAACAATAAGGCACCTGGACGCAAAAGTTGCACAAGGAAATTACAATTTCAGACATTTAGATGCAAGATTAGGCCAAAATTTCATGTTTTCCGTCCCGTTTTTGCTCATTTCTAATGGGCTGAAATATAAAAACTCAGGAAAACAAGTGGAAACTAGGAAATAAATAAACAAAACAAAAAAAAATGTAATAATAAATCTGTTCATTGCAGTAACATGGAATATACCTCGAAAACAATAGTAATAAAATAATAAATACGAACTAAAAATAATAATAAGGCCAACGTAACAATCAAAATAAACAGGCAAACAATATGCTGCAGAAACAATAATATAATGTACAATCCATTCATCATACAATAACTAACTAATGAACGTTTGTGCCAGGAATATACTGCATTATCGATCGGAGGAACGTTAACAATTTGTACCCAGTGCTTTAATATTTGGCTTAAATTGCGAAAAAAACCTTGACGCTTATCAAATTAAAACTACCTTGTATTTTCTTATCGTAAAAATGTAAATGCGCGCGTGTAAATATGTGCAAATCTACTTCTCACTAAATGCACCAAAAACGTAACTAATAATACTAAGAGCTAATACCATCTACAAAAATGAACTTTGGGCTCCGATTGATCAGATGATAATTACCATTTTCACTGTACACTTTCATATAAAAGGTTAAAAAACAAAGATAAAAACATTTTTAAAATTGCATTCCAATTTATTTAAAAAAATTAAACCATCATCGTCCATCGGAACCATAATGCAACTGGAGATCTACTTTGAACGATAAAATGAATTGCTTTTCAACACTAAAAGTGACTTTCGTGTTTAGTGTTGGCAAAATAAACCGAAAATCGTCAGTTTTCAGCCGAAACTCTAATACTGAAACAACCACATAAAAAATGTGCGTCAAGAACTCACCTGACTCAAAGGCCGAATTTTCTCATAGATAATACTTTCGGCCTGCATGGCCGATGGAGGTGGATGTTCCGGAGTGGGGGGCTGATTGTAATGAGTGGGAGAGAGTGGGTAGTTGCGGTCGGCCTTGTTGCCCTTGTAGCCGGACGATTGCTTCGATTTGTCGCCGTTTTCCGATATTGTTATGTAAGCACTTGAGACGAACGTGCGCTCTGGCGCAGACGAACACGACACTTCATCACTACCCCTTTTCTTCAGCGTGTATTCTTCGTAGACGTCATTGTGTCTGCGCAGCTTCCGTCTGGGGTTCTGCTGTTTGATAACAATGTTTTCGTAAAGGCTGGAAATGGCCACCGGTTCCGGCTTCTTCCGGTTATCCAGATCCTCGCTCTTGCCTCTTTGCAGCTCGCTCTTCGGCCTGGAATCAAGAAAAGCCAGGCTAAAGACCACGGCAATGTGAAGAAGCTCTGGAAATTCAACCTTTCAATCGGATCATCATCCAGAGCGATATTGAAGACGTTCATTTCCACATACTGATCCATGCTGTGTCCATGCCCGAGCCGCTCTCTTCTATGTTCCTTCTCGTACTCATTGAGGTTGTTCTGGCTCCTTGTTCCACTGTGTGCCAGAAATAAATACTCGTAAGCACCGTTGCTCACTCCATCCACTGAAGCGGACATCGGCTGCGAATGCGTTGGAGAGAGAGGCACCGTTCGTCTGGGAGGCTTCTTCGGGGGAGTCGGCTAAATCAGCTCTAAACAGTCAGAGGAAGAGTTTCAGAGCTTGACCAATAAACTTACCGAAACTTTGCTGCCAGAACCTGGACTGTGCGCGCCCCGATTCATAGGGATATACAGGGGAACGCCGCCACTGTCTGGCCGCCTTCCATAACCCAAACTAGAGGCTGTAGAGGAAATGGAAATTTGGTCCGACTCTCTATTGGAGCAACACAAGTAGTTCAAGTCCTCTGAATGAGTGCTGGTATCCATAAACTGTCTAGGGGCTGATGGAAGGTGATAGAGACTGTTGTCGGAGTCTCTGAAATTGTCTTTTTGTCAACTACAAAGCTCTTGCAAGCGAGAATAGAGCTAGTAAAAGCAAATAAACTGAAACAGACCTAGAAGAATCAGATGTAGCCAAACTACTGTTATCATCGGTAGTAATAGAGCCATCAAACACCCTGCTGTGTCTTTCCGGCAGGCTTTCAACGAAATCGAAAGCAATGCCGTGTAAAGGGGAAAAAGTCTCTACTTTAAAGGATCGCATGCTTTTACAAAGATCGGTTTGAAGCAAGGGGCGGTTATGCCTAAAACATGCAATGAAATTATCAGCTTAACAGCTGGATGTTTATGGAAGTAGCCACAAGTGAATTTGAACTTGAAAAAAAACTCTTACACGCCCGAATAGCTCATATCCATATAAACCCCGCCTTGATGAGCGTTGGTGTTGATAGTTCGACAACTACTACTACTACTAATCGACCTAACACTGCCAAAACTAAAACAAAATGAAAAATAAAATAAAAACATAGCACTAAACAACGAAAGAATCGAAGACACTCACATTGAGTGTTCAGACACACCCGACACCCTCCTATCGTCGAATCCTTCGGGTGGTCGCGCGTACTTCTGATGGTAATTCCATCGTTGCGGCGATGTGCTAGGGGATGGATCTGTTACGACCGATCTGTTTAGGGGATTCAAAAAATTACAACTAGATTTCTCCCTTAAAAGTATTGCCGAGTTCTTCGAGTCTAGTTGGAGGCTTTGCTAGACGTTTTGTGCAGTAGGAGCGGCTGTTTGTTTGTTCGAAAGCAAAACATCAGGAATATTAAATATACTACTACTAAATAATGTCGAAAAAAATGTGAAACTCTATCAAAACCGTCCCACAAATAAACATTTGCATATCGGTGCTTTGGTAGTAGGTAAAAAACCACACGAATACACTACCTTGCATTCTTCGAAGAAGGCCTCACATTTTCATATGGACTGCCCAAGTCCGAATCCGTATTGGGCAGAGTTGGAAAGGGCTGACTTATACTCTCCCCATCGCTGTCCACTAATGGAAGCCCGCGTTTATGCCCTAAAGAAACCGCATTGAGCACCAAAAAATTGTAAAAATCCGGCTGCATAAACGCACGTTTTAATAAGCTGATAATCTCCTGCGCTGCCTGAGCGTTGTTAAACTGACTCAACAGATCCATAACTGTGTAGCTATTGGAATCTCTTATAGTGGTGTTGACGCCATGCTCTAGTAGGAGTTCGCACGACCTCAGCTTTACCACATAGAGCCGCCTCGTGAAGAGCGGTGCCCGATTTCGTACGCATGTTCACGTTAAATCCGGCTCGTAAAAGAACCTCAACAACCGCTCTGGAACAATAAAACCAACACATTGATTCGGGGAAAGGTTGCAGTTTAGGCTGGATGTCAGCCAGTTCGAATGCAATATGCACGTTCCATCAGGCGTAAAGTCAGCAGATTGCATCGAGATGCCATCAGTTTCTAGTAGAGCGATAGGCCATATATTGCTGTTTATAGACCTCTATTATAATTACGACACTACGTAGATATAGGACTATTTCAGATTACCTTATGGCAAATTTGCGTGCGGTAATTGCTTAGCCGGATTATTACTAATTGCTGTTTAAAGTCAAGTTGCACATAATTGCCATTAAATCAGGAAGAATTTAACTAATTTCGCTTTAAAGTTGAGAATCAATAGAAGCGACTTAAATAATAGAGAAAGGTTGGTAAGAAAATACGAGTAAAAGAAACAGTAGCAAAAGACAGAACTAGATATTTAAAAAAAGAAACAAACCAAGAATTAAACATACTACAAGATGATGAAACCAATAAAGACGCGCCTGGAGTAAGCAGGAAATTAGGCGACAAAAAACACAGTGTGGAAGCTCTTCGAAATGGAAATAAAACAAAAGTTGTGAAAACAGTAAAAATCAGACAAAAATGCACAAAATTATGAATTAAATAATACAAAATAATACTTTCGATAAAACTAAACCCCCAAAAAAACGTCATAAATTTACTTCGTTTCACTTTAGATGAAAAATGAATCAGCACTTTCTTTATGAAGATTCCATCCAGTGGCGTGTTCTGAAGTCGTGAATGATTTTTGAATTCGAAGAAATTCGGCATTTTTTGGGAACTACGTTTCGGGAATTCTTCCGAAAACGGTTAATGCGGCAATTGAGAAAAATTGCCACTAGGTAACTTTCCTCAGACTGGACATTTTATGAAGAATGCCTTTTTTCGATAGGAAGCTCCGTTCAGGAAAAAAAAAATATGTGAACTGTGACTGAAAACCAGAGGATTTGGAACCAGATTGATTTTACACCAAAAATTTTTAGAAATATTTCCGAAATTATACCTTGAGAGGACGTTAGATATGGACGAGATACGTGCCAAAAAGAGTTGGATGATTTTGTAAATCCTCCCCTAAACGAGGGAAAGTACAAGAAATCAGTACAGGATCTTAAGGTCAAAAGTCGTCGATATTTACAGAAAAAAAGCTAAAAAATCAATCGATCAAATCAAAATTCGATCAAAGGAATTCAAAAAATATAAGAACGTGATTGACAAATTTCCAAAAATTGGTACACATTTGGCAATCGTTTTTTTTTTCGAAAAGGGTTGGTTTGAGAAGGTTTGACCATCCATAAAAAAATCGTACTCCATCCATCCATAAATCCATATTAAATCGTACAAAACATCGATATACCAGATGGCCAATAATTGATAAACAACGGCCGATGCCTCATAGGAGGCTCAAAGCCGAAAAAGCGCGTGGTGAGCGGCAGGCCTATAAGCCACATTTCGTCGGTTATACACCAAACTGCTCAATGAAAACTTGCACTATATGAAGTTTTTTTGCGGTCATCGTTTGAACAATCGGTGGTTTTCAAGTTTTTTTAAGTCGATGAATTGATTTTGAATTCGGAGATATTCGGAATTTTTTGGAAACTACGTTTCGGGAATGCTTTCGAAAACAGTTAATGCGGGCATTTGGGAACAATTATCATCGGAAATCTTTTTTTTTTCAATAGAAATCTTCGTTTAGGAGAAAAAATTGTGAAATGAGTCTAGAAACCAGAGGATTTGAAAGGAGATGGTGCAAAGGTGGAAGGTCGGTTAAGGTGGAAAAGTCGTATGGTCAGACTGATTTTTACAAAAAAATAGTAGTTATAAGCTAAAGAAAACATTACAAAAATAACAAATTGAGCAAAACAATTTTAAAAATATAACAATAACAAATTTCAAAAAATTGGTATACCTTTGCCAACCCATTTTATCTAAAACAGCTGAAATGGGAAGGTTTGACGAAGTACATTTTTTGCTCGAATAAAATAGAGATAAGTGGTATTTTTATCTGGGTATCTGCAAGCTCTTTCGTTTCATTTTGTAGGTTGTACATTACCTTTCCTCTAAATTCTCAATTTCTTCTCGTCTGTCCTCACATTACTTCTCTTTTGCTTGTCAAATAATTCGTTGTTTGTACTTCTGCGTGTTTTTATTTTTACACAGACTTCTGTTTTTTTAACAGTCCATCTCCTCCAATACTTCTTCAATCATTCCCTGTCATTTTCTCTTTTTATTTTGAGTTAGCACTTCTTCACAAGAATCAATTACATTTCTTTTTAGTTCTTCAGTTTCTTCGTCAATGTTTTTGTGAAAAGTTTCTATTTTATTTACGCTTTCCTAAATTTGCGTCTGAATTTGTTCTATTATCGTTAGCATTTGAAGTTTTTAGTTTGAGTTTGTAGTCCGCGATTTGTGAGTCAAAAAAAAAACATTAGGTTATCAAAAAAAGTAGAAAAAGTAATAATAAGGGTACCGTTGTGAAGAAAATCTGTCCGAAAATCGCCAGAAATATTAAAAGCAGCCACAATTACGACAAGCAAAATACCATTTAGAGAAGAGTGTTGAAATTTTTTGCTAGATTTTCTGTCATTGTATATATTTTTTGCTTTACTATCTTTATTGTTCTTGATTTTATTCACCACTATTTAGCGAAAAGGGACACAAATGGAGTGTAACATTAAAAAATACATATTTCTACAAGAATGAAGGTGTTACGTAGCACCTTTTACTACGCCTGCCATCTAGATGGCATAGTAGCATTGAAATTCGGAGATATAGGCTGGATGAATGTGTTATGTAAATGCACAAATCTATTAAAAAAACAAAATAAATCATACAAAACATCGATATACCAAAGGGCCAAAAATTAATAAACTACGGCCGATGCAACCCTAGGCACATAGAAGGCCCAAACACGAAAAGGCGCGTTGTAAGCGGCAGGCCTATAAGCCACATTTCGTCGGTTATACACCAAACTGCTCAATGAAAACTCTTCTTTGTGATTTTTTTTCGCGGTCATCGTTTGAACAATCGGTGGTGTTCAAGTGTTAAATTTGGTCCTGACGTTTCTCTAGCACGCATATCAAGCATCTTCACAGTCGTTGAACAAATGAACATTTTACTTTTCAAATCAACTCAATCTCATCGATGGTTCATTTTCTTGATAAAGGATTAAAACCGACATTGATTGAATGCTCCGGAGAAGTAATTCGCGAACAAAAAAAAGGATGCTAATTGGGAAAAAAACGGTATCTAGAGCGAAATAATCGGGAATACTTGGCGGAACTAGTGATGCAACTGGCAAGTTAACTAATAAACACGCGTGGGATCAATATGTTCATAAACGCGTGAAATCTAATAGTGTTTGGCGTAAAACGCTCTCCAATTAGTAGGGCAAAATGGCCATTAATTGATTGAGCCAGTAACCCAAACGCTGAAATGTGCATTTGAATCGCATTAAGCATTCGCATCAGAGCACCTTCCCATCGAAGGGGGGATGCTATGCACAAAGTGGGGCTGGTAGGGCGTTTCTGTGCAACAGCTTGTTTGTTGCATACACCTGTGAAATTCATCAATGCGCCAATTCTGGATTTATTCGCTACAATGCACCCTCACACATCGATGCATGCTTAACGGTAAAAGCACATCAGCGACTCGATTTTGCCATCCTCTAGGATGGCAAGTTATCTGGATTTGGATGTGCCTCTACCGCGAGAATACAGAGCAGGACTTACTTGTGTCCGTTTCTGCTGGCCAGATGTAGAGGAGTGTGCGGGAAAATGATATCGGGGGTGGTTCGCTGAATCAGCATGGGATCGGTTCGGACCAGCAGCTCAACAGTTTCCAATCTGCAATAAAAGCAAATGGATTTTTCAATTTGCCATCAATCCAACAACCCTCTTAATTACCTCCCATATTGAGCGGCCAATTCCAAAGCTGTTTCTCCCTTGCAGTTTCTTATTCCCGGGTCGCATGCATGCTCTAACAGCGCACTCACAACCCCTGTATGGCCGTATTGAGCTGCACAATGAAGAGCAGTCTCATCGTCCTTTGACTGGAATTAATCAACTATTTTAAGCAAATCCGGGAAATGTGCAACGCACATGCAAACGTAATGTTTACCTAATTTAATAACATTTCAGATAAGTCGACAAGGCACAAAGAATCGAGAAACTGTCGTCGGTCGCGAGTTTCCGTCTTAAACTTCAAAGTTATCACTCGCTGCGGTATCTTTTGAATTAAACTGAATTTAATATTCCCGAGTTTCCTATGGATTTCTGCTCTACGTAACCGGCATGTTTCGTTTTTGTTGCCCAACTTATAATGCAAACAAACTTGCTATGATCTTTTCTACGGCGTATTTGTTGGACCGGAAACTGATGCCGAAGTCAGTTGCAGTTTCTCCGGCTAAAGTCGCAAGTGGAGGAGAGTTTTGGATTTGTTGTTGATAACAGCCCTTTTATTTCCAAGAGATAATTGCATCGCTACTCGGTTACGTATTCTCCCTTTCGGATACATCGACGCAATTTCGTCAGACATTTCTGCATTAAACCGGAAGATGTTGTTCATCAAGTTTTAAATGAAACTTTGTTTAGGAAATGGGGATTTGCGTGAAAAACTCCTCAGGTTGAGGCGCGGCTCAAAATGTGAGTAAATAGAAGAATCGGTTGAGCTGCAAAGAAACTTTGTGACTTTGTAACAATTCCCAACCGCTCGAAACAAAATTGTAAAAGAAATCGACGCTTTGTGGTGTTATAAACCCGTAAAAATACATTCAAATTTAAAATTTCGCCAAAATCTAATATCCACTAAGTAAATTCGGGAAATAAACAAAGGAAGATCTTTATTGGAAAAAAAGTTTCGCACATTTATTCAATGCATTTTCACCTCGTTTATTTGAGATCAAAAATTCCTTCAAAAAGTTTATTGAACGCACTTACCGTTAAATTAACGTTGCAAATCGCAGGCCCAGATAGAAGAAGTTTAACAATTTCTAGATTTCCAGACCAGGCGGCCAAATGCAAGGGCGAAGACCCTTTACTGTCCACAATGTTCGGCGAAGCATCGTGTTCTAGTAAAAGACGCACAATGTCGCTGGAACAAAATTGCGGTTTGATTTCTTAACATTCAACCTGCCGTTTTTCCGCAATTATTCATTCAACAGTGTAAAAAAATACTTACGGATGTCCATTCAGTGAGGCGTGGTGAAGTGGCGAATATCCGCTACTGTCTTGCACATTAGCACCCGGACCTCTTCGTAAGCTGGAAAAAAATAGACAATTTTACTCTACTGAATGGATTCGTCATACTTTAGAAGAAATTTATGCAATTTATCTACACTTTTTAGGTTTGTTTTAATTAAACAAGCTGTCTGGCGTTATTAGTTGATTAAACTTTGCGAAATCAACTACTTGGCGGATTTTCGCCACGCTGAGAACATGACTTTGTCTTAAAATTGTATTAAACTATATACTGTTTTGAACGAAAATTGCAAAAACATATAGGTTTGCAGATAGTTGACTTTAAACTTTCCGTTTTGTGCTTTATGCTCTATGTCTTTAGAGGTTAGGAATTTAGGATAAAACCTCAGCAGTAAAATACAGTACTCGAGACAGGCTATCGAAAACGTCTTAACGACGGACTGGAAATTTTCAACCGTTTTTGAGCTACTGGGTGTTTAAAACTTCATTTTAACATGGAGGAACATTTATGCTTCTATCTCTTTAGAGGTTAAGAATTTCGGACAAAACCTCAGCAGTAAAATACAGTACTGGAGACAGGCTATCGAAAATGTCTTAACGACTGACTGGAAATTTTCAACCGTTTTTGAGCTACCGGGTTTTTAAAACTTCATTTTAACACGGGGGAACATTTTTGCTTCTATCTCTTTAGAGGTTAAGAATTTCGGATAAAACCTCAGCAGTAAATTACAGTACTCGAGACAGGCTATCAAAACGTCTAACGACTGACTGGAAATTTCAACCGTTTTTGAGCTACCTGGTGTTTAAAACTTCATTTTAACACTGAGGGAACATTTATGCTTCTATCTCTTTAGAGGTTAAGAATTTCGGATAAAAACCTCGGCAGTAAAATACAGTACTCCGAGACAGGCTATCGAAAACGGTCTTAACGACTGACTGGAAATTTCAACCGTTTTTGAGCTACCGGGTGTTTAAAACTTCATTTTAACATGAGGGAACATTTATGCTTCTATCTCTTTACAGGTTAAGAATTTCGGATCAAACCTCAGCAGTAAAATACAGTACTCGAGACAGGCTATCAAAAACGTCTTAACGACTGACTGGAAATTTTCAACCGTTTTTGATCTACCGGGTTTTTAAAACTTCATTTTAACATGAGGGAACATTTATGCATCTATCTCTTTAGAGGTTAAGAATTTCGGATAAGACCCCAGCAGTAAATTACAGTACTCGAGACAGGCTATCGAAAACGTCTTAACGACTGACTGGCAATTTTCAACCGTTCTTGAGCTACCGGGCGTTTAAAACTTCATTTTAACACGGGGGAACATTTTTGCTTCTACTTCTTTAGAGGTTAAGAATTTCGGATAAAACCTCAGCAGTAAAATACAGTACTCGAGACAGGCTATCAAAAACGTCTTAACGACTGACTGGAAATTTTCAACCGTTTTTGAGCTACCGGGTTTTTAAAACTTCATTTTAACATGAGGGAACATTTATGCTTCTATCTCTTTAGAGGTTAAGAATTTCGGATAAAACCTCAGCAGTAAAATACAGTACTCGAGACAGGCTATCGAAAACGTCTTAACGACTGACTGGAAATTTTCAACCGTTTTTGAGCTACCGGGTGTTTAAAACTTCATTTTAACATGAGGGAACATTTATGCTTCTATCTCTTTAGAGGTTAAGAATTTCGGATAAAACCTCAGCATAAATACAGTACTCGAGACACGCTATCGAAAACGTCTTAACGACTGACTGGAAATTTTCAACCGTTTTTGAGCTACCGGGTGTATAAAACTTCATTTTAACATGGGGGAACATTTATGCTTCTATCTCTTTAGAGGTTAAGAATTTCGGATAAAACCTCAGCAGTAAATTACAGTACTCGAGACAGGCTATCGAAAACGTCTTAACGACTGACTGGAAATTTTCAACCGTTTTTTGATCTACCGGGTGTTTAAAACTTCATTTTAACACGAGGGAACATTTTTGCTTCTATCTCTTTAGAGGTTAAGAATTTCGGATAAAACCTCAGCAGTAAATTACAGTACGCGAGACAGGCTATCGAAAACGCTCAACGACTGACCGGAAATTTTCAACCGTTTTTGAGCTACCGGGTGTTTAAATCTTCATTTTAACATAGGGGAACATTTATGCTTCTATCTCTTTAGAGGTTAAGAATTTCGGATAAAAACTTCAGACAGTGAAATTACAGTACTGGAGACCGGATATCGAACAAGTCTAACGACGACTGGAAATTTTCAACGTTTTGAGCTACCGGGTTTTTAAAATTTAATTTTATCACGAGGGACCTTTTTGCTTCTATCTCTTTAGATGTTAAGCATTCGGATACAACTCAGCAGTTAAAAATAAGTACTCGAGACAGGCTATCAAAAAGTCTTAACGACCTGACTGGAATTTTCAACCGTTTTGATCTACGGGTGGTTTTTAAAACTTTCATTTAAACCGATGGGAACATTTTGATTCTATCTCTTTAGAGGTATTAAGAATTCGGATAAGACCCCACAGTAAATAACAGTCATCCATACTGCTATCGAAACAAGTCTTAAACGTGACTGGAAATTTTCAACCGTTCTTGAGTCTACCGGCGCGTTTTCAAAACTCATTTTAACACGGGTTGAACATTTTGCTTCTACCTCTTTAGAGGTTAAGAATTTCGAATAAAACCTCAGCAGTAAAATACAGTACTCGAGACAGGCTATCGAAAACGTCTTAACGACTGACTGGAAATTTTCAACCGTTTTTGAGCTACCGGGTGTTTAAAACTTCATTTTAACATGGGGGAACATTTATGCTTCTATCTCTTTAGAGGTTAAGAATTTCGGATAAAACCGCAGCAGTAAATACAGTACTCGAGACAGGCTATCGAAAACGTCTTAACGAATGACTGGAAATTTCAACCGTTTTTGAGCTACCGGTGTTTAAAACTTCATTTTAACATGGGGGACTTTTATGCTTCTATCTCTTTAGAGGTTAAGAATTTCGGATAAAACCTCAACAGTAAATACAGTACTCGAGACAGGCTATCGAAAACGTCTTAACGACTGACTGGAAATTTTCAACCGTTTTTGATCTACCGGGTGTTTAAAACTTCATTTTAACACGAGGGAACATTTACGCTTCTATCTCTCTAGAGGTTAAGAATTTCGGATAAAACCTCATTAGTAAAATACAGTACTCGAGGCAGGCTATCGAAAACGTCTTAACGACTGACTGGAAATTTTCAACCGTTTTTGATCTACCGGGTGTTTAAAACTTCATTTTAACACGAGGGAACATTTTTGCTTCTATCTCTTTAGAGGTTAAGAATTTCGGATAAAACCTCAGCAGTAAATTACAGTACCCGAGACAGGCTATCGAAAACGTCTTAACGACTGACTGGAAATTTTCAACCGTTTTTGAGCTACCGGGTGTTTAAAACTTCATTTTAATACGAGGGGACATTTTTGCTTCCATCTCTTTGGAGGTTAGAAATTGTAGCAAAAACCGACTTGGCCAAAAGCAGTTCTTGGTGCGGGCTATCAAAAAGCTCATTGCGACTGATGGGATACTTTGAACCGTTTTTTAACACGTTTAACGTGTTAACAGCACGTTTTTAAACTTTCAATCCCCTGCTATGGGGCAAAGCCCTGCACCGATACTGAATTATTTTTCAAATTTTATTTATCTTTTATTTTTATTATAAAATTATTTTTCCAAAATAAAGCGCTTGAAACGCTCTTTCCTGCCGCCGCTGCCGATCCAAATCCCGTTGAACCAGCAATGAGAAGGAACGTCAAATATTGCATATAACAAGTCCAAAAAAAAACTCAATGTTGAGCGCTCATAAAGAATACTAATATCCACGTTAACTGTTGACTAACGTGCTAACTGTTTCCTTCCGAATCTTATTCAAATGTCTATATGAATACGAACCGGAAATTCGGCCTATAGGCAGCAAAAAAAAATTAAAATCAGCACCCAAAGAGGAACCGAAGCTAAACAAGCCACCCGAATTGGCTGCTTGAAATGCCTCAATTTCTCTTAGCCCAAACAAATTCGTATTGAGGGAGTTCTTTTATTTTCCGGGCCTATTTCAATCGTATTAGGATCTGGCTTTTAGGGCTCTACTCGCGTTGGGAGGCAAAATCGATCGAATTTATTTCGCTCGTTTTGCCACACCCGGAGTTCACGCGAACAATTTTACTCTTCCTGTCTGTCAACGAGAGTCGTTTTATGAAATCCAATTAGCACAATATTCAAGCTTTGTAGGGGCATTTGCTGGAACATTTTATTTAGCGTCCACTATATTAACGAAATCTATGATAGAGGACAGAAAATAACCAATCTGGATGTTCAAAGATCGCAATTAAAAAAAATAGAAAAAAATTGAGCATGAAAAGAAAATTTCATACGAAGTAGTTACTGAGAATCTGAAAAAAGCAAGCCCAAGAACCGTTTTAAGTAGATGAGTAATGGATTCGGCCTGCAAAACAACCTGATTTAAACCCACTCGATTTTTATTTCTGGCTTGTTTGTGCCAAACTATTGCAAAAGCGCCTCCAAACTATTGAACTCAATGTCACTTAAAAAACATGTGAATCTCAAACCCACCCTACCTCAATAAAAGTTCCATTAAAATCGAAGATTAAGAGCAACGAACGAAACTCTGTTACCAAACAGAGTTTTGTCAACATGTCAAGAACTATAAACCTATTTATTTGCAGTCCTTGAGAAAGCAATAAAGCACAACAGGCAGCTAAATCCAATAACTAAGGAATGAGGGTGGCCGTATTGCCAATCTATGAAGGGATTAGTCTTGGCGAAGAGTGTGGCCACTTTGGGACATTCACTCGCTCTGCCCTCAAATAATAAATCTACAACGACGCAAATGAAATATTCCTACTTGAAACTGAACTATTTGAGACACATTCTAAACTGCTTTGGTTAATGGCACGTTTCAAATACGCAAACGGGGTTTTTGAGGCCAAAACCTCACCTGACTAGAGGTCAAAATTGTTGAGGACAAGCTGCCCTTAGCCTAGGAGTGGCAATGAACTCTACGTCTAATTGAGCTCTAGTTTGAATCTCAAGAGAAAGCACCTTGAGCTTTAGGACTAGAGAGAATCGATAAAAACCCAACAGGCTTTTTTTAGTGGTCGTAAATTAATATGAAAATAGCTGGAACTGGAACACAAACAAGGTCATGAGCTACAGTAATCTGCGAGGTAATTATGCGACCATTAAGCATGTTCACCCAGTAATAAGCCAAACTGCTTTCAACTGAATATTCCTATGTCTGGCTGTTTAGGAGCGAATTTGTAGGCCAGACTAACAGGTTTTCGCAAAAAAACGACAATTTCGCGTTATAAAAGAAAGTTGGGGTTTTAGATCGCCGTTTTCCAGAGATCAATAGGTAGGAGAGACGCATGTTTTGCAATAAAATGAATTTGCTAATTTCTGCCAGCGGCGTGAAAGAAAAAAATGGTACGCCACTGTATTTTTAATAATTACGTGTGTTTCAAATTCCTTGTTGTATTACAAAAAAAAAATTCTCCTGCATTTTGGCAAATCTGAAGTGCTTAAATATCTCGTAGCTCAACCGATACGAGCGAACGAATAGGTACGGTTCTGAGGACTCGCATTAATCTCGAATTTTCGCATTTTTCGCGAAAACTAGAAACATTTCTAGAATGATAGATATAGATTCTAGATAGATATAGTCATAGAAATAGAAATTTGTCAAGGATTTACAGATTATTTCCTCAACTTCAAACGTTTTATAGCAAGTATACAGAGCTTCAAGGGCAATTTCGACTCTTTTTAGCGTTTTTTTTTTGCGAAAAACCTTGGTTCAATGTTGCCAACCCAAAAAATATTTCAAAATGCCAGTAATTTTTTATTTACATGAGACAACTAGTGAATTTTTTGCTAGTTTGCACAGTTTGTGTTATGTGTAAAACCTAACGGATGCATGTGAAAACGACCACAATGAAGTACTAAAATTGGAGAATAAATCGGGGGGTAAATCTGCGCACTTTGATCTAGTAGCAGTTGAAATCCTTGTAAATTCGCCTCTAATGTCACCTGTCGCTCATTGCAATCAGTCAACAGGTGACAGCTGTCAGTTTACCTGCGTTTGCGCTGGTTTTAAGTGAAAATTAAGCCTTGCTTAATGCGGCTTCGTCAAGATTTAGTGCAAGTTCAACAGCTTGGAGACTGAAACATTCGATGCTGGTAGGGAGTAAGTGGATAATTTTGAAAAACCATAAATAAATTGAACAATCGCATTTTTCCCATATAAAATCTTGGCAATCGTTAAAGAGCAATTATGTAAAAACGCTGGTTTTAAGGGTGAATAAACCAAGCAGCTAAACATTGAACCTGACAAATGGTCTTCTACCTGGAAGGGCAGGCTGAAAGAAAAAAATGGTGCGCCACTGTATTTTTTAATAATTACATTTGTGTTTCAAATTCCTTGTTGTATTGCAAAAAAAAATTCTCCTGCATTTTGGCAAATCTGAAGTGTTTACATATCTCGCAGCTCAACCGATACGAGCCAACGAATAGGTACGGTTCTGAAGACTCGCATTAATCTTGAATTTTCGCATTTTGCGTGAAAACTAGAAACATTTCTAGAATGATAGATATAGATTCTAGATAGAAATAGTCATAGAAATAGAAATTTGTCAAGGATTTACAGATTATTTCCTCAACTTCAAACGTTTTATAGCAATTCTACACAGCACAACAGAGCTCATAGAACTGGTTTCAAGGGCAATTTCGATTCTTTTTAGCCTTTTTTTTGCGAAAAACCTTGGTTCAATGTTGCCAACCCAAAAAATATTTCAAAATGCCAGTAATTTTTTATTTACATGAGACAACTGGTGAATTTTTTGCTACACAGTTTGTGTTATGTGTGAAACCTATCGGAGGCATGTGGAAACGACCACAATGAAGTACTAAAATTGGGGAATAAATCGAGGGGTAAATCTGCGCACTTTGATCTAGTAGCAGTTGAAATCCTTGTAAATTCGCCTCTAATGTCACCTGTCGCTCATTGCAACCAGTCACAGGTGACAGCTTGTCAGTTTACCTGCGTTTGCGCTGGTTTTAAGTGAAAATTAAGCCTTGCTTAATGCGGTTTCGTCAAGATTTAGTGCAAGTTCAACAGCTTGGAGACTGAAACATTCGATGCTGGTAGGGAGTAAGTGGATAATGTTGAAAAACCATAAATAAATTGAACAATCGCGTTTTTCCCATATAAAATCTTGGCAATCGTTAAAGAGCAATTATGTAAAAACGCTGGTTTTAAGGGTGAATAAACCAAGCAGCTAAACATTGAACCTGACAAATGGTCTTCTACCTGCAAGGGCAGGCTGAAAGAAAAAAATGGTACGCCACTGTATTTTTTAATAATAACATTTGTGTTTCAAATTCCTTGTTGTATTGCAAAAAAAAATTTCTCCTGCATTTTGGCAAATCTGAAGTGTTTAAATATCTCGTAGCTCAACCGATACGAGCCAACGAATAGGTACGGTTCTGAGGACTCGCATTAATCTCGAATTTTCGCATTTTTCGTGAAAACTAGAAACATTTCTAGAATGATAGATATAGATTCTAGATAGAAATAGTCATAGAAATAGAAATTTGTCAAGGATTTACAGATTATTTCCTCAACTTCAAACGTTTTATAGCAATTATACAGAGCTTCAAGGGCAATTTCGACTCTTTTTAGCGTTTTTTTTTGCGAAAAACGCATCCTTGGTTCAATGTTGCCAACCCAAAAAACCCAAAAAATATGTCAAAATGTCAGTAATTTTTTATTTACTGAGACAACTGGTGAATTTTTGCTACACAGTTTGTGTTATGTGTGAAAACCTAACGGATGCATGTGAAACGACCACAATGAAGTACTAAAATTGGGAATAAATCGAGGGGTAAATCTGCGCACTTTGATCTAGTAGCAGTTGAAATCCTTGTAAATTCGCCTCTAATGTCACCTGTCGCTCATTGCAACCAGTCAACAGGTGACAGCTGTCAGTTTACCTGCGTTTGTGCTGGTTTTAAGTGAAAATTAAGCCTTGCTTAATGCGGTTTCGTCAAGATTTAGTGCAAGTTCAACAGCTTGGAGACTGAAACATTCGATGCTGGTAGGGAGTAAGTGGATAATTTTGAAAAACCTTAAATAAATTGAACAATCGCATTATTCCCATATAAAATCTTGGCAATCGTTAAAGAGCAATTATGTAAAAACGCTGGTTTTAAGGGTGAATAAACCAAGCAGCTAAACGTTGAACCTGACAAATGGTCTTCTACCTGCAAGGGCAGGCTGAAAGAAAAAAATGGTACGCCACTGTATTTTTTAATAATTACATTTGTGTTTCAAATTCCTTGTTGTATTGCAAAAAAAAATTTCTCCTGCATTTTGGCAAATCTGAAGTGTTTAAATATCTCGTAGCTCAACCGATACGAGCCAACGAATAGGTACGGTTCTGAGGACTCGCATTAATCTCGAATTTTCGCATTTTGCGTGAAAACTAGAAACATTTCTAGAATGATAGATATAGATTCTAGATAGAAATAGTCATAGAAATAGAAATTTGTCAAGGATTTACAGATTATTTCCTCAACTTCAAACGTTTTATAGCAATTATACAGAGCTTCAAGGGCAATTTCGACTCTTTTTAACGTTTTTTTTTGCGAAAAACGCATCCTTGGTTCAATGTTGCCAACCCAAAAAACCCAAAAAATATGTCAAAATGTCAGTAATTTTTTATTTACTTGAGACAACTAGTGAATTTTTTGCTACACAGTTTGTGTTATGTGTGAAACCTATCGGAGGCATGTGGAAACGACCACAATGAAGTACTAAAATAGGGGAATAAATCGAGGGGTAAATCTGCGCACTTTGATCTAGTAGCAGTTGAAATCCTTGTAAATTCGCCTCTAATGTCACCTGTCGCTCATTGCAACCAGTCAACAGGTGACAGCTGTCAGTATACCTGCGTTTGCGCTGGTTTTAAGTGAAAATTAAGCCTTGCTTAATGCGGTTTCGTCAAGATTTAGTGCAAGTTCAACAGCTTGGAGACTGAAACATTCGATGCTGGTAGGGAGTAAGTGGATAATTTTGAAAAACCTTAAATAAATTGAACAATCGCATTTTTCCCATATAAAATCTTGGCAATCGTTAAAGAGCAATTATGTAAAAGCGCTGGTTTTAAGGGTGAATAAACCAAGCAGCTAAACATTGAACTTGACAAATGGTCTTCTACCTGCAAGGGCAGGCTGCTGGTGTATCTTGAAGGCCAGTTTAGGGGGTTTTGGGCTTAAACACTAGCCATACGAACTTGCTACTTGTGAGTAGCAGATAATTATTGCCCCTTTAATTAAGCCAGTCTAGGTAGATTCTAACTTAGACTAGTGGGTGATTGGGGACCGGGTCTAAAGGGTGTCTTTCGGGGAATTTCCCCGCATAAATATCTGGCAATAAAACCACTCAACCAATTAAGATAATTGCCGATAAGGAGTTGAAAACAATAACAAAATGCATTGTCTGACAGCTGATTATAACCCACCTTGCAAGTGGACCACTCCTTTTTGCTCTTTGGCCCAATATTTTCTCCACAACCGCTGTGTTCCCTTTACGAGCCGCCTCCAACAATTCCTGGTCTTTACCCATTGCGGTGATTTTTGCTATTTATTCCGGCGAACTTTCATTGTACACATGTGACACACAACATTAACGTACTATAAATTCATTGATTACACTGCCACCATATTGCGAACGTTGCGCCTCTCACGACCACTAGTTGAATCAATGAAGTCCCGTCCCAGACTCTATGGAAGTGAGGTCTAATCGATTGATTCGCTGCTCTTGGACGTCTAGCGGAGGCTATGTCTGTCCTTGTTGTTTCGCCCAAAGAAAAAGAAAGCTGTTGATATGCGCGACGTGTCATAGAGCTAATCCGGATCAGCATTCGATTGTTTATGCCCAGGGCTCAGCCTAACCTGAAAAGCCAGAGTGCTTCCAAATATATTCGTTTATATTTTCATAAGTTAATTGCTTGATAGAATTATCAAGATTAGCAATTAGAGCGCTTAGTGTAATCTAGGAAAGCTGGAATATTGCTTTGTGGCCGATAGTATCCAGCAACATGCGAAACAGAGTTTTTAGTTTGGGGCTTCTGGCCTGCCTCTGCTCTAGTGCCTTTTCCGGTTGTAAGTATTTCGCTTGATTCCAGGATGTTTTTTGTTCGAAGTTAACAATATGCTCATCTATAGAACGCTATTTTTTGCACTCCTAACGCCTCCCATCATACCAATGCGACCCGGGCAAACATTAATAAATACTGTAATGCAGTAATAAGGCTAATCCTTATTTTAATACTGCACTAGCTTTATTTCTTTAACGAAATTATAGTTATTGGGGTGTCTAGCTCACTGCTCTCAATATTAAAAGGGTCTAATCTAACTTTACATATTTAACTTAACTTTACGTTGTTGTCTTTGTATTGTTTCCATTTTTATAGGATTTTAGACGCTGTTTGATCATTTCCGCTTAATTCTTGCAATGGAAAAACGTGCGGAAATAGAAACTTGATTATGTATACCATGAAATATTCTGCAAGAGATCGTTAGAACTATCAAGTGCCAGTTTAAAGTAGAAGTAAAGCTGTACAGTATCGCTGTACAATTACAGAGTTATTGGACGGTTAATAAGGGGATGCAGTAATAAAGTGTGTGGTATTTTGACACAGACGCCGGCGCAATTGAGTCTAAAAATAAGGGACCCCTTAATAAGGATACTGTTCTGTGCTAATTGTGCAGCGATACTGCACGTTTTATTTCTACCTTAAACTGGCAGTTGACATTTCTAACCTCTGTGCCTAACGACTGCGAAACATAACCCGGTTTCAGATACACCTGTTTTTCAATTGAGAATTTTTTTGAATGAGAAATGCTCCAACAGCATCAAAAATCCAATAAAAAGGGTAAATAATACAAAGTCAACAACGTTAAATTCTGTAAGGTTAGGCACAGAGGTTAGGTTAAAGGTTAGAGTCTTTTAATACTGAAAGCAGTGAACTATACATTCCAATAACTATCATTTCGTTAACGAAATAAAGCTAATGAAGTATTAAAATAAGGATTAACCTTATTACTGCATTACAGTATTTATAATTTCCAATAACTCTATTAGCACGGAACAGTATCCCTTATTAAGGGATTCCTTATTTTTAGATTGAATTGCGCCGGAATGTGTCAAAATACCACTAACTTTATTACTGCTTGCCCTTATTGACTGTCCAATAACTCTCTAATATTTTATATGCTGTTGCCTAATTTCCGTTTTGAGCAAAATCACTGCTTAAAATTACTTAAGAAATAAACAGCCATTGACCAAAACTGACAAAATATAGATTTGACAAATGCGTCAATTTTTTCAAACTACTTCATCGTGGCACCCAGCGTGGACGTCATGTAGTCCTTTGTTATCTTATTGGAGAGAGTCAAAAGTGGTCGAAAGCCGCATTTGCCCAAAAAACACCATAAAGAAAAGTTGTTGCTTAAAAGACTATCTATACGCTGAGGATATTGCGAACTTCGATCGCGAGGGTCTGATAAGCTAGAAAATTACTGATTTAAGCTATTTTCATAATTACTGCACCTATTTATTCAGCTTCCAACTTCGTTTTTACCCCTGAAGTGCTTAATAATGGTAGAAGATTTGGGAAATATCCAAAAACTTAGGGCTCCGTTGCCTACCCGTGCACCATACATTTATCTGTGCGGAAATTGCTTAATTTATAAGGGATTTAAACGGATTTTTTTCATAATCTCATTAATTTAAAACCCTAATTAGTTTTTTAAATCACAAGGACAAGGGTCATCATCAGTTCTAAGACCTTTTAAATTTAAAAATCTTTTAATGTTCTCAAAAAACTTGTTTACTTCTCCGAACAGAAACCGACAGTTTCTTAATAGAGAGTTATTGGAAATTATAAATAATGTAATGCAGTAATAAGGTTAATCCTTATTTTAATCCTGCATTAGCTTTATTTCGTTAACGAAAATGATAGTTATTGGAATGTCTAGTTCACTGCTTTCAGTATTAAAAGACTCTAACCTTTAACCTAACCTATGTGCCTAACCTTACAGAATCTAACGTTGTTGACTTTGTATTATTTACCCTTTTTATTGGATTTTTGATACTGTTTGAGCATTTCTCCTTCAAAAAAATTCTCAATTGAAAAACACGTGTATCTGAAACCGGGTTATGTTTCGCGGACGTTAGACACAGAGGTTAGAAATGTCAACTGCCAGTTTAAGGTAGAAATAAAACGTGCAGTATCGCTGCAGAATTAGAACAGAACAGTATCCTTATTAAGGGGTCCCTTATTTTTAGACTCAATTGCGCCGACGTATGAGTCAAAATACAACAAACTTTATTACTGCATCCCCTTACTGACCGTCCAATAACTATCTAGTATCCTTATTAAGGGATTCCTTATTTTTAGATTGAATTGCGCCGGAATGTGTCAAAATACCACTAACTTTATTACTGCTTGCCCTTATTGACTGTCCAATAACTCTCTAATATTTTATATGCTGTTGCCTAATTTCCGTTTTGAGCAAAATCACTGCTTAAAATTACTTAAGAAATAAACAGTCATTGACCAAAACTGACAAAATATAGATTTGACAAATGCGTGAATTTTTTCAAACTACTTCATCGTGGCACCCAGCGTGGACGTCATGTAGTCCTTTGTTATCTTATTGGAGAGAGTCAAAAGTGGTCGAAAGCCGCATTTGCCCAAAAAACACCATAAAGAAAAGTTGTTGCTTAAAAGACTATCTATACGCTGAGGATATTGCGAACTTCGATCGCGAGGGTCTGATAAGCTAGAAAATTACTGATTTAAGCTATTTTCATAATTACTGCACCTATTTATTCAGCTTCCAGCTTCGTTTTTACCCTGAAGGTGCTTAATAATGGTAGAAGATTTGGGAAATATCCATAAACTTAGGGCTCCGTTGCCTACCCGTGCACCATACATTTATCTGTGCGGAAATTGCTTAATTTATAAGGGATTTAAACGGATTTTTTCCATAATCTCATTAATTTAAAACCCTAATTAGTTTTTTAAATCACAAGGACAAGGGTCATTTTAAATTTAAAAATCTTTTAATGTTCCCAAAAAACTTGTTTACTTCTCCGAACAGAAATCAGGTTTAACGTGGCAACACCAAATTTGTGGCACTTTACGTGGGCTTTGTGCTCTGGCTGAGAGGAAGTTTCTTAATAGAGAGTTATTGGAAATTATAAATACTGTAATGCAGTAATAAAGTTAATCCTTATTTTAATACTGCATTAGCTTTATTTCGTTAACGAAACGATAGTTATTGGAATGTCTAGTTCACTGCTTTCAGTATTAAAAGACTCTAACCTTTAACCTAACCTCTGTGCCTAACCTTACAGAATTTAACGTTGTTGACTTTGTATTATTTACCTTTTTTATTGGATTTTTGATGCTGTTTGAGCATTTCTCATTCAAAAAATTCTCAATTGAAAATCACGTGTATCTGAAACCGGGTTATGTTTCGCGGACGTTAGACACAGAGGTTAGAAATGTCAACTGCCAGTTTAAGGTAGAAATAAAACGTGCAGTATCGCTGCACAATTAGCACAGAACAGTATCCTTATTAAGGGGTCCCTTATTTTTAGACTCAATTGCGCCGGCGTATGAGTCAAAATACCACAAACTTTATTACTGCATCCCCTTATTGACCGTCCAATAACTCTCTATTGTTAAAAAATAATTTTGTGTATAAATAATGTTTTGCCGTTCAGTCTTCTTGAGTAAACACATTGTGCTGTGTTGCGAATTTCGAAAAAACGTGGTGTTTTAATCGGAAATTTTTTTGACCCTCTCTGTACAGTTCTTTCTAATCCTTAATGCCACAAATAAAACCAAACTAATTCAAAGCTTGTTGCTGCTCAAGATAATCTTTCCGTCTACAAAAGTGAGAAAAATATACTAAGTATAAAAGGAAATTCCAGATCCTCCCATCACAATCGATCTGCAGAATAAACCACCAGGACATCAAATAACTGAGTTCCACACATTGACCTTTTTAATCGATACCCGAATTGATGTAATAAATATCAATTATTCCGTGGGATTTTTCCTCATCCAAGTGCATTCCTATCTGGAAAACATCACACTATCCGACGATTCGGATGCGCAAACATCTGGAACGAACATCGGACTAATTTGGAAAGGCGATTCTACAAATGTTGCACACTTTTACCTGTTCCCCGATCACCTTACCCTCCTCTACAACATAACTATGCTTGTCGCAGTCAGCACTTACTCAAAATATGGTAAGTTCGGAGGACTTTTAGAGGTGAAACCCTGAAATCCATGCGCTTCTAGATCCAGTGCCTGGAGGCTGTAATCTATCATTCGAGACCGAAATCGCTCCGTATCAGAAGATCAGCGAATCTGATGATTATCTAACGGTATTCAGTCAGCCGCCATCACTGTTTGGAGACTTTTGCAATCACAGCAACATTGTAACGCGGATGTATTATCTGTATCTGCCAGAGCACGAAAAAAACACTGAACAGTATTTTGCAAACATCCAGAAAATGATCAGTGTGGATGATATAGTGAAATATGGAACGCAAGTTCCCGAAGGCCTGACGGCCGATAGATTCAAGCAGATGTATAATAGATACGCGGGCACTGGAAGGGTTTTTGCCGTTGTTTCCACATATCTAGGAAGAAGCGCCGCCTACGTTCCTGCAGTGTCTTATGGATGTGATGTTGCTGCGTGGGATGCTGACTGTTCAGGACCAGGTGAGGTGGTTATCACCAAAACTCGATAAAAGCATGGATTTAGTCCATGGATGTAGTCCATGCTCTTGTTTTTAACTTGCGCTGTAATTTTCAGTGGGTACTCAATGGAAGATAGTCACGGCTTTTCTTCTCCTGTTTGGGGTTTTTATCTGTTTTAGTGGACACAGGTTTTTCAACACTGGACTGTTTATTATTGCGTATACTTTTTGGGTGGTTTTGATGCTAAGCGCGATTAGCGTTCTTACGCACTTCGGTGGACAAGGTAGGTGAAATTTGGCATGGTTTGGGAGAGACAACATCTACGATCGCTCGACCATATTCTAGGAAAGGAGATTTTCTCCTTAATCAGCGGCTTGGGTTTTGCCTTGTTGTGGTTGTTTTTATGGCGAAAATTTGGGATTCCTGTTGTGGCCGTGCAGCTGGCTTTCCTGTTAAGCGGCCTGCTGGTTGCTTCCATTCTATTCTATTCCCAGTTAGGTAGGGGTGGTTGCGCACAGTAAATTCCTGGATTAATCTAGAGTTTTAGGGGACATTTACATATTTGCCAACGACGCTACTTTTTGGACGTGTTTCCTTTGCCTGCTAATCGTCACCCAAGTGCCTCTGGTGTGTTTGACAGCGTTCTACTATATCATAGCCTTGAGTCTTTTGGGGTCTTACGCCTTTATTTTTGCGGTGAATTACTATGTGGGCGGCAACTTACCGTATATATTGCTCAACACTTACCGAAGGATCACTGTGGCGCACTTTGGATCGGCTGTGGTTGCTCCACCCTATCAAATGATGGGTAAGACCCGGGCCCTGCTGCTTATCTGTTGATTCTATAAAAGATCTTTAGATATCTGGCAAACAGTGTTGTGGGTGCTGATTTTTGGCGTTGGAGTCTACGTCCAAACGAAGCACTCGATGGGCAAGCCCCCATTTCCCCCTCATAGAGCTGGGGCGCATGTGGATGAAACTACACCCCTAATAGAGCCAGAACAAGAGGAGCAGCCACCTGCGTATTCTGCGGTTTTGCACTGTTAGAATTTTGGGGGTTTTTATGTGTTTGTAAACGTTTTTTTGTCAGACGAGAAATATATTTCGATGATTTTTATCTGTTTGCAGTTTTATTCATGAATGAGAAATAACCACACTGTGTCTTCTATGTTTACTAATTTATTCCACAAACTAATTTTACACGTCTACACGGAAATATGTGCTACATTTAGTGCATTATTTCAATAATACATTTTTTCACTAAAATTAATCACAGCAACAATAACTTACCAACATTTACGATTTACATTCTATGCTCGTATCTAGTAACTATACAGGGTGCGCTTTTAAGGTGAAACTTCCGGATCCGGTACCGGTATCGGTGGAAGATGGGATTGAGCATACTCAATTGATTCATTTCATTGCGGATTAATTGTTTTTAACAATTCCCAATAAGCACCCCCCAATCGTTGGGCTTTTATTGGGGCATTTTCAGTTGGACGGTTATTGTACACTTCGGAGTTGTACACTAGAGTTGTACACTCAACTCTATAAACGACTATTTGTTAACTACGTTATTCCTAGTTGGGGTACGGCAAAGAATGAATGGTTAATGCGAATTTGGGGCGTTTGAGACGCAACTAAACAGGTATGATTCTCGTTATCTCTCCCAATACTGGTACACATGGGCCGATTAAACTCACTTTACACAGCTATTTACAGAATAAATTATTTGTGGCCTTTCGTGTTATTATTATTGCAATCAGACTGTAGGTCGTAATCCTACAAAGTACCATACATTGCTTCTTAATTGCTTTATATTATAATTAGTCGCTTATATAAAATTGAAACACTTACTTTTTTTACAAATATTTTTTACAAATTTATCTTTGGATTTGTTCATTTAACATATAGATACACCACTTTTTACACGACAATGTACAGAAGAATTTTACAAATTTCGTATACCCTGCATATTTAGAAAAATTGTTTTTAGGTAACTTTTTATATACAGCTCATTTGTACTGTGTTTTAGTACAAATACTTGTGTGGTTGGTGCATAGTAGTCCATTTGTTTTCTAGTTGAAAACAGTTCAGGTTTTTGAAATTTTTTCCCAGTTTTATACAGGGGTGGTCACGTTAGAGGGAAACATTAATTGGGATCTACCGGGTGAGCCAATGTATACGAACAGGCCACTGGGTTTCGATAGGGGATGCCAATTTAAGTCAAGTTTCTCTTATACTTTTTTGTTTTCGAGATACAGGGTGTCAAAGCTTTAGGTTTTCCTCACATTTTCTATAGTTTTTGCGGGAAGTTCTTCAATTTTTTTGCCCACATTACCAGGGACGGTGCACAAGTTTTACCTAAATGTAAACGTACAGGGTGGGTGTACAGGATTTTTTACATTTTGGGAAAGCTTGAGGACGATCTTAAGTAATGTAGGAAAAACATTTGATTACATGCTCACAAAAAATCTAGAAAATGTGTGTATTAAAGACCTGTAAATTATGTGTGTAAAAAAATTAAAACTTGGAGCGCCTGTAACTTAAAATCACAAACTTTGCTTAAAATAAGGTGCTCCATCGAATGCCAGTTCTGTAAATGGAAACTGAGTCACTCTGTGTGTTTTTGTATTTTCCATATCTACACTCAGATTAAAGGAAGGCTTTTTTGCGTCACACTTGCTGATAACTTGAGTATAAATAAACCGAATGGGTACAATTTCATAAATAAACTTAACATTTAAAGTTTGTGACAAATTTCGCAATTTCTTATGTAAAAACTATGGATTATTTACGTGATTTTTTTAAACATCCTGGATGACTTAATGGCGATTTATTTCTTTTGAAAAAATATTTTTTGCAAAATTTTGCTTGTCCCAACTTTACATACACAGGGTGTCCCAACTATAGGGTATTATTTTTTGCAAAATTCTCATCGTCATATTGTACAGGTAAGTACTAAACGCGCATATTTTAAAAATATTTACAATTATACAGAGTGCATCAGAAAATCTGCAACTCAGAAAAAAACTTTTCTAATGGAACACCCTATATTTTATGTTATTTTTGAGTTCCTATTTACATTTTAATTACTTTTTGTTACATAAAATATGAACGAAAATTAGATAGTTTTTTAGTTATTCGGCTTTAACGATAAAAAATTCACATTTTTATGGTGTTGATAATAGATTTTTCGGAAAACCGAACTGATACAATGTTAGTATTTGGTTTGCAAAAATGGTTGTTTGAAAAAAGGTAGTTTCCTCCGTTGCAACTTTTCAGACGCACTTTGTATAATTGTATATAATTGTATAATTTTTTTTACCATCTGGTTGGGACACTCTGTAGACGGAAAAAGTTGACGTTACTGTGTGCGAATTTGCACATTTTGTTGCTGAAAATTCAGAAAAAAAAACACAGTCTAATAAAATTGATTTCTTCTGAAGATAATCGTTGCAAAATAAGAGTTGATTTGGTTTGTTTGTGGGGCTGTGTTACGGCGGCTTTCGCGGTCAGAATAATCAGATTGCAACTCACAAAGTCAATTATATGAGGAAAATCTTAGTGAAGCTTTTTACAACCTTCTGTTCATAGTGTGGAAAATACCAGAACATCTAGATCTGATGCTCGCCCTTTGTCCGTTGCAAAAAGGGCTCCCAAACTGCAAACTGTTTTTTTTTCTCAGTAAATTAGCACTTAAAACTGTCACGTTGTCTCTGTACGTGAAAGTGCAATCATGTCAGTGCGTTTCCATCCTTTGTGTCTTCATTCACATTCACTACCTCACCTCGTTCCTGTGGCTAAATCGCGATTTCTTAGGAGGTGTCATGGTTGGGAGGCGAGACGCCACTGGGTGGAGGCGACGCCATCGGTGTGGGATGATGAAGCCCTGCCACTTGGGTTTCCTGATGCATGAGCAGACTCGTCGCAGTGGGAAACCCAAAGAGTTGAGATCACTGAATCCGCGGCCAGTAGCTCGAAGCCAAATTCGAAGAGATGTCAGCGCCCTGCGAAGGGATTTGCACTGGAACGGAGACCCCGGCCGATATGACGCCTGCAACAAATTTTCAATCTATTAGTGCATGGAATATGTCAATTTTGTGGAAAGCCGAAAGCTCAAAGGCGCATAAGCTTTATGCACTTTCACCACGCGGGGAGTAAACTCTCGAGAGAGAAGGCATCAAACGAAGCTTGCAACCGAAACAACGGTCGTCTCCACCCCCGCTTTAGTTCGCACATTATTGAGCGTTCGTCGAGCCGAGAATTGGAAACCACCCTTCTCCGACACTTTAAACTGATCGTGGAGAATAAAATTTACGTTCGTGGATTCACAATCGCGGTGGCTTAGCGAGGAAGATAAATCGATTTCATGGAAATGTTTCAATGTTTGATTTATGGATTCCCTGCCGGAGCCAGAGGATTTTTCATAAAGATGGATTAGAACGGCGATTGCCAGTTTTATGCCAGAAGACATTCTCAGGCCAATTTTCAAAATCGAACTTCTTTAGCCAATTGTCCTCACTTTATTTTTTTTAGTTTTTTTCAAAAGTTTAGTGTTTTTTTTTCAGTTTTTGACAAAATTCTTACACTTGCAATTGAACTTTATTATTATGTTATTATTATATTATATTATTATTAAAATTAAATTGAAGGAGGTGCAAGTGTTATTATTCAGTTGATGTGAGCATTGTGATCTGAAGTGAACCGCAATCTTCTCCACAACCAATTTATTAGAAGGCTGTCGAAAACCCAACCTGTTTCGAATGTAAAACTACTCATCATCAGTCATGTAGCCCCTGATGATGCCTAGTCTTTACACTCGAAACATTTTGGGTTTTTGACAACCTTCTAACAAAAAGGTTGCTTGAAGCTAGAACAAGCCTGTAAAGTTACATGGACGGGACAGGGACGCTCGAAAGAAGTGATAACTTCATATTATTTATAGAAACCATAAAATATTGAACTTCTTCTGTCTTTGACTAAAACTGAGGATGAACTTACCAGTGCCAGTCGAAACAGGGGTGCCAGTGGATCCTGCTGAACCATACGAGGGATGAGTGCTTGGCTGAGTATGAGCCACTGCCGGGTTACACGCCGCCGCCCTCGAGTTATACGAAGAACTCAAGGAATGCAGGGGGTCGTGAAACATATAGGGGTAGCCTGTGGCTTCTCTTTGTTGCAAACAGCTGGAGGTCAAACCGCCGGCCATCGGGCTGAAAAAAAAACACGGAAAATCATTCACTTTTTCGATCACTCTACTAGTGCTACATGATTTTTTAAATATTTATCTGCTGGTTATTTACTGGTTAATCAGGCTCATTTCGCCCCTCCACGCAAACCTACTAGTGTAGAGACTGAACGATAAAGTCCTCAGCCGACTCACCTCTCGTGACTCCCAATCAAATAATAATAGGATTGACCGGCTAAGGTAACTGTTATCAGCAGATTGCGCTTCGGCCCCCTTTTGGCCGACAAGAAATCGTTGCGTGAATGTCGTCTTGGGGATGAATATCTCAATGGAAAAATGCCCAACCATCATGGAAATATTTCCTGGGCTTTGCGGTGGAAACACACAAGTAAATTCCCCAGAAAAATAAGCGCAAAACACGCAAAGAAAAGTCAAATAGTTGTTTTATGAATGTTACCAGAGGGAAGTTGATGGATTTGCTCAACAGGACACAGATCAAGATTCAAGTGAAGGTTGATCCTGAAGTGTTTGATTCAATGGTTTGAACGTATTCCCAGTGGAAGTTGAAGAAGTCGCTTCATTTCCTTTGATGATGAGCCAGACTGGTCTTGGCGATGCGAAAAAAGCAAGAACAAGACTGCTTTTGGTTTTCAAGACCAAGAACAAGACTATATGCACGAACAAGACCAAGACCAAGGTCAGATGCTGTCTTTTGTTTAGCAAGACCAAGACTCTGTGTGCAAGAACAAGATCATCCATGTCTTGGTCTCGGTCTTGCTGTTGTATGTTTTGAATGGTTTTTCTTTATAATTAACTATTAAATATATAAATAAATAATAAACTATTAAAAAAATGGCAAACTGGCAAGTGTTTTTTTAAAAGATATGCTCCTCTCTTCTTGGTCTCTAGAGGTCAAGGGTTTTTGAGAAAAATGTATCATCAAACGACAGTTCTTGAGATGCTTGCTGAGATACAGGGTGTTTTAAACTCCAAAAGTCCTAAAGTGTTTGCTTTCAGCTCTTTAGGGTTTAGGAAAAATGTATGTAGTGGAAGTTGGTTTTCGACTCATTACGACTGATGAGATATCTTGAGCCGTTTCGCAAATTTGACCTTTTGAATCCGATTTTCAGTGTTTTTTTTTAAAAGCTCCAAAACTTCTGGTAAAGATGTTGAGAGAGATTAAGAAGCGACTAGATTTGACCCAAATGTATCGTTCTTCCTTCTGAAACAAATACTTCAAGTGTTTGAAGTAAATTTTTGTTTTTATTTAATAATAATTCAACCGTTTTCATGGTACGAGACGAACCAAATGAGCAGAAGAAACGTAGCCCAGCACATGATCTGATCCATCACCTTGTACATTATGTAAATCCACACGCATTCCAAAAAATCTAATTAAGAAAACCGTGTATCCCATCTCATGTCATCCTGTCAGTGAAAAAAACGAATGGATAAATACGAACGGTAGCGGAGATGGGGAATTATGAAGTGACAAGAAGTATTTAAAGGCATCAGGCCTCCTGCTGTTGCATTTATTTTCTCAGATCTTGGTTTGGTATACCCGATCTGTCCGACGTAGCAAGAGGATTTACTACCGATGGTTGAAACCGTTAAGGGATTAAATGTTTTTTTTTTGCCTTAAAAAAATCCATACCTGTAGGTGTCGGCCATCGTAGCAATCGGTTGTGGTATGGAAGAATACATGGAATTAAATCCGGGATTAATCGACAATCGGCTGGTCGGCACTGGGGGGCTGACGGTGCCCACTTGATCAACCGCCCTTCTTTGGTTGCGCAACTTTTCCTCTCGGCGCCATTTCGCTCGCCGGTTACTAAACCACACCTGAAACAGAAACTTTCCAATTAATCCCATCACCCAAACACTCCAAGCCGGCAATTAACGGCTTTATTAGACCCTCACCAGCCGCATTAATAATGTTTTATTTGCACAAGGCATGACTGTTATGATATGAAAGATCAGCATCCTCCCTGCAAGCAAACAGGCCCCGACTTCAAGTAGTTAAACACCATATTGAATGCCCAACAAATTGATGCGTTTATATTTACTTTTAGCTCGTGTGCAATATCCCTATTATGGGGCTGGTCTGCATTGGGGTGCCAGTAGGCTGGCGGTTTATTCAATTTTTTTGCGCATAATTTCAACCTCCAGACAAAGAGCTCTGGAGTAGGTAAACAGAACAACGTTGTTCTTTATGTGGGAAAGTGCAGAGTTTTCCGACTTGAGAATTGAGGTTTTTGCCGGAATATTTGATTCTTGGCCTGCTTGAAGGGGCATTTTTTAAATATTTTTTGTTCGGAAATATCAGAAGAAAACTAGTAGGTTTCTTATTTTAATTTCCCTCTTAATAAGTCGCTTGATTTCTCTGAGTCCATTATTCATTCGTGTTCATCAGTGTTGTTGAAGTCTTTTGTAATTTCTCATTGTCAATTTCTATTGATAGTCTGTTGCCTCTGTTGAGGTCACCATTTCCCCCCGAGAGTCCCGTCTCTTTAAACAATATTTTTTAGTTTCTTGATATCATTCTTTGACTAGTTCCCTTATTCAGCTTTCTTTTGCTTCTGTCAATTCTTTTTCATTGTCGCTGTTTCTATCGTTCGCTTTTTGGCAAGTTTTTCTTTGAAAGCAGTTTTTTTGTGCCTTGTGCAGCAACTAAAGGTAATTTGGCATTTTTGCGAAACCAACATTGGAAGCCGTTATTTTTTTAGACATCTTCGTTCGTTCTTCAGTTATAGAAGAAACTGGTTTAGCATCAAGTTCATCATCAGTCCGCGATCGCAAGGCACAAAGGAAATAGAAATCGGATTGCCTCTGTTGAGGTCATCTTTTCCCCCCGAGAGTCCCGTCTCTTTAAACAATATTTTTTAGTTTCTTGATATCATTCTTTGACTAGTTCCCTTATTCAGCTTTCTTTTGCTTCTGTCAATTCTTTTTCATTGTCGCTGTTTCTATCGTTCGCTTTTTGGCAAGTTTTTCTTTGAAAACAGTTTTTTTGTGCCTTGTGCAGCAACTAAAGGTAATTTGGCATTTTTGCGAAACCAACATTGGAAGCCGTTATTTTTTTAGACATCTTCGTTCGTTCTTCAGTTATAGAAGAAACTGGTTTCGCATCAAGTTCATCATCAGTCGCGATCGCAAGCACAAAGGAAATAGAAATCGGATTGCCTCTGTTGAGGTCATCTTTTCCCCCCGAGAGTCCCGTCTCTTAAACAATATTTTTTAGTTTCTTGATATCATTCTTTGACTAGTTCCCTTATTCAGCTTTCTTTTGCTTCTGTCAATTCTTTTTCATTGTCGCTGTTTCTATCGTTCGCTTTTGGCAAGTTTTTCTTTGAAAGCAGTTTTTTTGTGCCTTGTGCAGCAACTAAAGGTAATTTGGCATTTTTGCGAAACCAACATTGGAAGCCGTTATTTTTTCAGACATCTTCGTTCGTTCTTCAGTTATAGAAGAAACTGGTTTCGCATCAAGTTCATCATCAGTCGCGATCGCAAGCACAAAGGAAATAGAAATCGGATTGCCTCTGTTGAGGTCATCTTTTCCCCCCGAGAGTCCCGTCTCTTTAAACAATATTTTTTAGTTTCTTGATATCATTCTTTGACTAGTTCCCTTATTCAGCTTTCTTTTGCTTCTGTCAATTCTTTTTCATTGTCGCTGTTTCTATCGTTCGCTTTTTGGCAAGTTTTTCTTTGAAAACAGTTTTTTTTGTGCCTTGTGCAGCAACTAAAGGTAATTTGGCATTTTTGCGAAACCAACATTGGAAGCCGTTATTTTTTCAGACATCTTCGTTCGTTCTTCAGTTATAGAAGAAACTGGTTTCGCATCAAGTTCATCATCAGTCGCGATCGCAAGCACAAAGGAAATAGAAATCGGATTGCCTCTGTTGAGGTCATCTTTTCCCCCCGAGAGTCCCGTCTCTTTAAACAATATTTTTTAGTTTCTTGATATCATTCTTTGACTAGTTCCCTTATTCAGCTTTCTTTTGCTTCTGTCAATTCTTTTTCATTGTCGCTGTTTCTATCGTTCGCTTTTTGGCAAGTTTTTCTTTGAAAGCAGTTTTTTTGTGCCTTGTGCAGCAACTAAAGGTAATTTGGCATTTTTGCGAAACCAACATTGGAAGCCGTTATTTTTTTAGACATCTTCGTTCGTTCTTCAGTTATAGAAGAAACTGGTTTCGCATCAAGTTCATCATCAGTCGCGATCGCAAGCACAAAGGAAATAGAAATCGGATTGCCTCTGTTGAGGTCATCTTTTCCCCCCGAGAGTCCCGTCTCTTTAAACAATATTTTTTAGTTTCTTGATATCATTCTTTGACTAGTTCCCTTATTCAGCTTTCTTTTGCTTCTGTCAATTCTTTTTCATTGTCGCTGTTTCTATCGTTCGCTTTTTGGCAAGTTTTTCTTTGAAAACAGTTTTTTTTTGTGCCTTGTGCAGCAACTAAAGGTAATTTGGCATTTTTGCGAAACCAACATTGGAAGCCGTTATTTTTTCAGACATCTTCGTTCGTTCTTCAGTTATAGAAGAAACTGGTTTCGCATCAAGTTCATCATCAGTCGCGATCGCAAGCACAAAGGAAATAGAAATCGGATTGCCTCTGTTGAGGTCATCTTTTCCCCCCGAGAGTCCCGTCTCTTTAAACAATATTTTTTAGTTTCTTGATATCATTCTTTGACTAGTTCCCTTATTCAGCTTTCTTTTGCTTCTGTCAATTCTTTTTCATTGTCGCTGTTTCTATCGTTCGCTTTTTGGCAAGTTTTTCTTTGAAAACAGTTTTTTTTGTGCCTTGTGCAGCAACTAAAGGTAATTTGGCATTTTTGCGAAACCAACATTGGAAGCCGTTACTTTTTCAGACATCTTCGTTCGTTCTTCAGTTATAGAAGAAACTGGTTTCGCATCAAGTTCATCATCAGTCGCTTTTTGGCAAGTTTTTCTTTGAAAACAGTTTTTTTTGTGCCTTGTGCAGCAACTAAAGGTAATTTGGCATTTTTGCGAAACCAACATTGGAAGCCGTTATTTTTTCAGACATCTTCGTTCGTTCTTCAGTTATAGAAGAAACTGGTTTCGCATCAAGTTCATCATCAGTCGCGATCGCAAGCACAAAGGAAATAGAAATCGGATAGCCATGGTATCCAAAAAAGTTGAAATTGAGGCTACAGTTGTTTCTGGCGAAATATTTTACAGCAAAAATATTTTGTCTGAATTTTAGTGAAATCAACAACGAAAAATCGCCTTCGGCTCTCAAGTTTTAGGAGAAAAAGTCACAGTTTTCCATCCAAAACTGCATCAAGTTACCATGAAAGAAAAACGTTTTCAGGTAGCCCTTGGGCAACTTCACACTTCCTAACAAAAGACTCCCTTAAAAGCCATCTGGGTTTGAACATTTATACACCCCGTACAGTGGATTTATGTCCTGTAAAAATGCCGATCTTCCATTCGACTCTTTTTGAAAAAAATGTTTTTTTTTTAGTCTGGAAAACTCCAAACTGAAAGTCTCAATATGTTAAAACTCCCGTCTTTTTGAGCCTGAACATTTTACATTAAAGGAACAGGCGGATGTTATTTGAGTGAAAATCCAGCCATAGAAAACGTTCTAATTTAGATAAGTAACATGCCAACGAACGGAAGAGTTAACGCCGCTCTACTCAAAATTGCAAACATGACTTTTCATCTGCTGAAAGCTTCTCTAGCGTGCCCTTTCAGGAAAAATAAATACCATTTTAATGTAAATTTGTCCTAATACTGCAGCCATTTCAGGAGCATGGGAAATGTTAAGAACAATTATCGATTCTTCTTCGAACAACCAGCGGCACTTTAGGTTTTTAGGAAAGGTTTTCCGTTTTCTTTTTCTAGGGTTTAAGGTCCTTAATAGAAGTTATTTATTGCGGGGCTGCTGTTTGCCCTTTGCCCTCTTTTAGCCCATGTAAATCACTCTCATTTATTTATGGAATAGGGTGCGATGACACTCGCAATATTGTGAGGACAATATGAGCGATTGGTCAAATTTATTGCCTAGTTTCATTTTTGTCTTGTTTATTTACTAGATTTTCTTTATTTGTGGCTTTTTTTCGTATGAAGATAAGTGTGGCAAGCTGGCAAAAATTCTCAAAGTTTAAGCAAAAAAAAATTAATATTCTGGCGCGCCTTGAGTTTTTGGGACGACTCAACTTCAACAATTTTTTGCGTTTTATGGCTGTTTAAAAGGTTCAGTAATTTTTTAAGTTCAAACTCGTTGAACAATAAACTCGATAATCGTGACCAAAACACCATTAAAGGCAGGTTCAATTAAAGAAAGTTTCAATCAGTTCAACGGCCCTCCAGTTATGCTTATGTTTAAAGTGCTTTTGAATAATGCAGAGTGGAAAAATTGTTGGTTGGAAAACTGTATGCTTTTTCCTACTTATTTGGAAAAAAATTGTTACCTGGATACGTGCCTCAGGCAATCCAATTTTCTCGGCTAGCCGTTCCCTCGCGAAAACGTCTGGATAATGGGTGCGCTCGAATTCTGGAAGAGAACATACAAAATTCACTAAAAATCCCACTTAAAATCCCAAGAACCTTGCAGAAGATTTGGGCAATAGCTACCTTTTTCCAGACTATCGATCTGCTCATTGGTGAACGAGGTTCGGTTCCTTTGCAGCTTCCTTTTGAGCCTTAACCGAAGCTGCGAGTCTTCGTCCCCCGACGAGTTGTGTTCAGAGTTGCCATCCGAAGTGTTCTCATGGATTACTTCTGGAACAATCCAAACTTGTTAGCAAAAATGGCCGTTTTGAAATTAGTTTTTGCGCAAATTTCCATTTCGGCGCCCGCAAAACAAACAAAAACAGCATTTTTTATTCATTCGCATATTCGGGGAGGATCCAATTTTATTTAAAAATCCAATTCTGCGGAATTTTACATGCGAAATAGGGCACAACGGGGCGGCTTGCAAAAATAAAACGCGTTATAAAAAATCGAACGTAAAAGCGAGGAATAAAATGATTCCGCTCATATTGGGAGCGCTGTTTCGAAATGAGCATAACTTCCGCAAGAGTGGATCTGCGATGCCCAATCTAAACTGGTAATTGTGTTGATGGTAAATTTCCTCGAAATAGTTACAACGTTACCCATTCCATGATTGGGTTTGCAATTTTGCAATATTCAATGCCGGGTTTTTTGGAGAATTTTTGGAAAATCTCAAATCAACTTCCTTTGTTGTCGATAATCTTTACTTGAAACTATCCACTGAAGAAAATTGTTAGGGAAAAAGTCGGTCTTCTGTGAGTTTTTGGAATCAATTCACTTAATACAGGACGTTTTGTTGTTCCGGATTAATCAAAAAGCATTTAACTAGTTAGCGAAAAGTGATGTGATATAATGGGAAAATATACAAAGCCCCAATCCAAACGTTTGCGTAAAATTGCATTAAGCAAATAGGCGCGCAGCTTTCAATAGTGCAAACAGTTTTAAATTAACGTCGGAATATACTTTCGGTCTCATTCATATATAATTCCAAAGTGCAAACAAAGAGCTTTTCAATCTGTTTGGCTGGTAATAACATTTTAAATTGCACCCGCACTTCCAAACGCGAATTACCTCGATGGAAGCTCATTAATATATGAAATCATTATCAAAGCGCATTATGTTCCAGTTTATACATTTGGCTAATTATTATAAGTAACATGTTGGCACTGAATTACCAGTGGATTTTATCATAAATCAATGTGTTTCTTGGGATGCTGAAGTGAATATTGTGTTGCAACATGAATTAGAAGAAGCGAAAAATGCACGGCCGATGCAATAGCAGCCTCATAGTAGGCGCAATCGCCTAAACTGCGTGGGGAACGGCAGGCCTATAAGCCACATTTCGTCGGTTATACACCAAATATGCTCAATGAAAACCTTTCTTTGTAAAAGTCTAAATCTCCTCTTTATGAACTGGTCAAGGCGTTCAAGCAATCTTGCCGAAAGGAATTTGAACTGAAGTGCAACAAGACTAAACTTCTATCGGCGACAGTCCAAGAACCCGAAAATCATCAATTTTTCTATACGGAATGTCATGTTCACTTTTTAGCTTAATGTTAGGTGAAAAGAACTTTTTTTTTCTTAAGTTGTCAAACTACCTCTTAATGCAATGCAAATTCCATTTAGGAAATGCACACTCGACATTTACATGTGTTAAATTCAATCCGGGCAAAATGTTCATTTCACACGAAAAAGTGCGACCACATTTCGCCGGCAATATGACGGGTTTTATTAGAAAAATCACCGAATTGGTGGAAAACAAGGCAGTAACATGTGCGTCATGTGAAGGACCGGCAAGCAAGCAGTCAGAACCAGAGAAGTTGGCATCTCTATATATTTCCCACCCTGTTCTGCGCGTCCCCATTTACTTCCGCTTCTGTAAACTCCACCCTATTTTGTATCCACCCTCGCTATTTCATTCTCCTTGTTTTATTTCATCTTCTGATCCTTTCCCCCCTGGTTTCCCTGCGAGTTGCCCCCCCCCCCCCACTTCCTCCCCGCGGCCACCCAGTTCCCCACGTCCCCACCAGCGATGGGGAATGCCGCTCGTTGTTTTTATTTTCTGCCGGCTAAATCTCTATTCAGGACTTTGCATAATTTCAGGTTCTTGAAATTTTTAGCTTATATTACTTTGTGAGGAATTGTATAAAAGCTGCATCTTTTATTAATATTTCCTATTTTTGACTTTGCGACAGTCGGCGAAATATTCCAATTTTCCATTACGTATTTACCCTAAAATAAATTTTGCATTAATTATAGTTGAAAAATGGTCGTGTGCCAAAGTAAAAAAAATACAAATTAGGCAAAATGATCTATTTTAAAGTTTAAGAGAAAAGATCATTAAAATCGCAAAAATCTAAGTCCTCTCTTAAAAAATGAGAGCTTGATCTAACTACTTATTATTAAAACAAGTGGGTTTTTCGGGTTTTTAGGCCGTCGTTCGGTAGAATTTCTTCTTGACGTTTCGCAAGCACGTGTGGCTTGCATCTTCAGAAGTGGTTTGCTTGAACGCTTACACTGTTCTGATCAGAATCACTTGTTTCAAGGAATGGCCTCGAAAGTCTATCTCTTTTGATACTTATTATTATTTTGCATTATCGATCAGTAAAAATGTCTGTTTTCTTCATCAATGTTTGAAAGTGTGAGTTTCCAATTTTTTTTTCCATGATACTCCCTTTATTGGAACTGTGGTATTTTTCCCATTCGAGTTTATCTCTATTCGAGTCTATCGACTCTTTAGGTACTTTTAGCCGTAATGTCTAATTTTGATGTCGTGAGGATATTTATCGCATCAAAGTTGAAAAACTCATTGTGCACCACTAATATCCAGGACTTTAAAAATAAAGGCTTTAAATCGAGAATGTTACAGAGTTGGTACAGAGCGTAAAAATGTCAAATTCGGATAGTTTGGCACTTTGATCACTCATTAAAAACGATCGAAGAAAGCTGGAGCACCTAGCAGTCAGCCCCCGTAAATGGAGAAAGTGCAACAAACCAACAGATTTCCGATATGTTGGTCTCACTCTTGACTACGGCGAGAGTTCGAAGGTAATTCGGTGTTGTGTTACGAGGTGCATTCAATCTGTAGCAACAACCTTTCTTTTGAACGATTTATTCGAATGGAAATGCTAGAAAACTCTCTGGTTTTGCAATCAATTCCCGAATAAAAAATTGGAAAATCGAGTTAAAGATTTTGTTTCGATTTGAATTCGCTTCTTTATAATTTTTTGGGTTTTTTTTTCAATTCAATTTTCAAATTTCAATTTCAAATTCCATCCAAATTTCATTGTCGAATACTTCGATCATTTTTAGGTTGAAGATGGCCAAAACTTCTCTCAAACTCCGCACGCCAGCTCATAGAGCAATGGGCCACTTGCATGCATCGTAAACATTTTGCATTTGTAGAAAAATTTGCAACTGACAAATGCTAAATTTGTAAACATAATCCACGTGACTTTTTTAAGAATTAAGAAGAAGAATTTTATATGGTTTGACTGACAACAACCAAAAAAATTCCCAGTTGTACAGCTCGAAAGTAATTTAAATGCACAAAGCCCAGATTGGCTTGATTGATTTGTTTAAATAATTAAATATAATTGCAACATTTAAGACAAATTAACATGTGACCACTGTTCAGTTCATACATTCTCCAAGGGCAAGTAGTCTATGGGGATTGTCAGGAGCATTTAGCATTCTGCCCTCGTAAATCGGGAAAGCGCAACAAGGCCAGATATTTCCGATGCGTGTCTCTCACTCTTGACCACAGTGAGAACACCAAGGCAATTCGCACTTTTGCTACGGGGTGCATCAAATCCTTTCCTTTGAAAGATTAATGAGGTTTCTAAGAAAAAACCCGAAAAGTGTTTGGTTTTCGCAATAAACTCCCGCATAAATGCTTAGGAAATATTGAATCAAATAAGTTGTTTCTGTATGAATTCTGGTGTTTATGAACCCCCTTCTTGTGACCTTTCCTACCTCTTTTCTGAATATCCTCCCTGGTGATTTGTGCGGTTAAAGTGGGAGCTGGATGGAGTCCAAGATGGGGAGCAGTTGGGGTACCGGGATACCAAGCCCATCCTGGCGCCTGTCCATTAAACATCCGCAATTTGTCGTAAACGGACTCGTTTTGAGCGGAAGCCTGCTGCTCCTTTTGGCTCGCCAAGTTCCGAAGAACGCGATTGATTGACGATACCTGCAAAAAAAATGTCTTCTATTAGTTTGGAAAATTCGACTTTTGACCAAACAGTGTCGGTGGGGCGTGATGGGAACATCCAAGGCAGGGACAAAAGCGAAGCCAGATGCAATCCGACGCAAAACATAACTAGCTTATCCCTATCCCCGATGAATGGGTGCTATTACGCCTTTATTCTTCCCGTTAAATCAAGTGGAAGTAAAACACCTCGTCACTGCATGTCAGCAACACGCATTCGCCTACAAAATATTCCCGATCCTTTTTATCGCATGAGCTCATTTAAATTAGCATGATTCATTTTATGCTTAACTTTGTTAGGTTGACAGTGGGATTGTCTTCATCACGGTTTTCAGGCCTAAATTTATGTTTATTATTTTATGCGACTGGATCCTGTTGAATATTTTTGGCAACGTAGACAGTTGCTTTCCTAATTCAATTGCAACTTCAATTTAAAACCCTTTAATTTTTTCGCTGTTGTTTCAATTTCATTTCTTCGACTGTATTTGTGTTTGTACATTTCAGTGCTTTTCTTTAAAGTTGCTTAATTTGTTCCATCTGTATGGCATGCATTCAGGACAGTGAAGTGTTGAATGGTGCTTGTTTTTGTCAATGTTAGTTTTGTTTTTATCATTCAGTTTAATTATTTAATTTGGGTTTTATCAAGTGTATTTTTCGCTTTACAATTCGACTTCCGCTTTCGCAACAAGGGCATTTTATCGAATGCTTCTTAGTGGAAAATCATGCCAAAAACATTCGGAAAACTTGCTGAAAAATCTATATTATAAATAAACTAAAAGAAAACGGAGTTTCACTGAGGATTTTTTAAATATTTAATCGTTATTTCGATAAAGCTTCCGGAAAATCGTAGAGTCGCGTAGTCTGCTTGCTTAGGAGTCTTTGCAAGTTGGATTTATGAAGGAAAATTTTTTTTCCAAGTTTTGTTTTCTCAATTGAGTAGATTAATTTTAGGGACCAGTTTGCAGAAAAACATCAGAAAGTTTATTTAATGATAATGTTTAGCCCTATTAACGCCGTAGAAATACAAAAAAACGTAATAATCAGCCACAATTAACAGTTAAATGTTTTAAAGGAAATGAAGAATAAATTACTATACAAACAGGCTTACTATACAAACTACACACACCAACATATCTACTACACACCATAAAGAACTTACTAGAAAACAGACAACTACAAGTACGAATTGACAAAACACTGTCATTTTCTTTTTCCCCTGAACAAGGGCTCCCTCAAGGATCCCCGCTCTCACCGTTTCTCTACAATATATACTGCCATGACATATACAATTACAACTCACCAGACAAAAATCAAATCGACAGATCGGCATACATATTACAATACGCAGACGACACGGCACTTATTGTACATGACAAAACTACTGAGAGAGCAGCTCAAAGACTCCAAACACTAACAAACAACACAATGACATGGTTTTATAAATGGAGACTAACACCAAACGCGTCAAAAAAACCAACTTCTGCTCACAAACCACAGACTCAACGCTGACTCCCCTACAATAACTGCAGACGGCCAAACGACACAACCAAAAAACGACGTAAAATACCTTGGAATCACAATTGACCACAAACTTAAATTCACTAAACACATACGAAACATCAGGGCAGAAACAATAAAGAGAACAAAACACTTCCGATCACTAACCTACAAAGACAGAGGAATCAGCACAAACACCGCCACCAAAATATATAAAGCTATTTGTAGACCCTTGCTAGACTTTGGACATATACTCATGACCAACGGAACAGAAAGGACAAAACGTTATACACAAACAACAGAACAAATTGCACTAAGACTAATAACACGAATAAGACACCCCCAAAACCCACTACACAACCCCCCCACCCAACTACTATACGAACGCACAAACATGACAAAGATCTCGGAAAGACTCATACAGCTACAGACAAAATGGACAAACAACCCCTACAACTGGACCATACTGAATCCCCTTTGTCTTACAAGACCAACCAGACAATCCCGCTTCCGTTTCCCTACATTAACGCTACTCGAACACTTACAAACGCAACGGACTAGTGGACAATAAAATTATTTCTTCTTGCCACTGAAATCTTATTTATTTAATAGTATTGTTAACCTAGAATAAGAGAATTTTCATATTTGTTTTTTATTTAGATTAAGACTACATGTATTAAACAAGGGCAGAAAGACCGATAGGTCGATAGCCTTTTTTAGAAATAAAGATGTTTACTACTACTACTACTGGAGAATAAAAGCACAAAATAAACAGGAATTCGGCTTAAAAAATTAAAAATTTAAGGAAAATAAGCAACTAAAGCAAAACAATCTGACTAGGGTTCTTATGGATCCAAAGTTTTCTAGTTTATTATCAATTTCTATTCGATATCAACGGGCAATTGAAGTGTAGTCGAGTTTTTTTTAATCACTGAGCGCCGAACAATGGAAAAATCAGCAGCATTTCCAACGTTCCACAATGGCTAATTAAATTAATGTAAATGTATGTAGAGCATGCGGTATTGTTATAGCCACACATGTCATCGGGTTGTTGAGCATTCTGCTCCTGACAGCCGGAGATCGGGAAAACTGATAAATCGAATGGATTTGCCAGCCACTGGAGTTGGCTTTTGCATCATTTCCATTTTACCAGGGCCGGCCAAGAGGAAGCCGACCCTTTCCAACCAGCAGCTTGAGGATGTCCACAAGGAAAACCTTAGAAAAAACCCCGTCAACAAGGATTAATAATAAAAACTACTTGAAGAAAACCTTGAAACTGTGATAGGACAGGCATAGACAGGAAAACTTCCATAGTGGAAAGCGTCGTGAAGCCCCCGTATAAAAAACAGGGGTAGCTCTTTGAATGGGATCAGTTAAGCGTGTGTCACAATTCGGGTGCGGTCATATGTGAAATAGCCGGCCCCGAAGCCTAAAAAGCCCTGCGGGATAGTTCGATAATAATGCGAATTTCAAAATGAACCCGAAAGAAATTTCCCGTAAGCCCTAGCCGAATTATTGTGCACTAAATTGTCCAATTTATAAAACCACTATGATTTCCTCTTAGGTAGAGGCAGGCTATTTTCTTTCCGGCCGCAAGGGACAAAGGCCCTGATAATGCTAATAATATGGTTTTTAATCAGTTTGAATGTTTAATGGACGCAAATCAGTCGCTTTGCTAAAACCAATGAATAATTTATAAACAGTGAAGTCTTTTGACTCTGATTCTGCTTAATTGCAGCAACAATTTTGAAAGTTTCCTATGCGAAAATCCGGCTCTGCATTAATTGAATTCTGTCGCAAATAAAGCTGGGCCCATCAAAAGACCTACAAGTGCCCTTAAACAGGAGCTAATACGGGAATGCAGTAATTTTACACCGTTTAATACACCGAATAGTCACTGTGCTAGTATGCATGATGACATTGTACTGCTTCGGATTGGGGATTAGAAATTTAATGATTGGCCAAACTGGAACCTCTTTTCAGACGGTTTTGTTCGTTTTAACTCCAAATTAATTCGGCCTTAAAACAAGACAATTTTACAGCAAATAGACGGATTGTTTCGAAAAAATGAGGATATTTTTTGCTGCCATCCGAAGAGTAATATGTATCCTTCCTGGTGTAAGAAGCCAGACTGGGAGCGGCACATGAACAGGTTCTGATTCCTTAACAGTGAAACAAGAGTTGAAGAAAACCATATCGATGTTTCATTATATGGATTTTTATTAAACTCTCTTTAACGAGTTGACTGGGATTCTTCCGGGTATCCGTACGTACACTAACGTACGTCACCCAAAACCTGGGACACCCTGTATATGCAGGTTTTGCTGAAACTAAAACCGTTGATGACTTGACAAATGAGCGTCTTAATTCTCCATAGGTTGGTATGAAAATGAGCTTGGTGAGGTAGTGCGGGTACGCTTAAAGCGATTTTGTCTGGTCTGGATCTTAAACGGAGGATGTCTCTTCTTTTATATACTCAAACGCCTGCATTTGCATATTGAGGAGCTTCTAATGGTGCGTCCACACCTAACGAGGCAAGCTTGAGCCGCGGCAAAATTCCTTTGATGTTGCCGCGGCTCAGGCTCGGCGTGTCACGTCTGGACGCACCTTAAGTCGCAAACTATTAATTGAGCTGAAATTGTTGATTTTTGGGCGAAAAACCTCACAATATTTTTTGAAAAAACTCATCTGACTCAAAATGCCTCAAACGATTCGATCTGCTCATGGCAAGTGGCGAGGAAAACAACGGGCGAAAATAATTGAGAAAGTGGCTTGAAGCAGTCTTCAGATCCGAAATAGTCCATCATTTAAACGCGTTTTGGCGGTTTTTTTATATACTGCACACTCGCATTCAATACGTGCAATTCTCTAACGATATTTGGAGTAAGTACTGGAAAACGTACAGATTTGAAACTTTATACGCTGCTGTTTTAACAATTAAAAATATATTCCTTAAACTATACACAAATACTCAAGACGATGAATTGAAAAGAAAACTAAACGAACTCAACAGAAACGTCAAAACACTAATAGGCCAATACAAACAGGACAAATGGCTAGAGGGGCATGCAAAGAAATAGAAAAAGACGAAGGTAAAACGTACTGGCAAAAAATAAAAAAAACTGTCACGATACAAAAAAAAACATTATTACTGGTATAATAAATGAAAACGGTACAGAACTGTATACAGACAAGGCCAAAACGGACGCATTTGCCAGACATTTTCAACATGCCTTCACAACCTCCACTAACCCTAACTTTGACGACCAAAACTTTAACGCAATAAATGATTGGTACGAGACCTACTTCACAAACGAAACAAACAACGCACATCAACTAATTACTGAAGAAGAATACGACGAAGCACTCGCACACATTAAAAACACGGCGCCGGGAAAAGACAATATAAAAGGCAAACTACTGAAACATCTTACTCCACAAACACACACACACATACTGAACCTATTCAACAACTGTATTGAAACTAACACGATACCAGATACCTGGAAAACAGGAATAATAATACCAATTCCTAAAACCGGACTAGACAATACACAAACACAAAACTACAGACCTATCACACTACTCCCTGTACTGGTCAAATTTTTGAAACTATAATAAAAAATAGACTGCAACAATCAGTTGGACATCACATACCACAATACCAATTCGGATTTAAACCTAAAAACTCAACTGTTCACCCACTTTTTATACTAACCAACAACATACAAACAACTCACCTCACGAACAAGAAAACAGCATGTCTCTTCATGGACATCAATAAGGCCTTTGGCAGTGTCTGGCACAAAGGACTTTTATATAAACTTTACCAGCTTAAAACCCCCAAATACATAATTCACGCAATCAGAAACCTACTCACAAACAGACACCTAGAAGTACGCATAGACAACACCCTCTCCTTTGCTTTCTCCCCTGAACTAGAACTCCCGCAAGGATCCCCGCTATCACCCCTTCTTTACAATATATACTGCCACGACATATACAATCACAGTCTCCACGACAAAAGACACATTGACAAATCTGCTTACATACTACAATACGCCGACGACACTGCATTGATCGTGCACGACAAAACTACAGTAAAAGCAGTGCAAAAACTTCAAACACTAACAGACAATACAATTGCTTGGTTCTACAAATGGAGACGTACACCAAACGCCACGAAAAACCAACTACTTTTACCAAACCACCAAATTAAAGACGACTCTCCATCAATAGCAACAGACGGAAACAGAATTAGACCAAAACAAGAGGCAAAATACCTAGGAATGACACTGGACCAAAAACTAAAATTTACAAAACACCCACAGAACGTAAGAACAAAAATCATTCAACGGACAAAACACTTCCGATCACTGACGTACAAAGACAAAGGAATTAGTACAAAGACCGCGACAAATATTTACCAATCAATATGTAGACCTCTGCTTGACTACGGACATATTCTGACAGCGAATGCATCTAGGAAAACTAAACAACACATTCAAACAACAGAACAGATTGCCCTGAGATCAATAACCAAAAGAAGACATCCTCAAAACCAACTCACAACCCCTCAAACCAAGCTACTCTACGAACGAACAAAAATAACGCGAATAACAGAAAGACAACTCCAATTGCAAACGAAATGGAAAAACAATCCCTACAACTGGACCCTACTGAATCCCCTTTGCCTCACGAGACAAACGAGACAATCCCGCTTCCGCTTCCCAACAACAACACTACTTGAACACTTCCAACACGACTGAACCAACCTGCTAGACGATGAAAAGACATGACATAGAAAAGAGATTTTTTTTTGCTTTGTAATAATTTTAAGTTTACAGTTAAGATAGTGTAAGTTAGAAAATTAACACAATACATGTATATATGCAAGGGCCGAAAGGCCGAGGGCCGATAGCCTATTATACAAGCAGCGTTGGTTTCCGAAAAACACCTATAAAAACGCAGTTTTGCCCACCCCTATACCCTTACTGGTTCTCCATATATCGATAGAGCCAGGCTCATTATGGAATTCCGTGCATTCTCCAGCACTCAATATTGAGAATTTTGGGCGAAAAATCGTATGGCAAGCATATACAAATCATAAAGATTTGTAGTTATTATAACCGAACAATAGGCGACAGTGTATTTAACATTCTTTTGACATGTCTATTTGACTGGCAAACAGATCCAATTAATCATCCTTTCTTCGAGTCGCTTGACAAAAACATTCCCGAATAATACAATCTTTTGGAAAACGGGCCAATTTTTTCAATCTGCGCGACGGCAGCAGCTTCCTTTCATCGGTCCCTTTGACTCGGCGAATGCAATTTTTGCTTGAAAAGTGCCTTTATAGAACCACTCGAGGACTCACATAAATCCGTTTAAAGTGTCGACAGGGACATTTGTCGAAATACGTTGTGAAAATAGACTATTATCGTTTGAAGTATCATTTTGACCAAGTCCCCTCATGCAACCGACCCCAATGCTGATGGCTTTGTGGCACTGTTAAAGGTACCTGCATCCGAACGGAGCATGTTGCTTTTGCCTGCAAACACAGGTAACACATTGTCGCACTAATAGAGTTTGCTCAACGTTGACATACGACATGTTACATAAACACTCATCTTAGTCTAAAGAGATCTTGTTTAAGATCAGCGAATTATAGGGGTCTGTTTACTTTTCAATTCTGGGCGAACGTTCCTCGCTTTCGGCACAACTTAATGTATGTTTAGAGCCAGATGTCTCAGAAGGTAAGCAAAATTAAATTAGTTTTAGATATGAGCTTGTTCCTTCGGGGTAGTCGCGACTGGCGGGATTATTTGCGCTCAAGAGTTCCGCTGGATTCGGAAACGTCTTATAAATATGGATTAATTAAGGTTCTTGCTTCTTGCGATTTTTTCCATTCACCCTCTAAATGGCGGTAAAAAACTTTTTTTTCTCAAAATTTCCATAGCCAGAATCTTAACTGGTCTGTTTTCACACCAACAAAAACAAACGTATTTGCGAAATAGTTTAAGGAAATTAAATTTAAAATAGTTGAATTCTAATGCTGCCAAGCGCTGCAATTCAGAAAAAAAACCCCGATAAAACAGTTTTTTTTTGGGTATTCAATGAGGGAAAACTATCCATAATTCATCCATCTTAATTACCCAACATGACGTCTAAAGGGGCAGATTTTGACTGTTACCAATAGGTTGATGGGAACGAATCTATTAACGAAAATTTACTACCATCAAGCCCCCTGAGCTTCCGGTAACCACCTAATTCCCTTCATAAAAGATACCACACCACTCTAATGCCATAAGTGGTGTCTTTATTCGCCAAAATGGGGTCGATTCATACATTGCAGATAATAATTTACCGCAGATCTATTGATGGTCTCTCACCTGGTACCTCTTGGGATTTGAGGGATTTGCCATTCGGCTGATATTAAATGCTTCGAGGAAGCCAGTTGCAAATAGGTATCAGACATCAAAATTTCATGTTTTCCGTCCCGTTTTTTGCTCATTTCTCGGAAACAAATTGAGCTAGAGAGTTAATTTTTGCATCACTAGAGAGAGAACTACATGGCGTTTTTAGCAAGTGAAGCGTGGATGAGGAAATGTGGACAGTTTTGTCAAAAAAGTCTCAATTTAACGAAGGACTCAAACATGACGCCGCCTTTTTCGACGTTTCTCAAGAACCATTTGCGAAAGGAATCGACTGAGCTCAAAAAACACCCAAGTGAAATTCTGAATTTTAATCAAAATTTTCCGAGTGGCGCCGATTTTTTCGAAAACATTTTTGTTATAATGCATGAATTCAACGAACTCGTGAAAAAAAACCCGAAAATTCGACATTTTCGATCATTTTAGACACTTTTTGGACCTTGAACTGACGATGTTTTTTTGCTTATTGTAGACCCAAGCACTTAAAAAATGCATACTGGACAGTTTCTTACGTCGAAATCCCTTTCATGAAACACACAACACCACTCCAATGCCATCACATAAGTGGTGTATTTCTTCGGCAAAATGGGGGTGATTCGAACATTGCAGATAATAATTTACCGCAGATCTATTGATGGTCTCTCACCTGGTACCTCTTGGGATTTGAGGGATTTTCAATTCGAATAAATGCTTCGAACGAAGCCATTTGCAAATAGTCCGAAGTCGAATTTCTCTAATAATCTTCCGATAAAGATGCGAACAAAAGGGGGAATGAAGAACAGGCGGAAACACGGCAATATCTATCGAAAACTCCATCTCCGACGGCTGCCAACAAAGAAAATATAAAATAACTTTTCCGATTTTTTCCTGAACATCCGTTCAGAACGTCTGGTCATCGAAGTAGCGACGAAACGGCCCCATTTACAGGCATTTTCCTCCTTACATTGGCATTTCCTGTTCACATTCGACTGAGCTTCAATTGTTTGACCTATCATGGGCCCACTCTCAACTGTTTCCACCATCTTTTGCCCTCGATTCGATTATTTATGTTTAGGTTCAGGATCGAACTTGCTCAATCTCACTTTTTCAGATAAAGAGGAGGATTTCCTTTAATAAAAACTGTTCACTGTTAAAGCCAGTGAAGAAACGAGTTGAAGAATATAACAAATTGAAATAAATGAATGCAAATTGAAGCAACACCAACACAAAACGAAGTGGGCAAGAAATTTGCATAGTCCCGGAGTGTTTTTCAGAGAATTGCCACATCAACCCTTAGTTTATCAATGTGAATTTGGCCCCCTGAATTACCCTTTTAAATGGATCGGCAACGTTTTTTTTTTTATTATTATTTTCCTGCACATAATAGAGGAACTAGTTATACAGTCGGGATATTCATGCATGAATCCGACTAAAGCCCATCCCTTTAATCAAAAACCCTAAATAATACCACAGAATACAATGCGATCATGTCGGCCGTCACCTGGCGCCCAATTTACTTGATAATAACTTGATGCATCCCGCCCTTTTGTAATAAAAACAAACGCCGGTCCAACGGCCCAATCATGGCCCTTTATCGGCCGCCATTTTATTATTCATTTGTCTGCACATCCCTCTGCTTAATCCCCGAAGACAGAAAATCCTAAGGATTTTTACGTGCCCGGGATATCTACGCAACGGTTGTACTTATTTATGTACATTATACACAGTCAAGGTTCAATTAGGGACTTGTCACAGGCGTTTGACTGCATTATTTGCATCAGAGATTTCAATTCACAAGAAAGCTAAAAAAGGCTGTAATTCTAGGGATATTTTGCACATTAAAATGCAAATTTTCGTGCTCTTCTTTGGCAAAAAAGAATTGAAAAGTTTGCACTGTTCTTTTTCCAATATCTCCGGCATAATTTAACCGATTTTCCTTATTTGGGTTTAAAAATTTTGTCAATTGAATTATCTATTCGGCCCTATAGATTGACGGGTTTTATTTTTTCGTGTTTTTTGCAGCTAAAATCAAAAGTGAATTAAAAAAATAATATTTTTCGTACTGTCTTTTGTTCTTTAAACCAATCAATTGTGTGCTTGTCTCACTTCTTCTCACTATATCGACAATTATATTCTATTGTCTGCAAAAAATTCATTTGAGTATCATTCGGAAGCAAAAAGGCATCAAAAGCTAGCAATTTTAGCGAAAAAAGTGGAAATTATGGGAACTAAAACCACCTCATTTGCCATTCTATTGCAATGGCGATGTTTACATTAAAAAATGAAGAAACGGCCACAAAAATCAAATCTGGCATTACCTCAATAACTTAAGAAAAATAAAGTAAAAAATCAAATTTGAGCAGCCAAAGAGCAAACTTTGAACGATTTTTTAGTAAAAGCTTTAGAACAAATTGTACAAATTTTTGTACAATTCCCTGCAGGATTTCATCCGATGGGGAAATTTTCGACTAGAGCCAGCGTATCGGCACGCAATGCGTATCGCACTTTATATCGATGAGTGAACGCACGCATGCGTGAAATTTTCCCATCATCGTCATTCGTTGGGGGGTGAACGACAAGATTAATTATTGAATATGAATTTTAGAAGGGATTCATGCGAAAACATCATTTGCCATTTAGAGTACAATTTGCCTAAAATAAATTGTTCTCATCGCAGGGCAGCCCGAATGTATCAGTTGTCATTTTCGCATGCAAACACTGCAAGAAAATTAACGGTTTTATTTCCCACTGTTAATCAGTGAGAGCCACTTTTACAACATAAAAAATTTGTAATGATTTTGTAAAAATCCCTTCTGCGTCCGAACCAGTTCAGGCACGTAAAAATTTTACAATTTCCTTTAATCCCCGCTTATTTTCATGATCCCAAACATTCCGCCGTTCTCGCCCTTTTCCTGCTTCACTGGTTGCCGTAGCAACCGTCCTGCTCCCCAAAGATTTTTGCGACGCTCCGATTTACTCGCTTCTTGTTTTGTAAATATTTGTTCTTTCAGACGGCAAGAAACCGGTCGAAAAGTGGCTCAATAACTGCCCAGGCATTCAGCACAATTTTAATGATCCCAAACTAACGATTATATCGATAACTACACATTTTTTTTTATTAAAACAACCCAATAGTGGACTGCAAAAAATTCATCAAATTCAAAATGTGTGTCATATACCACTGGGTTATGAATAAGTTATTTAGGATTTGCCCTCGTAAATGAGGAAAGCGCAACAAGGCCGGACTATTTCCGATATGTGCCTCTCACTCTTGACCACGGCGAAAGCTTCAAGCCAATTTGCCGTTATGCTACGGGGTGCATTCTATTGGTAGCAACAGCCTTTGCTTTGGAGGAAAACCCGAATAAGCGAGCAACAATGCAAAAGACATGTTTCCATTGCTTGTGCGCCACAAAGTGAAGATTCCGAAAAAAGTCGTTTTTTGTGCTTTTACCTCTCAAACAAAGCAATTAAAAAAGAGCGAGGAGGATAAATTCCTCCATGTGACTGGCATCAAATGAAATATACAAAAAATTGTCGTCTACTTACACTGGGAATATTGTCGTTGTTGCAGACTCCTTCGCTGAGCAACCGATCCCTGATCTCCCAGGCAAAAATCGACGGACACTCCCGTTTGAACTCAGCAATCTTCTGAACAACCGGCTGAGTTGCCACTCGTGGTTTCGAACCGCCGATGGCTCGTGGCTTGATGGAGCCCGTTTCGTAGTACCTGCGACCAGCAAAACTTTATCAGACCAATTAAGTCAACAGCATTCGCCGAATAACGCTTGCTCGTATGTCCATCGGCCAATCATTCTAAGCGGAACCAGAAGAAGCGGCAAGTAAAATGAGGTTCTTACCTTCCCAGTATCTTTGACACGCATCCATTCGACACTTGGAGGATGCGGGAAATGTCACACGGACGCGCTCCGGAATGGGCGAGTTCAACGATTTTCTGTCTTGTAGAGTCGGGCAGTGGCCGACCATTCACGTAGACGCCGCCCAATTGATTGATACCGCTGTGGCCAGCAGTTGAACACCCGAATATGGTATTCTGGCCCATGGAATGGTGCATTAGGTCTTCCTCTGGAAAACACGAGACTTTTTCAAGATTTTTAAACAATTCTTAGCTCACCAGGTTTGGCTTAACTCTACTGTCTTATTGCTAATTGGATTTGCATCAAGTTTTCCTTTAATAAGTCGGTATGAAAAAAGTCAAGAGGGGTTGAATCTGGTCGAAGAGCAGGCCTATCCATGCCATGGGAAATTTGCAAACATTTGCTCAACCACATTTTCTACTTGTTCAATGAGATCGACTAGAGAACTGTTTCAAAACTTAGTTGGGAAAATGTTGTTTTAATTGAAAAACTGGATTTTCTCGTTCAATTTAGGAATTTTCTCTTGATTTTTTGCGATTTTTATCAAAATGTAGCTAAATATGTGAAGTTTGTCGAAACAAATCTGTAAAATATGTCGTTTTTGCCCAATTGTTGAATAATGTTTTCTGTTTAAATTCGGGTGCAGGCAATATCTCATCCAAAAAAGTATACGATGTTATAACCTCATCTCTTCTGAGTCATTTGCATTGCTAAGGTCATAAAATAATGAATCTTTCTCGAATCGCTCAAGATAAACAGACAATCAAAGATCCGAATTACTCAGAAGACATGAGGCTGTAACACCGTATACTTTTTTTCTGTCTGAGCTATCTTCTCTGCCCTTACACTTTGACCAAGAAATCAGGACTCCATTGATTCACTCTGTACAATTTGTTAATTTCAGTTTTTTGCTTAACTTTTAACTTGATTTTGTCCAAGAATTGAAGAAGATTGTCCAAGACAGAGAATCGGATCACCGACTCAGAAAATATTCACAGTCAAAAGTTGGGGAATATTTAAATATTAATCAAATAAAACACTTTCTTTCCTTTTTCGTGTTTTTCTTAATCACTTCTTTGGTACAATTGTAGGGACATCCTAATGGAAATTTTGGAAATGCGCCCGAAATGTCTTCTATAAACTAAGGAAAAGAGTTCCATCGCAAACTTTCGATGGAAAGCAGCCTGATTTGTTGGAATTAATCCATTAATTTGGAACGAGCCGTCACCATATCGCACTTAAAGAGGTCTTTCAAAGCTTTCACGTCTGGCTACGTTCTCAATTCTCCATGTAATGTTAAGGTTAATGCAATTTGGAGCGCGGGCTGCGCCAACCTCCGGTTACCGAGTCAACAAAGAAACGCTATTTTCACAAGTTTGGTTTCGAGCTGCCGGCAATCCGATGAAGATAAAGCAAATCAGCGCTCGCATTTCATCTAAACGGATTCCGGTTCGAAAACATTTGTATGTCAAACGGATGGAATGAAAAACATTTAAATTGACATGGTTGGTGGAAATTGAGCCAAAATGGGCGGCAACAAGCTAACAACTTGGCCAGGGCTAAATGGCCCTGATGCGCGCCTGCAACTTCCATTTTCCCTAATGCATTTAGGATTATAACGCACCTAAATGTTAGCTTTTATCAAATCCCCGAAAATCCTCTTTAAACTCGCTACATGCATTTTCGCAATGGCTCCCGCTAAGGACCGGATTATTATGGAAATGCCTTAGACTGCACGAATTTTCGACTATTCATTGCAATTACAAAGGATTTTCTACTTAAAATCTACTACATTGCTTGGGATTTTCGATTCCAAAAGGTCCAAGGAAAGAACTGTGGGAATCAAGCACGCTAAACAAATGCAGGAATCACGTGGTCGTTTTTCATTTTTTTGCTTATGTTGGGCGCGCTTGCCACCTACAATGGACTGAATTTCATCTGAAAATTACTCAAAGTTTCATTTTTCAGTTGAGTTCTATCGCAGAACTGCACTATTTATGACTGAACTTCACTTCACAACATCAGTTTTCATGAATATTTGGGTGGCGAATTGCAGCCTGATGTTAAAGAAAAGATATGATGGAGTCATAATTAGAAATGTTGTTAACAAAACCAATTAAAAAATCCACACACACACATTGAAAAAAGCCCAATCAATTTTGCATACTTGAAGTTGAAACGGCTTAGTTTTTCCTGCAGATATTAAAAGCGAATCAATCCCAGATGGTTGATTCCCATTCCAGGCCACTCTGCCATTTATAAAAATAATGAACAAATAAAACGGCTGGTTGAAACGGCATACAAATGCCCTGACCACAAACCTCCTTTCGAAAACGCAATTAATTGAGTAATTTTCCTGCTTTTTAGAAGCGGGAAACGGCTCTTGATCGCAAACCGCAGCAGTCGATCGAGATGCCGTGCCCTGTGTATTAAACTGGATCATTACTGGCAAGGGTGAATGGGAAAAACTTGAGTTAACTGCTGTCTGATTAAAGAGCGCGGGTCTATACAATAATTGGGGGTGCGATTAAGCCGGTTAACCACTCAAAAGGACAAACGTTCCAACTTGATAAATCAGCGGGCGCTTTCGGTCTACAGGAAGACAATATGTGTGATTATCCCATCGATATCATTCTTCCCACAGGAACACTGGAAGCAGGAACCAGGCTCAAATTAAGCAACTTTACACTAAAGTGATCACAGCTTATTCAAGATGGTTTCAGTTTGTCGGTTTGGAGTGAAACTGTGGAACGTCGAAGTCAGTTAAGGGAAAGAAGATAATCAGATAAAACCTGTTGACCAAATCGGTTCCCGGATTTAAAACTGTGTGACTGTGATTTTTGCATCGAAACTTCACTCTCAAGGAATAAACTCTAACGAAGAATTCTTTAAAGCATCAAAATTCTAAAAGAGAATATTAATAACAGTAATCTGTTTATGTGGAAGTTGTGACGAGCCCTCCAGGCGCGACACTGGTTGTGAAGCTACAAAACACTGTTAATTATGGAGTTTTTACTATCGCCTTTTCAAACAGTGTCGTGCCCGAACGGCTCGGCACAACATTCGCCTTAATTTAAGGAAATTTCAACACTGTGCCAATAATCTGTTGAAGTAGATGTTGTGCCGAGCCATCGGGGCAGGACACTGGTTGTAAAGCAACGAGACACGGTTTATTAGGGAACTTACACTTTGTGTGTGGTGCCCGAAGGGCTGGGCTTAACTTTCGCCTTAATTTGAGGAAATTTCAACACGGTGCCAATTATCTGTTGGTGTGGAAGTTGTGCCGAGCCCTCCGGGCACGACACTTGTTGTAAAGCAACGAAACACTGTTCATTATGGAGTTTTCACTTTGGCCTTCTCAAACAGTATCGTGCCCGAAGGGCTCGGCACAACTTTCGCCTTAATTTGAGAAAATTTCAACACTGCGCCAATAATCTGTGGATGCGGAAGTTGTCCCGAGCCCTCCGGGTACGACACTGGTTGAAGAGCAACGAGACACGGTTTATTAGTTAGTTTGCACTTTCTTCTTCTGAAACAGTGTGATGCCCGAAGGACTCGGCACAACTTTCGCTTTAATTTAAGGAACTTTCAACACTGTGCCAATAATCTGTTGACGTAGATGTTGTGCCGAGCCCTCCGGGCACGACGCTGGTTGTAAAGCAACGAGACACTGTTTATTAGTGAGTTTTACACTTTCTTCTTCTGAAACGGTGTTGTGCCCGAAGGGCTCGGCACAACTTTCGCTTGCATTTAAGGAACTTTCAACACTGTGCCAATAATCTGTAGATGCGGAATAATCTGTTGATGTGGATGTTGTCCCGTGCCCTCCGGGCACGGCACTGGTTAAAGAGCAACGAGACACGGTTTATTAGTTAGTTTACACTTTCTTCTTCTGAACAGTGTGGTGCCCGAAGGGCTCGGCACAACTTTCGCCTTAATTTGAGAAAATGTCAACACTGTGCCAATAATCTGTTGATGTGGATGTTGTGCCGGGCCGTATGGGTACGACACTGGTTGTAAAGCAACGAAACACTGTTCATTATGGAGTTTTCACTTTCGCATTCTCAAGCAGTGTCGTGCCCGAAGGGCTCGGCACAACTTTCCCCTTAATTTGAGGAAATTTCAACACTGTACCAATAATCTGTGGATGTGGAAGTTGTGCCAAGAACTCCGGGCACGACACTGATTGTAGAACAACGCGACACGGTTTATTAGCGAGTTGACACTTTCTTCTTCTGAAACAGTGTCGTAGCCCAAAGGGCTCGGCACAACTTTCGCCTTAATTTGAGGAAATTTCAAAACTGTGCCAATTATCTGTTGCTGTGGAAGTTGTGCCGAGCCCTACGGGCACGACACTGGCTGTAGAGCAACGAGACACGATTTATTAGTTAGTTTGCACTTTCTTCTTCTGAAACAGTGTGGTGCTCGAAGGACTCGGCACAACTTTCGCTTTAATTTAAGGAACTTTCAACACTGTGCCAATAATCTGTTGACGTAGATGTTGTGCCGAGCCCTCCGGGCACGACACTGGTTCTAAAGCAAAGAGACACGGTTTATTAGTGAGCTTACACTTTCTTCTTCTGAAACGGTGTGGTGCCCGAAGGACTCGGCACAACATTCGCCTTAATTTGAGCAAATTTCAGCACTGTGCCAATAATCTGTGGATGCGCAAGTTGTGCCGAGCCCTCCAGACACGACACTAGTTGTACAGCTACGAAACACTGTTCATTATGGAGTTTTCACTTTCGCCTTATCAAACAGTGTCGTGCCGAAAGGCTCGGCACAACTTCCTCCTTAATTTGAGGAAATTTTAACACTGTGCCAATAATCTGTGGATGTGGAAGTTGTCCCGAGCCCTCCGGGCACGACACTGGTTGAAGAGCGACGAGACACGGTTTATTAGTGAGTTTACACATTCTTCTTTTAAAACAGTGTGGTGCCCGAAGGGCTCGGCACAACTTTCGCCTTAATTTGAGGAAATTTCAACACTGTGCCAATAATCTGTGTATGTGGAAGTTGTGCCGAGCCCTCCGGGCACGACACTGGTTGTAAAGCAACGAAACACTGTTCATTATGGAGTTTTCACTGTCGTCTTCTCAAACAGTGCCGTAAAGAACAAGGTGATTGAAAATTGGAGTTGGTGTTGTACCTCTGAAAGTGTTGTCCAGGGAAAAATAGTTTGAAGTCATTACTTTTTCAAAAACCGAGATATTTGCGAAAAACTAAATCAGAAATTCGGCAACAATGTTTTTGATCGCACCTGCAAAGAACGTTTTTCTCACTAGCTAATCGGCAAAAGTAACAGGTCAAATTACGAGGCAAATAGGAGACAATGAGGCATAACTTACTGTTTCAATGTTGTTTAATACCTGAATATCAATTCGTGATCACATTACAAGGCAAAGATATGCAGATCTTACACTTCACAACATCAGTTTTCATTGTTTACAAACAAGCTTGATCTTGCGGAAAGTTTTCTGGTGAAAAATATTTGAAAAAACGATGGAGTTTCAACATTGTTATATAAATTAAATTGGCCTTTTTTTGCCAAACATAAAAAATGAATTTGATTGTTGAATTTTGATCATATGCATAGATAATTGGATTTTGAACAAATCGAATGCATTTAATTACCTTTGTGTGGCATCTTCCACAGGCTCTCGGCGCAGGATGATTCCCGTAGGGAAATCGTTTTTGCGGCGGAAATGACTGGTGAAAACCCGCCCGGAGTCGGGACGGGTCCGGATGTGGCTCCCAGATTGAGCTTTTAAAAAAACCTGAAATGCAAATAATAACCTAATTAGCAGCAGCTCCATATTTGGTTTTTTTTTGTCAATAATCCCAACAAGCTCTTCCTCGAAAGCCTGCGATATCAAATGTCTACTTAAAATGCATTAAATTCTGAAAAATCTCCTCTCACCGTTTGACTGTCGTCGCATTTTAAACAACTTTCTAATCGTGTTCCTAACAGGATTAACTTGTGGGACTATTTATTAGGAAACGTGTTGCTTTAAGACGATTACGGACGAAAAACAATGTTTGCCACTTGGCCGGCTTTTTTAACTCCCACATTTAAATCAAAATTTCTTCTGCCAAAATTGTTGGTGTTAATCAATTAATTACAAACTAATGAAATTCGCGATAACAGAACAAACAGATTAACTGGAGTCAAATAACAAGAAAAAATCGCCAATCAATTTACACGCACAATAATACCGGCGGCGAGAACAGACAATATTGGTTTATTTAATTAAACAATTAATAATTTAATTCATATGCATCTACAGAAATCAATTGATGCTAATTAACCGCTAGCCATTAATGCAGCATCCAGTATGAAGAAGACGAATTGATGCTCATTAGTCATTGTCTGCCGCATTAATGTATGCAATAACATTTTTATAAAAACGCTTAATTACGCTTCATTTTATAATATGAAACATTTCGCGAGAGTCGTTAGTCGAAGCCAATGCGAAACGACATCAATGCGACTGTACTGGAACAAACCCAATTAATGTCGAAACGGAATATGTTGATGCACGATCTAATTAACAGGCAGAAAAATTGAAAACACGTTCAATATCTGCCATAATTTTATGCAAAATTGTTGAATGCACGCTTTTATTGCTGTTTATTGTTATTATACAACCATCAAACCGTCTGGTCACTTCTACTGAGACTTTTTTCATTCTACACACACTAGCGAGGTACTTTTATGCTCTTCTTCTTCCTCACATTTCACTGGAAGCGTTTCCTCATCAACTGAACATCCTTAAAGCAAAAAATGAATAGTCGATTTGATCAGCTTCCCACAGGTAAAACTTCGACTTTTTATTAAGATAAATGAAGACAAATAGATTAATTAAATTCTATTATATTTTCCCTTGATTGGATTTCTACCCACGTTGAGCTCGCTCTTACCCAGCCATTGAATCAGTCCGAATGGGGGTTGGAATGGACTCAAAGGTCGCATAGAAATCGGCGAAGATCACTAACACACTTGACATATAATTAAGAGTCAAGTTTTTGAAATGATTTAGGCTTAATGACGTACGTTTATATAATTGTAAGAGGCAAAGAAGATCAAAGCCAGCGAGGTTTCAGGCAGGCAAAGGAGTAAAGTACCCGCATAGCCATGCAACAAATAAACATGAAAAGAGTAAGAAAATGTACGTACAGGGGGGGCGACTCGACTTTGAAAAGTCGAGGATTTATATAACGTATTTCTTTTATACTAGGGAACTTTTAGATGGTTTGCCAACCGTTAGCAAATTGTAACGTTACCCAACTTTGAGGAGGAGAATTCCGTTTTGAGGGCAAAGAGGGCCCGCAACGCTTTGACCGTCCAGATGAAAAGAACCACGCGAGTTGAGAGGCCTGAAATACCAAGTCGCTATATAATGAATTATTTAAATCTTTATCTTAGCAGGTTGTTGATTTTTTTTTTAAATGGCAATTTACAAAACCTTTTTTTGGATCATTTGCCTAAAACCTGGGGTTTTTGCAAATACTTTTATTTCTGGCGTACAGGAAAGTTAGTAAAAGAATGAATTTTGTCAAAAACTGGGATATTTGCAAAAAAATAAATCAGACAGTCGACAACAATTACGCAAATACCAGTTGCTTCTCAAATATCAAAAACTCAAGTAACCATATGCCTACATGAACACAGAAAGTGAGGTTGAAATGCAATGAAATAGGTTAGAGTAACCGGTACATTGAACGAACGTCAACAATACCTCCAATAAAAGTTAGGTTAGATATGAATCTTTGGGCTCGAAAAGCGATTTCGAAATGTGAACAACTCGCAAGAAGTGAGGGAAGTTCTGCCCGTTTAACTCCAAACATGTTTGTGCCCGTGCAGACACGTTTCGATCACTCTGCAGCATTACTAGGCTCACATTTTGGGCAGCTTCTGCCTTTTTCTTAAGTTTCTCAGAGGACCATTGAATGGCATCAATTATACACTGGACTTTGTCGGAAGCCTCAGCAAAGTCCCAACTTGCGGCTACTGGCAGTGCGACTTTCCATATAGTGGTTCAGTTAATTAACTGTAAACAATCGAAAAATATCGATGTCCAGTAACGGTGTCAGTTACGGAGTACCGAGTGCGTCGCTGGTCCGCAATAATGGACCATCAATTACCGGCGATACAATCGATTGTTTTTGATATCTTGATAGTAGCGAGCGCAGAATTCGACGTGGTCAAACAATTGTTTCTAATTCAGATGTCCAGGCACAATCAAACATAATCAGCGGGCGGCAATCGTAAAAGAAGCAAAAACGAAGAAAATTTGTCTTCATTACGTTACAGTGGTAACCGACCGCCCGTCGAGAACAATGGATCCTGCTTGTCACAATTCCTTGCTACTCATGTTCATATATCACCGCATTCTCAACTGTTAATGTCCGACCGACAACAATAACAGACACAGAAGGAGCTGCATGGCCGTTTCGGGGTCAAAAGGAGGTGTCATGCATATCGCCTTGATTGACGCAGCTTTTTTCAACTTGATTTCGTGTTTTTTGTCAGTACAAGTGATTGATTGTTTGCCGATTTCGATTCTGCCATTTAGTCTATTGGGCGTGGTGTTGAAATTGAGCACAAAAGGTCACTGACATCACTACCGAAGATCGTAACAGACCAAACACTGAAGAAACATTCATATGACGAAATCATCCAAAAATCTGCAGGCGTGTAATGAGGAATTTTTCAAAAAGGAAATTTGTAAGAATTTTTGAATTTAACAATAAAGAATAATCAAAACAAGAGGATCAAACAAAAATTCCTTTTGGAGTGACGGCGTTTGTACAAATTATCTCAACTTTGCAACGAGGTTTTGAACTCAAAGGTGCTCTTTTACTAGATAGAAATGACATTGAAAAATTTCTCAAAAATAAAGAGCTACAATCACTCTTGATAGACACGAGTCTTTTTTCTTTAAGGTTCTTTATTTTTCTTCTGAAAGGAGATTTCTGAGAAGGTTCACACCTTAGACATGCCTCAAATGCCACCTTAAAGTTTCCCACTATACCAATTTACAGTTAAACGCTCGACGTCAATAACCGATTTTCTTAAATTAATAAAGACTAAAGTTTTGGGGCCGGATACCTAAAAATGCGAAACTGAAAGCCCGAAAAACTCACCAGTTTCATGTAAGAGCCCCGAAAGTTCAACTCTTTTAACAGTAAAATCTGTAAAATCCTAGACTGGAATTCAGCAATGGAATATTGTTAACGCTTTTTGCTATTCTTCGAACCGAACTTTAGTGAGAACAAAAGACAATTAGCTGACTGGAGACGAAGGAAAAAGAAAAATAACTTTACGAGAGCCTGAAGTACTTGAAAAGAGTAAAAAATAATTTCTGCTGATTTTTGACAAAGGAAATATAAATTGGACCAAATACAAATGTGGTAGAACTGGATGAGACGGACAGAAAAGAATTTAAAAGTATTAAGCACAAAGTGAAAAAATATTTAAAAACAAGAAGCACATTAAAATCCACCGAAAAAGCCTTAGGCCAAAGAATGAAAATTATGAAACGAAATATCAGAACCTGAAACAGAACAAAATGAGAGCTGAACCTAATGAAGACGACAAAGCTGGGAACAAAAAAAATTGTGGATCTTAACAACTGCAACGAAGGAAGCAAAAGGAATAATATTCATAATGGCAGGGAAAAATGGAAATTTATAGCAAAACTATCTCCTTTATACACATGTATAAAACAACATACATTTTCACCACCATTAAATTAAATAATTTAACAAATACAGTGACAATTTTCATATAAGCGTTTAGGAAGGTTTCACAGGAATTGATGAAAAACTGTATGTAGTTTTTCTAAATTTACTTCGACTCTTTAAATGGACTAATATTAGCAAAAACAAAGACACAAAAATTACTAAAAAAAGCAGAGAGAAAGGAAAATAGTGCACAAATGTTTGTTAGCAACATAGAAAATCACATCTGAATATGCAAGCGAAACGACTCATGCAGGAATTATTTCTTTTCCGCAACGGCTTTTTATACAACATATTAATGAAAAAACTGATAATCATAAATACTGGGAAAACAATAAAATATAAAACGAATTTAATAAGGTTTTAGTTAATGAAGGCATCGACATTTTTTGCTTATTTTCAGATTTATTGTTTCAACGCATTTTTTTTATTAAAACGTTATTAGTGACAGGTTTTTAAATACAAAAAATGAGCATGTAAATTGCGTTTTTTGTGATATTTTACCGATCGATGTGTTGAAGTTTAGTAACATTTTATAAGTGTTTTTGGTGGCAATTTAAATCTGGCAATGTTAAGGAAGTCTCTTTTTAAAAACAGTTTTAAAATACATGATTTTGGGGTATTTGTACAGCACGAAAGATGGCTCGTTACTTCGTTCTTCGACTTCATTTAAAAACATTTAAAAAACATTAAACATTAAGGAAAAACGAGATGAAATTGTGAATTCGCTTGCAGTAATGAAAACGAGCTACAAATGTGTTTTTTTCAACACAAAATACCGCTGTTATCCTTGTAAGAACGTGTCTTTTATAACTGATAAAATCTGCAATTTTACAGGATTAAGAACAAACGTTTCCAAAAGATTAATACAATGCATTCTGGCAATTTCTTATTTCAATTGCAAACAATTACAGGGTGATTCAAAGTATCGCTAATAAAGCGTTTTCCTTTTCGAGCTACGATCTGTGAAGAGGAACCTTGTGTGCTCCTCAGGAGTTAAAATGAGCCACGTTTCAAAATTTCGCAAAAATTTGGCAAGTTTTGCTTTGAAAGCGGAAATTCCAGGTCTTGTAGACTTTTATGGATCTTTTAGTCAGCATAAGGTATAAAGGTCTAGAAGTCTTATTTTCGAATTGTGACTTTTTAAAGCAAACCGAGTATGTTTTGTAAATGTTCAAATGAGACAAGTTTCAAACTTTCGGTAAAATTGGGAAAATTTTGCTTTGAAAGCGGAAATTTCAGGTCTGGAAGAGACTTTTAGGGTCTTTCAGTAAGTTCAATGGATAAAGGTCTAAGAGTTTTTATTTTCGAGTTATGACTTTTTACAGCCAACCGTGTATGTATTGTACATGTTCAAATGAGACAAGTTTCAAACTTTCGGAAAAATTTGGCAAGTTTTGCGTTGAAAACGAAAATTTCAGGGCTGGAAGAGGCTTTTAGGGTCTTTCAGTAAGTTCAAAGGATAAAGGTTTAGGAGTTTTCATTTTCGAGTTATGACTTTTTACGGCCAACCGTGTATGTTTTGTAAATGTTCAAATGAGACAAGTTTCAAACGTTTCGGAAAAATCTGGCAATTTTGCTTTGAAAGCGGAAATTTCAGGTCTGGAAGAGACTTTTAGGGTCTTTCAGTAAGTTCAAAGGATAAAGGTCTAGGAGTTTTTATTTTCGAGTTATGACTTTTTACAGCCAACCGTGTATGTTTTGTAAATGTTCAAATGAGACAAGTTTCAAACTTTCGGAAAAATCTGGCAATTTTGCTTTGAAAGCGGAAATTTCAGGTCTTGAAGAGACTTTTAGGGTCTTTCAGTAAGTTCAAAGGTCTAGGAGTTTTTATTTCGAGTTATTACTTTTTACGGCCACCCGTGTATGTTGTGTAAATGTTCAAATGAGCCAAGTTTCAAACTTTCGGTAAAATTTGGAAAATTTAGCTTTGAAAGCGGAAATTTCAGGTCTTGAAGAGACTTTTAGGGTCTTTCAGTAAGTTCAAAGGATAAAGGTCTAGGAGTTTTTATTTTCGAGTTATGACTTTTTACAGGCAACCGTGTATGTTTTGTAAATGTTCAAATGAGACAAGTTTCAAACTTTCGGAAAAATCTGGCAATTTTGCTTTGAAAGCGGAAATTTCAGGTCTTGAAGAGACTTTTAGGGTCTTTCAGTAAGTTCAAAGGTCTAGGAGTTTTTATTGTCGAGTTATTACTTTTTACAGCCAACTGTGTATGTTTTCTAAATGTTTAAATGAGACAAGTTTCAAACTTTCGGTAAAATTTGGAAAATTTAGCTTTGAAAGCGGAAATTTCAGGTCTTGAAGAAACTTTCAGGGTCTTTCAGTAAAGATCAAAGGATAAAGGTCTAGGAGTTTTCATTTTCGAGTTATGACTTTTTACGGCCAACCGTGTATGTTGTGTAAATGTTCAAATGAGACAAGTTTCAAACTTTCGGAAAAATTTGGCAAGTTTTGCGTTGAAAACGAAAATTTCAGGGCTGGAAGAGGCTTTTAGGGTCTTTCAGTAAGTTCAAAGGATAAAGGTTTAGGAGTTTTCATTTTCGAGTTATGACTTTTTACGGCCAACCGTGTATGTTTTGTAAATGTTCAAATGAGCCAAGTTTCAAACTTTCGGAAAAATTTGGCAAATTTTGCTTTGTAAGCGGAAATTCTAGGTCTTGGAGAGCCGTTTTTGGCCTTCAGTAACTCCAAAGGATAAAGGTCTAGAAGTTTTTATTTTCGAGGTGTGACTTAAACGTGAAAAAAATTGAGTTTTTCGGGCTTTTAAGTCGCCGTGGAAAATAATTTCTCCCATACCTTTTGCACGCACGAGTAGCTGAAGATGCAAGCCACTCGTGCTGGCAAAACGTCTGGAAGAAATTATTTCCCACGGCGGCTAAAAGACGGAAAAACTCACCAGTCTCTACCAATCGCTGCGAAAGAGTCTTAGTAGTAGTAAACATCTTTATTTCTAAAAAAGGTTATCGACCTATCGGTCTTTCTGCCCTTTCTGAGTCTTAATTAGTTCTGAATTGAGTTTCCCCACTGTTTTACAGCAAGCCTCGATTAGGAGTGATAGATTTGATATCAGCTTCTATAAAACGACACTATAAAGTGTTTTGAGGATATTGAAAAAGTCGATTTTACCTTAACGGTCAATCCCACATTGAATCATACACCCACAATACTCAAGTTCAGGTAATGGGAAAAAATCGAGCAAAACCTGCGGCTCGAAATGAAGAGTCCGTTGTCGCAAATGAAATTAACCGGAAAACAAACAAAAAGAGTTTCTAGTCGGTCCGGTTAAATTATACTTGATTAAACACCGCGGGCGTACACCAATTCCGGTTGATTTGCCGATAATGCCGCGTTACCACTTGCTCGGTTGATTTTTCGGCCCAACCAAGCACGTGTTTCAAGATTTCCCCGTTGAAATCTATGTGTTATACCACACGAAGTGTACAGAAGACTGGCTTTAGCATCATGTCACTATGTTGTTCAAGGGTGACTTCACTGTGGGTACACAAGGGAGGGTCTTAAAAATCGACACGCCCACAACAGTCAGAGGCCGAAGCTGAGCACTCGGTTACGAGGCCTAAAGATATTAACCAGATATGTTGCCCATAATCCATCCAGGCTCGCTCTTGGAGGACAATAGAAAAGTGGTTTGCAATTTTTCGGGTTTTCTTTCGAATTCGCCGAAGGCGTCGCGAACAGTTTAGCGAGAGATCGCAAACGAAACACGCCAAAAAACTCAATGACGCGCAAAAAAGTTCCTCAAGCAAACTAAAACAATGCCACTTAACCAGCTGGACTGCCTGATTTCTAGTCGGAAGGTGCTAAAAACTGGTAAAATGCAATCAAGAGGCGTACCATGGGATTCGAGTGTTACTTTTGCCTGAATGGTCCCGTAAATCTGTGAATTCGATTGGTTGCAAGAAAGGCGCCATTGTTCAGGCCGGAGTGTTGCGACGGCGCATTTCAACACGACGCTTGCTCAATGTTTGGCGTCGCACATTTCCGTCCCGACGCCTGAAACTCGACGACGCTCTGAAACATTAGCGGCCACCTTAATTCATCTTCCTATCAAGATCAATTTGTTCAATTGTGTCGCTTGTCGTTTTTCGCTGCTTTTCTTCAAAATGTGTCTCAAAATAGTTTCTCAGTGCGGTGCTCAACTCTTCCATGTTGGTTAAGTAGCGTTCTTCACTGATGTTCTTCGGCAAGTATGTGAAGATTCGCTGGAAAGTCGTCAAACTTTCACAATTTACAAAAAGCCTTTCTTTGTTGTGTATCATTTAATCCTATCTCTAGTGAAGAAACCCCGATGGCTTATCTTCCTCTAAATTCCTTGTATTTTGTTTCATAATTGCTTCAATTGTCTGCTATTCGATTTTTCCTCAGTAAGTCGCAATTAAAGTGCTTTTCAATCTATATTCTTTTCGTACTCTTCTTTCCATATCTTTCACTTATTTCCCATATTTATTTGAAAAACCTGATATTTCCAATCCCTACAGGCTAGTGTTTACAAGAACAGCCCCGATGGTCATTGAACAAATGGATCAGCCATGCACACAAATGATTTTTCTGTACTTTTCCCAATTTTTCACTTGATTTGGGTTAGTAGAGCTTCCTCAAACTATCAAAAATCTACGCAAAATCTTCGAATGGTTTTCCATGTCTGGTTCTGATCGCTTTGACTTTCTTCTGCAAAGCTTCCCGTTCTTCCCAGACCAACACACTTGCAATAATGGACTCATTATTATTATGCAACAACTAAAATACGGTTATTGCTGACTCTGAGTCTTCAGTTTAACTTCTTCAACTAGGGTGGGCTGGCCAGTAGCCCAGGGAATAGTAAAAGCAAAACTATCACCTTACAAAATACCATGAATAACTAACTGTAAAGGCTCGTTTCCATTATTCTGCCTCAGTGTATTTCGAAACTGTTCAATAAGGGCTTATTTTGGATTCGGGTCGGCAGATTGCCTTTGATAGGATATCTGTAGGTTAAAATAGCTTCTGTGTCCTGTTTTGGTTCTATTGTGAGTGGGGTAATTGCCGATGATAGTGAAAGAGGCTTTTTCCAGTGACGAAAACCGCCAATCACAATAGCGAGAGCAGTAGCAGATACTTTTATTGGAGTATACACTTGGAAACGAAGTGGAAAACTGATATAATTTCCTAAATACAATTTCACTTGATAAAATGTGCTTTTTCATGCGCTATCCATTGGAGTGAAAATGAGCTCGCTAACTCCCATAGTTTACCAGATATAAGCAAAAGAGTGGAGTCATCTTTCAAAATATGGCCTAGTTTTGTCAAAACCGCAGTCAAAAATAAGTTCTGTTTATAAGTTTCACTTTTTCAGTGAAAACTGCCAACGTTTCATCTGTTTAATGTGTTGTTTCATGCTCCATCCAGTGGTACAAAAATCCGCTCTTTGTAATAAATGGTTCTTCAGTTAGAAACAAAAAGGTGAATCATATTAGAACCGATAGCTTAATTTCATTTCATTAGTCAAATGAGCCAAATTTTTGACGCAAAAAACCGCAATTTTTAGCACAAAAAACTGGATTTTGGATCGCATAAACTGTCGTTCTTCAAGTATTGAAGGCATTTTCCATTTAAGCTGGAAAGTGTGAAAATTGGCCGAAACGCAATTGAGCGCTGTCCATCACAAGGTCCCAAAATTGTTAAAATTTCTTTTAGCAATTTCCTACTTCAATTGCAAACAAGCCAAGGGTAGTTCAAAGTGTCACTAATAATGCTTAACCTTCCAAGAGTCTTTGTTCTCGAGCGATTATTTTTTCAAAGAAACATTGTCTGCTACTGAGGTGTTAAAATCAGTCACGTATAAAATTTCGCCAAAAATCCGAAATTTTTGCTTTAAAAGCGGAATTTTGAGGTCTTAGTGGATCCTTTCATGGTCTTTCAATCAGCTTAAGGCATAAAGGCCTAGGAGTTTTATTTTAGAGTTATGACTTTGTAAAGAAAATCGTGAAAATTTTGTTAATGTTCAAATGAACCAAGTTTCAAAGTTTCGGCGAAATTTGGAAAATTTTGGTTTGAAAGGGGAAATTTGAGGTCTTGTAGAGACTTTCATGGTCTTTCAATAAGCGCAAGCGATAAAGGCCTAAGAGATTTAATTTTCGAGCAGTGATTTTTTAAAGAAAACCGTGTATGTTTTGTAAATGTTCAACTGAGCCAAGTTTCAAAGTTTCGGCAAAATTTGGAAAATTTTGCGTTGAAAGCGAAAATTTCAGGTCTTGTAGAGACTTTCATGGTCTTTCAATAAGCGCAAAGGATGAAGATCTGAGAGTTTTTGTTTTCGAGTTATGATTTTTTAAAGAAAATCGTGAATATTTTGTTAATGTTCAATTGAGCCAAATTTCAAACTTTCGGCAAAATTTGGAAAATTTGGGTTTGAAAGCGGAAATTTGAGGTTCAGGTCTCGTAGAGACTTTCATGGTCTTTCAATAAGCGCAAGGGATAAAGATCTGAGAGTTTTGTTTTCGCGTTATGATTTTTTAAAGAAACTCGTGTATATTTTGTAAATATTCAAATGAACCAAATTTCAAAGTTTCGGCAAAATTTGGAAAATTTAGCTTTGAAAGCGAAAATTTCAGGTCTTGTAGAGACTTTCATGGTCTTTCAATAAGCGTAAGGGATAAAGATCTGAGAGTTTTTGTTTTCGAGTTATGATTTTTTAAAGAAATCGTGAATATTTTATTAATGTTCAAATGAATCAAATTTCAAAGTTTTGTTAAAGATTGGAAAATTTTTCTTTGAAAGCGGAAATTCCATGTCTTGCAGAGCCTTATATGGTCTTTGAATCAGCGCAAGGGATAAAAGTATAGGAGTTCTTATTTCCGATTTATGATTTTTTAAAGCAAATCTCGTATATTTTGTAAATGTTTAAATAAGCCAAATTTCAAACTTTTGGAAAAATTTGGAAAATTTTTGTTTGAAAGCGAAAATTTCAGGTCTTGTAGAGACTTTCATGGTCTTTCAATAAGCGCAAGGGATAAAGATCTGAGAGTTTTTGTTTTCGAGTTATGATTTTTTAAAGAAATCGTGTATATTTTGTTAATGTTCAAATGAATCAAATTTCAAAGTTTTGTTAAAGATTGGAAATTTTTTCTTTGAAAGCGGAAATTCCATGTCTTGCAGAGCCTTATGTGGTCTTTGAATCAGCCCAAGGGATGAAAGTATAGGAGTTCTTATTTCCGATTTATGATTTTTTAAAGCAAATCTTGTATATTTTGTAAATGTTTAAATAAGCCCAATTTCAAACTTTTGGAAAAATTTGGAAAATTTTGGTTTGAAAAGGAAAATTTCAGATCTTGTAGAGACTTTCATGACCTTTCAACAGGCGCAAGGGATAAAGATCTGAGAGTTTTTGTTTTCGAGTTATGATTTTTTAAAGAGAATCGTGTATTTTTCTTAATGTTCAAATGAACCAAATTTAAAAGTTTCGATAAAGTTTAGAACATTTTTCTTTAAAAGCGAAAATACCAGGTCTTGCGGAGCCTTGTATGGTATCTGAATCAGAGCAAGGGATAAAAGACTAGGAGTTCTTGTTTCCGAATTATGATTTTTTAAAGCCAATCGTGTATATTTTGTAAATGTTCAAATAAGTCGAATTTCAAACTTTTGGCAAAATTTGGAAAATTTGCTTTGAAAGCGAAAATTTCAGGTCTTGTAGAAACTTCCATGGCCTTTCAATAAGCGCAAGGGATAAAGATTTGAGAGTTTTTGTTTTCGAGTTATGATTTTTAAAAGAAAATCGTGAATATTTTGTTAATGTTCAAAGGAATCAAATTTCAAAGTTTCGTTAAAGGTTGGAAAAATTTTCTTTGAAAGCCGAAATTCCATGTCTTGCAGAGCCTTATATGGTCTTTGAATCAGCGCAAGGGATAAAAGTATAGGAGTTCTTATTTCCGATTTATGATTTTTTAAAGCAAATCTTGTATATTTTGTAAATGTTTAAATAAGGCAAATTTCAAACTTTTGGAAAAATTTGGAAAATTTTGGTTTGAAAGCGAAAATTTCAGATCTTGTAGAGACTTTCATGATCTTTCAACAGGCGCAAGGGATAAAGATCTGAGAGTTTTTGTTTTCGAGTTATGATTTTTTAAAGAAAATCGTGAATATTTTGTTAATGTTCAAAGGAATCAAATTTCAAAGTTTCGTTAAAGGTTGGAAAAATTATCTTTGAAAGCCGAAATTCCATGTCTTGCAGAGCCTTATATGGTCTTTGAATCAGCGCAAGGGATAAAAGTATAGGAGTTCTTATTTCCGATTTATGATTTTTTAAAGCAAATCTTGTATATTTTGTAAATGTATATTTAAACCAAATTTCAAACTTTTCGCAAAATTTGGAAAATTTTGGTTAAAAAGCGAAAATTTCAGATCTTGAAGAGACTTTCATGATCTTTCAACAGACGCAAGGGATAAAGATCTGAGAGTTTTTGTTTTCGAGTTATGATTTTTTAAAGAGAATCGTGTATATTTTGTAAATGTTCAAATGAACCAAATTTCAAAGTTGCGTTAAATTTTGGAAAATTTTTGTTTGAAAGCGGAAATTCCAGGTCTTCCAGAGCCTCGCATGTTCTTTGAATCAGCGCAAGGGATAAAAGTCTAGGAGTTTTTATTTCCAAATTATGATTTTTTAAAGCAAATCCTGTATATTTTGTAAACGTTCAAATAAGTCGAATTTCAAACTTTTGGCACAATTTGGAAAATTTTTGTTTGAAAGCGAAAATTTGGGGTCTTGTAGAGACTTTCATGGTCTTTCAACAAGCGGAGGGTATAATGGACCAAGAGCTTTTATTTTCGAGTTCTAATTTTTTAAAGTAAATCGTGTATATTTTGTAAATGTTTAAATAAGCCGAATTTGAAACTTTTGACAAACTTTGGAAAATTTTGGGTTGAAAGCGAAAATTTGAGGTCTTGTAGAGACTTTCATGGTCTTTCAACATGCGCAAGGGTTAAAGGCCTAAGAGTTTTTATTTTCGAGTAGTGATTTTTTAAAGAAAACCGTGTATGTTTTGTAAATGTTCAACTGAGCCAAGTTTCAAAGTTTCGATAAAAATTGGGAAACTTTTCCATTAAACCAAAAACGTCCGAGATTATAGAGTGTTTTGTGGTCTCTAAAATAGCAGATCCAGCAATTGTGTGCGAAAATCTGTTTTCGGGTTAGCATTTTTTTAAGTAGACAGTGTCCGTCCTGGAATCGGATGCGCTTCTTAAGTTTTTGGTGAAAATTCGAAATCTTTCCAGCTATTATGGAACCTTATCTGCTCTATAAAGTGATTCCAATGGTTCCTGATATTTGAAAAAATAGCCCAATTTTGTCTAAACCGCCGTCCAAAAGTGAGAACGGTAATTTTGCTTTTTCAGTGAAAACTGCCGAAATTTCATGAATTAAATGGTTTGGTTGGTTGGTTAAATGGTGTTTTTTATGCTCCATCCAGTGATGTAAAAATAAACTATCAAAATAGCAAAAGTAATTGGTTCTTGAGTTATGAGCAGGAAAGTGGCTCAAATGAGCTTAAACTTCGATGCAAAAAACCAAAAATGTTCCAAAATTCCCAAATTCACAAAGTTCTAAAATTGTTAAAATTCCTTGTAGTAATTTCCTACTTCAACTACAGGGTCATTCAAAGTAGAATGGAGGATTCAAAATAAGTTTCGACCCCAAAAGTATACTTAGTGCTGAATGAATGTATTAAACATCTAAAAGTAAAGGTGGCCAACGTTTTGAAAAGTGTTAATCGAAGTTACCCATCAGAGAGACAGTGGCAGAGGCTCTCAGCGGCGTGCGTAATATATTGATACTTAAATCAACTAAATAGCTGATTGGTTTATTAGTATAAAAACCGACAAAACTAAACCAATTAGATGATTTCGCTTTTCGTTTCGCGAATAAACCGTTTAGAATTCCGGCCAATGTCCACATGTTTGTGTACCGATCCAATAATGACAGTGTAATAGATCTTGTTAATATCGATCATGAATGGACGTAAGAGTGCATGACCCAAAACTGTTAGCCCCTTATTTGTTGCGTAATCAAGATCAGCGTAACTGTATTCAGTAGGGTCCGACACCCCAATCGAAGGGATTTCTTTGTGTTGACATTATTTGCAACGAATCATTTTCTATTGCCTTAATGAATAGGGGCGATTTTATCTCTCGTCAGTATTGAGAAGCGAATTTTAATGCTGTTACACTTAATCTTGTTTAGGCGAGTGAAAAAAATTAGCGAATCGGTCATGCATACTAATCAAATCCGACTCATCAGCAGTTGATTGACCTAAAAGATGCAATTTTGATCAAATTATTTGTTAACCCACATTGACTAATTAAAGGAAAAGTATGATTATTGTATCCCGAGCAGATAGGAATCGGGGGAAAAATTGTGAATGAAGCTCAAAAGGCTAAGCCGCATAAAACAAAGCGCTATCGCTCAGATCGATCTTCCAAATTAATTAATATAATTGAAAACATGTACGTCAGAAACCTTAAGCGGACAAGTGAATATCGTTTTACTTGTCATTTGTGACCGCCTCGTTATCGGCATCGCACTGCAGCGGATCTAAGGACGTTACGAGGACTTGATATGTTAAAAAATCGCCAGATATTCCATCTCGAGATTGTCGGCTTAATAATGTTTATAAATCCTTTTGAACGCATCGCGAAGGGACAAAGATGGAAAGGGGCGATCGCTATCGACACCAAATCATCAATATTTATATGCATCAGTTTCCCTAGTTTTCCTCCTAACAGGTTCACCTGAATTCTAATTCACAAACAATTCGTAAAACACGAAAAGCCGTTACTAAAATTGTAAACAGTCACTGGTGAAAGTCACATGGATTCAGATCTGCCATTTGGCAGGCCATTGCAACCAAACCGCATTTTCAAGGTTTCTGACAATATGAAAAAATGTAGTTCAAGTATCGGTTTTTGGTCCAGGTCAGTGAATTAGGGAAGTTTTCGACAAATGAAGTTTGATATTTCCGCATTTTTTGGAAAAACATCCTGGAAGAGCGCTCAAGAGCAATAGTCTTGAAGCTTTTCGAATGAAGAATTTTTCGAAGAGACAGGCACAGTCTCTTCGAGTTGTCTTTAGAGCCTTTCATGCTCTATGCAATGAAGTACTTTGCAACTTTTGAAGTCGTTTTATTTTCGAGATATGATTTTTTAAAGTAAACCCTGGTGTGTTCCTCCAGTGTTAAAACGAGCCAAGTTTCAAAGCTTCGTCAAAAATCGGAAAATTTTGCTTTCCAATAGGAAATTTCACCTTTGCTAGAACCTTTTGTGCTCTATACTTGGCTCCAAGAAGTAAAGCTCTAGAGAACTTGGTTTTGGAGCTGTGATTTTTTAAAAGAAACTGTGCATGCTCTTCAGGTGTTAAAATCAGCCAAGTTTCAAACTCTGGGTAAATTTGAAAAATTTGCAGGTCTTATAGAGCCTCCTATGCTCTATCAATTAGCGTAAGCGAGACAAGTCTAAGAGTTTACATTTTCCAGTTATAATTTCTTAAAGAAAATCGTGTACGTTCTACAAATGTTCAAATGAGCCAAGTTTCAAAGTTTCGATAAAAATAAGGAAACTTTTGCTTTAAACTAAATATTTACAATCTTATAGAGCGTCTTGTGGTCTATCAAAGAGCAGAACCAGCAATTGTCTGCTTCGTTTTTGACTTACCATTTTTTAAAGTAGACAGTGTCAGTCCTCGAAATGTTACAGATTCTAAGTCCAGCCAAAACCAAGAAAATTTGGCTTCAAAATAAAAATTTTGCAGTATCTGCATTCTTCTCTTCTCTATTAACAGATACAACGCGTAATAGTCTAGAAATTTCCATTTTTGAGTTATGAGTTTATAAAAGATTCCGCGTACATTTTAGAGTTGATCGGGGCGAGCTTCTTAAGCTTCGCTAAAAATTTGAAATGTTCGTCTCCCCCACTGAAATTTTTTTTACTGTTTAGAACCTAATCTGCTCTATAAAATGGCAAAATTAGCAGTCCCCGAGAAAATTCCATAGTTGAAATGTGTTTTTTTTTAAGTAAATATGGGTGTTTTACATTTGCTCGAGTTTCGCTAAAAATTGGGGAACTATTCCTGTAAGCTGAAGTGCTCAGCTCGCATAGAGCCTTTCATGCTCTAAGCAATGAAGTAATTTGCAACTTTTGAAGCCGTTTTATTTTCGAGATATGATTTTTTAAAGTAAACCCTGTTGTGTTCCTCCAGTGTTAAAACGAGCCAAGTTTCAAAGCTTCGTCAAAAATCGGAAAATTTTGCTTTCGAATAGGAAATTTCACCTTTGCTAGAACCTTTTGTGCTCTATACTTAACTCCAAGAAGCAAAGCTCTAGAGAACTTGGTTTTGGAGCTGTGATTTTTTAAAAGAAACTGTGCATGCTCTTCAGGTGTTAAAATCAGCCAAGTTTCAAACTCTGGGTAAATTTGAAAAATTTGCAGGTCTTATAGAGCCTTCTATGCTCTATCAATCAGCGTAAGCGAGACAAGTCTAAGAGTTTGCATTTTCCAGTTATAATTTTTTAAAGAAAATCGTGTACGTTCTACAAATGTTCAAATGAGCCAAGTTTCAAAGTTTCGATAAAAATAAGGAAACTTTTGCTTTAAACTAAATATTTACAATCGTATAGAGCGTCTTGTGGTCTATCAAAGAGCAGAACCAGCAATTGTCTACTCGGTTTTTGACTTACCATTTTTTAAAGTAGACAGTGTCAGTCCTCTAAATGTTACAGATTCTAAGTGCAGCCAAAACCCAGAAAATTCGGCTTCAAAATAAAAATTTTGCAGTATCTGCATTCTTCTCTTCTCTATTAACAGATACAACGCGTAATAGTCTAGAAATTTCCATTTTTGAGTTATGAGTTTATAAAAGATTCCGCGTACATTTTAGAGTTGATCGGTGGCGAGCTTATTAAGCTTCGCTAAAAATTGGAAATGTTCGTTTTCCCACTGAATTTTTTTTAATGTTTTGAACCTAATCTGCTCTATAAAATGGCAAAATTAGCAGTCCCCGAGAAAATTCCATTGTTGAAATGTGGTTTTTTTTAAGTAAATATGGGTGTTTTACATTTGCTCGAGTTTCGCTAAAAATTGGGGAACTATTCCTGTAAGCTGAAGTTCTCAGCTCGCATAGAGCCTTTCATGCTCTAAGCAATGAAGTAATTTGCAACTTTTGAAGCCGTTTTATTTTCGAGATATGATTTTTTAAAGTAAACCCTGTTGTGTTCCTCCAGTGTTAAAACGAGCCAAGTTTCAAAGCTTCGTCAAAAATCGGAAAATTTTGCTTTCGAATCGGAAATTTCACCTTTGCTAGAACCTTTTGTGCTCTATACTTAACTCCAAGAAGCAAAGCTCTAGAGAACTTGGTTTTGGAGCTGTGATTTTTTAAAAGAAACTGTGCATGCTCTTCAGGTGTTAAAATCAGCCAAGTTTCAAACTCTGGGTAAATTTGAAAAATTTGCAGGTCTTATAGAGCCTTCTATGCTCTATCAATCAGCGTAAGCGAGACAAGTCTAAGAGTTTACATTTTCCAGTTATAATTTTTTAAAGAAAATCGTGTACGTTCTACAAATGTTCAAATGAGCCAAGTTTCAAAGTTTCGATAAAAATAAGGAAACTTTTGCTTTAAACTAAATATTTACAATCTTATAGAGCGTCTTGTGGTCTATCAAAGAGCAGAACCAGCAATTGTCTGCTTCGTTTTTGACTTACCATTTTTTAAAGTAGACAGTGTCAGTCCTCGAAATGTTACAGATTCTAAGTCCAGCCAAAACCAAGAAAATTCGGCTTCAAAATAAAAATTTTGCAGTATCTGCATTCTTCTCTTCTCTATTAACAGATACAACGCGTAATAGTCTAGAAATTTCCATTTTTGAGTTATGAGTTTATAAAAGATTCCGCGTACATTTTAGAGTTGATCGGGGGCGAGCTTCTTAAGCTTCGCTAAAAATTGGAAATGTTCGTCTCCCCACTGAAATTTTTTGAATGTTTAGAACCTAATCTGCTCTATAAAATGGCAAAATTAGCAGTCCCCGAGAAAATTCCATTGTTGAAATATGATTTTTTTAAAAGTAAATATGCGTGTTTTACATTAGCTCGAGTTTTGCTAAAAATTGGGAAACTATTCCTGTAAGCTGAAGTGCTCAGCTCGTATAGAGCCTTTCATGCTCTAAGCAATGAAGTAATTTGCAACTTTTGAAGCCGTTTTATTTTCGAGATATGATTTTTTAAAGTAAACCCTGTTGTGTTCCTCCAGTGTTAAAACGAGCCAAGTTTCAAAGCTTCGTCAAAAATCGGAAAATTTTGCTTTCAAATCGGAAATTTCACCTCTGCTAGAACCTTTTGTGCTCTATACTTAACTCCAAGAAGCAAAGCTCTAGAGAACTTGGTTTTGGAGCTGTGATTTTTTAAAAGAAACTGTGCATGCTCTTCAGGTGTTAAAATCAGCCAAGTTTCAAACTCTGGGTAAATTTGAAAAATTTGCAGGTCTTATAGAGCCTTCTATGCTCTATCAATCAGCGTAAGCGAGACAAGTCTAAGAGTTTACATTTTCCAGTTATAATTTTTTAAAGAAAATCATGTACGTTCTACAAATGTTCAAATGAGCCGAGTTTCAAAGTTTCGATAAAAATAAGGAAACTTTTGCTTTAAACTAAATATTTACAATCTTATAGAGCGTCTTGTGGTCTATCAAAGAGCAGAACCAGCAATTGTCTGCTTCGTTTTTGACTTACCATTTTTTAAAGTAGACAATGTCAGTCCTCGAAATGTTACAGATTCTAAGTGCAGCCAAAACCCAGAAAATTCGGCTTCAAAATAAAAATTTTGCAGTATCTGCATTCTTCTCTTCTCTATTAACAGATACAACGCGTAATAGTCTAGAAATTTCCATTTTTGAGTTATGAGTTTATAAAAGATTCCGCGTACATTTTAGAGTTGATCGGGGGCGAGCTTCTTAAGCTTCACTAAAAATCGGAAATGTTCGTCTCGATCGAAATGCCTTTCATGCTCTATGCAATGAAGTACTTTGCAACTTTTGAAGTCGTTTAATTTTCGAGATATGATTTTTTAAAGTAAACCCTGTTGCGTTCCTCCAGTGTTAGAACGAGCCAAGTTTCAAAGCTTCGTCAAAAATCGGAAAATTTTGCTTTCAAATCGGAAATTTCACCTCTGCTAGAACCTTTTGTGCTCTATACTTAACTCCAAGAAGCAAAGCTCTAGAGAACTTGGTTTTGGAGCTGTGATTTTTTAAAAGAAACTGTGCATGCTCTTCAGGTGTTAAAATCAGCCAAGTTTCAAACTCTGGGTAAATTTGAAAAATTTGCAGGTCTTATAGAGCCTTCTATGCTCTATCAATCAGCGTAAGCGAGACAAGTCTAAGAGTTTACATCTTCCAGTTATAATTTTTTAAAGAAAATCGTGTACGTTCTGCAAATGTTCAAATGAGCCGAGTTTCAAAGTTTCGATAAAAATAAGGAAACTTTTGCTTTAAACTAAATATTTACAATCTTATAGAGCGTCTTGTGGTCTATCAAAGAGCAGAACCAGCAATTGTCTGCTTCGTTTTTGACTTACCATTTTTTAAAGTAGACAATGTCAGTCCTCGAAATGTTACAGATTCTAAGTGCAGCCAAAACCCAGAAAATTCGGCTTCAAAATAAAAATTTTGCAGTATCTGCATTCTTCTCTTCTCTATTAACAGATACAACGCGTAATAGTCTAGAAATTTCCATTTTTGAGTTATGAGTTTATAAAAGATTCCGCGTACATTTTAGAGTTGATCGGGGCGAGCTTCTTAAGCTTCGCTAAAAATTTGAAATGTTCGTCTCCCCCACTGAAATTTTTTTAATGTTTAGAACCTAATCTGCTCTATAAAATGGCAAAATTAGCAGTCCCCGAGAAATTTCCATTGTTGAAATGTGGTTTTTTTTAAGTAAATATGGGTGTTTTACATTTGCTCGAGTTTTGCTAAAAATTGAGGAATTACTCCTGTAAGCTGAAGTTCTCAGCTCGCATAGAGCCTTTCATGCTCTAAGCAATGAAGTAATTTGCAACTTTTGAAGGCGTTTTATTTTCGAGATATGATTTTTTAAAGTAAACCCTGTTGTGTTCCTCCAGTGTTAAAACGAGCCAAGTTTCAAAGCTTCGTCAAAAATCGGAAAATTTTGCTTTCGAATCGGAAATTTCACCTTTGCTAGAACCTTTTGTGGTCTATACTTAACTGCAAGAAGCAAAGGTCTAGAGAACTTGGTTTTGGAGCTGTGATTTTTTAAAAGAAACTGTGCATGCTCTTCAGGTGTTAAAATCAGCCAAGTTTCAAACTCTGGGTAAATTTGAAAAATTTGCAGGTCTTATAGAGCCTCCTATGCTCTATCAATCAGCGTAAGCGAGACAAGTCTAAGAGTTTACATTTTCCAGTTATAATTTTTTAAAGAAAATCGTGTACGTTCTACAAATGTTCAAATGAGCCAAGTTTCAAAGTTTCGATAAAAATAAGGAAAATTTTGCTTTAAACTAAATATTTACAATCTTATAGAGCGTCTTGTGGTCTATCAAAGAGCAGAACCAGCAATTGTCTACTCCGTTTCTGACTTACCATTTTTTAAAGTAGACAGTGTCAGTCCTCGAAATGTTACAGATTCTAAGTCCAGCCAAAACCAGAAAATTCGGCTTCAAAATAAAAATTTTGCAGTATCTGCATTCTTCTCTTCTCTATTAACAGATACAACGCGTAATAGTCTAGAAATTTCCATTTTTGAGTTATGAGTTTATAAAAGATTCCGCGTACATTTTAGAGTTGATCGGGGGCGAGCTTCTTAAGCTTCGCTAAAAATTGGAAATGTTCGTCTCCCCACTGAAATTTTTTGAATGTTTAGAACCTAATCTGCTCTATAAAATGGCAAAATTAGCAGTCCCCGAGAAAATTCCATAGTTGAAATGTGGTTTTTTTTTTAAGTAAATATGGGTGTTTTACATTTGCTCGAGTTTCGCTAAAAATTGGTGAATTATTCCTGTAAGCTGAAGTTCTCAGATCGCATAGAGCCTTTCATGCTCTATGCAATGAAGTACTTTGCAACTTTTGAAGTCGTTTAATTTTCGAGATATGATTTTTTAAAGTAAACCCTGTTGCGTTCCTCCAGTGTTAGAACGAGCCAAGTTTCAAAGCTTCGTCAAAAATCGGAAAATTTTGCTTTCAAATCGGAAATTTCACCTCTGCTAGAACCTTTTGTGCTCTATACTTAACTCCAAGAAGCAAAGCTCTAGAGAACTTGGTTTTGGAGCTGTGATTTTTTAAAAGAAACTGTGCATGCTCTTCAGGTGTTAAAATCAGCCAAGTTTCAAACTCTGGGTAAATTTGAAAAATTTGCAGGTCTTATAGAGCCTCCTATGCTCTATCAATCAGCGTAAGCGAGACAAGTCTAAGAGTTTACATTTTCCAGTTATAATTTTTTAAAGAAAATCATGTACGTTCTACAAATGTTCAAATGAGCCAAGTTTCAAAGTTTCGATAAAAATAAGGAAACTTTTGCTTTAAACTAAATATTTACAATCTTATAGAGCGTCTTGTGGTCTATCAAAGAGCAGAACCAGCAATTGTCTGCTTCGTTTTTGACTTACCATTTTTTAAAGTAGACAATGTCAGTCCTCGAAATGTTACAGATTCTAAGTGCAGCCAAAACCCAGAAAATTCGGCTTCAAAATAAAAATTTTGCAGTATCTGCATTCTTCTCTTCTCTATTAACAGATACAACGCGTAATAGTCTAGAAATTTCCATTTTTGAGTTATGAGTTTATAAAAGATTCCGCGTACATTTTAGAGTTGATCGGGGGCGAGCTTCTTAAGCTTCACTAAAAATCGGAAATGTTCGTCTCGATCGAAATGCCTTTCATGCTCTATGCAATGAAGTACTTTGCAACTTTTGAAGTCGTTTTATTTTCGAGATATGATTTTTTAAAGTAAACCCTGTTGTGTTCCTCCAGTATTAAAACGAGCCAAGTTTCAAAACTTCGTCAAAAATCGGAAAATTTTGCTTTCCAAGCGGAAATTTCACCTGTGGTAGAACCTTTTGTGGTAGAAGCAAGGGTCTAGAGAACTTGGTTTTGGAGCTGTGATTTTTTAGAAGAAACCACCCTGCTCATTCTCCAGAGGACTGAGTAACTCGACACACAGCAATGCTCCTGCTACGAAGATTAAAGAAGAAACAAACTTTTCATACTAAGTCAAAGACCTCGTTTCAGCTCTGCCAGTTTTTACTTGTAATTCTGGCAGGGTTTTAATGAGGAAGAACTGTTGAAGAAAAAAGTGGCCTAATTCCACCGAAAAGAAGCAGAGGCGTGTTAAAGTAAACTAGAGAAAACTCTAACTATACTCAATCATAACCCACCACCAATGGGACCAATTTATCGAAATCCAATTAGCCAATGGGATCGAAGCAAAACATGTCACTTCACAGCAGGTTCACATTAAAGTTAAATCATCCGACTAATGAAACCGATTTGGCGTTAATGACCACCTACGTATCCTTACGACTGTGCAGTCCACTTGCATCGAAATAAAAATATGTTTTTAATGAATTAACTTATACCAACCCGAATGGTGAATAGCCCGATAATTTTCAATAGTAGTTTTGTTGTAATTTGTACTTTCAACGGCGAATGTTACCAGCAAAAGTAGCCGGTAGCTGTGGAGCGTTCTTTAGTGATCAAAGTCGGTAAGACGCATGAAAAGATAGTGACTGTTAAAATCCTTTCGACCATTATAAGGCGGTATGGGCTTTACAAGCGGGATATGTCTGGTATAAATGTGAATAGTTGATTCATCTTATTTTTATTTTGTTTGTTTGCTTGCTTGCCTCAATGGTATCGCCATAGTGCAAGCTGCAGCTGAACAAGAAATTCAGTGCTTTATCTCAAAAATAGGGGCAAAAGTTTTTAAAACAGGAAGAGGATACATGCACTTAAGGCACTGTCCTACTGAGGTCATATCTAATTTGACCTGTATTTTTAGCGCTGATTAAATTTTTTCTTCAATTTTTAGAGCATTCACAGTCTGCTGCCGCTGAACATTTTCAGAGCTTGTTCGCTTTCTTGTCAGATTCCATCGCTTAAATGAAACATGGCAAGAAATCTTGCACTTGGAAATAATTTTTTTGTCCCCTTTTTACTTTAAAAGCAATTTATTCTCAAATTAATTATTTTCGCTTACAAATCTGCAAATGCTCAATTCGTCTCTATTTTTTCAAACGCATACCTATTAAACATTGATGAATCTTTCGCTTTTGTAAAATAGTTTCAAACATGAGAAAGACGGTGTATTATTCCCAACAAAAGGCTTTGTTCAAAAAGCGATATTGAAGTTGCCCAAAAAGGGGGATAAAACAGCGAAACTGTAATATAGCCTTTGCTTGTTGGAAATGATGAACTCTATTGTTGACATTATTTTCATTTCTGTAAGTAATATTTGCTCTTTGTTTTTATCTGTTACTTTTAGTTGGGAAGGTTTTAATATGGGATCAGAGCCAGGCCGACAAATCCATCTGAAAAGCCTATTAGAACGTAACTTCCACCAACTTTAAAAACCGACGTACTTACGAATGTCCTGAGGAAGCTTCCATAACTAATGGGCGAAACGTCGACAAGTGCAGATAACGAGTTTTGGGTTAATTTAAGTCGAATAATTTGAAATATAAAATTATGGAAACCGAAACCTGCGTGTTTATAACAGAAATCGACATCGGCCTCAAACACATCTTGATAGGACCGTACCCCCTTCACATCAGTTGACAAAAGACAGGTGAAATTGAATCTTTTTGTATCTCGGTCTCGATACGACCGACCAGGTAATATTATACGTTGTTATCTAGTGTTAAAATCTGCCCGCCACGTAAAAATGTCAATAAGTTGATGGCTTTTTACGGTATTACTGCCATGGATGGTAAAAAATCACCCCTAAGGTACACCCTCGTAGGGACAATTAGACCGTATCAAATGATTCTGGGGATTTATGTGGGAGATGAGAAGGATTCACTATTGTTGCAGTTGGCATTATCGAATTTATTCTTTAGGAGGTTTACTATCAACGAACATGACTGTGTCGTCTGCAAAACAGTTTAGGTGTTAGCGAATGAAGCCAAAATTTCGCCTACATGAGATTAGGTGCGATTGTTTGGCCTCCAAGTTCTCCCGATCTGATATCAATTGGCTATTTTCGATAACAACTGAAATACTGCGTGCAGTAAGAGACTTTAACATATTGAACCATGTTTTTTCCTCCTTCGTCCTCAATAGGAATTTGGGAATTTTGAAGCGAACACACCAAAGATGCTTGCTATGATTGCTAGCGAAACGTCCGGACGAAGTTATCGACAACGGCCTAAACAAACCGAAAAATCACCGATTGCTAAAAACAGTCATAACTCAAGCATCGCTTTTCGAAAGATTTTAAACAATGCATTTTCTTCAAGAACAAGGAAGCTTTGGCCATCAGCAGTACTACCAACAATTTTTGATGGAACTTGGCAATGCAGAATAGCTGAAACGGCTCAAAACCGGTATTGGAGGTCTGCTCCTACTTAGATTAACAGATTTGCTTATTGGGAGTAATTGCATCCCAGGATCCTAGTTCAATGGTTGCGGAGTTAGAACAATGGTACCAGGGAGATATTGTGAGAGGAGCAAAGTCACAAAGGCTGAGATGGACAGGACACATATACAAAGCCCCGGATGACAGAATACTGAAAATTACAGGGCAGGAAGCACCGACGAGCAGAAGACCACATGGAGGAACAATGTTTTATCGGATATGCGGAAGATGGGCATTGAAAATGGACAGGAAACCATGCTTGATAGAAGTCGATGGAGGCAAATTGTGCTTGCAGTCAAGACCCACATGGGGATGTAGTGCTCCTTGAAGAAGAAGAAGAAGAAGAACAACCACCTAATTCTACCCTAAACATCCTTCTCTAATAATATACAGGGTGTGCCTTTTTGTGGGAAATTTATCGACATTTCAACCTGCAAAACAGCGTGTGTATTAGTTTGCTGAACTGGATTGGATTTATTAGGAGTTTATCCTAAAGCTCGTTTGTAGTTTATCAGCGAAGCCGAAACGAATAATTTCGAGCCCAAATAAACGAAACAAGAACTAATGAGCAACAGATTAATAATTTCATATTAGGGCGTCCGTATAATGCAGAATCAATCAATATTCAGCCATGTAACATTATTCACCGTGTTTCCGTATAAATATTCACCTGCAGTTTAAATGCACATATTTTAATATAATTTCTCTGTTTATCGACTTAATTAAATTTCATAGGTTACGTCTACTTTTGAAACTTTAATGAAAGCCCAGCTGGTTCGTTTTGTTAGTTTTTATAATTAAAGTTAAACATAGTGCTTGTTTGTTTTGCCAATGACTATTCATTTATTAATGGGTTTCGTCATTTCATGTAGAAAAATGCCGGTTTTACAGCAACAAAGGGGATTTAGAGAGCAACAACATTCTCATCTAATTGAGTGATTAAAATCGAGGCCTAGATCAGGCCCTAGAAGGTTTCACGTTGGAAAACTTGACACCTTAATTTGAAACAAAACATCTCGGCCGGACCACCAACCATCTTGCGCTTTCTTTGATTAAAGCCCAAAGAAATGCTCCATCTCGATAAGGGGCAGCGATCCATCATATTCTTGGAGAGGAAAACTGCCTTAATGAATCGACAGCCGCCCGCTACATTTACGACATGCTAAGATGACGATAAAAATAATGTTAAAAATCACATAAATGCCCGATTCTTAATTTGCTTTTGATCAATTAGACGTGGATGTTTGCATCGGTCCTGCCAAAACATCGCGAAAAAACCCGTTCCCATACGGTTATTATTGAAAAATGTTGTTTTCCTTACCCCATAACATCATCGTGTCAAGTTAATTATCGAGTAATTTTCGAACTAATTTAAATGTGATTTGAGCGAAGGCACATATTAAGTAAATTAAAACAGCGTATGCTTCACTCACTTTTAACCGAATAAGTTGGCATGGAATTTAAATTTACCCGGTTGGGGGCAATTTGCTGGGAAAATCATCAAAAAATTGAGACGCCTCAATATTTTCTCTGGTTTTTTGCTGTATATTGCAACAAAAGAAAGCAAACATCCCGATACAAAACCGTCTTGTTCCTTGCGTGTATTAAAATCAACATTAAACTAAAAATTGGTTTATTCTGCTGCAACGTAGCATAAGAATTTTTCCATACAGATGATTCACTATCGTTTTTCTAAAAACGAATCATCGCGGTCGGTTCCTTTCATGTGTGCAAGACTAAAAGATAAACATCGTTACCTATAGGTGTTCCATAAAAAAGTTACATCTCATATGAACTACATATAATAGGCGGAACCTTTGAGTCTTAAAAGTTCCTCGTAGAAGAATAAAAATTTGTAGTAAGCTTAAGAAAGGACGAGCTTTTTACATTATAAGGATTAGAGGAAACACAGGTATCGAGCCGAGCCAATATTGTGGCTGTGGGGTTTTAGAAAGATTGGCTCGACTTATCTCGGCATTATTGGACCTTTTCATTTTTCTGATATGGATATCGAGCTTTCGGTTTCTCCGCTTCGAGATTTTGTTAGTATACTTCGGCTCAGCCGCAAAAATAACAATGTTACCAGTTTAATGCGCTAAAGGTATTTTTAATGGAATTAATCATTAACTTTAACTCTGATATCTACAGAACAGTTCAGAAAAATTCATGCCACTCGGAGGGAATTAACATTTTTGTTCTTTTGGGGTGGTAAGAAAGTGAACGCCAATCTTGCAATCTGCAAATCGACCAAAAATGTTCAAACCAACTTACTAGAAAACAGACAACTACAAGTACGAATTGACAAAACACTGTCATTTTCTTTTTCCCCTGAACAAGGGCTCCCTCAAGGATCCCCGCTCTCACCGTTTCTCTACAATATATACTGCCTTGACATATACAATTACAACTTACCAGACAAAAATCAAATCGACAGATCGGCATACATATTACAATACGCAGACGACACGGCACTTATTGTACATGACAAAACTACTGAGAGAGCAGCTCAAAGACTCCAAACACTAACAAACAACACAATGACATGGTTTTATAAATGGAGACTAACACCAAACGCGTCAAAAAACCAACTTCTGCTCACAAACCACAGACTCAACGCTGACTCCCCTACAATAACTGCAGACGGCCAAACGACACAACCAAAAAACGACGTAAAATACCTTGGAATCACAATTGACCACAAACTTAAATTCACTAAACACATACGAAACATCAGGGCAGAAACTATAAAGAGAACAAAACACTTCCGATCACTAACCTACAAAGACAGAGGAATCAGCACAAACACCGCCACCAAAATATATAAAGCTATTTGTAGACCCTTGCTAGACTTTGGACATATACTCATGACCAACGGAACAGAAAGGACAAAACGTTATACACAAACAACAGAACAAATTGCACTAAGACTAATAACACGAATAAGACACCCCCAAAACCCACTACACAACCCCCCCACCCAACTACTATACGAACACACAAACATGACAAAGATCTCGGAAAGACTCATACAGCTACAGACAAAATGGACAAACAAGCCCTACAACTGGATCATACTGAATCCCCTTTGTCTTACAAGACCAACCAGACAATCCCGGCTTCCGTTCCCCTACATTCAACGCTACTCGAACACTTACAAACGCAACTGACTACTGGACAATAAAATAATTTCTTCTTGCCACTGAAATTTTATTTAATAATATTGTTAACCTAGAATAAGAGAATTTTCATATTTGTTTTTTATTTAGATTAAGACTACATGTATTAAACAAGGGCAGAACGACCGATAGGTCGATAGCCTTTTTTAGAAATAAAGATCTTTACTACTACTGTTCAAACCACTGAAATAACTTTTATCAACAGTCAAAAATACAGTCCTCTTATGTGCCCTACTTTGTACCTACTTTATATGCTTATTAAAACAACCATATAGTAGTCAAAACAAAAAAAAACTACCAAAACAGAAGTAATGCGACGGATGAAAAAAGAACTGTTAGATACCAAAAAATCTCGGAAACTTAGTCAGTATTTCGGCCACATAATGAGGAACCCAAATAGATACGGGCTGCTACAGGAAATCCTACAAGGGCAAAATTAACAGCAGGAGAGCACCTGACCGAAGGAGAGTATCTTGGTTGACAAACCTTAGAACGTGGGTTGACAAATCATCAACAGAACTTGTCCGAATCGCCATTAACAAATTAAGAATAGCCACGCTGATCCGGAACGAATAGGCACTTGAAGAAGAAGCAGTAGTACTGTGGGGGACCCGGATGGGTCCGGCGAGTAGGCCTTAAAGGCCCTTGTCGCCATTCCCCCTCCATCCATCCCCACCTTACCACTCCTGATCTTCGCCACCCAGGCGTCCCGTCTCCACTCCAAGGAAGACAATTCGAGGCGGGAGAGTGTGGAGGCCCCAAGAAGGCAGGCAGACTCCTAGTAGGTGGTATGATGTTTCATTGTGGACATACGGGGCTATCACCAATTGGGCGCTCGCGAGCCGTCGGTGTACCAACATTCTTTCTCCCATCCTTCATCCAACTTTCTTTTGTTGGGATTTGCACCTTAAACCTCCTTTGTACCTAGGATTGGAAGATCCCGATGCATGGCGGTCCCTATTTTTTTGTTTCTCCAAAGTCAACGAAAGCTCCAGAATTTCTGGGATTCTGGATTTCTTCCCATAAAATCCAAAAATGTACTCTTCAATCTGCGTTTCCGTAAGGAACTTTATACGCGAGATCCGGGTATAATAGAAACAAAGTTTCCGAAAAAATTAAAAAACCAGCAACAATTTTAAATTACTGAATTTTTGGGCAAGTTAGAACTAACGTTTCGTTTGCCAAAATCGAAAAAATCACCATTTATAGGGATTTGTGAATTTACAGGTAAAGAAAAACGCTCACAATAAACAAAAGCAATTTGGAAAAAACTGAATATTCAAAAATCAATAAAAATTCCAAAACCTCTGTAATTCTGAGAAGATTACAACGAAGACCTTTTCTAACAGAATCCAAAAATTTGCTTTTCTATTTGACCTGCAAGCGATTTCAAAAATTGTTGAAAAAAGATTGTTCAAAAATCAAGGAAAATGTCAAAACTACTGAAATTCTGAGAAAATTACAGCTAAGGTCTCTTCTACGAAAATTCAAAAATTCACCCTGCAAGAAAACTAGAGATTTTATAAGGAAAAGTGCGTACTGAATGTTGAAAAATTCACCGAGAATTTCAGATCCACTGGAATTCTGAGCAAATTGTAACTAAGTGCAAAAAATTCTCGACAACCACTAGCATTCCGAAATTCCCTAAACAATTCAAATTGACTTTCAGCTAAAGTGTGAAATACATCCCCATTTTCTACCTGAAAGGTTTAGAAGTTAGCGCTTGCGGTCGTCAACATTATTTGTAAGTTAAATGTGCACCTAAATCGGCTTTGCAAACACTATCAATCACTTCAGGTTCGTATTATTCCAAGAAGTTGAGCTTTGTTTTCTAAAGTGCCAGTTTGAGGCGATTTTAAGCTGCTCAGCACCAGTTCCTTAATACACTGCTAGTTTCCGGGTAGAATCGGATAATTTGATATCTTCCTTTTGAAAAAAGCACCATGGTTTGGGAATTATTCATTTACGCTGTGGTCTCCAAAGCTGCGTTCACCGGAATTGTTACCAGACCTCCCGCACACTTTCTTAAATTGATCTTTCGGATTATATTCCGCATCCCGACTGAGAAATACCTGGTTTTGGCCCCCGGAACGCACGTCAGCAGCGGCACTTTTGATTGGCATTGGACTTGTTTGCCAGGCATAAGATTAGTGAAACTAAATAGTCCAAAACTCACGTTGCTACCGTGTCCAAAACCGTGTCCCGCCGCGTTTTTTATTTACTTTCCAGTCCTCTTAGGACTTGCTCTGTTTCTTTACGAGAAAAGCCAGACTAAGACTACAAAGACAATTTTCAAAGACCAAAACAGGAAGCTCTATAGAATAATCGAGCGTTTGAGATAATGGCAGGCATTTACGGAACGGTAAATTTTTAGGAGTCAATATCAATAACCGGACAATGTCCCTACAGATGAGCGCCTCTAACACTTTGCTTGGTTGTGCACTTTAGTTTTATCGAAATTAGACTTTTTAATCTTTAAATTCGCGCTTTTTTTCCAAGTTTACTTTTATTGCTTGTACTTGTAGCTAGCTCATGGTCCTTGATGTGGTGCAGGAACTGGTCATCGCATGTGGTCCACGTCTTCTTCTTAGACTGTGTCCGCAGGGAGAGGTCTGCGGTCACAGGGGAATTCTTGCTTTGCCGGCTCCTATCCAGGAACTTTGATGTTAAGTTCCGGATATGGTCCAGCAAGTCTTCTGTTTTCAGGTCTCTTTGCAGGGTGGAATTTCTGACAAAGTACGGGGCCTTGGCTGCTATCCTCAGTATGCTGTTCTGCATCACCGCCAGTTTCTTCTTTTGCGAGGTGTAGGCCGTGAACCATTGTTACCTTTGTTCGCAGGAAGCGCTTACCAGTCAGCAGAGGATAGTATCGGGATAGATCGGGAAGTACTGAAGACCCAAGATTGCATTTGCCACTGTGGTGAGGTTCTCAATTGTTGTCTCTGGTAGTTTCTTGAGGACCTCATTTGATATTCCATCATGTCCAGGAGCCTTTTTCTTCTTTGTCCCCTTGATGATGTGCTGGATGATCCCCTTGGTGACTCTCTTGGCTTTGGTGGTCTGCCAGTTTTGGAAGTGGGCGGCTACCATCTTTTCCACTTCCTCTTCTTGCTCTGGGTGATCAACCAGGTTTACTCTACATTGAAGCTCTAGCTGGTTGGCTCCACTTTTCCTTTGGGGTCCACAGTGGTGATTCCGTTTTCTTGGATGGGTGGTATTGGTTGCCTTGGTCCTGTATTGAGGTTGCTGACCAGTTTCTAAAGCTCTTGGTTTGACTCGTCAGCCTCTATTTCGTCCATGCGAGCATCCCAGTGCTGCGACCGAACTTCCTTCATGTCTTCCTAGATCGCAGCCTGGAGGCGGTTGACTTGCCTTTTTAGGTATGGATCTTGTGTTCGCATGGCCCTGTGTCGGATCCGATTCTTCTCCCTGATTTTGGCTTTTAACCAGGAGGTATTTGGTCCAGTTTGGTTGACCGGTACGACGGATTGACTTGTTGAGACTGTCCAGGGCGTTCTTGATTTCCCTGGTGAGCTTTTCGACTGCCTGGTCCAGGTCGTCCTCTGCTGTGGGCTGAGGGATCCTGCTGGAGCTTTCCAATACCTGCTGGAAAGTCTGCCAGTTGATGATCCTTTTAGTCGCAGTGGTACCATTGACTTGGTTTGGTGCAATTTGCAGGAGTATCGGCAAGTGGTCCAACTACAGTTCCTGAAGTACTTCGGGGCTGGACAGTCTTCCTGCGTTTTTGTACAGGAGTATGTCCAGGATGTCTGGAATGTCCTGGATGTCTGTGTGGAAATCTCTGCCATTGAAAGCAATGTGGGTTGGCTCTTGGGGTGCGGCTATCTCGAACAGTGTGGTTCTCGCCTCGTTCGATAGCATGCGGCCTGTGGTGGTGGTGAAGTTGCGTCCCCAATTGGCATTTTTGGCATTAAAAGAAAACATCTATGACGGAACTTCGTTCAGAGTCCAAGTATTAAATTTGTGTTATCAAAACGGGCCGCGCCATCTGTGCACAAATGTTCGACCTTTCCGCCACACAATGAACACTTGAAATCGAGCTTGAAAAAATGTCTAGTATAAAAGGTGCGATAAGAGGGCAGGATCAGTTTTAAATCTTTTATAAAATAACTTCCTTATTTGGATTAAGTTCGAAAGGGGCAAAATTTAAAAATAGATGAAAACTTCAGGTGAAGCTGACACTTGTTGCTGTGGAACAGAAAGTTGCGGTCAAAAATAGTTAGTTTTTCCATAAAAAAAACTCATTAAAGAGCAGTGAAACTTTTGGATCATCACAACCGTCAAAAGTTTCTGATGTGAATTTTGAAATCAACTGATGACAAAAATGTCAACCATCAACATAAGAATTGTCAAAAACCGCCAAAGAAAAAGTTTCGTTTGCAAAGAGACTGAAAAAACGAGCTCAAGGTGAGTGTGTCCATTTCATTGGCCATCTAATTCGCATTTTGACCAAACTTAAGCATCTTGGAAAGCCATTTTGGCATTTCTTTTAAAGCTTTTATACATGAGCCAAAGAACAAGAGCGGTGTCCAAAAACCGCAAAGTGCGCAATTTAAGTGGCTTTATCTCGAAGTGGCAACCAATTTTTTTGGATTTTTATGTGAAGGCCCACTTTATTTGCCCCTTAAGATCAGAAGCTTTCATTAGAGCGCCTCTTAATCCCTCAATCTTCCTCAAAATACGCCATTAATTCGGAAACAAGCCCCGATTGGTGCTACCATCGAGTACCATGTAAAATAAGCGAATGGGGTATGAATATTTGATGGAACCCAGCAAAACAAACCGCTATTAATTTTGGGTCATTGTCACTTTCGATATTACCCAATCGAATTTTCATTGTTGTAAACCACACCGGTTTGTGCACGATTTCGGCATATTCAGCTGTTTTATTTAAATATCATTTGCCAATCCATTAGCAAACAAAGTCAATTAATTAATATTTGTTTATTAAAGTTGATTAAATATGTTTGGTAAATGTGTAACTTCGGACTAAATTCCTTTTAGAGCGATTGTTTTTCGCTCACTTTTATTATTTTTCACACGTTTGCGATTCACATTTACTTAGTCTTCTTGGCTCTTAAATGTCTTTTTTGCTTCATATTTTACGTTTATTGTAAGCTTCATTTGATGTTGAAGGTACTTTCTCTCTTCTATCTTCAATTTGGGGCTGATTTATTGAAAAATTCATAAACGGATGAAGAATCCTACCCAGATGCATTTCAAAGGTACTACTTGTAAGTGTTCGAAACTCGAAAAAATGTTTCTTCCCGTATAGGTATGCTGCATATTGAAGAGTTTCTTCAGAGAAGGAAGTGAAGAATAGGAGTCTTCACTCCCATTTCAATCACTTGATAGTCTCATTTCGAGTATTTGGTCCAATTTTTGAGGGGTCTCTCATTATCGCCTTGGAGTACTTCGGTTTCAAGGCTCTCGATTACCTTTGACTTGGACTTTTCGTTTCAGCAGCCGCAGCATTCAGTCGTGTGTAGAATGTGGGCTGGTGCGCGGCTACTGGTACTGCTGGTGACCGCGCTCTCAACTTACGGTGATGTTGGGGACGAGAACCAGCTGAAGGTCGGCAGGTCCATCGACATCTTCACCAGGTCAGTTTCTCACAAACCTTTTGCTTTTCTTCCTCACCCGTTTTCACAATCCCACCGTTTTCACGCAAAATGCATTTTTCAATTCAATGATACTCTCAATTTTGGACGCCCAACTGAACATGTTGATTGCGCTCTTTTATGATGCCCTACAACTGACGCGAGAAACCTGAGATATTTTACATTTTTATATTGTTTGTTCCATTATAATTCGATGCCAACGTTTCCTCTACATATTGTGCGAGTTTCAAAGCAAAAAAATGTATTTTAAAATATATCGAGCACACAAAACGATTCAAAAAATTTAAAGAAAAACAGCCCATTAAGTGAAATAATTGGACATTTCCGAAACAACCAAATCTAGTTTGAAGATAAGCGACGAAATGAAGATTCACACGGCTGCCCAGATGTTGCGAGTGCGGGAGGTCAACAGTCCATTCTATTCATCTTCAGCTGAATTTCTTGCAACTGGTTCACAATGCCGATGGGAATTTCGTTAAGCTGGTGTTAAATAACATTTCCAGCCCCAACGACCCAGATTCGCATGTGTTGATTATGCTACTTTTGACCCAAAAATTACGTTCAGAAAATGTGGAAACGACGCATTTTTTCAATTTTTTGTGTGAATTAAATGCTCGAAGAAAGAACATTTGACAAACAGGAACTGTGTAGTTTGGCACATCAATCGTTATGCTACAGTTTAATACCTGTTTTCTACCAGCAGGAAACCAACTACAAAAATAAAACTTTTTCTAAGAAACCAAATAAAGAGGATTTTTTCAAACATTGTGCACATCCGGAAACAAACTTGAATTTGACTGCAGCACGAAGTAAATGCAAACAAGACATTAAAGCAACCTTGGAAATATCGTTAAAATTCCATATAGAAGATGCCAAACAGGTTCCCAATGGCAAAATCCCATCATTAATCAAATGCTGCCCACAGAATTAAGTTTTTTGTTTCAAATTTCCATCGCTTATGTTAATGAGTGATGATTAAGGCCAAGTATGTTGCGTTCAAATACGTGAACCCACTAAAATTGATCAGGTCCCATTAGCGTCAATAGTACCAATAATTATAAATAAACATCGGAGAAAAAATTAAATTTCGTTGAAAATCTTGTGGTTCCTGCCGTTACTTCTCGTGTCTCAACTCATTACTTTACATCAGCTTCATTTCAATCATTTATGATTGTGAATACTGTGGGTGAACAAATTGTCTGGCGTCTAGCGCGGCTTAGTGGAAAAATGCAATTAAAAAAATTGAAATCACCGTTCTGTGCTCATTTCATCAGCATTTTCATTAAGTAAATCAAATTACATAATTGTGCAAACAAGCAGATTGCGTGTTTTGGCACAATTACGGCTACGTCGTCGATATGAATAAATCTTAATTACAATCTCAAATTTGCAGACAAAAAAGAACAATAAATAGCAAAACAGTTGAGATGAATTAAGGTCCGGCAATTGCAAAAGCGGCAAAAAGGTTACGGTCAAGACACGGTCAAGCAATTTATCGTAATGTTGCAACCTGATGTAATTGCTGGATAACTTCAAGTTCATTTTGGTCAGAGCAATGACTTGAGACATAACGGTCTGTTGTTTCATTGAACTTCTTTCTAAGGTTTCGCTAACTCGAATGACTCGCATCTTCAGGGATAGTTTCCGAAAAAATGTGGTTGTGTCATTGAATATCTTCCTGGTGTTTTGCCAGCGAGAATGACTGGCGTCTTCAGGGATGGTTGTGTGAAAAATGCAATCAATCGCCAGCTACTGGAAGCATGAAATGTTGATCGAACAAGTACGTGAATAATAACAACAATTTGAGTACGTGAGTAATAACCACCCCTGAAGATGGAAGCCGCTCGTGCTTGCGAAACTCACAATAAATTCGTCTCCACGACGGCACAAAAGCGCAAGCGAGAAACTGGTGAGATTTCGGGCTTTGAAGTCGAGGCTTTTTCGAATCAGGAAAAATATTTTCCACGAAGCTCTAAAGCTCGAAAAACTCATCAGCTTCTGATTTCGCTTGAAGAATTTATAAGATATTTTGCCTAAAACCAGACAGTGTTGGAAACTAGAGTTTCTCGTATTTTTGGGCCGCTGTGGCAAATAACTTGCTCCTGGTTAGCACCACCCCTGAAGATGGAAGCCACTCGTGCTTGCGAAACTAACAAGAGATTCGTCCCCACGACGGCACAAAAGCGCAAGTGAGAATCCGGTGAGATTTCGGGCTTTGAAGTCGAGGCTTTTTCGAATCAGGAAAAATATTTTCCACGAAGCTCTAAAGCTCGAAAAACTCATCAGCTTCTGATTTCGCTTGAAGAATTTATAAGATATTTTGCCTAAAACCGGACAGTGTTTGAAACTAGAGTTCCTCGGATTTTTAGGCCGCTGTGGCAAATAACTTGTTCCTGGTTAGCACCACCCCTGAAGATGGAAGCCACTCGTGCTTGCGAAACTCACAATAAATTCGTCTCCACGACGGCACAAAAGCGCAAGCGAGAAACTGGTGAGTTTTTCGGGCTTTGAAGTCGAGGCTTTTTCGAATCAGGAAAAATATTTTCCACGAAGCTCTAAAGCTCGAAAAACTCATCAGCTTCTGATTTCGCTTGAAGAATATATAAGATATTTTGCCTAAAACCGGACACTGTTTGAAACTAGAGTTCCTCGGATTTTTAGGCCGCTGTGGCAAATAACTTGTTCCTGGTTAGCACCACCCCTGAAGATAGAAGCCACTCGTGCTTGCGAAACTCACAATAAATTCGTCTCCACGACGGCACAAAAGCGCAAGCGAGAAACTGGTGAGTTTTTCGGGCTTTGAAGTCGAGGCTTTTTCGAATCAGGAAAAATTATTTTCCACGAAGCTCTAAAGCTCGAAAAACTCTTCAGCTTCTGATTTCGCTTGAAGAATTTATAAGATATTTTGCCTAAAACCGGACAGTGTTGGAAACTAGAGTTCCTCGTATTTTTGGGCCGCTGTGGCAAATAACTTGCTCCTGGTTAGCACCACCCCTGAAGATGGAAGCCACTCATGCTTGCGAAACTAACAAGAAATTCGTCTCCACGACGGCACAAAAGCGCAAGCGAGAAACTGGTGAGTTTTTCGGGCTTTGAAGTCGAGGCTTTTTCGAATCCGGAAAAATTATTTTCCACGAAGCTCTAAAGCTCGAAAAACTCATCAGCTTCTGATTTCGCTTGAAGAATATATAAGACACTTTGCCTAAAACCGGACACTGTTTGAAACTAGAGTTCCTCGGATTTTTGGGCCGCTGTGGCAACAAATAACTTGTTCCTGGTTAGCACCACCCCTGAAGATGGAAGCCACTCATGCTTGCGAAACTAACAAGAAATTCGTCTCCACGACGGCACAAAAGCGCAAGCGAGAAACTGGTGAGTTTTTCGGGCTTTGAAGTCGAGGCTTTTTCGAATCAGGAAAAATTATTTTCCACGAAGCTCTAAAGCTCGAAAAACTCTTCAGCTTCTGATTTCGCTTGAAGAATATATAAGACACTTTGCCTAAAACCGGACACTGTTTGAAACTAGAGTTCCTCGGATTTTGTAGGCCGCTGTGGCAAATAACTTGTTCCTGGTTAGCACCACCCCTGAAGATGGAAGCCACTCGTGCTTGCGAAACTCACAATAAATTCGTCTCCACGACGGCACAAAAGCGCAAGCGAGAAACTGGTGAGTTTTTCGGGCTTTGAAGTCGAGGCTTTTTCGAATCAGGAAAAATTATTTTCCACGAAGCTCTAAAGCTCGAAAAACTCATCAGCTTCTGATTTCGCTTGAAGAATTATAAGATATTTTGCCTAAAACCGGACACTGTTTGAAACTAGAGTTCCTCGGATTTTTAGGCCGCTGTGGCAAATAACTTGTTCCTGGTTAGCACCACCCCTGAAGATGGAAGCCGCTCGTGCTTGCGAAACTCACAATAAATTCGTCTCCACGACGGCACAAAAGCGCAAGCGAGAAACTGGTGAGTTTTTCGGGCTTTGAAGTCGAGGCTTTTTCGAATCAGGAAAAATATTTTCCACGAAGCTCTAAAGCTCGAAAAACTCATCAGCTTCTGATTTCGCTCGAAGAATATATAAGATATTTTGCCTAAAACCGGACACTGTTTGAAACTAGAGTTCCTCGGATTTTTAGGCCGCTGTGGCAAATAACTTGTTCCTGGTTAGCACCACCCCTGAAGATAGAAGCCGCTCGTGCGGGCGAAACTCACAATAAATTCGTCTCCACGACGGCACAAAAGCGCAAGCGAGAAACTGGTGAGTTTTCGGGCTTTGAAGTCGAGGCTTTTTCGAATCAGGAAAAATTATTTTCCACGAAGCTCTAAAGCTCGAAAAACTCATCAGCTTCTGATTTCGCTTGAAGAATATATAAGACACTTTGCCTAAAACCGGACACTGTTTGAAACTAGAGTTCCTCGGCATTTTTAGGCCGCTGTGGCAAATAACTTGTTCCTGGTTAGCACCACCCCTGAAGATGCTTGCTCTTCATGCTTGCGAAACGTCAGGAAGAAATTCGTTTTCACGACGGCCTAAAAGCGCGAAAAACTCACCAGTTTCAACTCGTAGCTAATTAATGCTGATTACTACATTACGCACACTATGTGAATACGTAATTGAGCGAACTGTTACAATTTTCTACTGGTCAGTATGCTATATTATGTAAAAATCAATTAATCGTTAATAATTGATTGGAACAACGTAAGGCACTGAAGGTTATTTCACCTGGCACTCATTAAAAACGCATTAAATAGTCATACGTTAAACGATATTAATTAATAAGGTTTCTAAAGCCGTTGAAATTAAAAAAGAAAAAACTGGAAATTTAGATATTGAAGAACCCGCTCCAAAAAGCAGCAAACCAGACCAGGATTATTAATCAATAAAAATCCATTCCAGATTTGGATATTTGAGCCTAAGCATGAAAGTGGTGCCCCGAAACGATTCAGACTGGATTTTCCGAGAACCGACCATCGATGTCTTCAACGAAGTCTACCAATACTCGATCCAGCCTGACCACTCACCCAGAAGCCAACGGAAGGTTTTTGACGGGGATTTTCACATGGAATTCTGCGACACCCTGAAGCAGCTGGTTCAGGCCTACTTCCGGGACTTTCGGTTCGAGCTGCTGGATCAGCCCTGGAAAGCGTTCACTTCCAGCTGGAGCGCTGAGACTTTAGCCAGAAATTTGGGAATAAATTCCTCCTTCGTGGTCAAAGACCACTGTTATGTGCTAGTGAGATTGTCGCGGTTTCGCGATGGTTGGAAACTCCAAAGGACCCCGAGAAGTGAAAATGTGGTGGATCTAGTGCAGGATGAAATTGATAACATTAAGTTGGGTGATGTTGCCAGTGTTCTGATGTTTATCAAGAAGTTTGGATCGCATTATATACACTCGTATGTTACAGGGAACTCGTTGTATCAGGTAAATGGAAGAAGTTTGATTAGGGGCACAATATTATTATTTTTTTATGGTTTTGTGGTTTCTGCCACAGCACACATGTAACCTTCACGGTTCCACTTTAGTTCTCAAGTTCCATCCGGATGGCATGGCTAATAGCTAAAATAACATCGAATTAAAAATGATTGAGATGTTTTCAAGGATTCCTTACTTCCTTGTAGCCGCTTTTTTGAATAAAATTAATAAAAATCCACGCGAAAGCAAATATAATAAGAAATTAATTGAAATTAAACTGGACTAGAAAAACTGCATGAATTGGTTTCAAGGTTTGAACATTTCTCCTTCCTTGAGCATTTACTATGAATATTCCACTATTGAAAGACATGCATAGTAGATTGTTCTGCTCGAGTCTGAAGGTCTTTTTGCACCCATATTGCACGAAATTCTTGCAGGCGTGGCGCATTTTGAAAAGGTCCGCTAAAAGATATTTGTTTCCACTAATGAGAACGGTAAAAGCCAACAAACAATTATCATACAATGGCACAGGGTTTTGCCAATTCTAATCATGGCCTGTGGAGTTGGGGAATTTCCAAATTTGCCTTTAATGGAAAATGGAAAAAAGGAAATGAATTCCAGGTGCAATTGAATGATTAGTGTGTGACTTAATCAGTTTACTGCACACTTCTCAGCTGGAGGGCGTAATTAAATAGCCCCAATTATGTAGGACGTCTACTTAAATTGCAATTTTGCTAATTGTTTTCGCAGGAAACCGTTTAGGAAATAATCTTTCACAGTGACAATGCTTCACCATTGTTTAATGTTCCATTTTAGTGGAAATGCAATTACGGGGCTCATGATTTAATTAAGTGTGTGAATTTTACAATTTTGCTACTCATGCCAGGGTTCGTTAATACTTGATCTTTTAAAAAGTCGATTTTATTAGATATTGGGGCTTTGTATGGAGTCATTTCCTTGAAGCTAATTGATATCAGCGTCTAATAGAGTAAATATTACTACCGCGTATGGTTTATCTTTGTGCTCCAGTTGTTATAACGATAACGAACGTGATATAATAAATTGGGGGCTTTCTTAGGACGTTTATAATATATTGCACTATATTATGAGCAATGAACCGGCAATTAAGGAGAAGGAAAGTGAAAAATGCAAAGTGCTACACGCGGCAGAAAGCCACTCAGTTACATATTTAAATGTGTCTCGAATAATAATAATAATAATCAACCAGCATTAGTCAGCATGTATCGCAATAATTAAACATTTTGCGGCTGCAAAACTAAGCAAACAATAAGGAAAATCAGCACTTGTCTTTTTTTCAGGTGTTCGTGTTTAACAAAACCCGATACCACCAAGTAAAGGAGGTGCTGAAGAATCAGGGGATTTCGCGTGTTAGTGAAACTAAGCTAAATGAGTACTTTAGTCCCTGGTATGCCGAACATATGGGTGTTATTAAGGTGGCCAGTGGCAATAAAACCGTGGAGAATTGGGCAACGTCCAAGCTGCGGCATAATTATTTCATCTTTACTTATCCGACGCTGCTTAAGTCCAAAGGAGACCCCAGGTAAAGACTAGTTAGTCGTTGGTTGATAAGATACAGAAATTTATGAATGTTGCTTTATAATAGCGGCGAAAATTTTGCAGTAGGTATATAGAAAGATCGTGCTTACCATTGAGCGCCGCATTTTGTAGAAAAGGCTGCAAAACTCCGAAGAAACTCCCGAATGTTTTTGAAAACGTCAAACGCGTACTTAAATGTCACAATCCTGGGCTGTCACTAACCGTCTGAATGTACTCAGGTTAAAAATCGCGTTTTTTTCCAAAAAACTCACTCTCTGCCCGAAAAATTACGCCAAACGGTGAGGAAAAACCTGCGCTTTCAGAAAATCGACAGTTTTCATCAGAAAACGTGAAAAAAACGAGCGATTTTGCGAAATCCCAACGGAACGAAACATTTTACGTCACTTTCCCGGAAACTTGACTTTATGTCAATCAAATAACTTCTTCTTCTTTCGCAGCTCCTCTGGGCTATTTGCCAGAGTCAAAGAGCTTGTCAAAGGTCATGTACGTATTGGACGTATGAGTATTTTTTGAATATTTTTTATTTATTTTCAGATTATTGAGTAGACTGAACAGCTTATTGAAGAACGAGGCAATTTTAGGAATGGAAATGAGGTCCTTGGGCGCGGTAATCAGGGAGCCATCAAAGAAGAAATGGTTTGAAGAAGTGTTAGATAATTTTTTAAAGTTATGGGACAGCAATTTGTAATAGTCTTTTTTGGTGTTGAAACAGCACTGTTCCAAAACCGAATTAATTAAGTGCCTTTTTCAATGTTTCAACGTTAAAATTAATCTCTATGGTAGGAAGCGCATATCAAAGCAGAGGCTTCCTACCGAAATGTGATAAAAATGTGATATATTTATACTAGTGGCTCCTACATAGGCAATTATTCCAGTATTTCATTGAGTCATTGTACATAGTTTCTATGTAGTTTATTTTAGTGGTTTAAGTAGGTTATTGAAAATAAATCAAGCTAAAAGTAGTTAGTGTAGATTTTCATTTAAAAAATAGTGAGCAGTTAGATAAATTATCAAAAAAAGAAACAATTAATATAAAATTAATAAAAATTAAAAAAGCACTAATGGTCCAACACACGCAAGGAGGCACTAGATACCACTTTATCATCCATCTGCTTGCCATTAACGACCATTTTCATTGGATTTTGCACTCTGACTGTTCTGAATTTAAAATGCTGAAAAGCAAGCTTAGTTAGAACTCCTCCAAACCCATAGAAGTCATCCTCATACATTATCTTTGTAATGGAAATCAATATCAGCAACTAGAGGCTCTGGAATGCCAACTCTGTCTCCAATTATCACTCCTCTTCCTACTGCTAAGTTATACAACGTGGTCACGATGATGGTTTCGGATTTATCTATCGAGCAGAATGTACTGAAAGGACAAATCAGTTTTTAGAGAGTTCCGTGAAGGGAATTGAGGCAAACACTCACAATGGCACTGCCGATTCAGTCACCACTGAGCAAATGACTGTGCCCAAGATCACTTTTCCAGCATTTAACCCTGGTTGCAGCTCGTTGTATGGAACATTATGAAGCGCAGTTGTAGTTTCCCCACACTTTCCGGCTGCTGAATAGGGGCCCAAATATTTGGAGTTGAGAGTCTGAAGCATTCATTGAAAATTTTCCAGTTCCATTTTATAGGAACCAGCAGACAGTACCTTCAATAACTGTTGCAGTTTTTTCGGTTTCAATTTGCCTTTGGTTCGAATCAATTCCGCAATATTCTGAAGGTACTGAAGCAACTGCTCGCCTTGAACCTTTGGATCTTCCCACGACGGCTCGTATAAAGCAGCTGTTTCTAACGATTCCAATGCCTGCTTATACAGTTCTTGATATTTAAAAATCTGCAAATTCAACAGAAAAAATAATTACACTTGAATCTCCAGTGAGCTACGTACAATTCCCTTATTGTAATGCAAGTCGACGGAAGTTTTGCAACTGATGTCTTTCTCCTAAAAGCAGTTGATTAGCTAGTGATATCGAATGTTTTAGACCGATGTACCGCGTGAGTGTAAGCACTTAGGCACTGTTTCATGGCGTTTGGGGATTGGGTTGTTGCGAAGAATATGTACAATTGAGCGTTTCCCCAATTTAACCAAGACTTGCCATCTTGGGGGTCCATCTTCACGGCTTCCTTTGAATAGTTTGATATCAGTTCAATGCTCTTTTTTTTTGAATCCGCAGTTTCATGCTTGATGCGCCGTAAAATAATTGCTAAGTTCCGAAGAGATACTTTGTTGCGCTTCTAAAACCAGTCAAAATTAATCGGCTTCTGGCTGAAAACTCTTCAATCTGTCGCCATCACCTCTCTTAAGCCCCCTTCAAAACAGTTTTGAGCTTTAGCGATCTCATTCGCTTTATAATAACTTTCCCCTAGTTCATTCCAAGCGTCCACTATTTTTGGATCGAGCTTAATGGCTTTGGATAGCAAGCTTTCAGCCTCGCTACTGTAGGTGTCATTAATATTCAACAATTTTCCTTTTAGGTAATAATAATAGGGCCGGTTCATTTCTAGGGCAGCCGGCTGATGTTCGAGAAAAGTTTCCAGCTTTTCATCCATCTGTTTATCGACATCTATCGATTTGTTTGCCGCATTTTCAACACCGTAGTTTAGAATGTATCTGTCTTTGAAAATCCCGAGTTCGTTGACAATGTTCTGTAAAAAATTAATGGGTTTAAAGCTTAAACGTGGTGTTAATACTGTGTTTAATAGCGTAAAGTGCTGAGGCAAAGGAGAGAAGCAAGTCGCTTAGTAAGTGCAAAAGCAGCTGTTTGAAAACACACCTCTAAAAACTGAATTAAGTCTTCGTGGGGCTCCCCGCAGTCGCAGGACTGATTAATGGTCTCAAAATTCATGTTTGCAGCTGGAATCCTCGATGTTAAACCATTTTTGGAAAAAATGCTAGAAAAAAACGTCGAGACGTTGAACACTGTAAAGTTGAGGTTAGGTATTTATTACCACTACGTTTGGTATACAAAGTGCTTTCAATTGAATTGAATTACTACTGGAAGCTTGGAATTCAAAGAATTTGATATTTTGCTTTTGTTATTTTTTATAAACATTGACCTACCGATATAATTTTTTACACACTTTATGGAGGTTTTTCAGATTTAGGGCCCGAAAAGACTTAAATGGGGCTTTCAATCTGAGTTATTAACCGCCTAAGTTTTGTTTTTATATAATTTTAACTGTTAAAAGTTATAGTTGAGTGTGAAATTGTAAACAACCCCCAACATCAACATTTGATGTTGTCAATATTGACAAGGTCATAGTTTGTCAATATTGACATAGGATTTTTGAAATAAATAATTATTAAAATTTTATTAATAATTAATAATTAAAAAAAATTATTGCAATGAATTGCAAAAATATCGACTTTTCTACGCAGAAAAATACAGGAAAGGAAGCAAAATTATTTAAAAAAAACTTGTGATCCGTCAATGGACGCTCAAAATGACAACTTTGACGTCTTTGACGCACGTCGGGCGTCTGACAATGCACCCAACGTTGGTGTTGTTCTGTGTCTGGTAAAATGGCGGAGAACGACATAGATTTATATGGTGACGATATTGACCAGGATTTCGCCCAAGTAAGTGCATTTAAGTGGCATGTGATCCCTACCAACTTCCATCTACTATTGGCCTATAAACCGGGAAGTTTGAGCTGTTTGGAGGCACTTTGCCCGGTCTTTGGCGTTCCCACGCCATTAGCCGCCTTCCATATATTGATTTAACGATTTCGGCCCTTAGGACGAATATAGCGGCGAAAACGTTGACTTGTACGACGATGTTATTGCTACTGGAGCGAGCAACAATGCGGAAAACTCGGACGGAAAGTTTGAAGGCCCCGAAGGCACCAATGGGACTTCGGTACCTACGGTGTCTCACACTACATCCGGACGAAGATTACAGTTGTACGTAGGAAATCTCACTTGGGTAAGAAAGCTTTCGTAGCATTATTCCACTTTGCCAGGCAGTTTCTTATTCCTCCTTATCTGATTTCACATTTGCCTCTAAGGCTAAATATGCACTCTGCTAGACCTATGGAAATAGAATGTACATTACAAATTAGTCTACTTTTTAATGTTGTACTAGATTTATTCTTTGTATTTTTCATTAGTATATATTTTGTTGCATTTCAGTGGACCACAGACCAAGACATTGCAAATGCGGTGCATAGCCTTGGCATTAACGACTTTCATGAGGTAAAGTTCTTCGAACATCGACATAATGGCCAGAGTAAGGGGTTTTGCGTTATTTCGCTGGGTTCGGACAGTAGTATGAGAAAATGCATGGAACTGATGCCCAAAAAGGAGATAAATGGGCAAACTCCTCATGTTACACTAACCACCAAACAGGTAGGAAATTCTAATCAACTACTTATCTTAAATGAACTGTTTCCTGAGAAATCGTCAATTCTTTCAAAGTTTTAGTTCCAGTCCCAACTGAAGTGTTTGTATGTTTTTTCTTAGGCATTGTCGATTTTTGAGAGTCAATCGAAAACTCGGCCAACTCCGGCCAACAACTCGAATTCAAGGCCTTCACATCCCAGTGGAGGCAATCAGGGTTCGATGCAGAATTTCGGGAATCGAATGCCGATGAATCAGGGACCGATGCGCGGGCCCCCCATGGGTCCCCCTGGAATGCAAGGTAATGCCCGATTTGGTAAGAAAATTTCCTTATTACAAACATAATGAGTGTTTTTTGGCAACGAATTCCTTCTGGCATTTCGCAAGCCACCAAATAATCGTTCTTTTTACTGCATGTAAGGTGAACTTTCAGGTGGTCCAAGAATGCAAGGTCCGCCCGGTTTTAACGGCCCGCCCAATATGCAACAACAGCCGCCGAGATTTCAAGGACAACCACAATGGAACGGCCCTCCAAGACCGAACGGGCCGCCCGGCCCCCCTAATATGGGGCCGATGCGTACGGGCCCGGGCGGTCCGCCGCCTGGCCCTCAAGGCCCCCCTAGGCCTGGCCCGCCTATGGTAAGCTTTCCTGTTTATGGCCCAATAGTTTAATATTAATTATCTGGTCAGTTTCAAGGTCCACCGCAAGGACAGCCCCCCCGAATGCCTCAACAAGGACCGCCGCCAGGTCCTCCGGGAATGCGTCCCGATTGGAACAGGCCACCGATGCAGCAAGGTTTCCCTCAAGGGCCACCACCAATGCAGGGTCCTCCTAGAGGTCCTCCTCCTATGCAGGGTCCTCCAGGAGTAGGCGGGCCGCCTCAGGGGCTCCCTCAAGGACCTGCCCCGCACGTAAATCCAGCATTCTTTCCTCCTACCGGAGGCCCTCCTCCTATGCAAATGGGTCCCGGACCTGGGCCAGGTTAGTTGATCCCTTGTTTGTTCACGGGATATTAATTAATCAAACTTTGATTGCAGTTATGCAGCAAGGACCCCCACATGGACCCCCGCATGGTCCGCCGATGGGCCCGCAACAACCGCCGCAACATGGGCCGCCCCACGGATACGGACCGCCAAATAACATGCCGCAGCAGCCGTATGGAGGTCCGCCGCCCGAACATCGACCGGATATACAACCAATAAGCGAGCAGGTAGATTCGATTCAGATGTGCAGATTTAAAAAATACTTGTTAATATCAGCATTTCTTTCAGGAGTTTGAGGACATAATGTCGAGAAATCGTACTGTGTCTTCATCCGCCATTGCTAGGGCTGTGTCTGATGCGGCGGCTGGTGAATATGCGAGTGCTATCGAAACGTTGGTAACAGCCATATCCTTGATCAAGCAGTCGAAAGTGGCGAACGACGATCGTTGTAAGATTCTGATCAGTTCATTGCAAGACACTCTAAGAGGCGTGGAGGATAAAAGTTACAGCTCGTCGAGGCGTGATCGGTCCAGATCGCGGGACAGAGCTCATCGCAGAGGCAGGCGTGAGCGCTCCTCCTCACGGTACGGTGTAGAGCGTTCCATTCTTGCTTTGGACCAATTGTTTTCTTTATGGTAGATATCGTGAACGCAGCAGGGATCGGGAACGCGACAGGGACCGCGAACGGGAGCGGGATAGAGATCGATACTATTCAGACAGCTACAGGGAGCGCGACCGGGAGCGGGAACGCTCCCGGAGTCGCGGTGAGAGAGTAGAACGAGAAAGGGAAAGGGAGTACAGAGAGCGGGAACCCGAAGAGTAAGTGCTAGTTTTTTATTTTCCTTATTTTTACCGTTGAAGATTGAGACGCGATTTTGTGACATACGCACTTTTTTAAAACCCGCAAATACAAGAAGTTTGTATTGGTTCAAGAGACGAAATGTGAACAAGGGTAGCGATTTTATGTACCTGATGTAAACCCTTGCTTGTATAGCCGCCTCAAATACTGTGTGTTGAATTGTCGGAGAAAGCAGTCAATCATCGCCCTATATTTTAAAAGGTTCAATAAAGGATTAGCCCGGTTTCTTCATTAAAAAAATCTTCTATTAACTGAATCGATGGAATGTGTGCCTTACCCGATGATTCAACCTCTGTTATGCACTGTCTTAGAGTAAATCTACATAGTTTGAAGAGATATTTATGTATCAAAGTGATTTGAAACAATCGCGCTTGTATCCGATAAGTGAGAAGAAGCATTTTCAATTTTATCTAGGCCAAGGGTGTCCCGACCACGAAATAAATCGCCAGTGGAAGCTCCTGAGCCGGCCGGAGATGCACCTCCATCAAAATCCCGATACTACGAGGAGCGTTCATATCGGGAGAGGGAAAGGGAGCGAGAACGAGGAGAACGGGAGTCAGGGCGTAGTCGCGACGCCGAAAGGGAAAGGGATAGAGATCGAGAACGGCGGGAAGAATCCCATCGTTCTAGACATTGAGAAATCGCGCAACTTTGGAGAAAATGGCACGTGTGTGGTTGCTTCTTGGTCAAGTTTCTTTTTCCTTTTTCGCCACTTCTCCACTCGACTTTTCATAAGTATAACGCCCAGAGTACCCGACATTTCTGTTTTGTTGAGTATCAAGCATTCATGGTACGCAATTATTTTTTAATCCATCGCAGCCGATCATTTCAATCGCTTGTTGGCTCATTCAACGGTAAAGTTTACCGTTAATTTAATGGTAAATTAATGACGCGGGACACCAAGTTCTATTCGTATTTCCGACGCTCGGATGCCCAACACTAGATGATGGCCAGCTGCCGAAAAGAAGAATGTATGACTTGGATTAAAAGATATATTTGGAAAATACAGTTCTTGTGTGTTTATATTTAAACCACCTTTGTCCTGTAATGTAGCTGTACCGTTTTATAATCCTTGTCCTTTTTTTAACTAAGATTTTTTAGATAGGAATAGGTTGTTATTGAAACAAACGCGCTATTTAGCTAGATTTTTTCTGTTTCGGTTCAAATTGGTTTATTGGTCAGTTCGCACTCAAACTAAGTATGTTTTCGGTATTTCCAACCAGAAAATTCAATTTGTAAACTGGTTTTTGCCACTGAATGTTCCAAATTTATTGATTTGTGTATATAATAATCGCTTGAAAAAGCAAATTTGTTGTGCTGCGGACTGTGGATCCACTTGTTGTCTAGTTAGTGTACAGATTAGTGTTTTTATTTCATTTACATTTTCCAAATCGTTTCAAAACTAGCGGATATTCGCACGTTGAAGTATTTATGGATTTTGCTAATTATTACTCTGTTTTAGTTACAAATTCTAGTCATGTTTTACGAAGAAAATTAGCAAAATCCATCCATTCTATCTTCGTTTAAATTTCTTTTTGTATTATTTAGCAAACTTTAGTGCTTTGTCGCAATATTTTCAATAATAATGCATTTGGTTTCACTTTCAGCCGAAATGTTAGTTTTAAAAATTCTTCGAATTATCGAATGAAAGTGGCGGGATTTTGTTCAATTATTGGTGCATACTTTTCATTGTCGGTTTTAAGAAAAAAGTTATTCTGTTTCTTTAAAACTGGCCTGAAACCTAAAATGCAACAAACAGCTGAAATTTTCTTCAACAAGGTTTCGCTACTTTAGTACTTTTACTTTAGTCTATTGAGCCAAATTCATGAATTTGCAGACACCTCTTGTACAAAGGAGATAGACTTTTGAGGCCATTCCTTGAAACAAGTGGGTTTTTCGGGTTTTTAGGCCGTCGTTCGGTAGAATTTCTTCTTGACGTTTCGCAAGCACGTGTGGCTTGCATCTTCAGAAGTGGTTTGCTTGAACGCTTACCGATCAGAACAGTGTAAGCGTTCAAGCAAACCACTTCTGAAGATGCAAGCCACACGTGCTTGCGAAACGTCAAGAAGAAATTCTACCGAACGACGGCCTAAAAACCCGAAAAACCCACTTGTTTCACCTCTTGTACAGCTAAAATAAATTGCATTTTAGGTTTTCGACTATGAATAGCGAATTTTTCGTTGCTATTAAAAGAAGTTTGTTATACGGCTAGAAGTTAAGTAGACTACTGTAAATACAGGGCGAATTGCAATAATGAAAAGGGCTTCAAGCATTTTACATAATTACGATTATTTTGGGCGGAAAACTAATAAAAATAGTTGCGTCCTTTGGTCGATTGCTGCAAAAATTGATTATTTTGTAGCTCAGATTATTGCTTGTTCTGGTGGATTGAGAATTTACAAAACAATTCTTTAATTATTAGTTAATTAAATTAAGAAATAACTGTTAATTTCTTAAGCATTTTCTCTGAGTTGGTTTTAACTTTAACCAACTTAATACTAGTGAAAATTCAAAGCGATTTAACTAATTTCCATAAAATTGTTTAGTTTTCCAGTAGCTCGGTCTACAGAATTTACTCTTGGGTGTCTTCCCTCAAAATTGTTTCAAATTAAAACAGTTTCGGTGAATTGAAAATATTTATATTTTAATTTGAAACAACAAACAGAAAGCCCCCGATGTGTTATAAAATATAACCGGAGCACAGTACAAATGATATATACACTATAAATTAATTCAACATTAACTGTGATATTTTTTTAACTTTATTTAAACGCAGTTTACCCGTAGAAACTAATGTATTTTGAGTAAATATAACTGTAAAAAGATTAACTAACAACACATTGATAGTATTAAATGTATTATAAAGATGTTGCGTCCTTTTAAGGTAAGTAATCAGACAAGTTATGTACTAGTAGTAGCCTTTGTAGTGATTTATCTATGTAGCCCAAACAAAGTGTTTTTTACTCGTTTAAAACCTTTCGGGGTTTACATGAAGGAATTCTGAATAATTCCAACAATGTATTGCATGCTTGTACATAATTGACGAATTAATAGCTGTGATTTTATATACAGAGTGATTGGTTCTGTAGCTCTGTTTTGGAATGTTCAAACAAATATCCTTGATGATGAAATTGCCCAGAACTGGCCTACAGAAGAAAAACGCCTTGTATAACTTATAACTAAAATACCAAACAAATTAATGGCTGTGAATAATCAACTGAAACTAAGCTGTGATAGACAAAATAGATTTTAAATTTGTCTTTTGGCTACTGCCGGAGGACAGGAAATAAAAAACCTTCATCACGTACGATTGTTTTACTAGTTTAAAACAAATACGAGAATTGTAAAGGGACCAACATATCCCACCTTATAAATCTTCAGTATCCGATCCGGAATCGGCTTCCATGGCTTGTTTGGCCGCGTTTTCGGCCTCTAGAAAAACGTTTTCGGGCACTCTCTCGTGCAGTCCGTTACTGTCCTTGCAAACCCACGACAATTCCAGCTCAAAGTTCTTGTCTTTAAGCTCGTCGTGAACAATGTAGATTCTAAAATGTTCCACGATCAATCAAAACATTCCATTGCGGTTGAAAAACGTACATTTTAGCGGCTTCTTTGACCAACTCCCGGCAAGTGAGCCGTCCTAGTTTAAGCTTCTCAATCTCGGTTTTTGCGGATTGTTTGGCCTTCCCTGTGGCGCAACCGTGGTTGCCCTGGGGGGAAAAGGCGTTTAAATATTTTCAATTTTGAACTTTTCACTTACATAGCTGATGCCTGAGGGGTCGATTGTATACATGACCGGCTCGTCGTTTTCGTAACTGATCAAAATTACGCTGCACCCATAGGGCCGAATGGCGCTGTATAAAGTATACGCGTGCATATACATGCTAACACGGTCGTTTAAGTATTTCAAGGGGATACTGGTTCCGAACTGCTGTCTGTATTCTGCAGCTTCCTTTCGGGCGATTTGCACTATTTGGCGGGCGTCGGCAATCAGCCCGGAAAAACCCTGCAAATCGAGAGTTGTAGCTTTTAGGGCTTTAAGAGCGCGCTAAGTTCTAGCTAACCATTCCTATGTGTTTATCAATGTTGAAAAGGCGCTGATTGGTGGTTCTCTCGTGCAGCTTGGAGAGAATCAGCTTCTCAGCTGCCAGCACTATTCCATCTGAGCCTTTCAGCCCTATCACAGTACCGCTGTTTTCCACTGCTTTCATTGCGTACTCCACTTGGAACACCCTGCCATCGGGCGAGAATTGGGAGGCCGATAAATCGTACTGATGTAATGGATATTTAGCATCTGCTTTAGCTTAGTTTGGACGATTTTGCTTACCCCTGTGCCGATAGAACTCATTTTTGCTTTTTCAAATTAGCTACTTCTCAATGACAAAGCTGTTTGTGTCAAAAAATGACTGTTTATAATCGGTTTTAGGTTATGAGCCTCTATATTTGGCTGTACAGGTTTGCCATCCTGAGCATTATTGGTATTTTATTCCTCTATGGTTGGTGGTAGTTGGAAGGGCTGTAAGTTGTCAGTGACAACTTGTCACTGTCAATTGATGAATGTAAATAAAAATGTTAGTGTTCCAAATCTTTCAGAATCTGGACGCATAAATTACCGATATTTTTACTAGAAAAGAATAACAAGCTCTGAAATAGTGATTTGGGTATTTGTTATTATTTTTAGACTAGAAATAGTGGCATTCAAAGCCAAGAGGCGTGAGAAAAATGGCTGATGGTCAAGGGAACATAAATAGACGAAATACAGGCACAGTTCCAAAAATTAAATACTCCAATAAAGCAGCTGCTATGCGCTCCTCAAAGGACCAACCAAAAAGCGGTCGAATGTCCAACAACCTCGTAAGAAGCATGTTTTTTTCCAGTGTTTTATGCCACTGTAGAATGCTGCAGCATGCCAACATTATAGGATGATGTTCTATTAATAATTTCCGTATAAAAATAGCCCCCCGATTGGGTTTTTAAGTAGAGCACGTCGTTCTTTTCAGTCTCCCTCGTGGCACATGAACGGTGACTCTGCGAATTTCATTGGCAATAAGGGAAGGATTCAAAGAAACCAATACTCCAGTATGGAAATTGCTTTAGATGGCTCAGAAGTGCCCAACGGGATTACGAATTATCCATGTAAGCTGGTTGATTCGGGACGCAATTCACATGAATTCTCATCGCTTTTCAGTGAATGGCATCACGCCAGCAAGCAGTTCCTCCACTTCAAGACGGAACTCAATTGGTTCCACCCTGAAATGCGACAATGTCACAAAATACCCAGACCGGCGGCAGATTGAAGACAAACTGCACCAAATCAGGGAGTATCTTGAAGTGACCAGCTCCTTAATGACCAACATCAGGAACTCAGACGAGCAGGTAAATAGTGCTGCAATCGCTAGCGTTTCAGCTAAAAAAATCCGCACAAATTTGGCGTTTAACAGATTTTTGATATTGATGAAAAAACAAATTTGCTGCAAACCAGAGACGATCTGTTGGACAGTGAAAAAAAATTGTCTAAGCTTCTGGAAGAAATTGATAACAGTGAAATGGCAGAAAACGTGGTTGACCAGGTGATTTGGGCGTTATGAGTAGAACTACTATAGTACTAACTCGTGTGTACACTAATCCAGCTGCTTTAGCTCAACTAGCTCTTAGTGTATTGGCTCTGAAACCCTCCCGAAAAATCTCCAATGTGCAGTGTTAGCCAAAGCCTGTCTAGCTGAAAAACGTTCACACTGGCAAAAAGTCCTCTACAAAAGTTCGTGTCTGTTCTAGAGCCTCAGCAATGTGGACAACTACTCAGAACACAGCGGCGACTATATCAAGCGCGTCGAATCTGACTTTGAGGGCTTCGACAATGAGCTGACTGCGATGAGGGATCAGCAGCTGTCGCTGCTGAATCTGAAGCAAAAGTCTGAAAACCGATTAATGGACGCCCGGCTGATTCAGGACAAATTGGCAGCTGCTGGGCACTGTGAGTTCCAGGCGTTATTTAAAGGATTTTTCCGGAACTGAACTTGTTGATTAGCAGCCAGCAATCAAGTGAATCTGGACACCCAGAAGTGCAACAAGAACCTGAGCCTTTCCGAGTTTGACACCGCCATTCGGGATTTGGAGGAGAGGACCAAGAGGCTCAACCGCAATCGCCCGGAAAACTGAAAAAATCAGTGCCGACAAAATTGTGTGCGAAATGCAGCAGTTGCAGAGTCAGATCATCAGCATGCATGATGCCAACAACGAGAGGGAGCAGCTGATTCAAGTAAAACATTGCTTTTATCAATGAAACTGCTGGGAAAACGCTTTTTACAGTGATGGTTTAAACCTCTTCGCAACCCGTAATTTTTCCCGATTTATTAATATGAAATAGATGCTTTATAAACGTTGCTTTTGTTCATGCTTGCGACTGCATTTGGACCCTTTGCAGGTGTTAGATAATCGAGACACTGAGCTTCGATCGCAACAAGCGCAGTTAAAGAAGAAACTAATCGAGCTTCAAACGAAGAAAGAACAAGTTGATGAACTGGTAATGCAGCTTCAAATCCTGGACGAAGACAACCAAAGCGACGTTGGTAGGAACGTTAAGTTTCATCCCTATTTTACCACTAAATCCACCCCTATTTAGGGATGCAAGTTCGCAATATCGTTACAATGAAGGACCAGTTGACTAAGCTGAAAGACATGATGGGAGTGGTGAATAACATGAGCGAAAGTGCTTCGGCTGCTGATGTACAGGCAGCCACTAACGAGATTTGTCTTACAGCGGAAAATCTGCAGAATCAATTAGCGAAACCCAGTCATAAAAGGAACGACAGTTACGTGGAAAATAGGTGCGAAAATGTATACGCCGGGTACTTTTAATGCGGGTTTTTGAACCCGCGTTAATTTAGAACTCTTGCATTTTGCATGAAAACTAGAAACATTTTTAAAATGTTGTTTGATATAGGAAAGTGCACAATTTAAGGCTCTATCCCGCAGTGGCAACTAGAGCTTTACAGCTCAACTGGTTCTCTAAAGATGAGCCAAATGCTAAGAGCGGTTTTCAAAGCCCGCGTTAATTTCAAATTCTTGCATTTTGCGTGAAAACTAGAAACATTTCTAAAATGATGTTTAATATAAAAAAGTGCGCAATTTAAGGCTCTATCCCGCAGTGACAACTAGAGCTTTACAGCTCAACTGGTTCTCTAAAGATGAGCCAAATGCTAAGAGCGGTTTTCAAAACCCGCGTTAATTTCAAATTCTTGCATTTTGCGTGAAAACTAGAAACATTTCTAAATGATGTTTTATATAAAAAGTGCGCAATTTAAGCCTCTATCCCTCAGTGGCAACTAGAGCTTACAGCTCGAACTGGTTCTCTAAAGAGGAGCCAAATGCTAAGAGCGTTTTCAAACCCCGCGTTAATTTCAAATTCTTGCATTTTGCGTGAAAACTAGAAATATTTCTAAAATGATGTTTTATATAAAAAGTGCACAATTTAAGGCTCTATCCCTCAGTGGCAACTAGAGCTTTACAGCTCAACTGTTCTCTAAAGAGGAGCCAAATGCTATGAGCGGTTTTCAAGACCGCGTCAAAATTCACACTTCATTTGCGTATTTGCGTGACCACGTTGCAACATTTCTCAACTGGTTCTCTAAAGATGAGCCAAATGCTAAGAGCGGTTTTCAAACCGCGTTAATTTCAAATTCTTGCATTTTGCGTGAAAACTAGAAAATTTCTAAAATGATGTGTTATATAAAAAGTGCACAATTTAAGGCTCTATCCCGCAGTGGCAACTAGAGCTTTACAGCTCAACTGGTTCTCTAAAGATGAGCCGAATGCTAAGAGCGGTTTTCAAAGCCCGCGTTAATTTTCAAATTCTTGCATTTTGCAGTGAAAACTAGAAACATTTCTAAAATGATGTTTTATATAAAAAAGTGCGCAATTTAAGGCTCTATCCCGCATGTGGCAACTAGAGCTTTACAGCTCAACTGGTTCTCTAAAGATGAGCCAAATGCTAAGAGCGGTTTTCAAAG